>OY744481.1:337856182-339056182 GCA_963556165.1 Tipula helvola | reverse complement strand
AGTCGATCCAGAGCCATAAAAATCTAAAATCTGTTATTGTACTCCGATTGCGGTTCTTCATACCTCTAATGATAGGTCTCGGAACCTGTAATTATTGTGCCAACGCCCGTCTAGATTGCTTGATTATTTCCATACATTTCATAGAAAATTCGATTTCATAAAAATCACCTTACTGTAGTTCAGTCGATCCAGAGCCATAAAAATCCAAAATCTGTTATTGTACTCCGATTGCGGTTCTTCATACCTCTAATGATAGGTCTCGGAACCTGTAATTATTGTGCCAATGCCAGTCTAGATTGCTTGATTATTTCCATACATTTCATAGAAAATTCGATTTCATAAAAATCACCTTACTGTAGTTCAGTCGATCCAGAGCCATAAAAATCCAAAATCTGTTATTGTACTCCGATTGCGGTTCTTCATACCTCTAATGATAGGTCTCGGAACCTGTAATTATTGTGCCAATGCCAGTCTAGATTGCTTGATTATTTCCATACATTTCATAGAAAATTCGATTTCATGAAAATCACCTTACTGTAGTTCAGTCGATCCAGAGCCATAAAAATCCAAAATCTGTTATTGTACTCCGATTGCGGTTCTTCATACCTCTAATGATAGGTCTCGGAACCTGTAATTATTGTGCCAATGCCAGTCTAGATTGCTTGATTATTTCCATACATTTCATAGAAAATTCGATTTCATGAAAATCACCTTACTGTAGTTCAGTCGATCCAGAGCCATAAAAATCCAAAATCTGTTATTGTACTCCGATTGCGGTTCTTCATACCTCTAATGATAGGTCTCGGGACCTGTAATTATTGTGCCAATGCCAGTCTAGATTGCTTGATTATTTCCATACATTTCATAGAAAATTCGATTTCATGAAAATCACCTTACTGTAGTTCAGCCGATTCAGAGCCATAAAAATCTAAAATCTGTTATTGTACTCCGATTGCGGTTCTTCATACCTCTAATGTAGGTCTCGGAACCTGTAATTATTGTGCCAACGCAAGTCTAGATTGCTTGATTATTTCCATACATTTCATAGAAAATTCGATTTCATGAAAATCACCTTACTGTAGTTCAGCCGATTCAGAGCCATAAAAATCCAAAATCTGTTGTTGTACTCCGATTGCGGTTCTTCATACCTCTAATGATAGGTCTCGGAACCTGTAATTATTGTGCCAACGCCCGTCTAGATTGCTTGATTATTTCCATACATTTCATAGAAAATTCGATTTCATAAAAATCACCTTACTGTAGTTCAGTCGATCCAGAGCCATAAAAATCTAAAATCTGTTATTGTACTCCGATTGCGGTTCTTCATACCTCTAATGATAGGTCTCGGAACCTGTAATTATTGTGCCAACGCCCGTCTAGATTGCTTGATTATTTCCATACATTTCATAGAAAATTCGATTTCATAAAAATCACCTTACTGTAGTTCAGTCGATCCAGAGCCATAAAAATCCAAAATCTGTTATTGTACTCCGATTGCGGTTCTTCATACCTCTAATGATAGGTCTCGGAACCTGTAATTATTGTGCCAATGCCAGTCTAGATTGCTTGATTATTTCCATACATTTCATAGAAAATTCGATTTCATGAAAATCACCTTACTGTAGTTCAGTCGATCCAGAGCCATAAAAATCCAAAATCTGTTATTGTACTCCGATTGCGGTTCTTCATACCTCTAATGATAGGTCTCGGAACCTGTAATTATTGTGCCAATGCCAGTCTAGATTGCTTGATTATTTCCATACATTTCATAGAAAATTCGATTTCATGAAAATCACCTTACTGTAGTTCAGTCGATCCAGAGCCATAAAAATCCAAAATCTGTAATTGTACTCCGATTGCGGTTCTTCATACCTCTAATGATAGGTCTCGGGACCTGTAATTATTGTGCCTACGCCCGTCTAGATTGCTTGATTATTTCCATACATTTCATAGAAAATTCGATTTCATAAAAATCACCTTACTGTAGTTCAGTCGATCCAGAGCCATAAAAATCCAAAATCTGTTATTGTACTCCGATTGCGGTTCTTCGTACCTCTAATGATAGGTCTCGGGACCTGTAATTATTGTGCCTACGCCCGTCTAGATTGCTTGATTATTTCCATACATTTCATAGAAAATTCGATTTCATAAAAATCACCTTACTGTAGTTCAGTCGATCCAGAGCCATAAAAATCCAAAATCTGTTATTGTACTCCGATTGCGGTTCTTCGTACCTCTAATGATAGGTCTCGGGACCTGTAATTATTGTGCCTACGCCCGTCTAGATTGCTTGATTATTTCCATACATTTCATAGAAAATTCGATTTCATAAAAATCACCTTACTGTAGTTCAGTCGATCCAGAGCCATAAAAATCCAAAATCTGTAATTGTACTCCGATTGCGGTTCTTCATACCTCTAATGATAGGTCTCGGAACCTGTAATTATTGTGCCAATGCCAGTCTAGATTGCTTGATTATTTCCATACATTTCATAGAAAATTCGATTTCATAAAAATCACCTTACTGTAGTTCAGTCGATCCAGAGCCATAAAAATCCAAAATCTGTTATTGTACTCCGATTGCGGTTCTTCGTACCTCTAATGATAGGTCTCGGGACCTGTAATTATTGTGCCTACGCCCGTCTAGATTGCTTGATTATTTCCATACATTTCATAGAAAATTCGATTTCATAAAAATCACCTTACTGTAGTTCAGTCGATCCAGAGCCATAAAAATCCAAAATCTGTTATTGTACTCCGATTGCGGTTCTTCGTACCTCTAATGATAGGTCTCGGAACCTGTAATTATTGTGCCAATGCCAGTCTAGATTGCTTGATTATTTCCATACATTTCATAGAAAATTCGATTTCATAAAAATCACCTTACTGTAGTTCAGTCGATCCAGAGCCATAAAAATCTAAAATCTGTTATTGTACTCCGATTGCGGTTCTTCATACCTCTAATGATAGGTCTCGGAACCTGTAATTATTGTGCCAACGCCCGTCTAGATTGCTTGATTATTTCCATACATTTCATAGAAAATTCGATTTCATAAAAATCACCTTACTGTAGTTCAGTCGATCCAGAGCCATAAAAATCCAAAATCTGTTATTGTACTCCGATTGCGGTTCTTCATACCTCTAATGATAGGTCTCGGAACCTGTAATTATTGTGCCAATGCCAGTCTAGATTGCTTGATTATTTCCATACATTTCATAGAAAATTCGATTTCATGAAAATCACCTTACTGTAGTTCAGTCGATCCAGAGCCATAAAAATCCAAAATCTGTTATTGTACTCCGATTGCGGTTCTTCATACCTCTAATGATAGGTCTCGGAACCTGTAATTATTGTGCCAATGCCAGTCTAGATTGCTTGATTATTTCCATACATTTCATAGAAAATTCGATTTCATGAAAATCACCTTACTGTAGTTCAGTCGATCCAGAGCCATAAAAATCCAAAATCTGTAATTGTACTCCGATTGCGGTTCTTCATACCTCTAATGATAGGTCTCGGGACCTGTAATTATTGTGCCTACGCCCGTCTAGATTGCTTGATTATTTCCATACATTTCATAGAAAATTCGATTTCATAAAAATCACCTTACTGTAGTTCAGTCGATCCAGAGCCATAAAAATCCAAAATCTGTTATTGTACTCCGATTGCGGTTCTTCGTACCTCTAATGATAGGTCTCGGGACCTGTAATTATTGTGCCTACGCCCGTCTAGATTGCTTGATTATTTCCATACATTTCATAGAAAATTCGATTTCATAAAAATCACCTTACTGTAGTTCAGTCGATCCAGAGCCATAAAAATCCAAAATCTGTTATTGTACTCCGATTGCGGTTCTTCGTACCTCTAATGATAGGTCTCGGGACCTGTAATTATTGTGCCTACGCCCGTCTAGATTGCTTGATTATTTCCATACATTTCATAGAAAATTCGATTTCATAAAAATCACCTTACTGTAGTTCAGTCGATCCAGAGCCATAAAAATCCAAAATCTGTTATTGTACTCCGATTGCGGTTCTTCGTACCTCTAATGATAGGTCTCGGGACCTGTAATTATTGTGCCTACGCCCGTCTAGATTGCTTGATTATTTCCATACATTTCATAGAAAATTCGATTTCATAAAAATCACCTTACTGTAGTTCAGTCGATCCAGAGCCATAAAAATCCAAAATCTGTAATTGTACTCCGATTGCGGTTCTTCATACCTCTAATGATAGGTCTCGGAACCTGTAATTATTGTGCCAATGCCAGTCTAGATTGCTTGATTATTTCCATACATTTCATAGAAAATTCGATTTCATAAAAATCACCTTACTGTAGTTCAGTCGATCCAGAGCCATAAAAATCCAAAATCTGTTATTGTACTCCGATTGCGGTTCTTCGTACCTCTAATGATAGGTCTCGGGACCTGTAATTATTGTGCCTACGCCCGTCTAGATTGCTTGATTATTTCCATACATTTCATAGAAAATTCGATTTCATAAAAATCACCTTACTGTAGTTCAGTCGATCCAGAGCCATAAAAATCCAAAATCTGTTATTGTACTCCGATTGCGGTTCTTCATACCTCTAATGATAGGTCTCGGAACCTGTAATTATTGTGCCAATGCCAGTCTAGATTGCTTGATTATTTCCATACATTTCATAGAAAATTCGATTTCATGAAAATCACCTTACTGTAGTTCAGTCGATCCAGAGCCATAAAAATCCAAAATCTGTAATTGTACTCCGATTGCGGTTCTTCATACCTCTAATGATAGGTCTCGGGACCTGTAATTATTGTGCCTACGCCCGTCTAGATTGCTTGATTATTTCCATACATTTCATAGAAAATTCGATTTCATAAAAATCACCTTACTGTAGTTCAGTCGATCCAGAGCCATAAAAATCCAAAATCTGTTATTGTACTCCGATTGCGGTTCTTCGTACCTCTAATGATAGGTCTCGGGACCTGTAATTATTGTGCCTACGCCCGTCTAGATTGCTTGATTATTTCCATACATTTCATAGAAAATTCGATTTCATAAAAATCACCTTACTGTAGTTCAGTCGATCCAGAGCCATAAAAATCCAAAATCTGTAATTGTACTCCGATTGCGGTTCTTCATACCTCTAATGATAGGTCTCGGAACCTGTAATTATTGTGCCAATGCCAGTCTAGATTGCTTGATTATTTCCATACATTTCATAGAAAATTCGATTTCATAAAAATCACCTTACTGTAGTTCAGTCGATCCAGAGCCATAAAAATCCAAAATCTGTTATTGTACTCCGATTGCGGTTCTTCGTACCTCTAATGATAGGTCTCGGAACCTGTAATTATTGTGCCAATGCCAGTCTAGATTGCTTGATTATTTCCATACATTTCATAGAAAATTCGATTTCATGAAAATCACCTTACTGTAGTTCAGTCGATCCAGAGCCATAAAAATCCAAAATCTGTAATTGTACTCCGATTGCGGTTCTTCATACCTCTAATGATAGGTCTCGGAACCTGTAATTATTGTGCCAATGCCAGTCTAGATTGCTTGATTATTTCCATACATTTCATAGAAAATTCGATTTCATGAAAATCACCTTACTGTAGTTCAGTCGATCCAGAGCCATAAAAATCCAAAATCTGTTATTGTACTCCGATTGCGGTTCTTCATACCTCTAATGATAGGTCTCGGGACCTGTAATTATTGTGCCAACGCCCGTCTAGATTGCTTGATTATTTCCATACATTTCATAGAAAATTCGATTTCATGAAAATCACCTTACTGTAGTTCAGTCGATCCAGAGCCATAAAAATCCAAAATCTGTTATTGTACTCCGATTGCGGTTCTTCATACCTCTAATGATAGGTCTCGGAACCTGTAATTATTGTGCCAATGCCAGTCTAGATTGCTTGATTATTTCCATACATTTCATAGAAAATTCGATTTCATGAAAATCACCTTACTGTAGTTCAGCCGATTCAGAGCCATAAAAATCTAAAATCTGTTATTGTACTCCGATTGCGGTTCTTCATACCTCTAATGTAGGTCTCGGAACCTGTAATTATTGTGCCAACGCAAGTCTAGATTGCTTGATTATTTCCATACATTTCATAGAAAATTCGATTTCATGAAAATCACCTTACTGTAGTTCAGCCGATTCAGAGCCATAAAAATCCAAAATCTGTTGTTGTACTCCGATTGCGGTTCTTCATACCTCTAATGATAGGTCTCGGAACCTGTAATTATTGTGCCAACGCCCGTCTAGATTGCTTGATTATTTCCACACATTTCATAGAAAATTCGATTTCATGAAAATCACCTTACTGTAGTTGTGCTCCGATTGCGGTTCTTCGTACCTCTAATGATAGGTCTCGGGACCTGTAATTATTGTGCCTACGCCCGTCTAGATTGCTTGATTATTTCCATACATTTCATAGAAAATTCGATTTCATGAAAATCACCTTACTGTAGTTCAGTCGATCCAGAGCCATAAAAATCTAAAATCTGTTATTGTACTCCGATTGCGGTTCTTCATACCTCTAATGATAGGTCTCGGAACCTGTAATTATTGTGCCAACGCCCGTCTAGATTGCTTGATTATTTTCATACATTTCATAGAAAATTCGATTTCATAAAAATCACCTTACTGTAGTTCAGCCGATTCAGAGCCATAAAAATCCAAAATCAGTTATTGTACTCCGATTGCGGTTCTTCATACCTCTAATGATAGGTCTCGGGACCTGTAAAAATTGGGCCAACGCCCATTTAGATTGCTTGATTATTTCCATACATTTCATAGAAAATTCGATTTCATGAAAATCACCTTACTGTAGTTCAGTCGATCCAGAGCCATAAAAATCCAAAATCTGTTATTGTGCTCCGATTGCGGTTCTTCGTACCTCTAATGATAGGTCTCGGGACCTGTAATTATTGTGCCTACGCCCGTCTAGATTGCTTGATTATTTCCATACATTTCATAGAAAATTCGATTTCATGAAAATCACCTTACTGTAGTTCAGTCGATCCAGAGCCATAAAAATCCAAAATCTGTTATTGTACTCCGATTGCGGTTCTTCATACCTCTAATGATAGGTCTCGGAACCTGTAATTATTGTGCCAATGCCAGTCTAGATTGCTTGATTATTTCCATACATTTCATAGAAAATTCGATTTCATGAAAATCACCTTACTGTAGTTCAGTCGATCCAGAGCCATAAAAATCCAAAATCTGTTATTGTACTCCGATTGCGGTTCTTCATACCTCTAATGATAGGTCTCGGAACCTGTAATTATTGTGCCAATGCCAGTCTAGATTGCTTGATTATTTCCATACATTTCATAGAAAATTCGATTTCATGAAAATCACCTTACTGTATTTCAGCCGATTCAGAGCCATAAAAATCTAAAATCTGTTATTGTACTCCGATTGCGGTTCTTCATACCTCTAATGTAGGTCTCGGAACCTGTAATTATTGTGCCAACGCAAGTCTAGATTGCTTGATTATTTCCATACATTTCATAGAAAATTCGATTTCATGAAAATCACCTTACTGTAGTTCAGCCGATTCAGAGCCATAAAAATCCAAAATCTGTTGTTGTACTCCGATTGCGGTTCTTCATACCTCTAATGATAGGTCTCGGAACCTGTAATTATTGTGCCAACGCCCGTCTAGATTGCTTGATTATTTCCATACATTTCATAGAAAATTCGATTTCATGAAAATCACCTTACTGTAGTTCAGTCGATCCAGAGCCATAAAAATCTAAAATCTGTTATTGTACTCCGATTGCGGTTCTTCATACCTCTAATGATAGGTCTCGGAACCTGTAATTATTGTGCCAACGCCCGTCTAGATTGCTTGATTATTTCCATACATTTCATAGAAAATTCGATTTCATAAAAATCACCTTACTGTAGTTCAGTCGATCCAGAGCCATAAAAATCTAAAATCTGTTATTGTACTCCGATTGCGGTTCTTCATACCTCTAATGATAGGTCTCGGAACCTGTAATTATTGTGCCAACGCAAGTCTAGATTGCTTGATTATTTCCATACATTTCATAGAAAATTCGATTTCATGAAAATCACCTTACTGTAGTTCAGTCGATCCAGAGCCATAAAAATCTAAAATCTGTTGTTGTACTCCGATTGCGGTTCTTCATACCTCTAATGATAGGTCTCGGAACCTGTAATTATTGTGCCAACGCCCGTCTAGATTGCTTGATTATTTCCATACATTTCATAGAAAATTCGATTTCATGAAAATCACCTTACTGTAGTTCAGTCGATCCAGAGCCATAAAAATCTAAAATCTGTTATTGTACTCCGATTGCGGTTCTTCATACCTCTAATGATAGGTCTCGGAACCTGTAATTATTGTGCCAACGCCCGTCTAGATTGCTTGATTATTTCCATACATTTCATAGAAAATTCGATTTCATAAAAATCACCTTACTGTAGTTCAGTCGATCCAGAGCCATAAAAATCTAAAATCTGTTATTGTACTCCGATTGCGGTTCTTCATACCTCTAATGATAGGTCTCGGAACCTGTAATTATTGTGCCAACGCCCGTCTAGATTGCTTGATTATTTCCATACATTTCATAGAAAATTCGATTTCATAAAAATCACCTTACTGTAGTTCAGTCGATCCAGAGCCATAAAAATCTAAAATCTGTTATTGTACTCCGATTGCGGTTCTTCATACCTCTAATGTAGGTCTCGGAACCTGTAATTATTGTGCCAACGCAAGTCTAGATTGCTTGATTATTTCCATACATTTCATAGAAAATTCGATTTCATGAAAATCACCTTACTGTAGTTCAGCCGATTCAGAGCCATAAAAATCCAAAATCAGTTATTGTACTCCGATTGCGGTTCTTCATACCTCTAATGATAGGTCTCGGGACCTGTAAAAATTGGGCCAACGCCCATTTAGATTGCTTGATTATTTCCATACATTTCATAGAAAATTCGATTTCATGAAAATCACCTTACTGTAGTTCAGTCGATCCAGAGCCATAAAAATCTAAAATCTGTTATTGTACTCCGATTGCGGTTCTTCATACCTCTAATGATAGGTCTCGGAACCTGTAATTATTGTGCCAACGCCCGTCTAGATTGCTTGATTATTTCCATACATTTCATAGAAAATTCGATTTCATGAAAATCACCTTACTGTAGTTCAGTCGATCCAGAGCCATAAAAATCTAAAATCTGTTATTGTACTCCGATTGCGGTTCTTCATACCTCTAATGATAGGTCTCGGAACCTGTAATTATTGTGCCAACGCCCGTCTAGATTGCTTGATTATTTCCATACATTTCATAGAAAATTCGATTTCATGAAAATCACCTTACTGTAGTTCAGCCGATTCAGAGCCATAAAAATCCAAAATCTGTTGTTGTACTCCGATTGCGGTTCTTCATACCTCTAATGATAGGTCTCGGAACCTGTAATTATTGTGCCAATGCCAGTCTAGATTGCTTGATTATTTCCATACATTTCATAGAAAATTCGATTTCATGAAAATCACCTTACTGTAGTTCAGCCGATTCAGAGCCATAAAAATCCAAAATCTGTTGTTGTACTCCGATTGCGGTTCTTCATACCTCTAATGATAGGTCTCGGAACCTGTAATTATTGTGCCAACGCCCGTCTAGATTGCTTGATTATTTCCATACATTTCATAGAAAATTCGATTTCATGAAAATCACCTTACTGTAGTTCAGTCGATCCAGAGCCATAAAAATCTAAAATCTGTTATTGTACTCCGATTGCGGTTCTTCATACCTCTAATGATAGGTCTCGGAACCTGTAATTATTGTGCCAACGCCCGTCTAGATTGCTTGATTATTTCCATACATTTCATAGAAAATTCGATTTCATGAAAATCACCTTACTGTAGTTCAGCCGATTCAGAGCCATAAAAATCCAAAATCTGTTATTGTACTCCGATTGCGGTTCTTCATACCTCTAATGATAGGTCTCGGAACCTGTAATTATTGTGCCAACGCCCGTCTAGATTGCTTGATTATTTCCATACATTTCATAGAAAATTCGATTTCATGAAAATCACCTTACTGTAGTTCAGTCGATCCAGAGCCATAAAAATCTAAAATCTGTTATTGTACTCCGATTGCGGTTCTTCATACCTCTAATGATAGGTCTCGGAACCTGTAATTATTGTGCCAACGCCCGTCTAGATTGCTTGATTATTTCCATACATTTCATAGAAAATTCGATTTCATGAAAATCACCTTACTGTAGTTCAGCCGATTCAGAGCCATAAAAATCCAAAATCTGTTGTTGTACTCCGATTGCGGTTCTTCATACCTCTAATGATAGGTCTCGGAACCTGTAATTATTGTGCCAATGCCAGTCTAGATTGCTTGATTATTTCCATACATTTCATAGAAAATTCGATTTCATGAAAATCACCTTACTGTAGTTCAGCCGATTCAGAGCCATAAAAATCCAAAATCTGTTGTTGTACTCCGATTGCGGTTCTTCATACCTCTAATGATAGGTCTCGGAACCTGTAATTATTGTGCCAACGCCCGTCTAGATTGCTTGATTATTTCCATACATTTCATAGAAAATTCGATTTCATGAAAATCACCTTACTGTAGTTCAGCCGATTCAGAGCCATAAAAATCCAAAATCTGTTATTGTGCTCCGATTGCGGTTCTTCGTACCTCTAATGATAGGTCTCGGGACCTGTAATTATTGTGCCAACGCCCGTCTAGATTGCTTGATTATTTCCATACATTTCATAGAAAATTCGATTTCATGAAAATCACCTTACTGTAGTTCAGTCGATCCAGAGCCATAAAAATCCAAAATCTGTTATTGTACTCCGATTGCGGTTCTTCATACCTCTAATGATAGGTCTCGGAACCTGTAATTATTGTGCCAATGCCAGTCTAGATTGCTTGATTATTTCCATACATTTCATAGAAAATTCGATTTCATGAAAATCACCTTACTGTAGTTCAGTCGATCCAGAGCCATAAAAATCTAAAATCTGTTATTGTACTCCGATTGCGGTTCTTCATACCTCTAATGATAGGTCTCGGAACCTGTAATTATTGTGCCAACGCCCGTCTAGATTGCTTGATTATTTCCATACATTTCATAGAAAATTCGATTTCATAAAAATCACCTTACTGTAGTTCAGTCGATCCAGAGCCATAAAAATCTAAAATCTGTTATTGTACTCCGATTGCGGTTCTTCATACCTCTAATGATAGGTCTCGGAACCTGTAATTATTGTGCCAACGCCCGTCTAGATTGCTTGATTATTTCCATACATTTCATAGAAAATTCGATTTCATGAAAATCACCTTACTGTAGTTCAGCCGATTCAGAGCCATAAAAATCCAAAATCTGTTATTGTACTCCGATTGCGGTTCTTCATACCTCTAATGATAGGTCTCGGGACCTGTAATTATTGTGCCAACGCCCGTCTAGATTGCTTGATTATTTCCATACATTTCATAGAAAATTCGATTTCATGAAAATCACCTTACTGTAGTTCAGTCGATCCAGAGCCATAAAAATCTAAAATCTGTTATTGTGCTCCGATTGCGGTTCTTCATACCTCTAATGATAGGTCTCGGAACCTGTAATTATTGTGCCAACGCCCATTTAGATTGCTTGATTATTTCCATACATTTCATAGAAAATTCGATTTCATGAAAATCACCATACTATAGTTCAGCCGATTCAGAGCCATACAAATCCAAAATCTGTTGTTGTACTCCGATTGCGGTTCTTCATACCTCTAATGATAGGTCTCGGAACCTGTAATTATTGTGCCAACGCCCAATTGCTTGATTATTTCCATACATTTCATAGAAAATTCGATTTCATGAAAATCACCATACTATAGTTCAGCCGATTCAGAGCCATAAAAATCCAAAATCTGTTGTTGTACTCCGATTGCGGTTCTTCATACCTCTAATGATAGGTCTCGGAACCTGTAATTATTGTGCCAACGCCCAATTGCTTGATTATTTCCATACATTTCATAGAAAATTCGATTTCATGAAAATCACCTTACTATAGTTCAGCCGATTCAGAGCCATAAAAATCCAAAATCTGTTGTTGTACTCCGATTGCGGTTCTTCATACCTCTAATGATAGGTCTCGGAACCTGTAATTATTGTGCCAACGCCCAATTGCTTGATTATTTCCATACATTTCATAGAAAATTCGATTTCATGAAAATCACCATACTATAGTTCAGCCGATTCAGAGCCATACAAATCCAAAATCTGTTGTTGTACTCCGATTGCGGTTCTTCATACCTCTAATGATAGGTCTCGGAACCTGTAATTATTGTGCCAACGCCCAATTGCTTGATTATTTCCATACATTTCATAGAAAATTCGATTTCATGAAAATCACCTTACTATAGTTCAGCCGATTCAGAGCCATACAAATCCAAAATCTGTTATTGTGCTCCGATTGCGGTTCTTCGTACCTCTAATGATAGGTCTCGGGACCTGTAATTATTGTGCCTACGCCCGTCTAGATTGCTTGAATATTTCCATACATTTCATAGAAAATTCGATTTCATGAAAATCAAACTACTATAGTTCAGCCGATTCAGAGCCATAAAAATCTAAAATCTGTTATTGTACTCCGATTGCGGTTCTTCATACCTCTAATGATAGGTCTCGGGACCTGTAATTATTGTGCCAACGCCCATTTAGATTGCTTGATTATTTCCATACATTTCATAGAAAATTCGATTTCATGAAAATCACCCTACTATAGTTCAGCCGATTCAGAGCCATACAAATCCAAAATCTGTTATTGTGCTCCGATTGCGGTTCTTCGTACCTCTAATGATAGGTCTCGGGACCTGTAATTATTGTGCCTACGCCCGTCTAGATTGCTTGATTATTTCCATACATTTTATAGAAAATTCGATTTCATGAAAATCACCTTACTGTAGTTCAGCCGATTCAGAGCCATAAAAATCCAAAATCTGTTGTTGTACTCCGATTGCGGTTCTTCATACCTCTAATGATAGGTCTCGGAACCTGTAATTATTGTGCCAACGCCCGTCTAGATTGCTTGATTATTTCCATAGATTTCATAGAAAATTCGATTTCATGAAAATCACCTTACTATAGTTCAGCCGATTCAGAGCCATACAAATCCAAAATCTGTTATTGTGCTCCGATTGCGGTTCTTCGTACCTCTAATGATAGGTCTCGGGACCTGTATTTATTGTACCTACGCCCGTCTAGATTGCTTGATTATTTCCATACATTTCATAGAAAATTCGATTTCATGAAAATCACCTTACTGTAGTTCAGCCGATTCAGAGCCATAAAAATCCAAAATCTGTTGTTGTACTCCGATTGCGGTTCTTCATACCTCTAATGATAGGTCTCGGGACCTGTAATTATTGTGCCAACGCCCATTTAGATTGCTTGATTATTTCCATACATTTCATAGAAAATTCGATTTCATGAAAATCACCTTACTATAGTTCAGCCGATTCAGAGCCATACAAATCCAAAATCTGTTATTGTGCTCCGATTGCGGTTCTTCGTACCTCTAATGATAGGTCTCGGGACCTGTAATTATTGTACCTACGCCCGTCTAGATTGCTTGATTATTTCCATACATTTCATAGAAAATTCGATTTCATGAAAATCACCTTACTGTAGTTCAGCTGATTCAGAGCCATAAAAATCCAAAATCTGTTATTGTGCTCCGATTGCGGTTCTTCGTATCTCTAATGATAGGTCTCGGGACCTGTAATTATTGTGCCTACGCCCGTCTAGATTGCTTGATTATTTCCATACATTTTATAGAAAATTCGATTTCATGAAAATCACCTTACTGTAGTTCAGCCGATTCAGAGCCTTAAAAATCCAAAATCTGTTGTTGTACTCCGATTGCGGTTCTTCATACCTCTAATGATAGGTCTCGGAACCTGTAATTATTGTGCCAACGCCCGTCTAGATTGCTTGATTATTTCCATAGATTTCATAGAAAATTCGATTTCATGAAAATCACCTTACTATAGTTCAGCCGATTCAGAGCCATAAAAATCTAAAATCTGTTATTGTGCTCCGATTGCGGTTCTTCGTATTTCTAATGATAGGTCTCGGGACCTGTAATTATTGTACCTACGCCCGTCTAGATTGCTTGATTATTTCCATACATTTCATAGAAAATTCGATTTCATGAAAATCACCTTACTGTAGTTCAGCTGATTCAGAGCCATAAAAATCCAAAATCTGTTATTGTGCTCCGATTGCGGTTCTTCGTATCTCTAATGATAGGTCTCGGGACCTGTAATTATTGTGCCTACGCCCGTCTAGATTGCTTGATTATTTCCATACATTTTATAGAAAATTCGATTTCATGAAAATCACCTTACTGTAGTTCAGCCGATTCAGAGCCATAAAAATCCAAAATCTGTTGTTGTACTCCGATTGCGGTTCTTCATACCTCTAATGATAGGTCTCGGGACCTGTAATTATTGTGCCAACGCCCATTTAGATTGCTTGATTATTTCCATACATTTCATAGAAAATTCGATTTCATGAAAATCACCTTACTATAGTTCAGCCGATTCAGAGCCATAAAAATCTAAAATCTGTTATTGTACTCCGATTGCGGTTCTTCATACCTCTAATGATAGGTCTCGGAACCTGTAATTATTGTGCCAACGCCCATTTAGATTGCTTGATTATTTCCATACATTTCATAGAAAATTCGATTTCATGAAAATCACCTTACTATAGTTCAGCCGATTCAGAGCCATACAAATCCAAAATCTGTTATTGTGCTCCGATTGCGGTTCTTCGTACCTCTAATGATAGGTCTCGGGACCTGTAATTATTGTACCTACGCCCGTCTAGATTGCTTGATTATTTCCATACATTTCATAGAAAATTCGATTTCATGAAAATCACCTTACTGTAGTTCAGCTGATTCAGAGCCATAAAAATCCAAAATCTGTTATTGTGCTCCGATTGCGGTTCTTCGTATCTCTAATGATAGGTCTCGGGACCTGTAATTATTGTGCCTACGCCCGTCTAGATTGCTTGATTATTTCCATACATTTTATAGAAAATTCGATTTCATGAAAATCACCTTACTGTAGTTCAGCCGATTCAGAGCCATAAAAATCCAAAATCTGTTGTTGTACTCCGATTGCGGTTCTTCATACCTCTAATGATAGGTCTCGGAACCCGTAATTATTGTGCCAACGCCCGTCTAGATTGCTTGATTATTTCCATAGATTTCATAGAAAATTCGATTTCATGAAAATCACCTTACTATAGTTCAGCCGATTCAGAGCCATAAAAATCTAAAATCTGTTATTGTACTCCGATTGCGGTTCTTCATACCTCTAATGATAGGTCTCGGAACCTGTAATTATTGTGCCAACGCCCATTTAGATTGCTTGATTATTTCCATACATTTCATAGAAAATTCGATTTCATGAAAATCACCTTACTATAGTTCAGCCGATTCAGAGCCATAAAAATCCAAAATCTGTTGTTGTACTCCGATTGCGGTTCTTCATACCTCTAATGATAGGTCTCGGAACCTGTAATTATTGTGCCAACGCCCATTTAGATTGCTTGATTATTTCCATACATTTCATAGAAAATTCGATTTCATGAAAATCACCTTACTATAGTTCAGCCGATTCAGAGCCATAAAAATCTAAAATCTGTTATTGTACTCCGATTGCGGTTCTTCATACCTCTAATGATAGGTCTCGGAACCTGTAATTATTGTGCCAACGCCCATTTAGATTGCTTGATTATTTCCATACATTTCATAGAAAATTCGATTTCATGAAAATCACCTTACTATAGTTCAGCCGATTCAGAGCCATAAAAATCCAAAATCTGTTGTTGTACTCCGATTGCGGTTCTTCATACCTCTAATGATAGGTCTCGGAACCTGTAATTATTGTGCCAACGCCCATTTAGATTGCTTGATTATTTCCATACATTTCATAGAAAATTCGATTTCATGAAAATCACCTTACTATAGTTCAGCCGATTCAGAGCCATACAAATCCAAAATCTGTTATTGTGCTCCGATTGCGGTTCTTCGTACCTCTAATGATAGGTCTCGGGACCTGTAATTATTGTACCTACGCCCGTCTAGATTGCTTGATTATTTCCATACATTTCATAGAAAATTCGATTTCATGAAAATCACCTTACTGTAGTTCAGCTGATTCAGAGCCATAAAAATCCAAAATCTGTTATTGTGCTCCGATTGCGGTTTTTCGTACCTCTAATGATAGGTCTCGGGACCTGTAATTATTGTGCCTACGCCCGTCTAGATTGCTTGATTATTTCCATACATTTTATAGAAAATTCGATTTCATGAAAATCACCTTACTGTAGTTCAGCCGATTCAGAGCCATAAAAATCCAAAATCTGTTGTTGTACTCCGATTGCGGTTCTTCATACCTCTAATGATAGGTCTCGGAACCCGTAATTATTGTGCCAACGCCCGTCTAGATTGCTTGATTATTTCCATAGATTTCATAGAAAATTCGATTTCATGAAAATCACCTTACTATAGTTCAGCCGATTCAGAGCCATAAAAATCTAAAATCTGTTATTGTACTCCGATTGCGGTTCTTCATACCTCTAATGATAGGTCTCGGAACCTGTAATTATTGTGCCAACGCCCATTTAGATTGCTTGATTATTTCCATACATTTCATAGAAAATTCGATTTCATGAAAATCACCTTACTATAGTTCAGCCGATTCAGAGCCATAAAAATCCAAAATCTGTTGTTGTACTCCGATTGCGGTTCTTCATACCTCTAATGATAGGTCTCGGAACCTGTAATTATTGTGCCAACGCCCATTTAGATTGCTTGATTATTTCCATACATTTCATAGAAAATTCGATTTCATGAAAATCACCTTACTATAGTTCAGCCGATTCAGAGCCATACAAATCCAAAATCTGTTATTGTGCTCCGATTGCGGTTCTTCATACCTCTAATGATAGGTCTCGGAACCTGTAATTATTGTGCCAACGCCCATTTATATTGCTTGATTATTTCCATACATTTCATAGAAAATTCGATTTCATGAAAATCACCTTACTATAGTTCAGCCGATTCAGAGCCATACAAATCCAAAATCTGTTATTGTGCTCCGATTGCGGTTCTTCATACCTCTAATGATAGGTCTCGGGACCTGTAATTATTGTGCCAACGCCTATCTAGATTGCTTGATTATTTCCATAGATTTCATAGAAAATTCGATTTCATGAAAATCACCTTACTATAGTTCAGCCGATTCAGAGCCATAAAAATCTAAAATCTGTTATTGTACTCCGATTGCGGTTCTTCATACCTCTAATGATAGGTCTCGGAACCTGTAATTATTGTGCCAACGCCCATTTAGATTGCTTGATTATTTCCATACATTTCATAGAAAATTCGATTTCATGAAAATCACCTTACTATAGTTCAGCCGATTCAGAGCCATAAAAATCCAAAATCTGTTGTTGTACTCCGATTGCGGTTCTTCATACCTCTAATGATAGGTCTCGGAACCTGTAATTATTGTGCCAACGCCCATTTAGATTGCTTGATTATTTCCATACATTTCATAGAAAATTCGATTTCATGAAAATCACCTTACTATAGTTCAGCCGATTCAGAGCCATACAAATCCAAAATCTGTTATTGTGCTCCGATTGCGGTTCTTCATACCTCTAATGATAGGTCTCGGGACCTGTAATTATTGTGCCAACGCCCATTTAGATTGCTTGATTATTTCCATACATTTCATAGAAAATTCGATTTCATGAAAATCACCTTACTATAGTTCAGCCGATTCAGAGCCATACAAATCCAAAATCTGTTATTGTGCTCCGATTGCGGTTCTTCATACCTCTAATGATAGGTCTCGGAACCTGTAATTATTGTGCCAACGCCCGTCTAGATTGCTTGATTATTTCCATAGATTTCATAGAAAATTCGATTTCATGAAAATCACCTTACTATAGTTCAGCCGATTCAGAGCCATACAAATCCAAAATCTGTTGTTGTACTCCGATTGCGGTTCTTCATACCTCTAATGATAGGTCTCGGAACCTGTAATTATTGTGCCAACGCCCGTCTAGATTGCTTGATTATTTCCATAGATTTCATAGAAAATTCGATTTCATGAAAATCACCTTACTGTAGTTCAGCCGATTCAGAGCCATAAAAATCCAAAATCTGTTGTTGTACTCCGATTGCGGTTCTTCATACCTCTAATGATAGGTCTCGGAACCTGTAATTATTGTGCCAACGCCCGTCTAGATTGCTTGATTATTTCCATAGATTTCATAGAAAATTCGATTTCATGAAAATCACCTTACTATAGTTCAGCCGATTCAGAGCCATAAAAATCTAAAATCTGTTATTGTACTCCGATTGCGGTTCTTCATACCTCTAATGATAGGTCTCGGGACCTGTAATTATTGTGCCAACGCCCATTTAGATTGCTTGATTATTTCCATACATTTCATAGAAAATTCGATTTCATGAAAATCACCTTACTATAGTTCAGCCGATTCAGAGCCATACAAATCCAAAATCTGTTATTGTGCTCCGATTGCGGTTCTTCGTACCTCTAATGATAGGTCTCGGGACCTGTAATTATTGTACCTACGCCCGTCTAGATTGCTTGATTATTTCCATACATTTCATAGAAAATTCGATTTCATGAAAATCACCTTACTGTAGTTCAGCTGATTCAGAGCCATAAAAATCCAAAATCTGTTATTGTGCTCCGATTGCGGTTCTTCGTACCTCTAATGATAGGTCTCGGGACCTGTAATTATTGTGCCTACGCCCGTCTAGATTGCTTGATTATTTCCATACATTTTATAGAAAATTCGATTTCATGAAAATCACCTTACTGTAGTTCAGCCGATTCAGAGCCATAAAAATCCAAAATCTGTTGTTGTACTCCGATTGCGGTTCTTCATACCTCTAATGATAGGTCTCGGAACCCGTAATTATTGTGCCAACGCCCGTCTAGATTGCTTGATTATTTCCATAGATTTCATAGAAAATTCGATTTCATGAAAATCACCTTACTATAGTTCAGCCGATTCAGAGCCATAAAAATCTAAAATCTGTTATTGTACTCCGATTGCGGTTCTTCATACCTCTAATGATAGGTCTCGGAACCTGTAATTATTGTGCCAACGCCCATTTAGATTGCTTGATTATTTCCATACATTTCATAGAAAATTCGATTTCATGAAAATCACCTTACTATAGTTCAGCCGATTCAGAGCCATAAAAATCCAAAATCTGTTGTTGTACTCCGATTGCGGTTCTTCATACCTCTAATGATAGGTCTCGGAACCTGTAATTATTGTGCCAACGCCCATTTAGATTGCTTGATTATTTCCATACATTTCATAGAAAATTCGATTTCATGAAAATCACCTTACTATAGTTCAGCCGATTCAGAGCCATACAAATCCAAAATCTGTTATTGTGCTCCGATTGCGGTTCTTCATACCTCTAATGATAGGTCTCGGAACCTGTAATTATTGTGCCAACGCCCATTTATATTGCTTGATTATTTCCATACATTTCATAGAAAATTCGATTTCATGAAAATCACCTTACTATAGTTCAGCCGATTCAGAGCCATACAAATCCAAAATCTGTTATTGTGCTCCGATTGCGGTTCTTCATACCTCTAATGATAGGTCTCGGGACCTGTAATTATTGTGCCAACGCCTATCTAGATTGCTTGATTATTTCCATAGATTTCATAGAAAATTCGATTTCATGAAAATCACCTTACTATAGTTCAGCCGATTCAGAGCCATAAAAATCTAAAATCTGTTATTGTACTCCGATTGCGGTTCTTCGTACCTCTAATGATAGGTCTCGGAACCTGTAATTATTGTGCCAACGCCCATTTAGATTGCTTGATTATTTCCATACATTTCATAGAAAATTCGATTTCATGAAAATCACCTTACTATAGTTCAGCCGATTCAGAGCCATAAAAATCCAAAATCTGTTGTTGTACTCCGATTGCGGTTCTTCATACCTCTAATGATAGGTCTCGGAACCTGTAATTATTGTGCCAACGCCCATTTAGATTGCTTGATTATTTCCATACATTTCATAGAAAATTCGATTTCATGAAAATCACCTTACTATAGTTCAGCCGATTCAGAGCCATACAAATCCAAAATCTGTTATTGTGCTCCGATTGCGGTTCTTCATACCTCTAATGATAGGTCTCGGGACCTGTAATTATTGTGCCAACGCCCATTTAGATTGCTTGATTATTTCCATACATTTCATAGAAAATTCGATTTCATGAAAATCACCTTACTATAGTTCAGCCGATTCAGAGCCATACAAATCCAAAATCTGTTATTGTGCTCCGATTGCGGTTCTTCATACCTCTAATGATAGGTCTCGGAACCTGTAATTATTGTGCCAACGCCCGTCTAGATTGCTTGATTATTTCCATAGATTTCATAGAAAATTCGATTTCATGAAAATCACCTTACTATAGTTCAGCCGATTCAGAGCCATACAAATCCAAAATCTGTTGTTGTACTCCGATTGCGGTTCTTCATACCTCTAATGATAGGTCTCGGAACCTGTAATTATTGTGCCAACGCCCGTCTAGATTGCTTGATTATTTCCATAGATTTCATAGAAAATTCGATTTCATGAAAATCACCTTACTGTAGTTCAGCCGATTCAGAGCCATAAAAATCCAAAATCTGTTGTTGTACTCCGATTGCGGTTCTTCATACCTCTAATGATAGGTCTCGGAACCTGTAATTATTGTGCCAACGCCCGTCTAGATTGCTTGATTATTTCCATAGATTTCATAGAAAATTCGATTTCATGAAAATCACCTTACTATAGTTCAGCCGATTCAGAGCCATAAAAATCTAAAATCTGTTATTGTACTCCGATTGCGGTTCTTCATACCTCTAATGATAGGTCTCGGGACCTGTAATTATTGTGCCAACGCCCATTTAGATTGCTTGATTATTTCCATACATTTCATAGAAAATTCGATTTCATGAAAATCACCTTACTATAGTTCAGCCGATTCAGAGCCATACAAATCCAAAATCTGTTATTGTGCTCCGATTGCGGTTCTTCGTACCTCTAATGATAGGTCTCGGGACCTGTAATTATTGTACCTACGCCCGTCTAGATTGCTTGATTATTTCCATACATTTCATAGAAAATTCGATTTCATGAAAATCACCTTACTGTAGTTCAGCTGATTCAGAGCCATAAAAATCCAAAATCTGTTATTGTGCTCCGATTGCGGTTCTTCGTACCTCTAATGATAGGTCTCGGGACCTGTAATTATTGTGCCTACGCCCGTCTAGATTGCTTGATTATTTCCATACATTTTATAGAAAATTCGATTTCATGAAAATCACCTTACTGTAGTTCAGCCGATTCAGAGCCATAAAAATCCAAAATCTGTTGTTGTACTCCGATTGCGGTTCTTCATACCTCTAATGATAGGTCTCGGAACCCGTAATTATTGTGCCAACGCCCGTCTAGATTGCTTGATTATTTCCATAGATTTCATAGAAAATTCGATTTCATGAAAATCACCTTACTATAGTTCAGCCGATTCAGAGCCATAAAAATCTAAAATCTGTTATTGTACTCCGATTGCGGTTCTTCATACCTCTAATGATAGGTCTCGGAACCTGTAATTATTGTGCCAACGCCCATTTAGATTGCTTGATTATTTCCATACATTTCATAGAAAATTCGATTTCATGAAAATCACCTTACTATAGTTCAGCCGATTCAGAGCCATAAAAATCCAAAATCTGTTGTTGTACTCCGATTGCGGTTCTTCATACCTCTAATGATAGGTCTCGGAACCTGTAATTATTGTGCCAACGCCCATTTAGATTGCTTGATTATTTCCATACATTTCATAGAAAATTCGATTTCATGAAAATCACCTTACTATAGTTCAGCCGATTCAGAGCCATACAAATCCAAAATCTGTTATTGTGCTCCGATTGCGGTTCTTCATACCTCTAATGATAGGTCTCGGAACCTGTAATTATTGTGCCAACGCCCATTTATATTGCTTGATTATTTCCATACATTTCATAGAAAATTCGATTTCATGAAAATCACCTTACTATAGTTCAGCCGATTCAGAGCCATACAAATCCAAAATCTGTTATTGTGCTCCGATTGCGGTTCTTCATACCTCTAATGATAGGTCTCGGGACCTGTAATTATTGTGCCAACGCCTATCTAGATTGCTTGATTATTTCCATAGATTTCATAGAAAATTCGATTTCATGAAAATCACCTTACTATAGTTCAGCCGATTCAGAGCCATAAAAATCTAAAATCTGTTATTGTACTCCGATTGCGGTTCTTCATACCTCTAATGATAGGTCTCGGAACCTGTAATTATTGTGCCAACGCCCATTTAGATTGCTTGATTATTTCCATACATTTCATAGAAAATTCGATTTCATGAAAATCACCTTACTATAGTTCAGCCGATTCAGAGCCATAAAAATCCAAAATCTGTTATTGTACTCCGATTGCGGTTCTTCATACCTCTAATGATAGGTCTCGGAACCTGTAATTATTGTGCCAACGCCCATTTAGATTGCTTGATTATTTCCATACATTTCATAGAAAATTCGATTTCATGAAAATCACCTTACTATAGTTCAGCCGATTCAGAGCCATACAAATCCAAAATCTGTTATTGTGCTCCGATTGCGGTTCTTCATACCTCTAATGATAGGTCTCGGGACCTGTAATTATTGTGCCAACGCCCATTTAGATTGCTTGATTATTTCCATACATTTCATAGAAAATTCGATTTCATGAAAATCACCTTACTATAGTTCAGCCGATTCAGAGCCATACAAATCCAAAATCTGTTATTGTGCTCCGATTGCGGTTCTTCATACCTCTAATGATAGGTCTCGGGACCTGTAATTATTGTGCCAACGCCCATTTAGATTGCTTGATTATTTCCATACATTTCATAGAAAATTCGATTTCATGAAAATCATCTAACTATAGTTCAGCCGATTCAGAGCAATACAAATCCAAAATCTGTTATTGTGCTCCGATTGCGGTTCTTCATACCTCTAATGAAAGGTCTCGGAACCTGTAATTATTATGCCAACGCCCATTTAGATTGCTTGATTATTTCCATACATTTCATAGAAAATTCGATTTCATGAAAATCACATTACTATAGTTCAGCCGATTCAGAGCCATACAAATCCAAAATCTGTTATTGTGCTCCGATTGCGGTTCTTCATACCTCTAATGATAGGTCTCGGGACCTGTAATTATTGTGCCAACGCCCATTTAGATTGCTTGATTATTTCCATACATTTCATAGAAAATTCGATTTCATGAAAATCACCTTACTATAGTTCAGCCGATTCAGAGCCATACAAATCCAAAATCTGTTATTGTACTCCGATTGCGGTTCTTCATACCTCTAATGATAGGTCTCGGGACCTGTAATTATTGTGCCAACGCCTATCTAGATTGCTTGATTATTTCCATACATTTCATAGAAAATTCGATTTTATGAAAATCACCTTACTGTAGTTCAGTCGATCCAGAGCCATACAAATCTAAAATCTGTTATTGTGCTCCGATTGTGGTTCTTCATACCTCTAATGATAGGTCTCGGAACCTGTAATTATTGTGCCAACGCCCATTTAGATTGCTTGATTATTTCCATACATTTCATAGAAAATTCGATTTCATGAAAATCACCTTACTGTAGTTCAGTCGATCCAGAGCCATAAAAATCTAAAATCTGTTATTGTGCTCCGATTGTGGTTCTTCATACCTCTAATGATAGGTCTCGGGACCTGTAATTATTGTGCAAACGCCCAATTGCTTGATTATTTCCATACATTTCATAGAAAATTAGATTTCATGAAAATCACCTTACTGTAGTTCAGTCGATCCAGAGCCATAAAAATTCAAAATCTGTTATTGTACTCCGATTGCGGTTCTTCATACCTCTAATGATAGGTCTCGGGACCTGTAATTATTGTGCCAACGCCCGTCTAGATTGCTTGATTATTTCCATACATTTCATAGAAAATTCGATTTCATGAAAATCACCTTACTGTAGTTCAGTTGATCCAGAGCCATAAAAATCCAAAATCTGTTGTTGTACTCCGATTGCGGTTCTTCATACCTCTAATGATAGGTCTCGGAACCTGTAATTATTGTGCCAACGCCCGTCTAGATTGCTTGATTATTTCCATACATTTCATAGAAAATTCGATTTCATGAAAATCACCTTACTGTAGTTCAGTCGATACAGAGCCATAAAAATCTAAAATCTGTTATTGTACTCCGATTGCGGTTCTTCATACCTCTAATGATAGGTCTCGGAACCTGTAATTATTGTGCCAACGCCCATCTAGATTGCTTGATTATTTCCATACATTTCATAGAAAATTCGATTTCATGAAAATCACCTTACTGTAGTTCAGCCGATTCAGAGCCATAAAAATCCAAAATCTGTTATTGTACTCCGATTGCGGTGCTTCGTACCTCTAATGATAGGTCTCGGGACCTGTAATTATTGTGCCAACGCCTATCTAGATTGCTTGATTATTTCCATACATTTCATAGAAAATTCGATTTCATGAAAATCACCTTACTATAGTTCAGCCGATTCAGAGCCATAAAAATCCAAAATCTGTTGTTGTACTCCGATTGCGGTTCTTCATACCTCTAATGATAGGTCTCGGAACCTGTAATTATTGTGCCAACGACCGTCTAGATTGCTTGATTATTTCCATACATTTCATAGAAAATTCGATTTCATGAAAATCACCTTACTGTAGTTCAGCCGATTCAGAGCCATAAAAATCCAAAATCTGTTATTGTGCTCCGATTGCGGTTCTTCGTACCTCTAATGATAGGTCTCGGGACCTGTAATTATTGTACCTACGCCCGTCTAGATTGCTTGATTATTTCCATACATTTCATAGAAAATTCGATTTCATGAAAATCACCTTACTGTAGTTCAGCCGATTCAGAGCCATAAAAATCCAAAATCTGTTATTGTGCTCCGATTGCGGTTCTTCGTACCTCTAATGATAGGTCTCGGGACCTGTAATTATTGTGCCTACGCCCGTCTAGATTGCTTGATTATTTCCATACATTTTATAGAAAATTCGATTTCATGAAAATCACCTTACTGTAGTTCAGCCGATTCAGAGCCATAAAAATCCAAAATCTGTTATTGTGCTCCGATTGCGGTTCTTCGTACCTCTAATGATAGGTCTCGGGACCTGTAATTATTGTGCCAACGCCCGTCTAGATTGCTTGATTATTTCCATAGATTTCATAGAAAATTCGATTTCATGAAAATCACCTTACTATAGTTCAGCCGATTCAGAGCCATAAAAATCCAAAATCTGTTGTTGTACTCCGATTGCGGTTCTTCATACCTCTAATGATAGGTCTCGGAACCTGTAATTATTGTGCCAACGCCCATTTAGATTGCTTGATTATTTCCATACATTTCATAGAAAATTCGATTTCATGAAAATCACCTTACTATAGTTCAGCCGATTCAGAGCCATAAAAATCCAAAATCTGTTGTTGTACTCCGATTGCGGTTCTTCATACCTCTAATGATAGGTCTCGGAACCTGTAATTATTGTGCCAACGCCCATTTAGATTGCTTGATTATTTCCATACATTTCATAGAAAATTCGATTTCATGAAAATCACCTAACTATAGTTCAGCCGATTCAGAGCAATACAAATCCAAAATCTGTTATTGTGCTCCGATTGCGGTTCTTCATACCTCTAATGAAAGGTCTCGGAACCTGTAATTATTATGCCAACGCCCATTTAGATTGCTTGATTATTTCCATACATTTCATAGAAAATTCGATTTCATGAAAATCACCTTACTATAGTTCAGCCGATTCAGAGCCATACAAATCCAAAATCTGTTATTGTGCTCCGATTGCGGTTCTTCATACCTCTAATGATAGGTCTCGGGACCTGTAATTATTGTGCCAACGCCCATTTAGATTGCTTGATTATTTCCATACATTTCATAGAAAATTCGATTTCATGAAAATCACCTTACTGTAGTTCAGCCGATTCAGAGCCATACAAATCCAAAATCTGTTGTTGTACTCCGATTGCGGTTCTTCATACCTCTAATGATAGGTCTCGGAACCTGTAATTATTGTGCCAACGCCCATTTAGATTGCTTGATTATTTCCATACATTTCATAGAAAATTCGATTTCATGAAAATCACCTTACTATAGTTCAGCCGATTCAGAGCCATAAAAATCCAAAATCTGTTGTTGTACTCCGATTGCGGTTCTTCATACCTCTAATGATAGGTCTCGGAACCTGTAATTATTGTGCCAACGCCCGTCTAGATTGCTTGATTATTTCCATACATTTCATAGAAAATTCGATTTCATGAAAATCACCTTACTGTAGTTCAGCCGATTCAGAGCCATAAAAATCCAAAATCTGTTGTTGTACTCCGATTGCGGTTCTTCATACCTCTGATGATAGGTCTCGGAACCTGTATTTATTGTGCCAACGCCCGTCTAGATTGCTTGATTATTTCCATACATTTCATAGAAAATTCGATTTCATGAAAATCACCTTACTGTAGTTCAGCCGATTCAGAGCCATAAAAATCCAAAATCTGTTATTGTGCTCCGATTGCGGTTCTTCGTACCTCTAATGATAGGTCTCGGGACCTGTAATTATTGTGCCAACGCCCGTCTAGATTGCTTGATTATTTCCATAGATTTCATAGAAAATTCGATTTCATGAAAATCACCTTACTATAGTTCAGCCGATTCAGAGCCATAAAAATCCAAAATCTGTTGTTGTACTCCGATTGCGGTTCTTCATACCTCTAATGATAGGTCTCGGAACCTGTAATTATTGTGCCAACGCCCATTTAGATTGCTTGATTATTTCCATACATTTCATAGAAAATTCGATTTCATGAAAATCACCTTACTATAGTTCAGCCGATTCAGAGCCATAAAAATCCAAAATCTGTTGTTGTACTCCGATTGCGGTTCTTCATACCTCTAATGATAGGTCTCGGAACCTGTAATTATTGTGCCAACGCCCATTTAGATTGCTTGATTATTTCCATACATTTAATAGAAAATTCGATTTCATGAAAATCACCTTACTATAGTTCAGCCGATTCAGAGCCATACAAATCCAAAATCTGTTATTGTGCTCCGATTGCGGTTCTTCATACCTCTAATGATAGGTCTCGGAACCTGTAATTATTGTGCCAACGCCCATTTATATTGCTTGATTATTTCCATACATTTCATAGAAAATTCGATTTCATGAAAATCACCTTACTATAGTTCAGCCGATTCAGAGCCATACAAATCCAAAATCTGTTATTGTGCTCCGATTGCGGTTCTTCATACCTCTAATGATAGGTCTCGGAACCTGTAATTATTGTGCCAACGCCCATTTAGATTGCTTGATTATTTCCATACATTTCATAGAAAATTCGATTTCATGAAAATCACCTTACTATAGTTCAGCCGATTCAGAGCCATAAAAATCCAAAATCTGTTGTTGTACTCCGATTGCGGTTCTTCATACCTCTAATGATAGGTCTCGGAACCTGTAATTATTGTGCCAACGCCCGTCTAGATTGCTTGATTATTTCCATACATTTCATAGAAAATTCGATTTCATGAAAATCACCTTACTATAGTTCAGCCGATTCAGAGCCATACAAATCCAAAATCTGTTATTGTGCTCCGATTGCGGTTCTTCATACCTCTAATGATAGGTCTCGGGACCTGTAATTATTGTGCCAACGCCCATTTAGATTGCTTGATTATTTCCATACATTTCATAGAAAATTCGATTTCATGAAAATCACCTTACTGTAGTTCAGCCGATTCAGAGCCATACAAATCCAAAATCTGTTGTTGTACTCCGATTGCGGTTCTTCATACCTCTAATGATAGGTCTCGGAACCTGTAATTATTGTGCCAACGCCCATTTAGATTGCTTGATTATTTCCATACATTTCATAGAAAATTCGATTTCATGAAAATCACCTTACTATAGTTCAGCCGATTCAGAGCCATAAAAATCCAAAATCTGTTGTTGTACTCCGATTGCGGTTCTTCATACCTCTAATGATAGGTCTCGGAACCTGTAATTATTGTGCCAACGCCCGTCTAGATTGCTTGATTATTTCCATACATTTCATAGAAAATTCGATTTCATGAAAATCACCTTACTATAGTTCAGCCGATTCAGAGCCATAAAAATCCAAAATCTGTTGTTGTACTCCGATTGCGGTTCTTCATACCTCTGATGATAGGTCTCGGAACCTGTATTTATTGTGCCAACGCCCGTCTAGATTGCTTGATTATTTCCATACATTTCATAGAAAATTCGATTTCATGAAAATCACCTTACTGTAGTTCAGCCGATTCAGAGCCATAAAAATCCAAAATCTGTTATTGTGCTCCGATTGCGGTTCTTCGTACCTCTAATGATAGGTCTCGGGACCTGTAATTATTGTGCCAACGCCCGTCTAGATTGCTTGATTATTTCCATACATTTCATAGAAAATTCGATTTCATGAAAATCACCTTACTATAGTTCAGCCGATTCAGAGCCATAAAAATCCAAAATCTGTTGTTGTACTCCGATTGCGGTTCTTCATACCTCTAATGATAGGTCTCGGAACCTGTAATTATTGTGCCAACGCCCATTTAGATTGCTTGATTATTTCCATACATTTCATAGAAAATTCGATTTCATGAAAATCACCTTACTATAGTTCAGCCGATTCAGAGCCATAAAAATCCAAAATCTGTTGTTGTACTCCGATTGCGGTTCTTCATACCTCTAATGATAGGTCTCGGAACCTGTAATTATTGTGCCAACGCCCATTTAGATTGCTTGATTATTTCCATACATTTCATAGAAAATTCGATTTCATGAAAATCACCTTACTATAGTTCAGCCGATTCAGAGCCATACAAATCCAAAATCTGTTATTGTGCTCCGATTGCGGTTCTTCATACCTCTAATGATAGGTCTCGGAACCTGTAATTATTGTGCCAACGCCCATTTATATTGCTTGATTATTTCCATACATTTCATAGAAAATTCGATTTCATGAAAATCACCTTACTATAGTTCAGCCGATTCAGAGCCATACAAATCCAAAATCTGTTATTGTGCTCCGATTGCGGTTCTTCATACCTCTAATGATAGGTCTCGGGACCTGTAATTATTGTGCCAACGCCCATTTAGATTGCTTGATTATTTCCATACATTTCATAGAAAATTCGATTTCATGAAAATCACCTTACTATAGTTCAGCCGATTCAGAGCCATACAAATCCAAAATCTGTTATTGTGCTCCGATTGCGGTTCTTCATACCTCTAATGATAGGTCTCGGGACCTGTAATTATTGTGCCAACGCCCATTTAGATTGCTTGATTATTTCCATACATTTCATAGAAAATTCGATTTCATGAAAATCACCTAACTATAGTTCAGCCGATTCAGAGCAATACAAATCCAAAATCTGTTATTGTGCTCCGATTGCGGTTCTTCATACCTCTAATGAAAGGTCTCGGAACCTGTAATTATTATGCCAACGCCCATTTAGATTGCTTGATTATTTCCATACATTTCATAGAAAATTCGATTTCATGAAAATCACCTTACTATAGTTCAGCCGATTCAGAGCCATACAAATCCAAAATCTGTTATTGTGCTCCGATTGCGGTTCTTCATACCTCTAATGATAGGTCTCGGGACCTGTAATTATTGTGCCAACGCCCATTTAGATTGCTTGATTATTTCCATACATTTCATAGAAAATTCGATTTCATGAAAATCACCTTACTGTAGTTCAGCCGATTCAGAGCCATACAAATCCAAAATCTGTTATTGTGCTCCAATTGCGGTTCTTCATACCTCTAATGATAGGTCTCGGAACCTGTAATTATTGTGCCAACGCCCATTTAGATTGCTTGATTATTTCCATACATTTCATAGAAAATTCGATTTCATGAAAATCACCTTACTATAGTTCAGCCGATTCAGAGCCATAAAAATCCAAAATCTGTTGTTGTACTCCGATTGCGGTTCTTCATACCTCTAATGATAGGTCTCGGAACCTGTAATTATTGTGCCAACGACCGTCTAGATTGCTTGATTATTTCCATACATTTCATAGAAAATTCGATTTCATGAAAATCACCTTACTGTAGTTCAGCCGATTCAGAGCCATAAAAATCCAAAATCTGTTATTGTGCTCCGATTGCGGTTCTTCGTACCTCTAATGATAGGTCTCGGGACCTGTAATTATTGTACCTACGCCCGTCTAGATTGCTTGATTATTTCCATACATTTCATAGAAAATTCGATTTCATGAAAATCACCTTACTGTAGTTCAGCCGATTCAGAGCCATAAAAATCCAAAATCTGTTATTGTGCTCCGATTGCGGTTCTTCGTACCTCTAATGATAGGTCTCGGGACCTGTAATTATTGTGCCTACGCCCGTCTAGATTGCTTGATTATTTCCATACATTTTATAGAAAATTCGATTTCATGAAAATCACCTTACTGTAGTTCAGCCGATTCAGAGCCATAAAAATCCAAAATCTGTTATTGTGCTCCGATTGCGGTTCTTCGTACCTCTAATGATAGGTCTCGGGACCTGTAATTATTGTGCCAACGCCCGTCTAGATTGCTTGATTATTTCCATACATTTCATAGAAAATTCGATTTCATGAAAATCACCTTACTGTAGTTCAGCCGATTCAGAGCCATAAAAATCCAAAATCTGTTATTGTGCTCCGATTGCGGTTCTTCGTACCTCTAATGATAGGTCTCGGGACCTGTAATTATTGTGCCAACGCCCGTCTAGATTGCTTGATTATTTCCATAGATTTCATAGAAAATTCGATTTCATGAAAATCACCTTACTATAGTTCAGCCGATTCAGAGCCATAAAAATCCAAAATCTGTTGTTGTACTCCGATTGCGGTTCTTCATACCTCTAATGATAGGTCTCGGAACCTGTAATTATTGTGCCAACGCCCATTTAGATTGCTTGATTATTTCCATACATTTCATAGAAAATTCGATTTCATGAAAATCACCTTACTATAGTTCAGCCGATTCAGAGCCATAAAAATCCAAAATCTGTTGTTGTACTCCGATTGCGGTTCTTCATACCTCTAATGATAGGTCTCGGAACCTGTAATTATTGTGCCAACGCCCATTTAGATTGCTTGATTATTTCCATACATTTCATAGAAAATTCGATTTCATGAAAATCACCTTACTATAGTTCAGCCGATTCAGAGCCATACAAATCCAAAATCTGTTATTGTGCTCCGATTGCGGTTCTTCATACCTCTAATGATAGGTCTCGGAACCTGTAATTATTGTGCCAACGCCCATTTATATTGCTTGATTATTTCCATACATTTCATAGAAAATTCGATTTCATGAAAATCACCTTACTATAGTTCAGCCGATTCAGAGCCATACAAATCCAAAATCTGTTATTGTGCTCCGATTGCGGTTCTTCATACCTCTAATGATAGGTCTCGGGACCTGTAATTATTGTGCCAACGCCCATTTATATTGCTTGATTATTTCCATACATTTCATAGAAAATTCGATTTCATGAAAATCACCTTACTATAGTTCAGCCGATTCAGAGCCATAAAAATCCAAAATCTGTTGTTGTACTCCGATTGCGGTTCTTCATACCTCTAATGATAGGTCTCGGAACCTGTAATTATTGTGCCAACGACCGTCTAGATTGCTTGATTATTTCCATACATTTCATAGAAAATTCGATTTCATGAAAATCACCTTACTATAGTTCAGCCGATTCAGAGCCATAAAAATCCAAAATCTGTTGTTGTACTCCGATTGCGGTTCTTCATACCTCTAATGATAGGTCTCGGAACCTGTAATTATTGTGCCAACGCCCATTTAGATTGCTTGATTATTTCCATACATTTCATAGAAAATTCGATTTCATGAAAATCACCTTACTATAGTTCAGCCGATTCAGAGCCATACAAATCCAAAATCTGTTATTGTGCTCCGATTGCGGTTCTTCATACCTCTAATGATAGGTCTCGGGACCTGTAATTATTGTGCCAACGCCCATTTAGATTGCTTGATTATTTCCATACATTTCATAGAAAATTCGATTTCATGAAAATCACCTTACTATAGTTCAGCCGATTCAGAGCCATACAAATCCAAAATCTGTTATTGTACTCCGATTGCGGTTCTTCATACCTCTAATGATAGGTCTCGGGACCTGTAATTATTGTGCCAACGCCTATCTAGATTGCTTGATTATTTCCATACATTTCATAGAAAATTCGATTTTATGAAAATCACCTTACTGTAGCTCAGTCGATCCAGAGCCATAAAAATCTAAAATCTGTTATTGTGCTCCGATTGTGGTTCTTCATACCTCTAATGATAGGTCTCGGGACCTGTAATTATTGTGCCAACGCCCGTCTAGATTGCTTGATTATTTCCATACATTTCATAGAAAATTCGATTTCATGAAAATCACCTTACTATAGTTCAGCCGATTCAGAGCCATAAAAATCCAAAATCTGTTGTTGTACTCCGATTGCGGTTCTTCATACCTCTAATGATAGGTCTCGGAACCTGTAATTATTGTGCCAACGCCCGTCTAGATTGCTTGATTATTTCCATACATTTCATAGAAAATTCGATTTCATGAAAATCACCTTACTGTAGTTCAGCCGATTCAGAGCCATAAAAATCCAAAATCTGTTATTGTGCTCCGATTGCGGTTCTTCGTACCTCTAATGATAGGTCTCGGGACCTGTAATTATTGTGCCAACGCCCGTCTAGATTGCTTGATTATTTCCATAGATTTCATAGAAAATTCGATTTCATGAAAATCACCTTACTATAGTTCAGCCGATTCAGAGCCATAAAAATCCAAAATCTGTTGTTGTACTCCGATTGCGGTTCTTCATACCTCTGATGATAGGTCTCGGAACCTGTATTTATTGTGCCAACGCCCGTCTAGATTGCTTGATTATTTCCATACATTTCATAGAAAATTCGATTTCATGAAAATCACCTTACTGTAGTTCAGCCGATTCAGAGCCATAAAAATCCAAAATCTGTTATTGTGCTCCGATTGCGGTTCTTCGTACCTCTAATGATAGGTCTCGGGACCTGTAATTATTGTGCCAACGCCCGTCTAGATTGCTTGATTATTTCCATAGATTTCATAGAAAATTCGATTTCATGAAAATCACCTTACTATAGTTCAGCCGATTCAGAGCCATAAAAATCCAAAATCTGTTGTTGTACTCCGATTGCGGTTCTTCATACCTCTAATGATAGGTCTCGGAACCTGTAATTATTGTGCCAACGCCCGTCTAGATTGCTTGATTATTTCCATACATTTCATAGAAAATTCGATTTCATGAAAATCACCTTACTATAGTTCAGCCGATTCAGAGCCATAAAAATCCAAAATCTGTTGTTGTACTCCGATTGCGGTTCTTCATACCTCTAATGATAGGTCTCGGAACCTGTAATTATTGTGCCAACGCCCGTCTAGATTGCTTGATTATTTCCATACATTTCATAGAAAATTCGATTTCATGAAAATCACCTTACTATAGTTCAGCCGATTCAGAGCCATAAAAATCCAAAATCTGTTGTTGTACTCCGATTGCGGTTCTTCATACCTCTGATGATAGGTCTCGGAACCTGTATTTATTGTGCCAACGCCCGTCTAGATTGCTTGATTATTTCCATACATTTCATAGAAAATTCGATTTCATGAAAATCACCTTACTGTAGTTCAGCCGATTCAGAGCCATAAAAATCCAAAATCTGTTATTGTGCTCCGATTGCGGTTCTTCGTACCTCTAATGATAGGTCTCGGGACCTGTAATTATTGTGCCAACGCCCGTCTAGATTGCTTGATTATTTCCATACATTTCATAGAAAATTCGATTTCATGAAAATCACCTTACTATAGTTCAGCCGATTCAGAGCCATAAAAATTCAAAATCTGTTGTTGTACTCCGATTGCGGTTCTTCATACCTCTAATGATAGGTCTCGGAACCTGTATTTATTGTGCCAACGCCCGTCTAGATTGCTTGATTATTTCCATACATTTCATAGAAAATTCGATTTCATGAAAATCACCTTACTATAGTTCAGCCGATTCAGAGCCATAAAAATCCAAAATCTGTTGTTGTACTCCGATTGCGGTTCTTCATACCTCTAATGATAGGTCTCGGAACCTGTATTTATTGTGCCAACGCCCGTCTAGATTGCTTGATTATTTCCATACATTTCATAAAAAATTAGATTTCATGAAAATCACCTTACTGTAGTTCAGTCGATCCAGAGCCATAAAAATTCAAAATCTGTTATTGTACTCCGATTGCGGTTCTTCATACCTCTAATGATAGGTCTCGGGACCTGTAATTATTGTGCCAACGCCCGTCTAGATTGCTTGATTATTTCCATACATTTCATAGAAAATTCGATTTCATGAAAATCACCTTACTGTAGTTCAGTCGATCCAGAGCCATAAAAATCCAAAATCTGTTGTTGTACTCCGATTGCGGTTCTTCATACCTCTAATGATAGGTCTCGGAACCTGTAATTATTGTGCCAACGCCCGTCTAGATTGCTTGATTATTTCCATACATTTCATAGAAAATTCTATTTCATGAAAATCACCTTACTGTAGTTCAGTCGATACAGAGCCATAAAAATCTAAAATCTGTTATTGTACTCCGATTGCGGTTCTTCATACCTCTAATGATAGGTCTCGGAACCTGTAATTATTGTGCCAACGCCCATCTAGATTGCTTGATTATTTCCATACATTTCATAAAAAATTAGATTTCATGAAAATCACCTTACTGTAGTTCAGTCGATCCAGAGCCATAAAAATTCAAAATCTGTTATTGTACTCCGATTGCGGTTCTTCATACCTCTAATGATAGGTCTCGGGACCTGTAATTATTGTGCCAACGCCCGTCTAGATTGCTTGATTATTTCCATACATTTCATAGAAAATTCGATTTCATGAAAATCACCTTACTGTAGTTCAGCCGATTCAGAGCCATAAAAATCCAAAATCTGTTATTGTACTCCGATTGCGGTTCTTCGTACCTCTAATGATAGGTCTCGGGACCTGTAATTATTGTGCCAACGCCTATCTAGATTGCTTGATTATTTCCATACATTTAATAGAAAATTCGATTTCATGAAAATCACCTTACTGTAGTTCAGTCGATCCAGAGCCATAAAAATCTAAAATCTGTTATTGTACTCCGATTGCGGTTCTTCGTACCTCTAATGATAGGTCTCGGGACCTGTAATTATTGTGCCAACGCCCGTCTAGATTGCTTGATTATTTCCATACATTTCATAGAAAATTCGATTTCATGAAAATCACCTTACTGTAGTTCAGCCGATTCAGAGCCATAAAAATCCAAAATCTGTTATTGTACTCCGATTGCGGTTCTTCGTACCTCTAATGATAGGTCTCGGGACCTGTAATTATTGTGCCAACGCCCGTCTAGATTGCTTGATTATTTCCATACATTTCATAGAAAATTCGATTTCATGAAAATCACCTTACTATAGTTCAGCCGATTCAGAGCCATAAAAATTCAAAATCTGTTGTTGTACTCCGATTGCGGTTCTTCATACCTCTAATGATAGGTCTCGGAACCTGTATTTATTGTGCCAACGCCCGTCTAGATTGCTTGATTATTTCCATACATTTCATAGAAAATTCGATTTCATGAAAATCACCTTACTATAGTTCAGCCGATTCAGAGCCATAAAAATTCAAAATCTGTTGTTGTACTCCGATTGCCGTTCTTCATACCTCTAATGATAGGTCTCGGAACCTGTATTTATTGTGCCAACGCCCGTCTAGATTGCTTGATTATTTCCATACATTTCATAGAAAATTCGATTTCATGAAAATCACCTTACTGTAGTTCAGCCGATTCAGAGCCATAAAAATCCAAAATCTGTTATTGTACTCCGATTGCGGTTCTTCGTACCTCTAATGATAGGTCTCGGGACCTGTAATTATTGTGCCAACGCCCGTCTAGATTGCTTGATTATTTCCATAGATTTCATAGAAAATTCGATTTCATGAAAATCACCTTACTGTAGTTCAGCCGATTCAGAGCCATAAAAATCCAAAATCTGTTATTGTACTCCGATTGCGGTTCTTCGTACCTCTAATGATAGGTCTCGGGACCTGTAATTATTGTGCCAACGCCTATCTAGATTGCTTGATTATTTCCATACATTTAATAGAAAATTCGATTTCATGAAAATCACCTTACTGTAGTTCAGTCGATCCAGAGCCATAAAAATCTAAAATCTGTTATTGTACTCCGATTGCGGTTCTTCGTACCTCTAATGATAGGTCTCGGGACCTGTAATTATTGTGCCAACGCCCGTCTAGATTGCTTGATTATTTCCATACATTTCATAGAAAATTCGATTTCATGAAAATCACCTTACTGTAGTTCAGCCGATTCAGAGCCATAAAAATCCAAAATCTGTTATTGTACTCCGATTGCGGTTCTTCGTACCTCTAATGATAGGTCTCGGGACCTGTAATTATTGTGCCAACGCCCGTCTAGATTGCTTGATTATTTCCATACATTTCATAGAAAATTCGATTTCATGAAAATCACCTTACTATAGTTCAGCCGATTCAGAGCCATAAAAATTCAAAATCTGTTGTTGTACTCCGATTGCGGTTCTTCATACCTCTAATGATAGGTCTCGGAACCTGTATTTATTGTGCCAACGCCCGTCTAGATTGCTTGATTATTTCCATACATTTCATAGAAAATTCGATTTCATGAAAATCACCTTACTATAGTTCAGCCGATTCAGAGCCATAAAAATCCAAAATCTGTTGTTGTACTCCGATTGCGGTTCTTCATACCTCTAATGATAGGTCTCGGAACCTGTATTTATTGTGCCAACGCCCGTCTAGATTGCTTGATTATTTCCATACATTTCATAAAAAATTAGATTTCATGAAAATCACCTTACTGTAGTTCAGTCGATCCAGAGCCATAAAAATTCAAAATCTGTTATTGTACTCCGATTGCGGTTCTTCATACCTCTAATGATAGGTCTCGGGACCTGTAATTATTGTGCCAACGCCCGTCTAGATTGCTTGATTATTTCCATACATTTCATAGAAAATTCGATTTCATGAAAATCACCTTACTGTAGTTCAGCCGATTCAGAGCCATAAAAATCCAAAATCTGTTATTGTACTCCGATTGCGGTTCTTCGTACCTCTAATGATAGGTCTCGGGACCTGTAATTATTGTGCCAACGCCTATCTAGATTGCTTGATTATTTCCATACATTTAATAGAAAATTCGATTTCATGAAAATCACCTTACTGTAGTTCAGTCGATCCAGAGCCATAAAAATCTAAAATCTGTTATTGTACTCCGATTGCGGTTCTTCATACCTCTAATGATAGGTCTCGGGACCTGTAATTATTGTGCCAACGCCCGTCTAGATTGCTTGATTATTTCCATACATTTCATAGAAAATTCGATTTCATGAAAATCACCTTACTGTAGTTCAGTCGATCCAGAGCCATAAAAATCCAAAATCTGTTGTTGTACTCCGATTGCGGTTCTTCATACCTCTAATGATAGGTCTCGGAACCTGTATTTATTGTGCCAACGCCCGTCTAGATTGCTTGATTATTTCCATACATTTCATAAAAAATTAGATTTCATGAAAATCACCTTACTGTAGTTCAGTCGATCCAGAGCCATAAAAATTCAAAATCTGTTATTGTACTCCGATTGCGGTTCTTCATACCTCTAATGATAGGTCTCGGGACCTGTAATTATTGTGCCAACGCCCGTCTAGATTGCTTGATTATTTCCATACATTTCATAGAAAATTCGATTTCATGAAAATCACCTTACTGTAGTTCAGCCGATTCAGAGCCATAAAAATCCAAAATCTGTTATTGTACTCCGATTGCGGTTCTTCGTACCTCTAATGATAGGTCTCGGGACCTGTAATTATTGTGCCAACGCCTATCTAGATTGCTTGATTATTTCCATACATTTAATAGAAAATTCGATTTCATGAAAATCACCTTACTGTAGTTCAGTCGATCCAGAGCCATAAAAATCTAAAATCTGTTATTGTACTCCGATTGCGGTTCTTCATACCTCTAATGATAGGTCTCGGGACCTGTAATTATTGTGCCAACGCCCGTCTAGATTGCTTGATTATTTCCATACATTTCATAGAAAATTCGATTTCATGAAAATCACCTTACTATAGTTCAGCCGATTCAGAGCCATAAAAATCCAAAATCTGTTGTTGTACTCCGATTGCGGTTCTTCATACCTCTAATGATAGGTCTCGGAACCTGTAATTATTGTGCCAACGACCGTCTAGATTGCTTGATTATTTCCATACATTTCATAGAAAATTCGATTTCATGAAAATCACCTTACTGTAGTTCAGCCGATTCAGAGCCATAAAAATCCAAAATCTGTTATTGTGCTCCGATTGCGGTTTTTCGTACCTCTAATGATAGGTCTCGGGACCTGTAATTATTGTACCTACGCCCGTCTAGATTGCTTGATTATTTCCATACATTTCATAGAAAATTCGATTTCATGAAAATCACCTTACTGTAGTTCAGCCGATTCAGAGCCATAAAAATCCAAAATCTGTTATTGTGCTCCGATTGCGGTTCTTCGTACCTCTAATGATAGGTCTCGGGACCTGTAATTATTGTGCCTACGCCCGTCTAGATTGCTTGATTATTTCCATACATTTTATAGAAAATTCGATTTCATGAAAATCACCTTACTATAGTTCAGCCGATTCAGAGCCATAAAAATCCAAAATCTGTTGTTGTACTCCGATTGCGGTTCTTCATACCTCTAATGATAGGTCTCGGAACCTGTATTTATTGTGCCAACGCCCGTCTAGATTGCTTGATTATTTCCATACATTTCATAGAAAATTCGATTTCATGAAAATCACCTTACTGTAGTTCAGCCGATTCAGAGCCATAAAAATCCAAAATCTGTTATTGTGCTCCGATTGCGGTTCTTCGTACCTCTAATGATAGGTCTCGGGACCTGTAATTATTGTACCTACGCCCGTCTAGATTGCTTGATTATTTCCATACATTTCATAGAAAATTCGATTTCATGAAAATCACCTTACTGTAGTTCAGCCGATTCAGAGCCATAAAAATCCAAAATCTGTTATTGTGCTCCGATTGCGGTTCTTCGTACCTCTAATGATAGGTCTCGGGACCTGTAATTATTGTGCCAACGCCCGTCTAGATTGCTTGATTATTTCCATACATTTCATAGAAAATTCGATTTCATGAAAATCACCTTACTATAGTTCAGCCGATTCAGAGCCATAAAAATCCAAAATCTGTTGTTGTACTCCGATTGCGGTTCTTCATACCTCTAATGATAGGTCTCGGAACCTGTATTTATTGTGCCAACGCCCGTCTAGATTGCTTGATTATTTCCATACATTTCATAGAAAATTCGATTTCATGAAAATCACCTTACTGTAGTTCAGCCGATTCAGAGCCATAAAAATCCAAAATCTGTTATTGTGCTCCGATTGCGGTTCTTCGTACCTCTAATGATAGGTCTCGGGACCTGTAATTATTGTACCTACGCCCGTCTAGATTGCTTGATTATTTCCATACATTTCATAGAAAATTCGATTTCATGAAAATCACCTTACTGTAGTTCAGCCGATTCAGAGCCATAAAAATCCAAAATCTGTTATTGTGCTCCGATTGCGGTTCTTCGTACCTCTAATGATAGGTCTCGGGACCTGTAATTATTGTGCCTACGCCCGTCTAGATTGCTTGATTATTTCCATACATTTTATAGAAAATTCGATTTCATGAAAATCACCTTACTGTAGTTCAGCCGATTCAGAGCCATAAAAATCCAAAATCTGTTATTGTGCTCCGATTGCGGTTCTTCGTACCTCTAATGATAGGTCTCGGGACCTGTAATTATTGTGCCAACGCCCGTCTAGATTGCTTGATTATTTCCATACATTTCATAGAAAATTCGATTTCATGAAAATCACCTTACTATAGTTCAGCCGATTCAGAGCCATAAAAATCCAAAATCTGTTGTTGTACTCCGATTGCGGTTCTTCATACCTCTAATGATAGGTCTCGGAACCTGTATTTATTGTGCCAACGCCCGTCTAGATTGCTTGATTATTTCCATACATTTCATAGAAAATTCGATTTCATGAAAATCACCTTACTGTAGTTCAGCCGATTCAGAGCCATAAAAATCCAAAATCTGTTATTGTGCTCCGATTGCGGTTCTTCGTACCTCTAATGATAGGTCTCGGGACCTGTAATTATTGTACCTACGCCCGTCTAGATTGCTTGATTATTTCCATACATTTCATAGAAAATTCGATTTCATGAAAATCACCTTACTGTAGTTCAGCCGATTCAGAGCCATAAAAATCCAAAATCTGTTATTGTGCTCCGATTGCGGTTCTTCGTACCTCTAATGATAGGTCTCGGGACCTGTAATTATTGTGCCTACGCCCGTCTAGATTGCTTGATTATTTCCATACATTTTATAGAAAATTCGATTTCATGAAAATCACCTTACTGTAGTTCAGCCGATTCAGAGCCATACAAATCCAAAATCTGTTATTGTGCTCCGATTGCGGTTCTTCATACCTCTAATGATAGGTCTCGGGACCTGTAATTATTGTGCAAACGCCCATTTAGATTGCTTGATTATTTCCATACATTTCATAGAAAATTCGATTTCATGAAAATCACCTTACTATAGTTCAGCCGATTCAGAGCCATAAAAATCCAAAATCTGTTGTTGTACTCCGATTGCGGTTCTTCATACCTCTAATGATAGGTCTCGGAACCTGTATTTATTGTGCCAACGCCCGTCTAGATTGCTTGATTATTTCCATACATTTCATAGAAAATTCGATTTCATGAAAATCACCTTACTGTAGTTCAGCCGATTCAGAGCCATAAAAATCCAAAATCTGTTATTGTGCTCCGATTGCGGTTCTTCGTACCTCTAATGATAGGTCTCGGGACCTGTAATTATTGTGCCAACGCCCGTCTAGATTGCTTGATTATTTCCATAGATTTCATAGAAAATTCGATTTCATGAAAATCACCTTACTATAGTTCAGCCGATTCAGAGCCATAAAAATCCAAAATCTGTTGTTGTACTCCGATTGCGGTTCTTCATACCTCTAATGATAGGTCTCGGAACCTGTAATTATTGTGCCAACGCCCGTCTAGATTGCTTGATTATTTCCATACATTTCATAGAAAATTCGATTTCATGAAAATCACCTTACTATAGTTCAGCCGATTCAGAGCCATAAAAATCCAAAATCTGTTGTTGTACTCCGATTGCGGTTCTTCATACCTCTAATGATAGGTCTCGGAACCTGTAATTATTGTGCCAACGCCCGTCTAGATTGCTTGATTATTTCCATACATTTCATAGAAAATTCGATTTCATGAAAATCACCTTACTATAGTTCAGCCGATTCAGAGCCATAAAAATCCAAAATCTGTTGTTGTACTCCGATTGCGGTTCTTCATACCTCTAATGATAGGTCTCGGAACCTGTATTTATTGTGCCAACGCCCGTCTAGATTGCTTGATTATTTCCATACATTTCATAGAAAATTCGATTTCATGAAAATCACCTTACTATAGTTCAGCCGATTCAGAGCCATAAAAATCCAAAATCTGTTGTTGTACTCCGATTGCGGTTCTTCATACCTCTAATGATAGGTCTCGGAACCTGTATTTATTGTGCCAACGCCCGTCTAGATTGCTTGATTATTTCCATACATTTCATAAAAAATTAGATTTCATGAAAATCACCTTACTGTAGTTCAGTCGATCCAGAGCCATAAAAATCTAAAATCTGTTATTGTACTCCGATTGCGGTTCTTCGTACCTCTAATGATAGGTCTCGGGACCTGTAATTATTGTGCCAACGCCTATCTAGATTGCTTGATTATTTCCATACATTTCATAGAAAATTCGATTTCATGAAAATCACCTTACTGTAGTTCAGTCGATCCAGAGCCATAAAAATTCAAAATCTGTTGTTGTACTCCGATTGCGGTTCTTCATACCTCTAATGATAGGTCTCGGAACCTGTAATTATTGTGCCAACGCCCGTCTAGATTGCTTGATTATTTCCATACATTTCATAGAAAATTCGATTTCATGAAAATCACCTTACTGTAGTTCAGTCGATCCAGAGCCATAAAAATCCAAAATCTGTTGTTGTACTCCGATTGCGGTTCTTCATACCTCTAATGATAGGTCTCGGAACCTGTAATTATTGTGCCAACGCCCGTCTAGATTGCTTGATTATTTCCATACATTTCATAGAAAATTCGATTTCATGAAAATCACCTTACTGTAGTTCAGTCGATACAGAGCCATAAAAATCTAAAATCTGTTATTGTACTCCGATTGCGGTTCTTCATACCTCTAATGATAGGTCTCGGAACCTGTAATTATTGTGCCAACGCCCATCTAGATTGCTTGATTATTTCCATACATTTCATAGAAAATTCGATTTCATGAAAATCACCTTACTGTAGTTCAGTCGATTCAGAGCCATAAAAATCCAAAATCTGTTATTGTACTCCGATTGCGGTTCTTCGTACCTCTAATGATAGGTCTCGGGACCTGTAATTATTGTGCCAACGCCTATCTAGATTGCTTGATTATTTCCATACATTTAATAGAAAATTCGATTTCATGAAAATCACCTTACTGTAGTTCAGTCGATCCAGAGCCATAAAAATCTAAAATCTGTTATTGTGCTCCGATTGCGGTTCTTCATACCTCTAATGATAGGTCTCGGAACCTGTAATTATTGTGCCAACGCCCATTTAGATTGCTTGATTATTTCCATACATTTCATAGAAAATTCGATTTCATGAAAATCACCTTACTATAGTTCAGCCGATTCAGAGCCATAAAAATCCAAAATCTGTTGTTGTACTCCGATTGCGGTTCTTCATACCTCTAATGATAGGTCTCGGAACCTGTATTTATTGTGCCAACGCCCGTCTAGATTGCTTGATTATTTCCATACATTTCATAGAAAATTCGATTTCATGAAAATCACCTTACTGTAGTTCAGCCGATTCAGAGCCATAAAAATCCAAAATCTGTTATTGTGCTCCGATTGCGGTTCTTCGTACCTCTAATGATAGGTCTCGGGACCTGTAATTATTGTGCCAACGCCCGTCTAGATTGCTTGATTATTTCCATACATTTCATAGAAAATTCGATTTCATGAAAATCACCTTACTATAGTTCAGCCGATTCAGAGCCATAAAAATTCAAAATCTGTTGTTGTACTCCGATTGCGGTTCTTCATACCTCTAATGATAGGTCTCGGAACCTGTAATTATTGTGCCAACGCCCGTCTAGATTGCTTGATTATTTCCATACATTTCATAGAAAATTCGATTTCATGAAAATCACCTTACTATAGTTCAGCCGATTCAGAGCCATAAAAATCCAAAATCTGTTGTTGTACTCCGATTGCGGTTCTTCATACCTCTAATGATAGGTCTCGGAACCTGTATTTATTGTGCCAACGCCCGTCTAGATTGCTTGATTATTTCCATACATTTCATAGAAAATTCGATTTCATGAAAATCACCTTACTATAGTTCAGCCGATTCAGAGCCATAAAAATCCAAAATCTGTTGTTGTACTCCGATTGCGGTTCTTCATACCTCTAATGATAGGTCTCGGAACCTGTATTTATTGTGCCAACGCCCGTCTAGATTGCTTGATTATTTCCATACATTTCATAAAAAATTAGATTTCATGAAAATCACCTTACTGTAGTTCAGTCGATCCAGAGCCATAAAAATCTAAAATCTGTTATTGTACTCCGATTGCGGTTCTTCGTACCTCTAATGATAGGTCTCGGGACCTGTAATTATTGTGCCAACGCCTATCTAGATTGCTTGATTATTTCCATACATTTCATAGAAAATTCGATTTCATGAAAATCACCTTACTGTAGTTCAGTCGATCCAGAGCCATAAAAATTCAAAATCTGTTATTGTACTCCGATTGCGGTTCTTCATACCTCTAATGATAGGTCTCGGGACCTGTAATTATTGTGCCAACGCCCGTCTAGATTGCTTGATTATTTCCATACATTTCATAGAAAATTCGATTTCATGAAAATCACCTTACTGTAGTTCAGTCGATCCAGAGCCATAAAAATCCAAAATCTGTTGTTGTACTCCGATTGCGGTTCTTCATACCTCTAATGATAGGTCTCGGAACCTGTAATTATTGTGCCAACGCCCGTCTAGATTGCTTGATTATTTCCATACATTTCATAGAAAATTCGATTTCATGAAAATCACCTTACTGTAGTTCAGTCGATACAGAGCCATAAAAATCTAAAATCTGTTATTGTACTCCGATTGCGGTTCTTCATACCTCTAAAGATAGGTCTCGGAACCTGTAATTATTGTGCCAACGCCCATCTAGATTGCTTGATTATTTCCATACATTTCATAGAAAATTCGATTTCATGAAAATCACCTTACTGTAGTTCAGTCGATTCAGAGCCATAAAAATCTAAAATCTGTTATTGTACTCCGATTGCGGTTCTTCGTACCTCTAATGATAGGTCTCGGGACCTGTAATTATTGTGCCAACGCCTATCTAGATTGCTTGATTATTTCCATACATTTAATAGAAAATTCGATTTCATGAAAATCACCTTACTGTAGTTCAGTCGATCCAGAGCCATAAAAATCTAAAATCTGTTATTGTACTCCGATTGCGGTTCTTCATACCTCTAATGATAGGTCTCGGGACCTGTAATTATTGTGCCAACGCCCGTCTAGATTGCTTGATTATTTCCATACATTTCATAGAAAATTCGATTTCATGAAAATCACCTTACTATAGTTCAGCCGATTCAGAGCCATAAAAATCCAAAATCTGTTGTTGTACTCCGATTGCGGTTCTTCATACCTCTAATGATAGGTCTCGGAACCTGTAATTATTGTGCCAACGACCGTCTAGATTGCTTGATTATTTCCATACATTTCATAGAAAATTCGATTTCATGAAAATCACCTTACTGTAGTTCAGTCGATACAGAGCCATAAAAATCTAAAATCTGTTATTGTACTCCGATTGCGGTTCTTCATACCTCTAATGATAGGTCTCGGAACCTGTAATTATTGTGCCAACGCCCATCTAGATTGCTTGATTATTTCCATACATTTCATAGAAAATTCGATTTCATGAAAATCACCTTACTGTAGTTCAGTCGATTCAGAGCCATAAAAATCTAAAATCTGTTATTGTACTCCGATTGCGGTTCTTCGTACCTCTAATGATAGGTCTCGGGACCTGTAATTATTGTGCCAACGCCTATCTAGATTGCTTGATTATTTCCATACATTTAATAGAAAATTCGATTTCATGAAAATCACCTTACTGTAGTTCAGTCGATCCAGAGCCATAAAAATCTAAAATCTGTTATTGTACTCTGATTGCGGTTCTTCATACCTCTAATGATAGGTCTCGGGACCTGTAATTATTGTGCCAACGCCCGTCTAGATTGCTTGATTATTTCCATACATTTCATAGAAAATTCGATTTCATGAAAATCACCTTACTATAGTTCAGCCGATTCAGAGCCATAAAAATCCAAAATCTGTTGTTGTACTCCGATTGCGGTTCTTCATACCTCTAATGATAGGTCTCGGGACCTGTAATTATTGTGCCAACGCCCGTCTAGATTGCTTGATTATTTCCATACATTTCATAGAAAATTCGATTTCATGAAAATCACCTTACTGTAGTTCAGCCGATTCAGAGCCATACAAATCCAAAATCTGTTATTGTGCTCCGATTGCGGTTCTTCATACCTCTAATGATAGGTCTCGGGACCTGTAATTATTGTGCCAACGCCCGTCTAGATTGCTTGATTATTTCCATACATTTCATAGAAAATTCGATTTCATGAAAATCACCTTACTATAGTTCAGCCGATTCAGAGCCATAAAAATCCAAAATCTGTTGTTGTACTCCGATTGCGGTTCTTCATACCTCTAATGATAGGTCTCGGAACCTGTAATTATTGTGCCAACGACCGTCTAGATTGCTTGATTATTTCCATACATTTCATAGAAAATTCGATTTCATGAAAATCACCTTACTATAGTTCAGCCGATTCAGAGCCATAAAAATCCAAAATCTGTTATTGTGCTCCGATTGCGGTTCTTCGTACCTCTAATGATAGGTCTCGGGACCTGTAATTATTGTACCTACGCCCGTCTAGATTGCTTGATTATTTCCATACATTTCATAGAAAATTCGATTTCATGAAAATCACCTTACTGTAGTTCAGCCGATTCAGAGCCATAAAAATCCAAAATCTGTTATTGTGCTCCGATTGCGGTTCTTCGTACCTCTAATGATAGGTCTCGGGACCTGTAATTATTGTGCCAACGCCCGTCTAGATTGCTTGATTATTTCCATACATTTTATAGAAAATTCGATTTCATGAAAATCACCTTACTGTAGTTCAGCCGATTCAGAGCCATAAAAATCCAAAATCTGTTATTGTGCTCCGATTGCGGTTCTTCGTACCTCTAATGATAGGTCTCGGGACCTGTAATTATTGTGCCAACGCCCGTCTAGATTGCTTGATTATTTCCATACATTTCATAGAAAATTCGATTTCATGAAAATCACCTTACTATAGTTCAGCCGATTCAGAGCCATAAAAATCCAAAATCTGTTGTTGTACTCCGATTGCGGTTCTTCATACCTCTAATGATAGGTCTCGGCACCTGTAATTATTGTGCCAACGCCCGTCTAGATTGCTTGATTATTTCCATACATTTCATAGAAAATTCGATTTCATGAAAATCACCTTACTATAGTTCAGCCGATTCAGAGCCATAAAAATCCAAAATCTGTTGTTGTACTCCGATTGCGGTTCTTCATACCTCTGATGATAGGTCTCGGAACCTGTATTTATTGTGCCAACGCCCGTCTAGATTGCTTGATTATTTCCATACATTTCATAGAAAATTCGATTTCATGAAAATCACCTTACTGTAGTTCAGCCGATTCAGAGCCATAAAAATCCAAAATCTGTTATTGTGCTCCGATTGCGGTTCTTCGTACCTCTAATGATAGGTCTCGGGACCTGTAATTATTGTGCCAACGCCCGTCTAGATTGCTTGATTATTTCCATACATTTCATAGAAAATTCGATTTCATGAAAATCACCTTACTATAGTTCAGCCGATTCAGAGCCATAAAAATTCAAAATCTGTTGTTGTACTCCGATTGCGGTTCTTCATACCTCTAATGATAGGTCTCGGAACCTGTAATTATTGTGCCAACGCCCGTCTAGATTGCTTGATTATTTCCATACATTTCATAGAAAATTCGATTTCATGAAAATCACCTTACTATAGTTCAGCCGATTCAGAGCCATAAAAATCCAAAATCTGTTGTTGTACTCCGATTGCGGTTCTTCATACCTCTAATGATAGGTCTCGGAACCTGTATTTATTGTGCCAACGCCCGTCTAGATTGCTTGATTATTTCCATACATTTCATAGAAAATTCGATTTCATGAAAATCACCTTACTATAGTTCAGCCGATTCAGAGCCATAAAAATCCAAAATCTGTTGTTGTACTCCGATTGCGGTTCTTCATACCTCTAATGATAGGTCTCGGAACCTGTATTTATTGTGCCAACGCCCGTCTAGATTGCTTGATTATTTCCATACATTTCATAAAAAATTAGATTTCATGAAAATCACCTTACTGTAGTTCAGTCGATCCAGAGCCATAAAAATCTAAAATCTGTTATTGTACTCCGATTGCGGTTCTTCGTACCTCTAATGATAGGTCTCGGGACCTGTAATTATTGTGCCAACGCCTATCTAGATTGCTTGATTATTTCCATACATTTCATAGAAAATTCGATTTCATGAAAATCACCTTACTGTAGTTCAGTCGATCCAGAGCCATAAAAATCTAAAATCCATACCTCTAATGATAGGTCTTGTGACCTGTAATTATTGTGCAAACGCCCAATTGCTTGATAATTTCCATACATTTCATAGAAAATTCGATTTCATGAAAATCACCTTACTGTAGTTCAGTCGATCCAGAGCCATAAAAATCCAAAATCTGTTATTGTACTCCGATTGCGGTTCTTCATACCTCTAATGATAGGTCTCGGGACCTGTAATTATTGTGCCAACGCCCGTCTAGATTGCTTGATTATTTCCATACATTTCATAGAAAATTCGATTTCATGAAAATCACCTTACTGTAGTTCAGCCGATTCAGAGCCATAAAAATCCAAAATCTGTTATTGTGCTCCGATTGCGGTTCTTCGTACCTCTAATGATAGGTCTCGGGACCTGTAATTATTGTGCCAACGCCCGTCTAGATTGCTTGATTATTTCCATACATTTCATAGAAAATTCGATTTCATGAAAATCACCTTACTGTAGTTCAGCCGATTCAGAGCCATAAAAATCCAAAATCTGTTATTGTGCTCCGATTGCGGTTCTTCGTACCTCTAATGATAGGTCTCGGGACCTGTAATTATTGTGCCAACGCCCGTCTAGATTGCTTGATTATTTCCATACATTTCATAGAAAATTCGATTTCATGAAAATCACCTTACTGTAGTTCAGCCGATTCAGAGCCATAAAAATCCAAAATCTGTTGTTGTACTCCGATTGCGGTTCTTCATACCTCTAATGATAGGTCTCGGAACCTGTAATTATTGTGCCAACGCCCGTCTAGATTGCTTGATTATTTCCATACATTTCATAGAAAATTCGATTTCATGAAAATCACCTTACTATAGTTCAGCCGATTCAGAGCCATAAAAATCCAAAATCTGTTGTTGTACTCCGATTGCGGTTCTTCATACCTCTAATGATAGGTCTCGGAACCTGTATTTATTGTGCCAACGCCCGTCTAGATTGCTTGATTATTTCCATACATTTCATAAAAAATTAGATTTCATGAAAATCACCTTACTGTAGTTCAGTCGATCCAGAGCCATAAAAATCTAAAATCTGTTATTGTACTCCGATTGCGGTTCTTCGTACCTCTAATGATAGGTCTCGGGACCTGTAATTATTGTGCCAACGCCTATCTAGATTGCTTGATTATTTCCATACATTTCATAGAAAATTCGATTTCATGAAAATCACCTTACTGTAGTTCAGTCGATCCAGAGCCATAAAAATCTAAAATCCATACCTCTAATGATAGGTCTTGTGACCTGTAATTATTGTGCAAACGCCCAATTGCTTGATAATTTCCATACATTTCATAGAAAATTCGATTTCATGAAAATCACCTTACTGTAGTTCAGTCGATCCAGAGCCATAAAAATCCAAAATCTGTTATTGTACTCCGATTGCGGTTCTTCATACCTCTAATGATAGGTCTCGGGACCTGTAATTATTGTGCCAACGCCCGTCTAGATTGCTTGATTATTTCCATACATTTCATAGAAAATTCGATTTCATGAAAATCACCTTACTGTAGTTCAGCCGATTCAGAGCCATAAAAATCCAAAATCTGTTATTGTGCTCCGATTGCGGTTCTTCGTACCTCTGATGATAGGTCTCGGAACCTGTATTTATTGTGCCAACGCCCGTCTAGATTGCTTGATTATTTCCATACATTTCATAGAAAATTCGATTTCATGAAAATCACCTTACTGTAGTTCAGCCGATTCAGAGCCATAAAAATCCAAAATCTGTTATTGTGCTCCGATTGCGGTTCTTCGTACCTCTAATGATAGGTCTCGGGACCTGTAATTATTGTGCCAACGCCCGTCTAGATTGCTTGATTATTTCCATACATTTCATAGAAAATTCGATTTCATGAAAATCACCTTACTATAGTTCAGCCGATTCAGAGCCATAAAAATCCAAAATCTGTTGTTGTACTCCGATTGCGGTTCTTCATACCTCTAATGATAGGTCTCGGAACCTGTAATTATTGTGCCAACGCCCGTCTAGATTGCTTGATTATTTCCATACATTTCATAGAAAATTCGATTTCATGAAAATCACCTTACTATAGTTCAGCCGATTCAGAGCCATAAAAATCCAAAATCTGTTGTTGTACTCCGATTGCGGTTCTTCATACCTCTGATGATAGGTCTCGGAACCTGTATTTATTGTGCCAACGCCCGTCTAGATTGCTTGATTATTTCCATACATTTCATAGAAAATTCGATTTCATGAAAATCACCTTACTGTAGTTCAGCCGATTCAGAGCCATAAAAATCCAAAATCTGTTATTGTGCTCCGATTGCGGTTCTTCGTACCTCTAATGATAGGTCTCGGGACCTGTAATTATTGTGCCAACGCCCGTCTAGATTGCTTGATTATTTCCATACATTTCATAGAAAATTCGATTTCATGAAAATCACCTTACTATAGTTCAGCCGATTCAGAGCCATAAAAATTCAAAATCTGTTGTTGTACTCCGATTGCGGTTCTTCATACCTCTAATGATAGGTCTCGGAACCTGTAATTATTGTGCCAACGCCCGTCTAGATTGCTTGATTATTTCCATACATTTCATAGAAAATTCGATTTCATGAAAATCACCTTACTATAGTTCAGCCGATTCAGAGCCATAAAAATCCAAAATCTGTTGTTGTACTCCGATTGCGGTTCTTCATACCTCTAATGATAGGTCTCGGAACCTGTATTTATTGTGCCAACGCCCGTCTAGATTGCTTGATTATTTCCATACATTTCATAGAAAATTCGATTTCATGAAAATCACCTTACTATAGTTCAGCCGATTCAGAGCCATAAAAATCCAAAATCTGTTGTTGTACTCCGATTGCGGTTCTTCATACCTCTAATGATAGGTCTCGGAACCTGTATTTATTGTGCCAACGCCCGTCTAGATTGCTTGATTATTTCCATACATTTCATAAAAAATTAGATTTCATGAAAATCACCTTACTGTAGTTCAGTCGATCCAGAGCCATAAAAATCTAAAATCCATACCTCTAATGATAGGTCTTGTGACCTGTAATTATTGTGCAAACGCCCAATTGCTTGATAATTTCCATACATTTCATAGAAAATTCGATTTCATGAAAATCACCTTACTGTAGTTCAGTCGATCCAGAGCCATAAAAATCCAAAATCTGTTATTGTACTCCGATTGCGGTTCTTCATACCTCTAATGATAGGTCTCGGGACCTGTAATTATTGTGCCAACGCCCGTCTAGATTGCTTGATTATTTCCATACATTTCATAGAAAATTCGATTTCATGAAAATCACCTTACTGTAGTTCAGCCGATTCAGAGCCATAAAAATCCAAAATCTGTTATTGTGCTCCGATTGCGGTTCTTCGTACCTCTAATGATAGGTCTCGGGACCTGTAATTATTGTGCCAACGCCCGTCTAGATTGCTTGATTATTTCCATACATTTCATAGAAAATTCGATTTCATGAAAATCACCTTACTGTAGTTCAGCCGATTCAGAGCCATAAAAATCCAAAATCTGTTATTGTGCTCCGATTGCGGTTCTTCGTACCTCTAATGATAGGTCTCGGGACCTGTAATTATTGTGCCAACGCCCGTCTAGATTGCTTGATTATTTCCATACATTTCATAGAAAATTCGATTTCATGAAAATCACCTTACTGTAGTTCAGCCGATTCAGAGCCATAAAAATCCAAAATCTGTTGTTGTACTCCGATTGCGGTTCTTCATACCTCTAATGATAGGTCTCGGAACCTGTAATTATTGTGCCAACGCCCGTCTAGATTGCTTGATTATTTCCATACATTTCATAGAAAATTCGATTTCATGAAAATCACCTTACTATAGTTCAGCCGATTCAGAGCCATAAAAATCCAAAATCTGTTGTTGTACTCCGATTGCGGTTCTTCATACCTCTAATGATAGGTCTCGGAACCTGTATTTATTGTGCCAACGCCCGTCTAGATTGCTTGATTATTTCCATACATTTCATAAAAAATTAGATTTCATGAAAATCACCTTACTGTAGTTCAGTCGATCCAGAGCCATAAAAATCTAAAATCTGTTATTGTACTCCGATTGCGGTTCTTCGTACCTCTAATGATAGGTCTCGGGACCTGTAATTATTGTGCCAACGCCTATCTAGATTGCTTGATTATTTCCATACATTTCATAGAAAATTCGATTTCATGAAAATCACCTTACTGTAGTTCAGTCGATCCAGAGCCATAAAAATCTAAAATCCATACCTCTAATGATAGGTCTTGTGACCTGTAATTATTGTGCAAACGCCCAATTGCTTGATAATTTCCATACATTTCATAGAAAATTCGATTTCATGAAAATCACCTTACTGTAGTTCAGTCGATCCAGAGCCATAAAAATCCAAAATCTGTTATTGTACTCCGATTGCGGTTCTTCATACCTCTAATGATAGGTCTCGGGACCTGTAATTATTGTGCCAACGCCCGTCTAGATTGCTTGATTATTTCCATACATTTCATAGAAAATTCGATTTCATGAAAATCACCTTACTGTAGTTCAGCCGATTCAGAGCCATAAAAATCCAAAATCTGTTATTGTGCTCCGATTGCGGTTCTTCGTACCTCTAATGATAGGTCTCGGGACCTGTAATTATTGTGCCAACGCCCGTCTAGATTGCTTGATTATTTCCATACATTTCATAGAAAATTCGATTTCATGAAAATCACCTTACTGTAGTTCAGCCGATTCAGAGCCATAAAAATCCAAAATCTGTTATTGTGCTCCGATTGCGGTTCTTCGTACCTCTAATGATAGGTCTCGGGACCTGTAATTATTGTGCCAACGCCCGTCTAGATTGCTTGATTATTTCCATACATTTCATAGAAAATTCGATTTCATGAAAATCACCTTACTGTAGTTCAGCCGATTCAGAGCCATAAAAATCCAAAATCTGTTGTTGTACTCCGATTGCGGTTCTTCATACCTCTAATGATAGGTCTCGGAACCTGTAATTATTGTGCCAACGCCCGTCTAGATTGCTTGATTATTTCCATACATTTCATAGAAAATTCGATTTCATGAAAATCACCTTACTGTAGTTCAGTCGATCCAGAGCCATAAAAATCTAAAATCTGTTATTGTACTCCGATTGCGGTTCTTCATACCTCTAATGATAGATCTCGGAACCTGTAATTATTGTGCCAACGCCCATTTAGATTGCTTGATTATTTCCATACATTTCATAGAAAATTCGATTTCATGAAAATCACCTTACTGTAGTTCAGTCGATTCAGAGCCATAAAAATCCAAAATCTGTTATTGTGCTCCGATTGCGGTTCTTCGTACCTCTAATGATAGGTCTCGGGACCTGTAATTATTGTGCCAACGCCCGTCTAGATTGCTTGATTATTTCCATACATTTTATAGAAAATTCGATTTCATGAAAATCACCTTACTGTAGTTCAGCCGATTCAGAGCCATAAAAATCCAAAATCTGTTGTTGTACTCCGATTGCGGTTCTTCATACCTCTAATGATAGGTCTCGGAACCTGTAATTATTGTGCCAACGACCGTCTAGATTGCTTGATTATTTCCATACATTTCATAAAAAATTCGATTTCATGAAAATCACCTTACTGTAGTTCAGTCGATCCAGAGCCATAAAAATCTAAAATCTGTTATTGTACTCCGATTGCGGTTCTTCATACCTCTAATGATAGATCTCGGGACCTGTCATTATTGTGCCAACGCCCATTTAGATTGCTTGATTATTTCCATACATTTCATAGAAAATTCGATTTCATGAAAATCACTTTACTGTAGTTCAGCCGATTCAGAGCCATACAAATCTAAAATCTGTTATTGTGCTCCGATTGCGGTTCTTCATACCTCTAATGATAGGTCTCGGGACCTGTAATTATTGTGCCAACGCCCGTCTAGATTGCTTGATTATTTCCATACATTTCATAGAAAATTCGATTTCATGAAAATCACCTTACTGTAGTTCAGTCGATCCAGAGCCATAAAAATCTAAAATCTGTTATTGTACTCCGATTGCGGTTCTTCGTACCTCTAATGATAGGTCTCGGGACCTGTAGTTATTGTGCCAACGCCTATCTAGATTGCTTGATTATTTCCATACATTTCATAGAAAATTCGATTTCATGAAAATCACCTTACTGTAGTTCAGCCGATTCAGAGCCATAAAAATCCAAAATCTGTTGTTGTACTCCGATTGCGGTTCTTCATACCTCTAATGATAGGTCTCGGAACCTGTAATTATTGTGCCAACGACCGTCTAGATTGCTTGATTATTTCCATACATTTCATAGAAAATTCGATTTCATGAAAATCACCTTACTGTAGTTCAGCCGATTCAGAGCCATAAAAATCCAAAATCTGTTGTTGTACTCCGATTGCGGTTCTTCATACCTCTAATGATAGGTCTCGGAACCTGTAATTATTGTGCCAACGACCGTCTAGATTGCTTGATTATTTCCATACATTTTACAGTCATCTGCAAAAGTGGGTATGGTTCCTTCATTTGTGGTTGGTATGCCCCTTGTATATAGTAAATAAAGATTGGCCATAAGACACTCCCCTGCGGAAACCGGAAGAGATTTTCTTTTGCTCAGAGTATTCATCCTCATATTTCACCCAAAAATGTCTATTGGATAAATAAGATCTTAGTATGGCATATAATTGCCTCGGCAGATCTCTATGCAGCTTATATTCCAGACCACTATGCCATACTTTATCAAATGCTTGCGCAGCGTCCAGGAATATGCTTGAGCATACTTTTTTACGTGCTAACGTTCTTTCAATTATATTTGTTACTCCATGCACCTGTTCCATTGTAGAATGCTTTTCTCTGAATCCAAATTGATGTGGAGGAATTAGTTGTCGGTCCTCAATTATTGGTTTAAGTCTCTTTAGTAATAATTTTTCATAGAGTTTTGACATACATAATTGGCCTGTATGATTTTTATCGTTAGGTGGTTTATCAGGTTTTGGTGTCATGATTACTTCTAGTACTTTCCATTGATGCGGAACATATTTTAACCGCATTGATTATGTATAGTAGCTTACGAAATCCTTTATCAAATAGAGCTTTGATAATTTGGCAACTAATCAAGTCATACCCAGGGGATTTTTTAACATTGATGTTACTTTTCACTTCTTCTTTTAATTCTTTAAGAGTTACTGGCCATAAGTCAAACTCATCCAGCTTGTGAATAGATATTATATTTTTATTGGCAGTTTGTCTTGGTAGTGGTTGGATGGTTTGGAGATACTCGGTAAAGAGATGTTGCTCTTTGTGACTTCTTGCCCAGGTCCCATCATCCTTTTTAAATGGAGGAACTTGCATTTTAGGACTTTTGAGTCCCTTCGTCGCCTTCTACAGTGAGTAATCAGAATTTTTTTTGATCAGTTAGGGTAACTAGATATCTGTTGATTGATTCATTTTTAACTTCTTTAAGAAGGAGTTTGAGACTGATACATAAACTGTTAAGAATTGTTTTGTTCTCCCGTGTTCGATTAATTTGCCAAATTTTACGAGCCCGACTTTTTTCTCTTACCAAGTCTCTAACTTCCATTTGGTAGGATATATTATGCGTCTTCTTATTTTGTAAAATGAGAGTGCTTGCCAATGCAGCAAAGTGAATTATGTATTTCATTAAGTGTTCCAATTCATCTTCCAACTATTGAGAATTTCTTATCGGTACCTTGAGATTGATTTTTTCCTCCATTAATTCACGTGAGTGATCCGATACTAGAGAATTGCTGTTTTCAATGTGAATATAGTTCTTGCTACATAAACGTCGATTAGGTCCGGTATCTTAGCTTCGTCACTGGGCCAGTTTGTTGGGGAACCACCAGAGTAAAATTCACATTTTGATGTCTGCCTTGCTTGAAACAATTCTTTACACTTTGACGTCGGAAATCTAGACCCCCAATAGGTGTTTCTCGCATTAAAATTACCTCTAATAATAAAATCACGTCCTATAGTCCTCCCTTTTCAAGATATGCCGGGGAGGACAGTATATTGCGGCAACAGCTTACTGTGACAGCTTAACGTTTTTTATCGGATTGCGTTGTGGGAGTTGCATTTTCTTCAGTTGATCAAATATCATGTTGTTCAGATTTACTTTGGTCGACTAGTTGCTTTGTAATAGCTTCGACACTGTTCAAAATGTTTTCCATAATTCGGTTATTTTCAGAGCCCATATATTCGGTTGAACCCGAGCCTTTCACTCCCTAAGAGGTCCTGAGCAAATGTTCTTCTTTGCCCTGCGTTGCTTGGTTGTGGTTGTGGATTTTGGTCCATCTGATTTGATGTTTGAATCCTTCAAATTTCATGATTTTGCGGTTGATTTCATGATTTATCTCTTAATTTTTGTAGGTGTTTAGCAACCTCACAGGAACAGCCCTGATAAATGGCCGAATGTTAACCTTTACAATTTATACACTTAGCTGCACATCTCTTCTTATTGTTCATGCCTAGATAATACGTTTACCTGAGATTGGTTCAATTTTTCAAACTTAAGGAGGGGACCATATTTTTGGATCGATACACTTTGTATGACTCTTGGGTTAAAGTAAGAGGGATGGGGGGGGGGATTTTGATATTTCTACTCTTTTGGTAGACATATTATAAATGGTTGGCCTCTTCATTTTTTCTGATTAAGAATTCGACAAATGTTGTGAATTCCAGTGCCATTATTGTTAATATATTTTGTCTATAAAAACCCGAAAGAATCTTATTGGTTATAATTGGTGAAAATGAAAAAGAAGATTTATAAATAAGACGAGATTAGATGAGCAGCCAATTTTTAATTCCTGCATTTTATCCTTTCGCTGCAAAACTGAATTTTTGACCAACTTGTTGCATAATGCGCACCGACTGAATTCCTGACAGCATCCACAAAATGAATAAGGGTACCCCCAAAAAAGGCCGAAAATCTAAATAAAACAAATTTTAATCTATTTTTTAATAATTAGATAACTGAATTATTTATTGTTTTTCATTTTTTTTTTATTATTATTTATTTTTTGGAATTTTTGTAATATAATATCACTACGTTTTTATGGTTTATTTAATTTAATATATATAATATATATTTTAGTATTTTTTGGTTTGTAGTATATTAAATATAAGTAAATATAATTAATAAAGATTAAATAAATAATCATCAAGAAAAATTGATTAAATATAATTATATAAATATAAATATGTTATATATAATAATTACATTAAATTATTATTAATTTTTTAATATATTTTTGTTGTATATATTGTATATAATATATTGTATTATTTGTATTAATAATTAATCATATAATATGTAATGTATGTATGTATATACTTAGAGGAGATTATAGAAAGTTTTTAATTTTTTTTTTACCTGTTAATTATTTATGTACATACCTTGTTAAAAATTAAATAAATAATTTGGTGTATCTGTAAATTAAATAAATAAATAAAAATTGACAAATATTAAAACGGCCAATTTTCGGCTTTAATTAGATTAGAAAAATGCGTTGTGTTTTAGATTATATTTAGTGTGATTGGTAGTGGGGAAATTCTGTAGAAATTTATTAATTATTAATTACTATTTATTGTATAAAATATTTTGTTTTAATTACTGTATTACTATTTATTTACCTATATAATTTAGATACTATTTATTACTATTTTTTATAAATCTATCATAATATATAATTGACCGCTTAAGATTTGTCATATTTTTATACCAATCTTTTGATTATTTAAATTATAATTTATTTATGTTTGTAATTAAGTTTTAAAGTGCATTCAGTATAACAGTGAGTAACTATTTTATTAAAGTATAATAAATTATAATTTTTAAAAAGTATTGAATGGAATGAGGAAGGATTTTATGTATATTATATTATAAGAAGGTAGGATATTTGTTTAAGAGGACATTTAAATATAAGAAGTATTTTAATATCACTAAAAGTCTTTCTAATATTTTTTCACTTTTTTTTTTGGTTTATTTTCTGATATATAGTATATATAGTTTAACATAATCTTTACATAATTTAAATTTAAATATTTTGTTGACATTAAGTAAAATAATCAAAAAAATTTAGTTCAAATAATGTGGTGACTTTTCATAGTGTTTTGTTTTGATCTACATATGTCAGGCAAAAATTCAATTAGTCAATCAATCGGCAATAAATTTGCAATAAGACCATCTTCCCAAATTTGGAGAACGGGACATTTCTAGGGAATGTTTAAGAAAAGTTGGTGGTCTAATTTTTAAACAAAGAAGAAATCGTTCCTGTTGCTACTAAATATTTTCTTGAGATAGACCCAATAATTTCTTCTCGAGTGCTGAAGATGAATATCAGAGTAATTACACTTAATCTAACTCCATAGAAATAAAAATACGTTTAGGTTTTGCAGATATATTTAACATGTATATTTAGATAACGCTTTTAGTGTTTGCTTTGTAATTATACGGGTTGCATTCCAAATTCAACCGTTTACAAATCAAGTTTTGATAATGGATGATCTGATTTGTAAAAGGGAGCTAATAAAATCGCCTTGCTGCTAAGTAGTTTGCGAAGTATCATTATGATGTTCATAAAAATCAAGAAGAATTGTTGAAACTTTCTTCCTAGAAAACTACCTAACAGCGACTGAAAACAATTTCTTATTTCTCTTTAAGATTGCCTTTGTCCTTAGGAAGGGAATCAACGGATATTCGACACAAACCGCTCAAACTTATGATAATAATAAATTAAAGTTCGTTCGGTTTATAGTTTCTCATTTACCGGATCTTTTGGATTACACAAATTAAATTTACCGGTAAACCGGTAATTCAAATTAATTTTGCAATTAGTGATGGTGTTTTTTTCGGCGGGGTTCACCTGGAAATTCTCGTCGCTTATTCCCGATTCCATATCCCCTTGTCTCAGATTTCACCGTTTGATCACTTTTTAAAATTTCTCGAGGCCAATAACCCCCAGTGTAGCATACAAATGAAAATGCTTGTTGTTCGAGTCTTAACTATCGAATCAGTGTTTCGAAACAGTCAGGTTATTCGAGATTTTCGAGATTAGTTCGATGTTACACGAACATCTTATAGAGCATATTTGATGACTATGATTGTTCGATATTTACGAAATTATCCGATACCATTTGAGGGTTCCATCCTTACTGTATATCATTTTATTGCGCTTAGCCTTAACTTTTTTTTTTTCCGCTGGTACTAGATCCCATAGAGGGATTTGGCCGCTTCATAGTAAAGTTTCGTAATCATTTTTACAACGGATAATGAGTGATTAATTCATTGATCTTTACATTAACCAGCCGTGATTTTTCATCACCCGCCGGGAATCGAACCCGGGACCTCCGGAGCATAAAGCAAGCATGCTAACAACTGTGCCACCGGGGCGGCCTTAACTTGCTTAGTTAATAATTTCCGAAAACCTGTAAAAATCTAGAAAAGCCACGAAAATTTCCGAAAATGCGTGGAAATATCGAATTATTTGTCAAATAACTTAATGTTACTAATACATACTAAACATTAGTTAATTGACAAATAATTCGATATTTTCTAGATTTTTTTACAGGTTTTCCGAAATTATCCATTAATATTCCGATTTTTCGGTATTATTGAAATTGTTCGAGATCAATCGAGATTCATATAATAAAGAGATTGTTCCGCAGTTTTTTCTAGATTTCTTAAGTTTTTCGTTATTTCTAGGATTATTCGAATTTTTTTAATATTTTCTAGCTTATCTTTAAGTTAACGAAACTTGCAGGATCTCACATATAAATCGTGATATTTAGTGAATTTTCGAGATTATGCCAAAACTATTTATTTTTTATTAGTTATTCGAAATTATTCAAGAGTGTCCAGGTTATTTACACTTTACATGGCAGGAAAGTGATAATTGCGTATGAGATTTACTTTGGTTTTACATACTAACGGATAATTCGATATTTGAGAACATTCTAGAATATTTAAAATACTTTGAAAATTCAACATTTTTAAGATTATTTCGAAATTCTTGATATTTTTCAAATTATATTCAAGATGTGTGATGCCTTATCGAGATATTTAGAAATCGTCATATCATTGAGTTGATTGCAAGATGTTTCGTTTTGTTTGAGGCTGATGTTAATTAATGCTAGGCTGGACAATAGGAAGAAAATGGTTTCTAACTAAAAGTTTAACTTGTTCATAGGTACAAGAAACATTTTTAGTGCCCAAGAAAAATTTTTCGGGAGGCCCACATTTTGTAGTTACGCCACTGCCACAACCTTCTTGTAAACCATGTGTTCATTTGAAAGTTTATACCCGAATTTTCTCGAAAACCAAGCGTTTCTGAATTTATATGTTGGCGTTAAAGCTTAAACGTTATTTTAGTTTTTTGAATTGAGGAACCTAAATCTAGCAATGTTTAAGTAAATTACAAAATTGACATTTTGTAGTAAAACACGCTGCTTTGTATCAACGCTATCTTGGAACTTAATTAAATTAATTAAATTTAGGGATTCTCGAAAAATAAAAATCTCGAAAAAGGAACGTCTTTTGATATGAGCCGCCCGATTATAAATATCAAATTGGGATCACTACGTTTGCCTGAAAATCTAGAAATTACCGCAGAGAGGAAAATCAAAAAAAAAAAATCCCAACAAATTTTTTGTTAATAAATAAAAAAAAAATCAATTTTATAAGCAATTTTAGACCTTTGTCATCATTTGAAATATTTGTGGTACATCTATCAGTAGAAGCGAAGTGAGTGATACAATTCCTTTGATCTTTCCTTGGTTCGGCATCTACAAGAGAAGGGGGGAGGGGGCAGGATGGGTGACCAAAGATGAGTAGATTCCGTAACGTTTCATTAGGGTGCGCATAATGTGAGCTGTTCTGGTCATGTTTTAGGCAGCTGCATGTTGGGTGCGATTATGTAAGAGGCAACCTGGTCACAAGTCGCAGTTGCACGTACTGCCTCTTAGTGCAGCGGCATGCCAAGGAGCTTAAACCAAAGTTCCTTGATATCCAGCTACGACTTATATAAGGATATATGATGATAACCTGTGCCAACCAGGTCCACTATACAGTGGCTCAGGGAGGCTATGGTAGGCTCGATCCCAGATTGTATTTGGCGCCTTCCCTAATAGAGCTGAGTTGTCTACGGATTGGCTTCTTGGTTTTATTAAGAGCCAAAACGAGGGCATACAGACGATATAGTGGAGAGTGGCCAGGAGAGAAGCGAACCGCTCTTCAGTCTTCTGCACCTTCTCTCCAAGAGGCAGGGTGGTGGCCCCATAAAGGGTCCATCCGTGTGAGCCGCTTCTGAGGCCTGGAGACGGTCAGACACTGGGGGAGGGGCAGTGGAAAATAGATGAACGATATTGATCAGCCATCTGCCTTGAAAGATAAAGGACATGGAACGGTGAAGGAGGCTAATCTGGGCATCTCGAGAAGGTCTCAACAAAAACTAAGGACACACTTTCGCACTACAGGTAAACTTGCATCATGGAAAGGCGTCTTCGGACGACCTTAGCCGAATGTGCAAAATGCCAACATATTGGTGTAGCCCTAGTTTAGGGACCATGGTCGACAGTTAATCAAATTAAAGATATACCAAATCAATTGGGTGAGCTGATTTATAATAACGGAACATATGGTCCCGAAAAACAATTTACGATTTAAGTAATATAAAATAACCGATGCGGGACTGAGGGACCAAGCAGTTTTTGGTTGGACACTCGTTTCCTCAAGTATTATAGGATAACCACGATTTGTAAGACCTTAGGCGGTGTTTATTAACTGAACGAAGACCGATCGATCATTTAGCGGTTTTGTGGTTGGTCAAATCCTGGTTCAATTATACTACTAAAAACCGATTTTATTATCTGATTTGTTTGTTCGCAAAATAGTACACGGGAACCAGAATTAGTTAGGCGTTGGACAGTGCTTGTTGACTGAATAAAAACCGATATGTGGTTTATCAGTCTTTTGTCGGTTAAATACTATCACAATTAACGTGGTAAAAGTTTTGCGCCATCTTACATAGCGACCGGTTATTTAGCGGTTAACTCATCAATAATTTTGTGACGAACTTTAAACGGTTGATGCATCGTGTATTTTTTTTTTGATCTTTTATTTATCATTACGAAATTTAACCAATTGTCTGAATATTATGAAAATATTTCGGCTTTTTTATAGACAATATATTACTTGTAATGTAAATGACAGTCACTGTATTTTCGATTTGGTAAATCAACTCTAAATTTTTACATTATATGTAAAATTAGAGTGTGTCGACTTAGTGAATTATATTCAACTAAATCAAACTCAAATTATTTATCGTTTATCAATCGTTTATCAATCGTGAGTTTTTATATTTTTTAGATAAAATCGGATGTATTTCGTACTTTTTTTAGGTTTAAGTTTAATATTTTACATTATACATTTAACCGACTTGAAACTGTAAATTAGGTTACGGTTGATTTTTGTTTGTCGGGGGTTATTGGTAATAACGGCCATTCTGGCAAGCTCACAAATTGTTTTATTCCCATCCAAAGTACATTTTCAGGGACTTGGTGACAGTGATGGTTTAAGTTCCGGCAGAAAGAGGCAAATAGGAGGCTATAATGGCATCCGCCTACTTTGCTGGAGAATCAGAGACGACGCGTCATCTTGAAGATGGGCGGCTCGTAACTCATTACAAGCGTAATGAGCTGGACTACCTGCTTGCACCACACGGTGTGGGATAACAAAGACATCAATAATAGGGGTGAGTATTTTTTTGAATTTTTGATTACAAATAATGTAGATATTGTCAAAAGAGGAAAGAAACCTACTTTTATAAATGCGATTAGGCAAGAAGTCCTAGATTTGATACTTGCTAGCCCGCCGAGATCATGCAGCGGCAGGAAAGTAGAATTCCAAAACTGGCCGACTAGGACTCATATAGAGCGGCCAGAGGGGTTGGAGTTCTGTTCAAATCAGCTGCATAACTCTGTACACTTGGCTTTCTTGAACAGCTGTTAAGTTCAGCGAAGAGAGTCCACTAAGATGGTCTTTGGCGCTGAAAAAATTGATGAAAATGCCGAGAATACGACGGAATATAATCTCGAACTAAGCATATCCAAAAGGCCAACCTGGAGAAGTTTCTGTGAGGGAATCAATGAATTGCCCACTACAGCTCGTCTCCAGAAAGTCATTTCTAGCGATCATCTAAACGGTTTAGGACTTCTTCAGAAGGTAAACGGGAGGTTCACTGAGAACCGGAAGGAAATCCTAGAGGTACTATTAGGTACCCACTTTCCGGACTCAATAGTGGCATGAGTCCAAAAGGACCCGCAAGACTACCTAGGTGAGGTAGTTTACGCACCACACTATGGATCTGGGGTCTCTCTAAAAAAATGTTCACACCCGATAGTTTATTGGGTTTTTAAACCTTTTAAATCCACTGGAGGAGATGAAATATTTCCGGCAAACTTAATATTCGGAAACTCTTTAGGAGAGTACATGTGGTCTTTATGCCAAAGGTAGGGGTCGTTCGGACACCCAGCAGATGCAAAACATCTTGAATTCTATATTAAGAAGTGAGATCCTCGTTAAAAACCCGCTGCATCGGGATCTTTTTGCTTATCAAACTGGTAGATCTACTGACGGCTATTAGCGGTCTAGTCACGAGGATTGAAAGAGCGGTGGCTAATAAAGAAATTGCCCTTTACGCTTTTGTGGACAATAAGAGAGCGTTTGATAATTTCATAATACCTCCTATGAATTGATAGAGAGGCAAGCTATAGAAAAGAGAGTCCCGCATCCTGCGATAAGGTGGATCCGTTGCATGCTGAAATATCGCCAGATTACAGCAAAATTAAGTGGCGAATCAGTAACCATCAGGGCCGTAAAGGGTTGCCTCCAAGGAGGCGGCCTCTTCTATTATGGTCGTTTGGTTATTGAGGTACTACTGATCCTTCTGAGTAACCATGGGTATATGATGTCCAGAGCTACGCGGATAAATTGGCTATCATAATCAGAGGTAAGACCAAGAAGGACTTAGTGTCAATCCAAACAAAACTTTGCGCTAATAGCTCCCTCATTAAAGGGTGCTACTGTATCTCTGTATATAGGGCTACAATCAAAAATGATATACTGGTCATTCCTAACAATCATTAGGGCTATGGTTACAAATTCGTCGGTATTATGGTGGCCTAAAACTGAGCAGGAGGCGGTGCAAATGTTATTAAATAAGGTTCAGCGTATAGCTTGCATCGGTATCACGGGCTATGCCCCACTGTTGCGATGAAGGAACTTCCAGGACTGACCATGTTACACTTGCATATTAAAAAGGATGCCACCATTACGGGCCTGAATTTGCAGGCATAAGGGAATATCAAACCAGGCAATATGAAGAGTCATCTGGAAGCCATTAAGGAATTTCATAGAGACCGTTCCGTAGGAATGCCTATCGACTGTATGCCAACCAAACTGGACTTCCACAAATTATTCTGATGTACTGATGTATTTGATATCAAAATCCTAGGCAAGTACGATAGGAGAATAGCGTTGCAGACGATTGACAAAGTAGACAGGGAGTCCTTTTATGGATTCAAATAGTGATAGCAATGGGGCGTTCAGAACCATCTTCGAATTTGTGTAGCAGTACCGCCTCCATTCTGTAGCTTGATGCATCAACAGCGACACTGATTTCCTTCTTTGGGTCGTAATACGTCAATTCGAGATCTGCTGCCAGAACTTCTTTTAATTTGATGAATGATTCCTCGCAGGGCGATGTCCATTCATATGTAACGTCATCTCGCAACAAATCATCCAATGGCCCTCGCAAGCACTTTACTCCTTTAATAAACTTGCCATACCAACTGATGCCTCCCAAAAAAGAACGAAGCATTGAGATATCCGTTGGTGCCGGCCATTGCTGCTCGATGATGTGGCCCAAGTAGCTGACCGAATTCAACCGGAACAGGTAGTCTTCTGGTTTAATTTGCGAGTTTAATAGTGAAACCGTAGTCCTGGATGCGGCCGAGGACAGAGAATAGCTTCTTTCGATGGCCCCGCTCACCCGTCCCAGCCACAATGATACCGTCGAGATATGCTGCAACTGTGTGAATTCTCCCCAGCATCGTGTCCATTAGCTTTTGGAAAATGCCTCGTGCTGTTTTCACTCCGGGCTGCAAGCGATTGACTTAGAAAAGGCGAACGTGCGTATTGATCACACGTGTGTCATGCGAGTACCTCCGTTTTTCTTTTTGTCAGCAACAATAAGCGCTGTTGAGTCGACATAATCAATCGACTGAATAACTCCTAAGAACTGCAACCTTTGCAACTCGTCTTGTATTGCTTGAACGGCTGTGTAAGGAACTGGGCACTGACGGCAGAAGGTCGGTTTCATCACCTTTGGTTTCAGTTTAAGTGCCACTTTCATCTTGTTACACAACCGAAGCATATCCACTAACACAGAGGGAATCTTCGCTTCAACCTCTTTTACCAAAGGTATTGTACCATCAGCGTGAACACTATGGCGGACTGCTAATAAAGGTACATCAAAAAGCTTTAGCAGCTCCATCCAATCGCTAACAAAAACATTCAAGTCTGTTTTTGCAACGTTGACCTCTCTGAAGGCTTACCGGTCGTACAACTTCAGTTTTGCCTGGACATGGAAATGAACATCGCCACATAAGAACCACGGGTACTTCGCAATCAGATCATTGCTACGATTTGGTCCTTTTGTGTGGAAGGATAGATGTCCCAGGTTATACTGTTTGCTCTGGTCCCATTGATTGCATCGCGACAAAGAACCATGCCCTTGTCATTTATGAGGTTGCTAAAACGGTCAGCGATGTTCACCAGCTCCTGCAAGGTCAATTTTTCCTCTGTGGCTGCCTATGTTACTGTGTATTGGGCATCTAGTTTTGACAGCTGCCTTTCCAGTGTGATCAGGTCCTGCGGTTTCTCGAGGCCCTGTACGAACACCTGTGTCTTGAAATCTTCCGCCGAACATGCTGCGATATCAAATTTCACACATCAAGTTGATGCGAGCCGCAGAGGTTTTGTAGTCTTCGCACTCGATCAAACATTTATATAGCACCGAAAAAAGCGACATGGCAACCTCCAATGGAGGCAAAATCGTGTTTGCAAACTTTTGGTAATCTTGTGACTCAAGTTTCTGCAGCAGCCACCCCAATTTCGCCTTTTCTATCAATAATGCTGCATCTTCGCTGAAAATCGATTCGTAGCGGGCATACCACAACTCGAATGTTGCGGTATCTTCTCCATTGTATACGAATTGCTCCATACGGTCGGACACATCTTTAATGATTGAGTATCCTTGCTTTTCTGGTATTTGCTGGTCTTTCTGCTGGTTTACGAGACGTTCAAACAATTGTATCATCAGTTCTCCTTTTCGCTGGGATTCAGCCTAATGCTGCTGTTCACTATTTTTTCCATCTTTAATGTACGGTTATGTCGCCGCGTGTAGCGTTGTTCAACTTAATTTTTTTTTATTCGCGTGCGTTCTGTTTTTCTCGTCGCCACTGTTGTATCCTGTAGTAATTAAGACTACAATTTTTTGACTAAGTAATGTGATCTTTATTTATTAAACCTGATCCATTAGCTATCCAATAAAACAATGATAAACTATGGCTAAACTTTTAACCTCTGAACTCTACTTTTAATTACTCCGGACACCGCCGCTGGCATCACTACATACACCATACACAAGCCCAGAAAGCTTAATGGAATAATGATTTGGCATACATCTGGTCGTTTCTTTATCCTAGAATTATGCATTAGTTGGTCGATGTACTATTCATAACACCGTTTCATGCCAAGCTCACAAACTAACAATCCCACAATATTAAAAAAAATGCTTACAAGCAAAAATAGAAAATCTGATACGATAAAATACTCGCATAATGATTAATAATAATGATGAAGACCGCATTAGCATTTCGCTACAAACTTGTGGCATAAATTAAAAATTGGCATAATAAAAAATATTCCAAGTACCGTATTCCGTAATCCGATGAGACTTTTCATTAGCCATCCGCCGATTAATAGCTTAATATAGAGGCACACTACATTTTACTTTCGCACAAATTTCAGCAGAAAATTTACTCAATTTTAATTAATTTAATTACGTTTTGATATGGTGCAAGTAAATTTTCAGATGCCTTTCTATGCTCTAACCAACATCCACAAAAATTTGAAAATTAATACAAAAATTATAAACCAAAATATTTTTTTTTCTTGATAAATTAATAAATTTTTGGTAACTAAATTTCTAATTTTCGTATCTATACAATTATTTAATTAATATTAATTATCATTAATTAGGTAATTACAAAATTATAAATTTACTTTTTGGTTTGTTTCAAAAATAATTTCTTTCTTTAGTTATAATTATTATTATTAATTATAATGTTTTGTTTTGGCAATAATTTGTATTTTCATTTTTGTTTCTTAATTAATTATAAAATAAATAAATATAAATATTAACAATAATTATATAGTGTCTTTTTTTTATGGGATTATAATAATAATTATATATTTTAAAGATTAATAATTTTAAAAATTATTATAAGGAAAATAATTTTATGGAATGCTCTGTATTAGACCCCCGTCACATAAATTCGTAATGGCAACTCGCTATGCGATTCTAGAAAAAAAAAATTTTTGCCACTCAAATTTATGTACCACTTTTTGTCCAATATAAATAATTTAATTAATTACAAGTGCTAAACTATATATAAGATTAAGAATTTAAAGTAATTGAGCGATAACCGGCTCTAGTAAACACATATGCTCGGCGCCACGCACCGGCAAACGATTTAAACAAAAATGGCGTATCATTTCCGGTATCGTTTCAAATGGCCGACTAAATTGTCCTAAAATATATTGTCCTGTTTCGGCTGACTGTTGTATTCGCATATGCATAAAACCTTTTGCACTCCTGTACGCGAAATAAATTAAAAAAAAAAATCAGATTTGTTATTTCTATTTGTACAAATTTCCAAACACATACTTTAACGATAACGAATAGTCCTGACGTGTTGATTCACTATTTCGTACCAAAAAACTACCCTCATTCAATGGACGCAATGTATTTTCAGCTTCGATTCGACTAATTGCACCATGGTACCAACCCTGACGATCCAATGGAATTGTTGCATCAATTAAATCAACCGCTACATTTGTTGTTGGGCCAACATTTAAATTTAGACCACGTGACGTTCCAAATTCTAGTGTTCCAAATTTACGAGGTGTTTTCGTCTCACCCAAATTGAGTGTTAAATTTTGACGAAATCCGGCTGCAGCTGTACAAAAAAAAAAAAAAAATTGGTAACGATTATATCACATCAATTAAAATCTCTATATTCCTATATTTACCTAAAATTGCTTTATCCTCTCGTACCGATTGACTAGATGATGCCTGAGAAATACCGCTTGACTCGGTACTTGTGTGCACAATTGCTTGTGTCATTTGTGTGGCTGTCGACGCAATCGGCTGAGTTAATCGTAAGCGTCGTCGCAGTTTTGGCATATCAAAGGGTAATTCACCTAAATCAACCGATGTTGCGCTACCTGAAGTGCACGCATCCTGTTGTGGAATAATTTTTCGCCTACGTAATTTTGGCATATCAAATGGAAGATCATTTAAATCCTGTGGCAAACAGGTTATCGTATTATTATCCGTTTTATCTTTATCCAGGCCCGATGTTACCGCTGTAATTCCGTTCACCTTTTGAAAGCCAAAACTTGTAAAGGCGCTACGTTTTGATTCATCACGCGAATGTAGCGATATCCCACTGTCTGAACCTTGAATTTCGTCACCTTAAAGTCAAGATTATAGTATTATGAGTATCGATAATACGAATATAGATCGTTCGTTAGAATGCGCTTACCTTTTACAGTTAGTAAATTTTTATTTTGTGGAATTCGTTTGCGTACACGCGAATTATCATTCTCCTCAATGTTAGAATTTAATTTAGACGTAAACAATGCGGTCGAATGTGTTCCAATCCCACCAACAACTGTGGTGATAATCTCGTCGGGTGACACCTTTTGCGAATTATTATTTCGATTGTTTATGTCAGATGTTTCAGAGCCCGGTTCTTGTGACGATTTATCTGAAATCGGACTTAGTATATGCAATTTGGAATGTATTAAAACGGGTGCACGCAATGGAAATGATAAGCTTGGACCCGAGTCCGAACTGTGTGAGCTCAATGAAGTTGAATGATGAGATTCGGAACTAGATGTGCTGCGATTCCCTTCGCTTGTACTCGAGCGTAACGATTCCATGCTACCACCGCTGCTCGAGGTAGCCATCGATTCGGTTGATGAATAATTTTTTCGGCCACCACGTCCCGAACCGCCATGATGACCGCCGCCGCCACCACCATGATGTGGATGACTAATTTTACTATGATGGCTACGTTTTAATTCTAATACTCTACTTGATTCTAATACTACGGAACGTGGCCGAGATGGTGGCCCCGTTTCAATAATCATACTATTACTACCATCATCGCTCGCCTGTACATCGTTTTGTGATCGTGAATCACCGATTGGTAATCGGAGTTCACGCAAACGTGGATGCTGTGCGGATGGTGAATTCATTTGATTGTTGATCTGATTATTGACGGTGACCGCCTGGGATGATGGAAGATTTGGTGCACTTTTAATGCTATTCATTATAAAGTAACGTTCATGTTTGCCAGGAAATTTAACAGGTAATGGTGCGGTTGATGGTGGTGATGGTGTATAACCACGCAATGGAAGTTGTGAGGAAGACACGGTATTTGCATTATTCAAATTATCTAAATGCATATTTTCCATTTCTTGTGACAGGGTCGAGGCACTACCGTCTGATTTCGATGGATTCAAAATTAATTTTTGACTCGGCTGTTGGTTATTCGCCTGCTGCTGCTGCTGCTGTTGCTGCTGTTTATTATTTTTTATTCTAGTTGATAGTTTTTGATTACTCTTAGTTTTAACCATCTTTAAATTATTTACATTTGAACTATTCCCGTTATTTAATTGAAGCAGAATTGAATGATTTGTTAGGCGATCAAAATCATCGTCCAGATCATCATCAGATTTCATAATTTTACAATCGAATGCGGTCTCATAAATTTGACGTGTTTTCCCAGAACTACCGCCACTACCGTGGCCACCACCACCTCCACCACTTCCAATGCCCGACATATCGTCGTCGTCGTCTTTTAAATTATTTATTTTATTATTGTCAATTGAATAGTTGGTTGTGTTTGTTGTAGTTGTTGTTGTTGTACTTGTACCCGTATTTAATGTACAATCAGCACATTCATCGGCACCCTGCTGATGTACATAAAAAATACTACGTGGACGAAATAATTGCTCATCATGGTCATCACCAAAATCGGGCGCAGCACAAGCACAAACTGCTGGCCCTAAAAAACGATGTGGCGGCATGGAATTTGGCGAGTATTTTGGTATAATATTACAACTATCGCGTACTAATGCCAAAGCTTTTGCATGCCAATCACGACGTTTTTGGCATTCTGTACAATCGGAATCGTCCGATGTTGTGGTCGATGGTGAATCACACCGTATTATACGAACACCGTCTTCGGTGATCGAATAACGTTTTGGCACTTGGATTTCCTCTTTTTCTGGTATTGGTGTATCTAGGCTGTTACTTTTACGATAAATGGCACGCTCGATCGGTTTTAACTGATTACTTTTGTTTATAAGATCCTCCGAATTTTCATTATCATCAACGGTACGATTTTGTTCACGACCTTTTAGCAAATCAGAATAATAATAAGGGGATGGATTACGTTTGGATGCCGCAGTTGTTGCGGACGATGTAGTCGATGGTGGAAATAGGGAATTTGTATTTAAAACTAAATTCCCTGAATTATTTGAGAGTAACAATTGTGACGGTTCCGATGTGGATGTAACCGATGTTGTAAGGCGTTTTGGACTTTTATTTTGTATCGAGTGTAGTGGTTTAACTAAATCCTCGGATATACTATCGGGTGAATTTAGCTCTGGTATCTGTGATTTTAGTTTGGCGTCAATAAAATTATTGTCTTCGTCTTCGGATGATTTGGGTGCTGATGAATCTGTAAAATAATAATTAAAAGATATCTTGTAACTTAATTGAAATGAATTTTATTTAATAAATATTTATAACACAGTCATAAATGCTGTTCCAATCAGGGTGCCGATAATCACAACATATCCGCTCTGACAAACACGTTCATTGGTCAAAATGTAGCCCGCATCCCAAATCAAATGACGAATTCCGCCCAAAAAATGAAATACAAAAGGTAAAGCAATTACGTATTTTAAACCGAGCACCAAACATGGATCCATATGGAGCTGCTCAATCGATGACACATAATATGTGAGATCATGCGGTAATACCAATGCTCCAATACCGAATGTTGTTGTGTATGTGCCGAGTAAAATTCCGGTAATTCGATGCATAATCGATAGTGCGCTAGTGATTTGAGTTTTATAAATAGAGATGCTTGGTGACAAAGATCTGCTTTTTCTACGGTTGTGTTCATCATACGGCAGTGGTATTTCATACTCGAGCTCAGCACCCGGCTTCATTATGGTTATTTTAGCTTTTTTTGATTTAAACGTACGACTGTAGTCGGTAAAATGTAACATCCGAACTTTCCGTAATATGTACGCCATTTTAGAGACCGGAAATTCATAAAATGAACATCAAATATTATAAAATTTGAATAAAAATGACAATAGCCGCCTACTTGTGCGGCGATTAGAAAAGCCATTTACTGTTTTGTTTTTTTTCTACAATATTTGTACAGTAGTATAATATTCCAACAACAACAGCAATACATAAAAAAAACAAAGTTTAATATATTTTTGGGGAACTACGCGGGGAGCCTTCATCTTTGTGATACATAATACAGCATACAAAACTGAACTGCTCTTAAAACCTCAAAAAATTTAATTTCGACGATGAACGACTAAAGGCACGCAAAATATTTTCAATAACAGCTGGAATGCAAAAAATAAATTTCTATACTCTACGACAAGCAATATACATACAATAAACAAAACAAAAATTGGAGGAAAACAATAAAAGTTGGGAAAATTGCAAAACATTTTCCGCATTTGAGAGGGATGTGAAAAAGCTTGGTTTTTATACGATTTTCTATTGTTCTGTAAAACAACGACTAAAGTTAGTTTTGAAACCGAATGAACGCTGGTGATACGGATTTTATGAGTGTTGTTTAAATTATAAATCGAGAATATAATTTATTAACTGTTATAGTTTCGAGAATATTATTGTCGATGAAAAAGTTTCAATCTCAATGAGTGCGGAAATTTATTTCAATGGATATATAATAGGACATTAGAATGGGGTTTGGATTAAAAGGAAAATTATTATTTCCTATTTTGTTGAAAAATGTTATTGAACATTTTTGTTATTTTAATTTTATGCATACAAAATCTAAAATGTTGCTCAAAGTTGGCATATAGAATTACTGATGTCATTACCAATCAATCCCCGGTTTATCTTTTGAATGTTTCAACTCTTATTTGTTTGTCACTTTAACTCATTGAATTTTAGGGGCTGGATATTAAATATTCCCCTCAAACTAATTTGAATTTTCGTTGTCATATGGAAAATAATATTAGCGCTGCATTTCATGAAACCAAGTGATCTGAGTTCAGATTAAAGGTTTCCATTGAAAGCAAAGTAAAAAATTATATACGGCATGGGAGAAAACAATAAGTTACAGCGTTCAACCCCCAAAATCCGTTCATGACGACAAGTAATTGCAGTTTTTGAAACGAGAAGCTGGGAACTATGTACAAAATTGGATACAGAGGAAATGGTTTAATTGCATCGACGTCATATCGAATATAAGCCAGGTGCCGTTTTGGTACTGTCCAACTTGTGTAGAGCAGAGAGTTAGTGAAACGACACAAAACTCAGGCAGCTACGAGGTAAAAACAATCGAAAGAGATAATTCAATAGTACAGGATTTAGAGGTTCAATCACGAAGCGTACAGACTTTAAAACGTGATAATTAGAGGAATTACAAGTAAATGAGGAAGAGAAAATTCTCGAGAAAAGAATGTGTAGATTACGTGAGCAACTGGCAAGTGATAAACAATATTTGGAGGAAAAGCAAATACTTTTAGAATTATCAGACCGGTTTAGTAAGTAGAAAAGTCTAATGATATGCAAAGTAGAAACAAGCAAAAGTCTGTCCGCTTTTAATCGCTAGGCACAGTTAATCTCAAAGAAGTTGCAACCTACTCGACAAAAAGAATAAGAACGTTTATAAAGGAAGAACAACTATATTCCCGATTGAAGACGGTAGAACCAAGCTATTCTGCTGATAAGTGCGAGGAAAAACACAGAAAATAAATAAAATAATTCTGAATTTACAGAAAATAGACAAGCACCATTTCCAGGCCAGATGACAACAGGAATATATTCTAAATCAAATTCATTGAACGATCAAGGCCAAACGTGCTGTAATCCCGATTGGTCTATGCCTATGGTGAATGAGCGGAAATTTGCTAACCATTCAAAGCTTGATAAGTAACCAACTGAATTTGGATCAACAGCAGCAATATTCGTTGATAACAAGTCAAAATCGTTCCAATTCAAGACGTTGAATAGAAAGCCGGCCGGAAATATCTACTTAAACACGTACAAAACACATTTATGTGGGCTGAATAATGATAAAAACTAGGAATGACTGCAAAAATGCTTGCGAGGAGACGCAAGACATGTGGTGAAAGCCTATTTGTATTTTCCTCATAAAGCACCAAAAATTATAAAGACATTGAAAATGGTTTTTGGTCCGTCAAGGCCACCAGTCCATCAGGAAAGTTTAGAAGCGTTGGTTAAATTTTCAATGCATAACTTTAAGATCATTGTACAACATCAATAGCGTGCCAAAACGAGGAACATTTGAACAACCTGCAATACTTTTGGGAAAGGTCGCCCAGAAATTAGCAACACAACTAAAATTGCAATGGGACGAATCCAAGGATGAATTGCCTACATACGTTTGGCGATTGGTTGTTGGTTGAGCTCAAACGAAATGGCGAGCACAGTGGTAACAATGCCCTCACAACATGTACAAAAGTTTAACAAGTTAGAAGAACGACATGAAAATCAAAATAGACAAAAATACGTCAATACCACTGAAGCACAAGCTAAAGCACCGAAAGACGGTCAAATTAAGACGGTCAAGAAAGTGGCTGATGTTGACAAAAGACAACACATGTAAATTCGATAAGACGGCTGATAATAATAAAACATGCGTTTTAGAAAATGTCCTAAATTTAAAAACATGACAAGCAATGAAACATGGAAGGCTATACTAGCAAACGGTCTATGTCGAAAATGTCAAGCTTCCTGAAAATGCGAGATAGATGGCTGCACAAGAAGCCATCATCAATTGTTGGATAATGCCGTAGTACATCAAACCTATACAGATCAGCAAATCATGATACTGCGTAATCAACAGGACGTGGTTGAGATTCATCGACAACCACAAATAAATAAACTTTTGTTTCGAATAGTACCAGTGGTACTACATGGTTAAGAAAGTACCGTCGAAACAAATGCTTTCCTAGATGAAGGTTCCTAGGTTCCAGTGTATCTCTGCTGGAAGAAGAGGTAGTGCATAAATTGAAACACGATGGGCCAGAAAAAAGCCTGAAGCTGAAATGGACTGGCAGTACAACCACAGATAAGAATATCAGATGATTCAAGCCGAACAAATTTTTGGCAATTCATTCTGGAACCCAAAATCTGAAACTCAAACCAATTTAAATTATTTTTAGAGGTTCCATCTAACCTTTAATTTAAGAAAGACAGTTAGTAGAGACACATTTTAGTAAGCTCATTATTTTTTAGGTGATTTTGCCTATTTTTGTTGTAAAAAATTACAACTACAAGTTTTGCTTTTATTAATTTAACTTTAAAATGTCAAATAGCAAATAAAAATGTTCAATAAAAGTAAATATTTGTTCAAAAATATTTATATTTATTTAAGATAGATGGTGTTACTTGAATCATTTTTGTATTATTTTGAGTCCAAGATAAAATATTACAGACACATTTAATATTGGGTTCCAGTTCAAAAAACCGAAAAATCATTCTGGCTTGGTTCATCTGATATTCTTTTCTGTGGTACAACCTTCACAGAAAAACCCAGTCGACTAGGTGATCTGGAGATTTCGGGTATTTCTAATAACGACGTGTACAAAATATCGAACGTCTACACAGTTGCATGCCTCAACCAAGTTCAGTTACCTCAGAAATATACCATTTGTTTACTATGCTAATGCTAAACCTAGGATTTTAAATTGGGCTAAAACACTTGTATTTAGCAGCATCACTTCAGATTCGGGAAGGTAGTATGGGAGAGCCGATCGCTGCTGAAACTCATCTATCTTAAGTCAATTCAATGAAAAACTCACCCAAGCTTCAGTTCTGAAAAATCGGTTATATACCTCAAGCGATGATTTACTCGACAAAGCGAAAGAGTTTTTCTCAGAGAAACTGATTGAAGCGAAGGAAAACGAACATGCTCGGGAAATTTTGAAGAGAACTACACTGAAAGTTGGTATACAGAACCGGATTGTTGTGGCGGAGCAATACCGTGGCTTTTCCTATGGCAGTGAGGCGACTAGTATGCCTGGGAAGGAAACTCTAATTTTATTCGAGATCATCGTAAAATTTTGGAATTTCTCGAGAATATCAAGATTATTGAGCTTTTTGAAATGTAATCAATTTCTATTACTGAGTTTTATTTAACAGATACATACTACTCGTATTAAGGATTTGATACACCTTTCGACTTTTTGTTTTTTTTATTTTTCTCGAGATTCTTGGAATTATCCAGATTTCCGGATTTAAATAGCGTGAAGTTGCTTGGCTCCGAAGTTATTCAAAAATATGGACAATATTCAATATTTTCGATTATTCGTGCGATGTCTGCATACTATTTTTCAGATTATTCGAGATTATTAATGATTTCTTGATTTTTTAAGATTATCCCAGGCTCCTGAGCTTATTCGAGTTTTTCGTTTTTTTTTGTAATTATCGATATTTTTCTAGAATTGTCATATTATTTGAATTTTTTGAGGTTATTTATGTTTCCGATATGCCTCGATATTTGCAAGCGATGGAGTTGAATTAATGATCTGCTTTTATAGCATCGATTTATTTAAAGTTAAGTTGAGTTTGGAGGATATGTGACATTTTTTGAGAATATTTGACACTATCCGAGTTCCTTGAACTAATTTTAGATTATTCTGGATATTATGAATTTGAACGGGTGAATTGGGTTGCTTAGTATATCGAGATTATTCGATATTTTCAAGATTAACATTGAAGATATATATCGATATAATCGAGATTACCTGCTAGTTGATGTTACTCGCATGATGTTATAGGTGATTCAAAACTTTTGATGATGTTGATGGTAATTTTTCGAGATTTTTTGTAATTTTGCAGATTCGAGGAGATTTTTTGATATTATTAAAAATTGTTCGAAATTATTTGATAATTTATTAGAATTCAGTGTAGCTGATTTATATTGAGTTGCATTAGGACCTGTAATATTATCATCTTACAGTGTTCTTGGTTTTTTGATGGTAATGTTTAAATATTATGAACACAAACAGACATTAACAGTAATGTGTTATGGCCCTGGAGAATATTGCGATGATACTGTTTAAGATAATAAATTGATAACTAATATTTTAATTCAAAGTCGTTTCAGACTCAACATTAAATGTTTTTAGTGTGAAAATGCTTCGAAAAACAGAAAACTTATTATTACATTTTATCGAAAAATATTGGACCCAAACCTAAATGTGAATTTCAAATATTGAATGTCTCCATAATATCTAAATACCAAATCTAAGTTCAACAACAAATAAAGTTATAACTGTATTTTATGATCTTTTGAAGCAATCATTCACCATTCCAAAAAAACAAAATTAATATTCAACTGAAATGTTTTCAGGACGACAGCCAGCAAATAACAACAATAAGAGTGTGTACTAAACGAAAATATCACTTTAGTTTTTTTGTTTCATTTTTCTTCATTTTCTCAAGAACTTTAATTCTGTTTGTGACATTTATGAAATGTGGCAATTTTATGGTTGTTTTATTTCAACGATTTTTATTTATTTTCCCCGTTCATTTTTCTCTTACACAGCATAACCAATATACAAAGAATTTCTCCCTATAATTCACTAAACTGCGCTGCGAATAATCCCACCACCACCGCACCGTTGGAAAATGAAAGAAACGTTTTTTTTCTCATTTTATTACTGTAATATAAATTTATATTATTTTACATACAAATATAAAATGTACTTGAAAAATTGAAAGACAACAAAATTCCAACAATAAACGGACAAAATGTTCGTTATGTTATAAATGGATTTTTATTGTGGAAAATTGAAGAAAATGGTAATAAAAATTATTTTTATGATTTGACAAACAAAAAATTTTTGAAGTTAATCAAACATTTTTCTCCATAATAATAATAATAATAAGCACATAATTTAAAAAAATATTTCTGATGTTTAATTTAGTTATGGATTGAATTGATTTTTCCGTCCTACTTGATGTGGAACCGGCGATACCCCCCCAAAAACAAAAAAGATTTAAGTTTTCCGTTCAATTTGAGATACATCTCTACAAAAATCAGACAACAAAATTAAACAGGAAAGTTGCATGATACACTGATATATGTATGTAGGTACAATTATATATTTTATTTACCCACAGTAAATCTGATGCATTTACATTGTTATATTATTAAACCGTATTGGCATACTTAAACATAAAGATTTTTATTAATGTTCTATAAACCAGTTTTATAGTACTGAAAATTGCGTGACATCAAAATATTAATTTCACTCTCTCGTAAATACAGAAATCGGAAAATTCCAACTATTATTTTGTGTACGAATTTATTAACAAATATGTTTATATAGACCAACCATATGAAATGAAAAGCTTTTATTGTTTGGTTTAATAATGATTTTTCCATTTTCATTGTTAGCTATAAAACATGCACATGTGAGTCAAAAGTCTTTGTCACAACATTATTTAATAATTTTTGGGGTGGAAAATTAACTTTAAATGATTACGTGTGAACATAAACCACATAATTATAATTGAATTTCGAACAAATTGTACTGTAAGGCGATCTTTAATGATTTCTAATATTTTACGATAACCAACTTGAAAACTCATAATTTTGGGATACATGAAATGCTGCAAATTTGTCGTAATTACGTTTATCCCAAGAGCTAGATAGCTTAGAACAAAGTTTAAAGGCGAACATGTAATTTATAATGTCAAAAGACAAAAGGGATAGATATCGCAAATACGTCGCACGTGTGCCAAACTTGGTACGTTTAGAAGAAAATTCGAGTTCTCAAAAATCGACCTATTTACAGTTATCTTACAAAAAAATGGAAAAGACGGTTTTAGAGTTTTGATAAAGTCCAAATTTTGAAATGCTGGAAAATGGGAAACCCTGAAATCAATTGAGACATCATAACGGTGTCGTTTTGGGCGAAAAATTTACGAACAAGCCGAGAAGTGTAACTTCAAGGTAATACTCCTTATTGTTACTGCCTGGTAGGAAGAACTCTTGGTATACTATGCTTGGTATACTTCATATCTTTCGAACATGACGAGCGTTTTGAGATCTATTAGGACCATTAGGCCTTAGTTTCGACGTCATATTCGTACGCTCCTGTTTTATCACCAGTTAAGAACGGTTCGATCCGTTCTGGATCGTCGTTCACTTCATTTAGCGTCTTACGAGCAATGTCCATTCGGTACTGATTTTCCTCGAAACTCAACAATATCTAAGCCAATTATGCTACCACACGATTCATGCCGAAAACCTATGGTAGAGATTCGGCAATTGACAATAACCATTTTGCTGACTTTTCGACGATGTCATCGGTTGTTGGTGTGCTATTGGGTGTTCAACGCTTTGTTTAATTCATAGAAGCCAAAACATTCAACATTACCAATACCGCTGTACATTTCAACCAGGTTCTTTATTCCATTGTTTCCACAAGTAGAAAATCGCCGAGCACACCGACCAAACCACATATAAATTATCGATAGCTAAAAATTCCACGTGTTTTGATCAAACATTCAAATCTCTCGCAAAAAGCTTTCTAAATAAATTCCAGAACATTTCGACTTAAAAAAATCAAAGCAGTTTTTAAGTCTCGAAATTTGTTATGTTTATGATAAAAAAAAATTTGGTACATGAAATTGGTTTGGTGTTGATGACTGACGACGATCCACTGGTTAAAAAATAGATTTGTAGTAAAACCTCTTCTAGAAAAGTTTTACCATCAAATATGTTAGTTAAGACAGATACTAAATTTCAATGAAAATGGTGCATAATCGGCGAAGTTCCGTTTGGAGTAGTGATGGAGTTTTTTTTTATATAAACATGATCAGAATTTAACAAATATTCCGGAAAACTTCTAATTATATTTTGGCGTATACATACATTTAAACCATAAATAGAAAAATTAGATTTGCCAGAAACAAATATGTTTTTTCAATACATAACCAACCAAGGCCTTTTCTACAGTTCCAGCACCACACAGAACATGCACGTCTGTCGATAGATTTTAGCGGAATTTTATACCTAAGTTATTCAGTTGGTTCTGTAAGTGGTTCCTAATATAACATTGAATTATTCACGTTCTGAAGAATTTCCTTGGGTAATATCATTCGGAGTCTGATTTTTTAAATAAAATAAAAGCCAAATCCAAGGAATGTTGCGGACCACATTAATGTTATTATGGTTAGTAGATTTACTCAAAATATTGCTACACCAAATGTTTTTTTACATGAACAATTAACCGAAGCAGTTTACTACGTCTCCAGCTCAAAATGGAATTAGGCAGCACTTCTGTGGATTGATTTTAATAAAAATTTACTTCAGAGATTTGAGGTGTACAATTGATTCTTTACGAATTCTTTATCGAGAATTCCTCCGCCACATCATCTGGGGTTGGATTTCTTATTTAAATCTTTGCTGAAATTCAAGAAATATTGCGGAACACTAATAATGATATCAAACGAAAATTATATTTGCCAAATTTATTTTTACATACTGAGCCCATTCAGACTTTCTTCTCAGTTCTTTTTGACGGATTTTAGTGAAATTTGATATCGGAAATATGTTGTAGATATTATAAATAGTTCCTAATAAAAAAACCTATTATTTCATGGCCTGAAGAACTTTTTCAGCCTTAAGGTTGAGCTGGGATCAGATATATTGAAACATGGCCCCGATGGTATGATGTATTTTGGAACACTACTCGTAATAATGATATAACGGTCGATACCACAAATCAAAAACATAAATCACCAATCCAAACAATTTTTTCCTCCTCCTGTATAATAGAATTTAGCGTGCCAGCTGACAATACCTGAACTAACAGATTTTCCTTCGACAAATCGTTGTGAGTGTCTATTTTGACAGACGAATATTATAAAAATAATTAGAAACCGAATGAACGGCCAAAGAAAATTGTCTGAGGTTAAGATATAGGACCCAACTCTGAGATAATAAAATGTATCTTAAGTTATTTTATTCGTCTTTTCCTGTAAAAATTTACTTTGAAAAACAAAAATAAAAATCTGGCGTATTATGGTACCATTTCTCTACTAAGCATAAATGCGATTTCATATTTTGAGTATTTGTACTGAGAATAGGGTGATTATACAGAACCCAAGATCGACAGCGAAATCTATCAACCTATAATTGAAATTAATTTGGAAAATAGAATTTAAATCAACACACGACTCCTTGTGGTAAATCATCATCATTTTTGTTAATACCTTGACTAAACCATCAAAGATTTTGTGAGCGACCAGACAAATAAGAGTGAACCTGTTGCAAAGTAACACCAATAAAACCAGTATTTAATCGTTTTTGTAGTAAAACATCTTGGGTTGCCCTATTAAATGCTTTCGTTAGATCTACAAAAATAGCACCAATCGAATTTCTTTGATCCAAACCCTTATACAGAAAATTTGTAAATCCAAATAAAGCATTTTCCGTATTTCGGGAGATAATCGTAAAAAAGTCAAGTCAACACCGCTACTTTTGCAATTTGTTCAGAGTAAAAATGAACATAGCATATTTTATTATTATGGTTAGCGAAAGTGATTTGTTTTTGAAAATGAAGATGAAGAGTATGTGTCGATTTCGGAATCTTCAGATAGTGAGGATGTTCCGAAATTAACAGGTAAGTTCTTAATTTTAAGAAAAAAAAAATTATGAATTCACCAACAGATGAAACTACGACAGTAATATCTTTACCCGACCGATTTGATGATCCTTCTTTCATAAGAGCTGGTTGTTCTTCAGCACCTGATGATTCCTCTGTACCCAAATGTGGAAGAGAAAGGTTAAGAAGTACCTTACGTTGGAAAAAAAACGTTCGTAAACTCAATCGTAATAGAGGAACGGAATACATTACGCAAAAAGGTCGTAAAATTGCAGCAAAAATCTTTATCAACGATCTTGAGTGCGGGTGCAGTAAAAAATGTGATGAACAGATTAGTGATCCCGACAATCAAATAACACGAAGGTAATCCGTACTCGCGATGGTACTAGGGGTCCTAAAAATAATACTTTTGAATATTCAATGCTAGCGCAAGGGAAGAATGTTAAGGTATATGTAAGACATTTTTTCTAAAAACTCTCCAAATTTTTTGGGGTAAAGCTTATCGGTGCTTGGTAAAAGCCATTATACTAGGAAAGATAATCCTCAACGTAAATATTTAAACCCAGAATTAAACATTCGTATAATGTATGACATGTATGTTGAAAAGTGCGTTACCGAAAAGATTACCCCAGTTAAACAAAAATGTTACTACAATGTATTCAGCACCAAATTTAATTTGCATTTTAAACCACCGAATAAAGATACCTGCAGAATATGCGATGAGCTTGCTATGAAAATTAAGTTTTGTGATGAGTCGTCTGCACTGGTGACACAACAAGAGCCGCACTTAAGAAAAGCACAATAAGCTAGAGGAGACTCACTTAAAAATGAAGTCGTGTCAAACGAGCACTACGTTTGTACTTTCAATCTGCAAAAAGCGTTGCCATTTCCAAAGCTTTCAACATCTGTGGCATATTACAAGCGCAATATGTATATTTATAATTTTGGCATCCATGTAATCAATATCAAAAAAGCTTTTATTTACATATGGGGTGAAACCGAAGGAGGTAGGTGATGCCTGTGGAGGGCAAAATAGAAACATAAAGCTCAGGCTTTCAGTCTAAAGTTTATAGGCTTAACTGCCACAAATGCCGATATTATTGATATCAAATTTATGGCATCTGGCAACTCATATTTACCAAACGATGCCGATTTTGGTGTTATTGAAAATCGGAGCAAAAAACACAAGTTTATTTACTCCCCAGATGAATGGATGGAAATCGTAAAGAAATCGAAAATAAAACCGCCAACTTATACAGTGATACAAATGCAGAGAAGTGAATTTTTATCAACAAAAATTCTGGAAGAAAACATTACCAACAGAAAAAAGTCTGTTGATGGTCGTCAATTTTCATGGCTTAACATTAACTGGCTCCGGTTTGAGCGAATGTCACCACTTTCAATAAAATTTAAAGAAACGCTCAGTGGTGAAATTGAATTTTACAAAAATAATTTGAGGAAGGCAGGAAAATCTATTAAGTCACTTCAGATGTTAAAACAGAATGAATTATATCCAATGCGTCGTCCAGTAACTGTAGAAAAAAGGGACATGACGGATTTGCTCAAGTGCATACTAATGATGAGATTTTGTATGACACAAACTAACTTTGAAAACTTTATATAAAATGTATAAATTTTTAATATGGTTTAATGGTTTTTAAAATTTGAACTTCAAAATACTTCATACAATGAAATTAATTTTTAATTTGTTTAAAATTTAATTTTTTTTTATTTTGAAGGCAATATTGAAAAAATTTCAGAGTAAAAACGAACCAAGTCACAATTTTTTTTTTTCACTTCATTATTCCACACTAACCATAAGTCTTTCGCCAACAATTTTTTCGCAGTGGTTTACTTAAACTATTAACCTACCAAATGATGTACTTATAAACAAAAAAATTTATTTTGTAGATTCAAAATATGCCCCGAACTTCTTATCTTTATATCTCGTAATCTAGTTTTAATGACTTGGTTCAGTTCAGCTATGAGCTCTCCTAATGACGATTGCAAAAGTAGAATAAAAAGTGAATAATAAGCGAAAAACGATAAATGTTCATCCATTATTCAGGCATTAGTCACTGATTATTATCCTGTTATTTACTCATGACCCTCTCAATATTCACTTATTGTTCCTAGTTACTCCCTCTTTATTTTCTAATGCTGATGAATGACGAAACCTTAATTACATAATTACTCACTACTTATTCATTATTCACTGATAATTCACTCATTAAATGTGTGAATTATGTGAATGAATATTGAGAGTCAAATGAGCGAATAATCAGTGAGTATTGAGGACCTACCATGTGACTAATTTGGAATAATGAGTAAGTAATGAGCGAAATTATCACTCATCAGTGAATAAAAAGACAATAACCAGTTAATAATGATAAAGAAATACTCATTGAATTCTATGTTTGAATAACGATTGAATATTCATCAGCATTGTGTATTTATCAGCGAATAAACAGTGAACAATCAGTGAATATTCAATAAATTAAGAATGACCAATGAGTGAATATTCAGTGAATATTGACTAAAAACGAATTAATATGGGTATTAATAAATATAGGGTGAATAATGGATGAATAATAGAGTGAATTCCAAAGGGTGAGTAATCAGTGATCATTCACTGTCATCAGTGAATAACCACAGTGAATACCGCCTCTCCGGGTAAATATAAAAACAGTGTTATGTATTTGCGAATGAGGTAAAAGCAATTTATATCCTTTTATGGCGTAAGGTATATTGTTCATAAACTCTTGCAGCCGTGTCCCAAATACAGCCTAACCATTTATTTTATAAGGGTACTGCTTAAGAATTAATCCCTTAAAGTACAAATAGAACAAGAGCGACGACGACAAGTATGGCACCTATTCAATTAAAATACACAAAAAATTTATATGCTAACAGAACCAATGTTGGTGGAGACGACAATATTATCGCCGAGCTTTTTGTCTAATTTTTTCGCTCTAATATTACGAACTGATTTTTGGGTCGATATCTTGAGCTGCAGGTTACAAAACCGCTTAAAATACCAGCGATTCAGCCGCAACACTCCCATCGACTGAAATACGGGGTACGAATTTTTTACTACTATAACAAGTTAGCACTCAAATTGGAAGAGTTTAATAAACAACTTACCGCAATTGTGCAACAATTAACACTTTCAAACAAAAAACAAAAAGATCACGACCAAAAAATGGTGTATCTCAATGCATAAATAGAAAAATCAACTAAAATAGTTAAAGCAATTAAAGCGAGTAATTTAACGGTAGATTTTTGCCGAATACCCCATCCTATAAAGTCGATTCCAGTATTTGATGGTAATCACAAACAATTAAATTCATGGCTAAAACGGCTGACCATATATTAAATGTATTGACGCCATTTGTCACGCCTCAACAGTACGCATTGTATATCTTATGCCTAGTCGGCAACCCAAACACTTTCCAAAAAATGAAGGAGATTTTGCTAGAATCAGGCAAGAACTGTCCTGTTATAAATCACAATTATGGACAACAAAGAAATAATTCAGAATATCAAGGCACTTGCAAAACCAAATTCACTGTATAATAATACGTTATTGATGAGGACGTATTAGCTGCATTACTATCAGGTTTAAGAAAACCCTATTTTGGTTATGTACAGGCCACAAAACAAAAAAGCATAGAAGAAGCATAATGCATTTCTATGCAAATTTAATTGGAACGAAATTATAGCAAACCATTCTAAAAAGTTAATGGCAATATTGGATTTGCTATACAGAAACACAAAAATGCACCAAACGATCAATCAATGATGTAACCAATTAGAAAAACCAAACAAACCTCTCGTTCGTATCTTAGGGTCTGAATATATGGCCAAAACAAAATTGACTAAAAGTCAAATTCAATCTCGTTAAATAATCAGAAATTAAAGTTTTCGCGATATTATCCGATTGAAAATTTTTATAATCACACTCAACAAAGTGGCCATTGGATGGTAACAGACTATGAAAAATTCAATAAAGACTTAACGATACATCAGTAAACATTCTGACAAATGAACCAAATCCACCGGAAAAACTACCGAAATTAAAACTTAAAGAAAATAATTTCGAAGTAATAAAAGCCATTCCTATTTATAGTGAATCGAAAATAAGCAAAGCAACTATAAGAGAGCTTATCCGAATGGGTTAATGAAAACGAAAAAATTGAACTGATGTGGAAATGAAAATTGAAGATGTGAAGGACCAAGTCCAAGAAATGTTAGACAGTGGAATTATTCGTCACTCCAATAGCACATATTCCTTACCAATTTGTGTCGTTCCCCAAAAATTGGATGCTTCAGGAATACGAAAAGTAAAAGTGTTTATTAACTATCGTAAACTGAATGAGAAGATGAAAGACGATAAATTCCCCATAACACAAATAAAGGAAATATTAGACAACCTAGGCAAGTCAGTCTATTTTTCTAAACTCGATTTAAAATCTGGTTCCCTCAAATTCCGATGGATGGGAAATCTCAAGAAAAGGCAGCCTTTCAACAGATAAGGGTCATCTTGAGTTTTCCAGAATGCCGTTTGGCTTGAAAAACGGTCCAGCAACATTCCAAAGGGCAATGAATAATGTTTGCATGATAGGAAAAATATGCCTATGTTTACCTATAGATGAGATTATCAACGTAGGAAATAATCTAGAAAACCACATGATAATCTTGGCAGAGTACTTAAAAGACTTTCCCAGCGAGAAACTGAATTCTTAGGGCATATTAACAACTCAAAATCGAGAACCGAATTCAGACAAAATTCAAAAAATATTAGATTGGCCATTACCAACGAATCCAAAAGAAATAAAATAATTTCTTGAATTATCAGGGTATTATCGAAGGTTTATCAAATACTATTCGAAAATAACCAAAGCTATGACCAAATATTTAAAAAAAGGTGAACTAGTTAACATTAAGAATTACGTTTAGTCTTTTGAAACAATTAAAAAGATCCTTTCTACAGACCAAATTACTAGACTATCTACCAAATTATTTACAAAGAAGGAAAAACAAACGTAGTGACAGATTCTCTTAGTAGAAGGCGTGCAATCAAAGAAATAAATGTTAACGAAACAACAGATAACACTTCATGTGAATCTGAAATATTCGAATAAACCCTAAATATTGATCTAGAATCTATTTATTCAGCAAATACATCAGATAATTACTACTTCCACTTTTCAGATTGGCCCATAAATTAGTACAGAAATCAGATAATCTTCAAAATTTTAAATCTAGATACAATAATTTTGGAGGAAGTATTCCCCTATTTCGAAAGAATTATCTTGTGGGATGGAAACAACCAACAATTCCAAATCAACAAACAAATTAACGAAAGAATTCTATTAATTACGGATACACCAAATAGAGCAGCAATTAATAGCACCATAGCAAACAAAATAATGCTCACAGAATCAATATCGACACCATAAACATTTTAGAAGACATTCAAGACTCTATTGTTAGAACAAAAATTGGGCTGCCCAGTCATAAAATTTTGTCTCTATAAAAAAAATAATCTCAGTAAAAGAACTATTGGTCAATCAAGGGATCAACGGTCAACATTACCTTACCAGATGAAGCATTACAGTACTTAATACTCAAAATAGCAATAAATGGTGAAATACTTTTATACTATTAGAGATACCAAAATTCGAAGGCATAAATTCAACAGCTGTTATGGTGGCTCCTCTAACACTAGATGATTCGATAATAAAGGACTATCCAAACCATCAAAATTTGGAAACATTTTTTCTGGATTACCTCCTCTTACTGAATTTGACCTTAATGATTTCCGTATAGTTCAACTTTTCAAAGTCACTTTTGACTAACTTCTCCATTTACTAGAAAATTGAATTTTGGCACTTTATTTCTTGGTAAATTTTCAATATTCAAAATTTGACGGATTTTGGACTACCTTCTGCCATTCACATTAGCGATTTAAGGCCATTTTTCAACTCAAAAACAGGGAACCAAATTAACTTTGCGGAAATTAATTCCGCCGAATATTTTTGTTTTGGGAAATTTCACTTTGAATATGCATTAAATCAGTAAAGTAAAATGTCGCGGATTTAATTCATATTGAAAAATAATTAAATTAGTGCGGAATAAATTTAAATTTATCGGTGAAATTAATTCATATTCCAAATGAATTTAACTCAGCCGATAAATATGAATTTATTCCGCCACAGAAATTAGAAGATGAATTGGAAGTATCGTCGTTGAAAGTGAAATGAAACGTGTTGAACCAGAGCCTTCTAGAGCCATAATCATTATGACGTATTTTTTAGAAGCTTTTTTAGTGGTATAACTTTTCACTGATTTCCATAGGAATCCATAGTAAAAATGGTGTTTTTTAGCTTGAAGTTTTTCAATGAAAAAAGCATAAATGTTACAAAATTTGTATACAAAAGTGTTCTACATATCTTTAGCAGCAATATACAGGAAGGGTATATTGGTATTAAGTAAATATTAATTGCAAAAATATTAAAATTAAATTATTTCTAAAATATATTTTTCGAACTTTCATTTTGAAAAATACATCAAAGTTGGCTCTGACGAATTAAAATAATACTTGCTAAATTTATCTTTAGTTTTACTAGTATACGTTAGATGTCTCAGATTGATACAGAAAAATACGAAAAAAATTGTTTAATCACAAAATTATGACACGTTCTTAATATTTTGAGAATTTATTTTGCTTTTCCTACAATTTTTGAACTTGAAACTTCCCCAGGTGGCAATTTTTGGTATGATTTTTCAAAATGTTTACTGCCATCTATGTAATGTATATTGACTTAATGCACACGATTTGTGGTAAGCTTTTCTTTTTAATTTGACCAGAATGCTGTTGTTATGAACTTTTTTTTATATTTTGGTTTAAATAAATCAATTATTACAAGAAAATGAAAAACATTTACTTAAACGATATTCATATATGTTGAAATTCAAACATTTATGAAAAAATTTCAGAAATCAATATAGAGAATTTGTAACGTTTTCATTTATAAATTTGTCTTTGGAAAAAAAGTGATTTCCCATATGTTTTATGCGTTTTACTATGGAAATTTTGGTTTTTTCCACGTTTCTAATTCCCTTATAAAAGCTTCGTTTTTTAGATTATGGCTTGTATAATCAAGGCTGCTTTGGTTGAACTCAACTTGAATTGAAATGTCACTATAGTATTAATTCATAATTAAAATGAATTAATTTTGCTCAGATTTAAATCAGTTTTTAAAAAAATTGATATCGCGGAATTAATTAAAAATTAAAATTCAATTAATTTCGCGGCAGAAATCTAGCGAAATTAATTAATTTTTATCGGCACCATTAATTATCGCGGGCTTAGTTCACAGAACCCTCGAAAACTATAAGAGTTAGGAACTTGGATTTTGTTATATCTATTAGAATGGTCCTTAGCATTAGCATATATTGAAACAATTAGTTTTATTTTTCCATAAGAATTCTCTTCAAATTGCTGTCTACGCTTTAGAAATGTATTGGCGATTTTCATCAAATGTAGTTAGCGTTGGTTTCTATGTAAGTAAAGGGGACGAGTATTGTCAAATTCAACTATTTGACAGTTCTGATCACCCTTGTTCTATGGTTAAATTTTGTTCATATTATTTTCACCAGATGTCAGCTACTTTGTTGGAAATCGCGAATTGTCCGTTTATCTTTTATCTGGTGAAAAACAACGATTTGCAATTCGAACTCGAAGGGAACCTTGAATCATTTAACTGCAGATTTGCTTTCTGTAAATTCATTGAAAAATTGTTTGCTTAAAATGTTGAATTAAAACTGAAGGAATTCTTAATTAATTAAACATTTTACACTACAGAAGACAAAATGATTTTCTTTATGGACATTTTTAAGACAAAACAAATTTTACAAAACTTCGAAGGAAATTGATTATAGATAGTGTTTTAAATTGTAGACACCTTCAGTAATATTCGTTTCTCATATATGGCTACGAATTACTTGAACGGCCGTTTCATGTATGGCCCAAATTTTTATACTACACAGCAAATCTTACATGTATTTCACTTACCAGAACTATACAAATGCGAGTATTCCCTTTTCGTTAACGATTTCTCAGTACTTCGACTCAAGTTACTCGTATCCTTCGATAAACGTCGTCGATGCTTTACTTTTGTTTTTGTATCTCTTGGATCCGAATATCCTTCAACTAGTTTAATTGGTGTTAAATTCGTTAGCGGTGCTGCTGTTGCTTGGGTACCTTGGCTTAATGTTGTTTGTAATCCAATAGTTGTACTGGAATTTGGTATATCTTTCGTTTGTGCTTGTTGTACTGTTGCTAATTGTTCAAGAAATGTTACCTAAAAATAGAAAATTTGTTATTTTTATTAATAATGATAGAACAAATAATTTAGTCACGAAAAAATCATTTATCATTGTGACAAGAGCAGCAAGTCAAAATTGAGACACAAAAACAAAACAAAAAATTATGTGAGGATTTATCAATTTTCTTCACCTTTTTCCATTATGCTTTCTCTCATCAATCAATATTGTATACGTTCGCTTTTTGTTTCAATTTCTAACAAACCAAAAAAAATAGAAATGTTTGTATCGGGAAATGGGTATATATTATGCATAGAGTGGGGGATGGTGGTGGGACGAAGATTTGTTGTTTTAATATCATGAAATATGATATTAATTTCCTTGATATTAAATTTCATATTAATATTATACGAGCGAAATTTATTAAATTCATCAACCAGTTCATCCTGAACCGTATAGATGTATCATATTTTATCATCGGCAAAAAAATTCGTTCAAATATTACATTATTTTAGGATATGCTTATGACACTTTCCAATTTTACATTTTAATGCTTCTGCAATACATAAATTATTTATGAGAGGTCATTTTGGTTCAAAATATGGATGGGTGGTTATTTAAATCTACTCGTATACGTGTTTATAAATTTTTCAAATTTTTAAAGATCGAATAACACAAAATTACATTAATTTTCTTAATTTAATTGAAATAATTAATATTCGAAAAGTGAAACATCGTCTTTTCGATACGATTATATCCAGAACCATGCAACACAAACACAATAAGTAAATAGTACCTACAATATCTACTCATACTAACAAGAAAAGGAAATTGGATATTTTTTACACATTTTTTTGTAATTAATTTTATTTTAAAATTTAAATAAAAATGATATTTATGTAAACTACTGGTTATGAATATTAAATTTGTATAAATAACAAATGTTTTATTTTTGTGATGTTATTGATAAAGATATTTTGAGACAGATTAATTATTTTACAGATACCTACAGTAAAGATATACCTAGAGGAGGTATGATGATGATATAATCTGGGATAGGACGTTTCTACGTTAAATTGGTCTACTATTTCAGTTATCTATGATCTGTATCTATGACCCTAATTATTTTTATGTTATGGATAGGCTACATTTTCTTGTATATACAATCAAAATCATCCTGTGTCGCACGACAAATTGATAATGTGTAAACGGAAAGTTTTGCCTTTTTTCTATGAAGTTATTGCATAACGTAATTAATATATTAGAGTAAATAATGAATATACCGGTAAATTAAGCAATATAAACACAGTTAATCGATATTGGGTGAAGTTTTAAAATGACCGGAAAATGATTGAACATCTATAATTCTTCCAGTGATGATTGGTATTCTCTTAGTCGATTCATGTGATGTGATAGGGCAAATGACAAAAACTGTACCTATCTGGCAGAACTAAAAATATCCTTACAAATGACGTAATATTTGACATTTAAAAATCAAATTTTGGTCATGTTTATTTAAATCTATTTGTGTGTTAAATATTAAAAAAAAAAACAATGTGTGTAGCCTCTACGCGCGGCAGAAGTGAAACTTTTTAAGCTGTAAATTTGTAATTACTACAATTTATCGTTCAATGGTCCGACTGGCATATACAGTAAAATGTGTAGGTTTTCCGCAGCAAGAATTGAAGAAATAGTCAATTGATCCTTATAGTGTTATAGGAGTATTATACAAAGTCATACTAGATACATCCAAATTAGATAATTGCACATTCTACATTATCTAGTTATTTTTCTCAATCTCTGTTACTCCATGATCTGGTAAAACAGGATTATCACAACTCGATACAAAATCTACCTATAGAGGCACGATAAACGGAATAAAAGCAATATTATTTACTAATACTGATATTAAAGCGACATTTTAGCTTAAGAACGCAAGCGAAATTGTGATGGTGTATTGTTCGGTTTATATTTTAAAGTGAATTTTGCTTAAGACAAACATTTTCTTCAAGAGAAATTCAGAATACTAAATAATTTACCTAAAGTAATGCAACCAGCGATTGATGCATAGGTGCAGTTTTCTCATGTCATTTGGCACTATTGCAGAGTATAATTTCCATGTCTCATTTTGTAGCTAGCATAAACCAATTGTTTCATTTTTGAATTGCCCGAGAAAAAGAAATACATTTCGTATTTAGTTTAAAAGTATTAAATTTAATCTTAATTTGTCAACTCTCATTGCATGATCCTTTAAATATCTATACAAATTTAAATTTTATAAACTTCACTTCTCTATTTATTGTAAATTTACACTAAATTATTTAACATAATAACCGCCTACATTTAAATAGTACAAAAACATTAAGTTTGAAATATTTGTGTACAAGCAAATTATTTACAAACACAATTTTTATACTTGTTTTATATAAAATACTTGTAAATTGCAATCAATACCTCAATATACTATAAATCTAGGAGGCATTGATTCGACTGTTCGTAGATGTTGTTTTTGTATTGCTTGCAAATTCATTCAATTTCGTTTCAATATTCTTTTGTTCTTTTCGAATCATACCCTGCCTAAAAAAATTTCAATTCAAAAATAAAAGAAATACTGTCGCTTTTTTCGTTTCATATCGCTTCTTCATTTTTTGCTTGTAATTTTTGTTTTGTTTCATCGATTTTAAAAATCACCCCGCTACTAAAGAAGTTTCACTTCAAAAATTTATAATTAAACAAATAAATAAATATTAAAAAAAAATATGAGTAGTGTTGAGTTTTTCTACACCGACGAGAGTGAAGGGGAAGAAAATGTTTACGAGATGGCCGTAAAGCGTCGTCAATTAAGAGATGACGGGTACGGGCAATGAATTTGTAGTTGGGTTAGCTCAGTCTACATTCTCAAAAGTACTAAGCCAAATTTGCCTAATATTGGAAAAGGAACTATGTTCCCAATTTATAAAATTTCCAACGAGCGATGCGGAAAAGGAGCGAATTAAACTTAAATTTATGAAAAAGCCAAAAGCATTTATATATAAATCGTAAAGGTTTCTAGTTCTACAGCCTAAATGTTATGATAGTGAGTTTAGATAGTTTAAAGATATTTATAAAGTTACTAATTTAGTCCTGTCTCGATTCTTTCATCTTCAATTCTAGCGACTTGGACACTAAGGTGATAGTTAATTATGAGAATGGTCAGATGAATACATGGTGATTAGGTATGTCAAACAATTATCTAACTTGTTTAATATTGTTTTATGTAAGCACATTTTATATTCCAGGTACAAGAAAAAAGGTTCAACACAAAGCATTCCAAAGCTAGGAATATTGTTGAGAGATCTATAGGATTGCTGAAAACTCGATTTCGCTGTTTATTGGGTGTAAGGCAGCTGCATTATTCACCGCAGAAAGCAGCACAAATTATTAATGTTTATTGTGCTCTACACAACTTGTGTATATCTCACAATATAGATATGAAAATACAAGAGACAACCATACAGGATAACAATGAAGACTCAAATGATCCGGTGGAAGGAAAAAATTCAAGATTTGATGATGTCGGGCAAAGAGTAAGAGCCCAAATAATAAATTCAATTTGTTAATAAAAAAAAATTGTTTACATTTTAATTCTATTTTATTAAATTTATTAATTCAACGTAAAATTTTTAGTTTAATTCGTAATTTCATTTTACTTTTTTCATTTTATTAAATTAACCCATTTGATCCCACTGTACCTGTATGGGTACAGAAAAATCACTAACTTTACAACGCCACTACTGCGGTATTTAATGTCAAATTTCGATTTGTATTTTACCGTTATATATGGTTTTTAGTTTGTTTATCATATTTTAAAAAAAGATCCATTTCGAGAAAATATTTTGAGTGTTATAAAATATTTTAAGTACAAATATTTTACACAATTTGTTATTGGTGTGGGAACAAATGGGTTAATGACTTAGCTATAAAAAAATATATGATAATATTCAGACTCGCTTTTTTTTGTTTATCACTTTGGTTTTTTTTATCTCGAGATATATCACTGTTGTTGGATTGTTTTTTTGTAATGCCAGTTTTCGTTCCTTATATTCCAAGTTTCTTAATTTATATTCCATTTTATGCTGGCGATGCTTTCTTTTTCATTTTGAATCTCACTCCACATTTTATATTTTTTTTCGTTCAACTCATAGAGTTTTCGAGTATACCGGGCGCACATTCTTTTAGGTGTTGTAGAATTCGCTGTGGAATCTAAATGAAAATAAAAGAAAAACATTGTTAACTCTCCAAACAAAAAGGTACTAATTGTGGAGAACTCGTTATGTTTTATTTTTTTTTGTCGGCTGAACGATAATACAATCAGTTCATTTCAAATTTTCACCCGAAATACTCCTCATACAATAAAATTTATGATATAAGTTGGTTTATATAAATCATAAATAAGAATTGTACCGAATTAAAAAACAAATAAAATATAAACAGTAAGTAGTCGATATACTTAGTTAGGGAATTCAGTTCATAGTATTGATCAGAGTCGTTTTTGGTATTTTTGGTTCCTGTATATACATAGATTGCAACCGGTGACGGATAACGGGGCAAGAACAGGTCCTAAACGGAATACATAGACGGTTCCTGTTGGTAAAGTGGTCTTGAATCATCAAATATCTCTGTGACTAATTATATTCCCGTTGGTGGTAAGTGGATTTTAGTCTTTTTAGTCAATGCGGAAATAATAATTTCTTGTTTTTTTGTGTTGTTTCAATTATGATAAACAGTGTGTTGTTTGAGAAAAACAAATCAAATTGGCGTTGCTAAGAAAAATCCGACAAATCGGATATACGAACCGACCACCAACGGGTTAAATTAAATTTACAAATTGGCAGATATAAAAACTGCTTTGTCTTGAGTTTGGACTGTTCATAGCGGAAAATACCGGTGTGTGCAAATGCCGATTGTAACAAACTTGTGTGATCTACGTACATTTCAATGACGATTGGAAAATTATGTGTTTCTAAAAATTATAGTGACACAAATTTGGAAACTAAAGTTTATATTCGAACGTAAAAAAAAAAAAAAAAACGATTTAAAATAAGTTAATTAAGTATAGTGTATTAAAAAAATTGGATAAAAGATAGTAAAAAAAAAAAAAAGGAAATTACAATTTTTCTGATTAATTAAATTTATAAGAATTTTGTGGTGGTGCGTGGGTAGACTAACATTTTTTTTTTAGCAAACGCTCATCTGAGACACAAAAAGGCCTTGGAGTGACTTCGGGTGAACGGTGAGTTTTTGAACAATTTTTGCTTTGTTTTTTTTTAATTTCCGACATACATATTTATTAACAAGCCACAAATAAATATAAATAATAAATAAATTTAATTAACCATAGTAATAATATTAGGATTAGTAGCAAACTTAAATTAGTATTAATATGCCTATATTTAATTCAATTTTTTCAAACAAATAAATAACTTCTAAACGATGAAGTAACGGTTTTTTTTATAAAGGGAAAAGTGATCTTTGTGCAGTGATTAAAGTGTAATTTTTGTTTTGTGGTGCGATTTGTTTTTTTTGGTAAAACTGCGAAAGGTTGTTCAAAACGAACCTCCCAATGAAGGCGAGCTTATCCTTAGCCAGCGCACCAGCAGTTGAACAACAGTAGAGTTTTCACCACAGTGTTTCGTTTGATCCTCTATATTTTGAGTTTGAGATTCAAGCAGTTGTTTTCTCTCTTCCTGGTAATTAGATGAAATGAAACAATTTCGCTTGTTCGAGTTTGCTATTGGTGGTATGGGTTGATTTATTTCATCATTATTATTTAATTGCCCAACTATTTTTGATTGTAGAGGTGCTGGCGGCCTAACATTTTCGATACATATATCTGCAGATAGCGGTGTAGATGTGTTATTGCTACTGGATGATGATGATTGCTCTTGAGTATTTCTTATTTGTGTGGATGAGTTGTTGGTGTTGGATATGGATGGCTCTTGAGTATTCCGGACTAACCCAAATGTCATGTTTGAAGCAGAGCAGGCCCTTTCTAAAGAAAGAAGACTGATTATGCTTTCTTCTAACTGCGAAAAGACGTAAAGGTTATTAGAGCCACCGCCAGTTGCAGAAATCTCCTTCTTATTGTGCCCCAATTTTTTTTTAAATTTTATTTTTAAGATCATTCCAAACCTGAAATAATAAAGTAATAACTACATTCTGACTAATTAATGGTTTTGTTAGAATTGACGAAAGTGCTCTAGCGAACAAAAGTTTGATTTGTGATAAGGATATAACAAAAAATTGTTACGTGAGGTTATATGGAAATAGCGTCTAGTTAATTTACATTTTTATTTGTGAAAATTGTAATGATTGATTAGAAAATTTAATTAATCCAGTATGTGGGTCACTAAACAATTTTAGGGCGTTATTAAACCACAGTTGCTTCGCTTTGATTATAAATACAATCTAAAATTTAATAAGTTTCTGATATTCTAAATAATAAGAATGTCCCAAATGAATCAGATATTCAAAAATCACCATATACATGTTGGATTAATTTTAATTTATCAATCATTACAATTTTCACAAATTAAAATTTGAATTAAATACCTAGACACTATTTCCATATAACTTCATGTAGCAAATTTTTGTTATATCCTATCACATAATTTTGTCCGCTTAAGGCACTTTTTAAACTTTTCCATTCGTCAATAAGGTATTACCTTTTGCCAGCCCGCTCCTTCCCGTATTGGAGCTCCCAAGCTACAATATTTAACTGAATAGCAAACTTATTCCATGCCTCAATATAATCAGCTTTACAGCTTCCAAATGTAAAAAATCCTTTGGCTAATTCAAGGTTTTTTTCCATTAACTCTACCAAACGCTCAAATTGCTTGCAATATAGTATTTAGCTAGCGAGGCTGTAAAACGCTTTGAAAAAAAAAACAATTTAACAATGCAAATAAAACAAAGGTTATTATTATTGTTTGTGGCGTAGTGGTAACGCATTGGACTAGAGCGGCAAAGGTAAAGGTCTTCGGTTCGATCCTCATTTAATTTTATTTTTTTTAATTTTTATTATTATTTTTTTTAGTATTCATGTAATGACCAAATATTTTATTTAAATTAAACATTCCGCTTTATAGTTATTACAGTAATTACACAAGAAAATACGTGGTCCGCGTTTATGATGCCCTTAAACACTACAACAAATTATTTAAAAACTTTCATATACATATTATAAGTTGTAGTAAGCCATGAGAATTTTTCGGTAAACAAATGTTTTCCTTTCATAAACTTCAAACCATGCTATGTTTGAAACAATATAAGAATGAAAATTAAATAAATTTCCTTAGGTTGATGTGGCTTAGTATAAATATTTTGGACTAGAGCGGCTAAAATCCGGGGTTCGATTGTGGTCAAGGAATTTTAGTTTTGTTTTTCAATTTATAATTTTTTGACATGATAACGTCTTATACCGAAAATTGACAAGAAAGTTTACTAATCAACTTAGACTTCATGCCTCTCACATAATAGGTATTATCAAATGATTTCGCGCGATTTAAATCTTTCAACAACTTTAGTTGCATAAAGAAACAATTTTTGCATAAAGAAACAGTGGTGGTTAATTTATTTTAAATTAAAATAATTAATCTACACATTAATTTCAATTTAAATTAAATCTAATCCTTAAAAGCCTTTAGTCTCGAGCTATCTTACTTGACTAAAAAATAACGGTTAAAAAAATATCAAATGGTCAAATGGTGATTGTGGCAGTGGCCGCTTGACATCAGCATTATATATAAATTTTATCCGTCCTAGGACGGGCTGTACCCCTAGTTTGTAATATTTTTACTGAAACATAAAAAATAAAATATAAAAACAATAATTTTTTATATAATTTGATTTTATTAAATTAAAGTATTTTAAATAATATTATTCTTATTTTCAATAAAAATTAAAAACTTACGTTTTCTTTCTCTCCATTTTTATCTGTCACTTGCAAATCTCAGGTGATGAATATAACATTTCAAGTGATGTTTAACTTTTTATACGCCTAAGAGATTATCGCTTCAAGTGATAGTCATCACACCAAACGATATACGTCGCTTCAATCGACTAAGAGAATACTAAAATTGATGTGATGTGATAGTTATTACATCACATGAAGTGATGCAACTATGGGAATAGGGGTGTATATGGCGGAGATAAGCAATGATAGTGTAGATCATTGCGTTAAAGTGTGCTCTTTTACATTTTTCACTTAAACAACGATCCGAGTTTATAGCATTCTTGCGAAAGGAGAAACTAAGTTTCTCGCTCGATTGGAAGAGCAATCACAAATAAGTTTTAAACATATTTGCTTGAAACTGTAATGTCTTTTTTACTTAACGTCGCGGTTTTCAGTTTACGATATTCCGTCCTGAGTGGTATCATGAAATACGTTTGAATTTTGACGGAAATCGATTAACCAGCCGTTTATCCTCATAATTTGTACGCTAGTCAAAGAGTTGTCGATATAACTGTTTCAAGTCAAGTTACTAATTTTTCAAACCAAATTAACAAATTTTTAAATGAAATTAACAATTTTTCAAAACAAATGAAACTTTTTTCAAATAAATTCAACAACAATTTTCAAATCAAATTAAATTAATTTTTTTTTTGCAAAATATACAAAACCAAACCGATGCATACCACAAAATTTATTAATTTTATTAAGTAATTGTGTTCATCCACATTTTATTGTATATTTTCAAAAAAAAAAAAAAAATTAATTTAATTTGATTTGAAAATTGTTGTTGAATTTGTTTGGAAAAGCGTAATTTGTTTTGAAAAATTGTTAATTTGATTTGAATATTTGTTATTGGTTTGAAAATTTGTTGATTTGGTTTGAAAAGAAATTTAGCAAAATTGAATTTTCTGATTAAATTTTAATTTTTGAAAATTTAAATAGTACAAAAAAGTAACGGCAGCTAACCGAACATTTTAGCTGTGATTACTTAAGATCAGCAAGTTGGAGCGGAGTTTGATACGAAGTTTTAGATGAGATCTCTAATAAACCGCACAATTTCCTCGCACACAAATTTCTGAATCTGCCTATTATTAATAACCGCTACGTTTTTTTGTGGGAATGTTTTTTTAAACTAAACAATTTTTTTGTTTTTGTTTTAATTTATCACAATATTTTAAAATAGTACTAATTAGATTTAATATAAACAAATGTTGCGTATTGTTCTTTATGTGATAATAATTTTTTTTCGATTTATTAGACTGGTTCTTCAGTAATATGAGGACCACTGATCACTGGTTTTAAAGATAAGTGACGTGTATATCAATTCCACAATCACGAGGATTTTGATAGGTAAGTTCTTATTCTACAATGAACATGAACAGAAATTTCAGATCGCAAACTTTGATCTGCGGGACAAAAAAATCATGGTTAAAATTGAGTCCTTTTATGAAGTAACAACATTTTTAAAGCAGAGGTCGATATCCGAAGTAAATTCTCGGAAATTTAGAAGCTAAATTTAAACTAAAAACTATAGGAACTTAGGTCTATGAAAATTTGCGATATTGGATATTAAAAATGTACGTATATTTAGTATATAATTTTAAAAAGTCACTCGTTCTTTAATTTAATTTCAAATTTCAAATGGCAGCTTATCAAATTTGGCTTCAACAATTTCAATTTGGTTAAATTGTATATCAGGTTAGTGTTGAGAACTCCAAATCGAAAATTCCAGGATTCTAGTGCCGAGTTTTTGAGAGGGAATCCAATACCGATTTTCAGAAAAACGGTTGATTACCGAAATGTTGGTAAATTTTTGGAATACTTAGCGGTAATTTCTGTTACTATCTTCAGATAAAATACCTATAAAACACAAATTTTTAATAAGTTTTATAAATTTGTTGAAACATTTACTTTGGTTTTACACATAAAAATGTCATATTCGCCATTGGTGTCATTCTAATTTTCAAACCTACCAAATCTAAAGAGAAGTCAATGGATCCGATCAATTTATCATGAAAGTTGACAAAAAGTAGGCACCAGGTATGGAGAATAAAACCCTTTACTATTCAATGCAACAGAGTTGACTTTAATTATAAAATGAGTAGCAGTTTTGTAAGTAAACAACTGCGAAGGCTTCTTCCTGGTAAAACTTTTTAACTATAAAATTAACTTCCGTGGAATCGAATGTGCCTTTTTGGCTGTAGGCAGTTTTGCACAAAATGTAAGTTTTTTACTTATAAACAATATCGTCGGTAACGATGCAAAAGCGTGTATCTACAAAATTTGTGAAAATCGTTTTATTGGTTTATTGGTAAGAATAATAGAGTTTTCTGGTTTTTAAATTAAATTGGAGATAACAAAACGTTCAAAAGTGAAGAACTAATCAATATTTTTTATTTACTTTAGTGTACCTACTATGACAAATTCGCCCGTTTTTCTCATTTACGGAAAAAATACATTCCCGAGCAACTGAATCGACTAGACCATCAAAACGCATATTTTTGTAAAATGGCTGGATCGATTTTCGAAAAACACCTTCTTTTGACAGCCTAGTATTTTATCTTTTCAAGGATACCTTTATCATTAAAATCCATACAGTATACTTTTCAAATTAAAGCAGTCTTAGCAAAATGCGATGTTTCGGTGAAAACAATTGGCGTGATGCAATCTCCTGTATAATGCCACGTTGACCGATATTTGTCGTCACTTATGAGTCAGACGTTGACCTGAACAAATCTCTACCAGTTTAATTCATTGTTTCCTTAAAATCATGGATACCACTCTAGAAAAATCCGCACAAGTTGTTGCTTTATTGCAAGAAGGACGCAATCAACAAGAAGTCGCTCGTCAGCTTAACATGAGCCAATCTGTTGTTTCAAGAGTATTCAGAAGGTTTCAGGAAATTGGTACCTTCAATCGAAGACCACAAACTAGCTGGTTTCGGTATACATCAGAGAGGGACGATCGATTTATCGTCCTAACTTCACTGCGAAATCGCCATCTCACGGGCGTCGATTTGCAGCAGGAGCTAAGACAAGTTCGAGATGTAGCTGTTAGTCAATGGACAGTAAGAAGACGCTTAAAGGAAGCCAACCTCACTCCAAGACGGCCCGCTAGAGGCCCAAAATTGATAACACGCCACCGCAAACAGCGACTCGAATTTGCTCGCGAACACATCAATTGGAACATCGAGCAATGGACGTCCGTTCTATTTACTGACGAGTGCAGAATATGCCTCCATGGTAGTGATATGAGAGACCGGGTCTACCGGCGTCGAGGAGAGCGATTTTCGCAGTGCTGTTTTGCTGAAACAGTCTCATACGGCGGCGGTTCGTGTATGGTGTAAGCTGGCATATCGTTTGAGGGAAAAACAGATCTTGTTTTCGTACCTGGTGGAGGCCGTGAAGGAGGTCTGACCGCTGAACGATATATCGAGGGCATTCTCTTGGATCATGTAGTCCCCTATGCAGGATATATAGGGGAAGATTTCATATTGATGCATGACAATGCCCGGTGTCACACAGCTCGAACCACTCGACAGTTCTTGGATGAGGTCGGACTCGAGACGATGAGGTGGCCAGCACTCAGTCCAGACATGAATCCAATTGAGCATTTATGGGACGAACTAAAACGGAGGGTCCGAGCTAGAAATCCGGTACCATCTAATATCAGTGACCTGATTGCGTTAGAGGAGGAGTTGGGTGCGATCCCCCAAGTATTTGTCAAAACCTTAATAAGGTCAATGGGGAACCTCATGCGAACCGTTGTAGACGCAAGGGGGCCCATACTTATTATTAACCAATAAAATTATTTTTGTTTTGCTTTAGTTTTTTGTTGTAATTTAATTTTAAACACACCCCCAATATTTTTTTCTTAATCATCAATTTTGGTTGCGTTTTCATTCAAAATTCATTACAAAAAAAAGTACTAAACCAATTTTCATAAAAATAGTGTCATTTTAAAGCAAAAATATCAGGCTTTCAAAAAAATAATGTCTTGAAAATCGATTTGACCGTTCTAATAAAAATCGCCCTTATGTGAGCGCTTAAGGTTTTAGTCGATTCAGTTGCTCGGGAGTGTAGTAATATATACGTACATATTTGCATCGTCACCGACGATATGTAATCATAGCTATTGATAAGCTTTGTTTAAGACTCACAACGACCAAATGTATCAAATTTAAATTAAACGTTTATTTTTATTTCAAGAGTATGCGGACCTCAATAAACTAATGGGGTCAGTAAGTTTTCTAAAAATTAAGAACCAAAGTTTGGGCGTCAAATTACTAATACAAATAGTCAAAAAATTGAGCTTTCAATTCTGGAAAATTATGTAATCACTTAGAATTTATAAGGGAAGTAGAAATATTCTTTAATTTTTTCCTAGAAAAGTCAATTATTCGGTAAATTACCCCCTCCCCACAATTCAAACGTTCAGTAATGTTTTATTCCATAGGTATTTGGGACCAAAAAAACTGATATCTCATCTACTGAGGTATCATTTATCATTTTCTATACTATGGCACGTTCCGTTTTTTTTATTTATTTTTTTTTTGGAAGCACTCGTCACAAATAAAATTTCAAATTTTGGATATAAAATTGCTAAGAGGGCTAAAGCTTTCAAAATTGGTTGATTACGTTGAAAATTGGTAGTTGGCAAAACTTAAAAAAAACTTTGGGTAACTCCTCTCTTTGTACAGAAAATTTCAATTTTTTTTAATGGTTCGATAATTCAGAAGAATTAATCCAAATTTGGTTTTATATACCTAAGTAAATATAATTTGATACAAAAATTAAAAACGAACCAAATTCGGGTCGGGTTGCGGTCAAATTAGAAAAATTTTGCAAAAATGAATTTTGACAAATTTAGAATTTAGAATAGTCGTAAGCTCAACATCAAATTTTTAATAGTTCCTTATGTAAAATCCTATCATGATTTTTAAAATCAAGCTTAATAATTTTCTGGAATTCTGCAATTTTTGCGTATAGGAATTATTTTACCTGAAAATCGGATGAAGCTGAAAGAATATTATGGATTGGTATAACATTTTTTTATTTTTTAAATTGGGGGGCACGGATATGAGACATCTGAGATCCTTGAACAAGAATGCCCAAAACGCTTAACTGTAAAATTCATTATTATTGAATACAATTTTTGGAGCCCTGGATTTTATTTTTTCGATTTCGGGGGCCGCAGTATTAAAAATTTGAGAAGCACTGATTTATAGAACAAAACAAAAATGTACAGCACTAAAAAAGTTCAAAATTATTTTAAAATTTGGCCAGACGCCTTGTTGATTATCCGCAGGAACAATTGTATGTTAGGCATACCTATGCCTTGAATTTTTCAAATAATACTCCACAGGATCGAGAAAAAATTATTTAGTTTTAATTTCAAGTTTTTCAGAGTTTCGCCAGGATTAGTTTCTACATATTCCACAATTTCTGAACCATCTTTTCCCACAATGTGGCACCTCATCTAAAACTTCGCCATCAAACTCCGCTCCACAGGGACGCGAACAATTTGTACTTAATAAGGCTTCAACTTGATGAACTTAACCGATCACATGCTACTATAGCATGATTAAATGCCCTGAGGCTAAAATGTTAACTTAGATACCGTTGTGTTGAAATGATTTTTTATGTATAAATTTACAAAAATTAAAATTTAATCAGAAAATTGAATTTTGCTAAATTTTATTTTATATTTTGCAAAAAGAAAATAATAATTTAATTTGGTTTGAAAAATGGTTAACTTGACTTGAAAAAGGTATATTACGAACATTTTCGTATTGCCAGTTGGTGTAAAAGTATTACGAAAACTCTACTTTTGAATGAAAGTAATTGAGTACTGGTTAACGCAACCTGCAAAACAAAAAAATAGTCTCACCACTAGTGAGAAGCAATCAATCCTTTAACTGTCTTGTTAAAGGAGCTAGCACGGGAAGGAACTTCGATTTAAAAATAATTGGAACTAACCAAAAGATGCCGAGGTATAGCTATTGGTGATTAGAGCACTGGCGAAGCGTAACATCATTTTCTATTTGTTCTAACAGAAAGTGAACAAAACCTACCAGGTGGTCAAACGAAACTTGCTTCTATCAATTAATATTGAAGATTTGAAAAGTAAGCCATTTAATCTGCAACATGAGGCAAAGTGGTAAGAAAAGGCCACTCCCGAAAGTATGTATATACTGATGAATTCAGTTGTACAAGATGAAAAGCCGCATGTCAAGCAGTAAGTGGTACAATGCACTACTTGTTAAAGATACGGACATACAAGCCTTATTGCAATCACAGAACCTGATGTGTGAAATGTAACGTATGAGGAATGAAATATGGACAAATGTAAAATGTATTTGTATTTGTATTGTACAACCAAAAATAAAAATTTCCTTGTTTTTAAATAAGGTGGTTCCCGTATATTTTATAAAAAATACATTACAACTGCGTCATTTTACGATTAGTTACAAAAATGTCGTTGTTACAAGTAGATCGTCGTAAATTAATTTGTAAATTTTGTCAGGAAAATCCAGACAAAAAAAAGAACGAGATTTTTCACTACTTCAAGGATCTTGGATTCACAAAATTCTTTATCTACAAAACAATTAAACTGTTTGAGAATAATGAACCTGTGGAAAGAAAACCCGACTCTGGTAAAAAATGTCAACTACAAGGTAGCAAAGTTCGAATTAAATTGAAAGGTGAAACAGTGGGTCGAACTGCAAAATCGTACAGAAAACTGGGTAAAAAATATCAAGTTGCCCCAAAAACTATCAAGAAATATTTACAAAGTATGAATATTCAACGCAAACCCAAAAAATCGGCACCAGCAACTACAGACAAACAATTAGCTACAATCAAATCTAGATTAAGAGTGCTTTCCCAAACATATTTCGCTGCTTCTTCAGCTTATAAATGTGTGATGGATGATGAAAGTTATTTCACTGTTGAAGATAATGAATGGCAGCCAAAATACTACTACGAGTCTCCCGATCACAATGCACCAGAAAAGGAGAAGTTTATTCATAAGACCAAGTTTCCAGGTAAAGTTATGTTGTGGGTGGCTATTAGCGAACGAGGTGTCAGTGACCCAGTATTTTTCAAAAGTGGTTTGGCGGTTAATGCGCAAACATACACAAACAAATGTTTACCTGTGCTTCAGAAATTTATAAATAAATATCATAAAAATGATAAAACGATTTTTTGGCCTGATTTGGCATCCTCACATTATGCCAACGCAACGTTATCTGATTTACGTCAATGCAGAATCGAATTTATACCTAAAGACTATAACCCACCAAATGTTCCACAACTAAGGCCCATTGAAACTTTTTGGGCAAATCTGAAGAGAATGGTACACAGCAATGGATATCGTGCCAAAAATGTTGAATGTCTGATTAGAAAGATAAAAAGAGATTTAAAGAAGATTGATACATCAGGAACGCAGGCGGCAATGAAAAGAGTGCCAGAAAGGATCAGGAAAGCGAATCGATATGGAGCGCAAATTTTTCTGTAAATTTTATCTAAGAATTAAAGTTTTAAATAAATGATGGATTAAAATCATTTGATTAGTAAATAATTTTTTTTTTACTTTTTTTGTTTGTCCATATTTTATTCCTCATACGTTATCCTTAATCTTCTAACGACCATTGTCTCTAAATCATTCAATATCCAGAACCCTTATATTAGCAATCTGGAATCAATGTTGTTGAAGATTATGCTTAATATATTGATAACACATACGATTTGATCATCTCATTTGTTTTTTGACTCATACAACTTTTATTTGTATTCAAATGTACAACCTTTTTTACATGAAAGCGCCTTAGGAAGAATTTTTTTTCGAAAATTACGTAGCGGTGCGTTTCCATGAAAAAATTAGTTTTAGTATTTGTAGTTGCTTTATTTTTCTGGCTTATGTACAAACGAAAGAACATTTTGATTAAATCTTTATTACGCTTATTGAAAATAAACCCGAATGGGGTACGAAAGCTGAAGCTACCAATAAAAATTGGTTGATTAATCGTATAAGCTTTTCTCATAAATTGGGAGGCCCAGTTAATTTTAGTGAACGTCACAATGGGAGTTGGTCATTTCTTCATCGACTCCACAACTGTGATTTGTATAGTAGTTAAGTTGTTATTTGTAAAAAATGCCGCAAATTAATTAATAGAATAATATTACAGTAACTCTACGGGTGCTTTGAAGAATTTGCAGAAATTGCAATCGATATGGCAGGTGGTAAAAAAATACTGCAACAACTGCTTTATTTTTTTAGGATTCATCCTTAAAAGAGATTCATCCCATCCATTTTTAGGATTCATCCGTAAGAGCAATCATTGTTTGTTGAGTTGGTAATGTGATTGCTATCTAGTGTCCCGTAGTTGCTATTGCTACTTATTTATTTAAGGATTGATAGATTTATGATTTTATACCAGGAACCTTGTAGGTCAACTGTATGGTTAGCAAACCTAGGACTTACCAATCAACAGTCTGTTTAGACCAGTACAATTCTCGTTAATTATTAAGCCGTCAGGATTATGAACAATTTTTAGACAGAATTTCAACAGTAAACGATAAATGGATTGTCTACGATAATGTGGTCAGAAAAAGAAATTTTTCACCTAAAGGAGGAACATGTTTGACTGTTGCCAAGGCAAATTTGCAACAAAACAAGGTAATGTTATGTTGTTAGTACGATAAAGGCTGATAAGTATTGTGACCAAAACAAACAATTAAAGGGGGCCTTATATGAAAAGGGGCCAAATTTGTTCAATAGAAAACCAAGACCCTAGAAAAATTGTAAGAGTTCAGTTGCGGAATTGTAATAAGCCGAACTCATATTCTCCGGATATTTCACCATCGGATTTTTATTTGTATAAAATCATATAGTCTCTAGAGAAATTTGGAAAATCATCTTAGTCTCCAGAGTTTTACAAAAAAGATGGAGAAAGGTTATAAGTGTAAATGGAAGCTATATTATTGCATAAAAAAAGCCTTTGTTTTAAAAATATGTTTTTCCGTTTTTTATTGAGAAATACACAAAGACTATTGAATAACCTAAAATACATATTCATAAATATCGCAAAGATTCGGATCATTTCGATGTTTTTTTAAACTTTTGCGTACTTGGTTTCTTTTTTTAATTCAATTTTTCAACATGAGTTCCATGGCTGTAAGAGTCTGATATTTGTCACTCGAGGATAAGTGTAACACTATAAAACTTCGTATTCCAATATGTCAGCTGTTGTTACCGACATGACCGAGCTGACCTTTACTTGAATTCATATGGTGCATAAGCTAACGCAAAATACAGAATGAAAACTAAAAAAAATTTGTAAGGAGTAACCTGGTACAATTTTGTAAGTGGTAATCGGGTCACAATTCGCAGGTGTACGTGCTGCCTCCTCATAGCAACCACTGATAACTGAGGCCATTTGGATCAGTCTTACCTACGGCGGTAAAGGTGAAAACCTTCATAAAAACCTCGCTCTAAGGTGGAAAAGCATATGCCAATGGATGAATGGCTGATAGGTTAATCAGTCCAAAGTATGCAGACACCCTCCAGTTTTATTTAGCATTCCTGTAGTAAAGCTGAGTGACGTACAGGCTACTTCCCATTTCCAGCAATTTAACACCTACTAGCTACAGCTACAATATTTGATTTGTATGTGCAGTAGCAGTATGTCCACTGTTTTGGTGGTTTGGCGTCTGTTGGAAGGGGCTCCGTAACCTTCCAGTAGGCGCAAGTGTACGTACTGCCTCCTCGTGGCAACCACCGGTAACTGTAACCATTAGGCTGAATGTGGCTTTTTGTGACAGGCTAAAGTACGGCGCTAAAGGAGAAAACCTTGACAAAAAATCCCTAATCTAAGGTGGAACAGCATATGCCGATGGATGAATGGCTGATAGGTTAATCAGTCTATATATGCGGACTCTGGACACCAGGCACCCTCCAGTTTTATTTAGCCTTCCTGTAGTAAACCTGGGTGACCTACAGGCGACTTTTTTATTCCCAGCAACTCGCAAGAGTCATATCCAAACGGTAGACGAGGCACGGGAAGGAATACGCGGGAGTGGGTCTGCCCTCTCAAAGTCCTTGAGTCCCAATGCTACCGCTTTTCTAGCAGAAGTAAATGTTATTACATCTAGGAGGGAGAGCAATGAGCCCAGATAGTTTGTATCGCGTGTAGAAGTACTTACAACAGTAAACATCTAGGAGGGAGAGCAATGAGCCCAGATAGTTTGTATCACGTACCGGTCGGCAGTATTATCAGGTTCATTAAGAGCTTGAATATTGGCTGGACGGATAATTAAAACATCTAGGAGGGAGAGCAATGAGCCCAGATAGTATGTATCACGTACCGTTAGGCAGTATTATCAGGTTCATTAAGAGCCTGAATATTGACTGGACGGATAATTAAGTAGGGCTTCATGCACAAAAGATCTTTTAGGTCGCAGTGCGGGGTGGCTTGAGCCCCCACATGGCCCTCAAGTAATAATAATAACAATGTCCACTGTTGACCTAAAATCTAATTTTACCTGTCCTTTTAATCAATTCTATATAAATTACTACTCTAGCGATAGTTTATCATACACGTAAGCTCGGTAATTGTTCCAACAGAAATTAAATACTTAAAGCAGTTTAAACTGATTCAAGTACTCTATACAAAAAAAACGTGATTAGTTAAAATCGAGGTTGAATTAGAATTGAACACCAAAAATTCACTAAATCCATTTTATTAAATCGCCATATGTCTAGGTTATAAGATTCTCATGCAAAGAATCACATCAAAATAATCCTGTATTTAGTTTATCGAGTTCTAGTGAAATTCGTATAGGAAACGCGACTATTGGAACGAAGATATCGCCTACCGCTCCGTTTGAATTATTTAAGCCTTCACCATGAAGAAATGAAATGGAATAATGTTTGCTGAAAATAGGGTTAAAATATTCCTTCAAGAAAATTGAGGCTTTGGATCTCATGGCAGTGTGAATGCCAGAGAAAATTTCTGGCCAATTGCTGTTAGCACCTAAAGGTGATTCACTAAATTTTTTTAGTGCTTTCATAACTTTAGTTGTACATAACTAAAGGGTGCTGGTGAACTCTTATGCCAATATCAATTTCCTTTGTGATTGGAGTTCCTATTTTATTTTTTAGAGATTCTATTAAGGATTACTTTAAACCGATGCCCTTAATGAAATTCAAATGATAAAAAATTCTGTTGTATGCTGAAATGCAATTTAAGGCAAAATTAGCATAATTTGTAAGAAAACCCTCAATTTCTTATTGTGAATCTGTGATCAACGACTTTCTAATTTTTAAAATTATTTATTGAACTAATCCAGTGCAAAATATTAGGCTAAACCCTTACAGACTTCAATTAATAAATTACTTCATTTCAACAATTTTTCTCTTACAATCTAATAAAAAATTTTCACTTTTCCAGGTCATGAAGACAAATGGAAAAAACATACACATTTGTATCATCGCGTCTGTCCGTATCGTACGGAGCACCGATTTAGAATCACTATGCCCATGGAATATTACATAAGGTGTAAACTAAAATTAACTATGACAAACTTTAATAATTAAAATATCTTTGTGTATGAAATTATGAATAAAGTTAGTGAGGGTAATCAAACTACCAACCTAAAAAAAAAAAAAATTGAAATATTCAATTAGGCGCTTTAAAAAAACCGCTTTGCCAGCTTTCATGATGTCTGTGAATTCTTTTCACTAACTGTCCATAATTGGATTCATCAAAAAGAATCACATCAAACAAATATACAAGAGTATGCTATTATCTACAATACATAAACTATGATATGATGTTTTTGCATTATACACAAATACAAAGTTTAGTTTTGTTGATTTCAACATAACATTCGATTGATGATGGACGGACGAACGAGTATTTTTTATTATCATTGTTGGATTGTTGCTTTATCTGCACAAATAATTTTTTTTTTAAACATAGCTACGCGGAAATCGGAAAGAGGAATGTTGTGCTTTTGTGTATATATAGTACATGTAAACGGGTATACGTATACAAATCCGATTATATGCCAACATTAAAATGATTTAAGAGGGTTGTGTTAATGACAGCCACTTGTTAAACGAATAAATGACCATAAAAATAAAAATAACAAAATCATCGTTTTTATAGAACATTGACGGTTGGTTGGTTAGTGTATAGTATATTCCATCTATCTAAACGGTCAATTAGCATGGTAAATTAATTAATAAAAGTTGGAAAAATATTTTCGTTTTTAATAATTTTTTTTTGCGTTTTTAATATAATTCAGATACTTGAAATTCTTGCGATACTTTAGCGAATTAATATAGACAGCACATAATTTATCTGTTTGAATAGAGGGGTGAGTTTAGCTCATAATAAACAAAAATAAATCAAACCCTTAAGCTATATTTGCTGTACATAAGGATGGATGGATGGATGGTGGCTAAGCAACGTTATATTGGGTCCCTTTTTGATTACATATAGCTATGTTGTATATGTGAAGGAGTAAGAGATGAGCCACCCTACTAGAATTCAAATTATTTATTAGACTTATGTATTGTTATATTATATTGAATTGAAATGCATTTTTATGATAACCGACATAAATACTAATCCTTTTCAATGATTTTCATTAAATATATGCGACAGGGATTAATACTACTACGTATATAGTATGCACGGTATTCATTAATTTTTATAATTATGTATTACAGAAAAATTGATTAATGAATCAACCAATTAATGCCTCAAAATGGTAAGTATGAATAAATAAACAAAGGGACACGCAACATTATGATTTATTATTTCATATCACAAAACCTATCCCATATTTAACTATGCTTCGAACTATTCGTATTTTATATAAAATTGTACTTACATGTTCAGATAATGGACTAGGTGATGCCCAATTATCCGGTATACGTTCGGCCAAACAGGGATCAAAACTGGACGGTCTTTTTTTTACAAAATCAACTGGCAGGCTATAATCATCACAGACAGATATCTAAAAATAAAAAAAGAAACAAAATTTAAATTAAAACCATTTAAGTCTTAAACAGAAATTAATTAAATTTGCATGTATGTCTCGAGGGAATACAGTAGTGTAGCTGTGCGCATCGTTATGAAAAATGTCGAGTATTTCTTGTTTTGTCAAAGGGGCAATGAAATGTATCTAAATGAAATTGGCGTGTATTTTTTTTTTTGGTGCGGAATGGATTAAATTATAAACAATATACGACGAGATGTTGCTGGGTTATAATTAAAAAAAATATTTTTTTAATGGATGTTGTTTACCCTTAAAATTAAAAGGATATGTAATATAGAATACAAAAACTTGGGAAGACGTTGCTTAAGGATGTAGCTGATAAATGTGAATAATCGCTGCGTGTTTTTTTTAACGAGTAAGATAATAGGATGGTGTAAAATATTAAATGAAAACCGATTTTTAACTTTTGTTTTAGAGGTACGTTTAACACATATTTGATCGTCGCTTAACAATCAAATTCATTCCAACTAGATAGTTAGCTGCCAAAAATTTGATTTAAATTTGTTAAGTAAAAAAAAACATTTAAACAAATCAAATAAAGGTTAATATCCTTTCCGGATCCTAATGTCTTCTTATACTCTGCATTTGTATTTTGTTTGTGGGAAAGATGCTGACTGTAGTTATAGAGGGAAATACTTCATCGTCCAGGAAGCAACGAAACTTCATATGAACGAAAAACAAAATAATAATTTCTCTCGGGTGTGTTCCTAACTTGCTCAATTTATTGGCGGACTATAAATATGAACTGTTCAGCGGGGTTTTGCGTTATGTAGACAATAGTATAATACTATATGAACAATGTGTGTTTGTAATCGTATAGTTTACGTTGCAAGTCAGAAGAGATACATAGTTATAAGTCAAGTTCTTGAAATCCGAACGGCAATGCATCGACCGGTAAAGAAACTGTATCATAAATGGTATTCTAAGAAATTTTCGATATTTAACTATCGAAAATGTTATATCCGAATATATTCTTAATAAAGCCGATTTATGCGATGTATAATCCCGTTTCATTTAAATTTCAATAGCGGTCCTATATAAGTGGAAAATCTTCTTGAACCATAATAGCTGCTCCTATATATTAAATGAATGTAGTGGAAAGTGAAATTAATGGAAAGTGGGTGCGAAATAAATTGAATAAGGAGATATGTGTTCAATAACGGTACTGCCCAGGTACCGGTAGACAGGTTTTTTCATACCACGTGTATTGGTCGATATATATGTGATATGAATTGTGTAAAAACATTTTTTTTTGGTTGTTTCTTTTATTTTATTATATATGATTTTGCTTTGGTAATACCACCATACTGTCAGACACAAAGACGATTTTGAATTTGTAGCAAATTTCATGATCATTTAGTTTTATATCCATAATTGTTAACATCGAATCGAACTTCTTTCGATTGTTCTCATTGTTGATCGAATTCTGACAAAATTAATGCTATTATTCTTCTTTTGACGAAAAATGAAGCAAAAATTCGAAATCTATATAATACAAAAATTTTGCTTGAAAATAGTGCTAAATCCAGCAGAAATTTAGCACTGGTTCATTTAGAAAAATATAAGAGATCAAAAAGAAAAAATCAAAATGGACTAATTACAAAACAATTATGTGCTTTTGCGACCAGAGATCTTCCTCGAAATCGAAATGTTTGGAATTTTGTAAGTTCTACAATAAAATTAAGAAAACTGAAAGTTGTGTAATCTTTTATATTTTTTAAGGCAACTTTTGAAAACTTTTGGGAATGTCAAATACAATCTTTTTCTTACAAACAATTTAAAGATCGATTTCGGGTGAATCATAAAACGTTTACCTACATTTGTGATAAAGTAGGAGGATCTATAAAAAAAGAGGACACCAATTTTAGAAAAGCGATTATGTATTGTCTCTAAAAGAGTGGGAATCCCTTTATACGCGTTAGCACCATCAGCTAAGTATGCAACGATTGCTCAGCTTTTTCGAGTTGGGAGAACAACTGTTAAACACAACATACAATCTGAATTTATAAATGGATATCCAGATCCATCGAGTGAAGCACAAATCCAAGAAAATATTAAAGGTTTTAGTGACACTTGGGAATTTCCGAAACACTACGGCAACAGGTAACATGTTTTATATTTCAATTTTAAGATAAAATATTTTTATTTATAAGTAATTTTAGATGGATGCCAGTCAACCCGTGTGGTGAGGATACTACCGACTATTTTAATTACAAAGACTGGTACTTTACTGTTTTATTTGCAGCAGTAGACTACAGGTAATATATTTTTAACCTTACTATAGGTAATCTTAATAAATCATTTCAAACATATGATGCAGGAATCGCTTTACCTATATAAACGTTGGTTCGCCTGATCGGAATAACGATGCATTCATATATGCTAATTCTAAATTAAAATTCATTCACATCACAGACTCTACATTAAAATAATATAGTATGATAAAATAATTAACAACGTAGAAGTACCCGTATTGCTAATTGGCGATTCGGCTGTCCCAATCTCAATTCATCTAATGAAACCATTTCCGTATGGCAATATTCGGGATGAGGTCGAGAATACATTCAACAAAGTGTTGAGCAGATCAAGAAGAGTGGTCGAAAATGTCTTTGGCCATTTGAAAGCAAGGTTTAGGAGGATTGGCAAAGACTTAGAAGTTAAAATTGGCAACACGAATTCTATAATAAAAGCATGTTGCATGTTTGAATTCTTGCTTTTTTAAATGATTATTGTACTGGCTGTTTGTAGTTGCTGGATTTTTACAAAAAAGTGATATGATATGAATTCGAATATGGAGATTTCAAATTTGAAATAAAACGTAATATGGAACAACTCGCGTTATGCCGTTATTCCTTGTGAAACAAAAATTGAAATGCGTTGACAGAATATAAAATTTGAAGTTTGGGATTTGAAATTTGAAATTTGGTATTCGGAATTTAGAATTTGAAATTTGGAATTTGGGGTTGAAATTTGAAGTTTGGAATTTGAAATTTAAAATTTAAAATTTAGAATATGAAATTTTGAATTTAAAATTTAAAATTTGAAATTTAGAATTTGGGATTTTAAATATGAAATTTAGAATTTTAAATTTTAAATTTGGATTTTAAAACTTGAAATTTAAAATTTAGAATATGAAATTTTGAATTTGAGATTTGGGATTTGAAATTTGGAATTTGGAATGTGGGATTTAAAATTTGGAATTTGAAGTTTAGAATTTGGAATTGGGTTGGTATCGTTATCCAAAATAAGAAAATCCCCAAAAATCCCAAAAACCAAGTTTTTTAAAAATAACAAATTTTTGAAATATTATTTTAATTCGTTTTAAAGCTTGGAGGATGGGAGCTGCCGCCTCCGAACCCCCGCCCTGACGATTTTTTGAAATTCTAATATTCATAGTGATTGAACCATTTTTGAAAAATTTGTATTTTTTAATAATAATTCACATACTAAAATAGAGAATTGGACCCTTTGCGCAAGGATGACAGGAAAAAGTCAGAAAAATTTCAAAAATATTAGCATTTGTAAAAATATTTACGTTTATATTTCACATACTAAAATAAAAAACTCCTCAAAGCCGCTTAGCGTTGGTCCTTTCCGCGCAAGGATAACATGAAATTATGTAGATTAATTTTGTTTTCATATTTTAGTTATGAAAAAGTTATTGGAGTCTTCCCTTTCGATGGGGCAGTTTACTTTGTATTTTTCGGTATATTTTTTTTTGGACTTTTCCGTTCGGGAATATGATGGTATCTCTTTGGAATTTGATATTTGAAATTTTTAGTTTGGGATTTGGAATTTAAAATTTGAAATTTGGAATTGGAAATTTGGAATTTGAGATTTGCAGTTTGAAGTTTGAAATTTGGAATTTGGGATTTAAAATTTAGAATTTATTTTTTTAATCGTGCAAGGTAAAGAGTTCTTGGATCCAAATAGTTTGTTCATAACATTGTTGGTTCGGGCAAGGTTAATAAATTTTCAGATTTCTAAGTCAAAATGATTCTGAATTTAAATTTATATATCTTCTTCTAGCGGGAATTTTGTTTAGCAGATTGTACGTTTAAAATTAAAATAAAGTTTGTTAGCCAAATCATATATTTGTGCTAATTATTTATCATACATGGTACTAATAAGAATATACTAATGTGGATACTCAAATCATTTAATTTAGTTTAGAATGGGCAACTTAAAGCTGTTATTATTTAATGAGTTCCAGATCTAATTTAAATTATTTCGCAGTGGGATTTTAAGCAGAATAGCCTTTCTGGAGGTTGATTTCTCGAGTCAATAGTTATAGATTTGGAAATGAAATTTTTTGGGGTTTCAAATTTTTTAGTTACTGATTTTAGAATTTTAGTTTAAAATATAAAAAAAAAGATATTTATTATTTAATATTCATAATTTAGAATTAAAATTTTTTATACATCTGGAATTTCAGGTTATTTAGTTAGTGATTAAATTGCTGTCCTTTTAATTTAGATGCCGGATTGAATTTAATTTATTTAAAGGTATTAAGGGCTGATTTTAAATAAAGAATTATTGGTGAAGTAAATTGGGTTTTCGGTCTCACTGAATTTAGTTAAAGTAAAAATTAATTTTTATTACAAATAACTTGAATTAAATTCATTGAAATGAATGTTTCGTTCTAATCGAAGCATTAATGACATAATGTTGGTATTGATAGATTTATTAAATTTATACTTAATTAATTTTAGAATAGTTATCCTAAAGAATTAATACAGATTTTAAATTTAGGAAATGTTTGAAGAACCTGAAACAGCCTTCCAGGAACATAAGCAGTAAACGAACTTGAGATTATGTTGTCTTGTGCTAAATAATTAACTAATAATATATTACTAAAATATTTACTAACTATCAACTACTTAGGTGTCTGGAACCGGGTTACTAACATATCTTTCCTTTTCTTCGGTTTTGTTATGCGTAAAGGGTGTACGGAGAGCCCGGTGTCATCCGAAAGTCTTGCTTAGGCTTGCTCGTACATTCTGATCAATCAATCAATCTTGAATTAAAGTGAAGATCGTAGTGTCATCAAAAAATGAATTTAGTTCAACAGTTTTTCACTACTCTTCGAGGTATTAAACCATAAAAATCTAAACGATCCATCGGAATGCAAGTTGGCACACGAATTACAGGTAACGAATATGAGGTTAAGTTTTCATAAATACGCATTTGTAGCTACTCTAAGTTGAACCACATTTTGATAAAAACACAATGAATTATCATCTTTAGGTAACACAAGAAGCCATACCTGAAGGGAAAGCATCGCTACATTATTCCAAAACTCTTAAAATACGTACATGCCCTTGATAAAAAATAAACCTCGCCGTCTGTACTATACGGTTTTCAAGGAATTGCTCCATCTCGAAAAATACAGTACCTAATAATCTTCGAACAATAGCGCAAATTAATATAAAATCCGAAGTAGTTTTGAATTTTTTTTAATAGTATAAAAAGAGGTTTGGTTATCAGTTGCTAATAATTTCACTGATATCTAGAATATAATTGCTAACTTTTTGCGTATAGCCACCACCCAATATCAAAACCAATATTGAGAAGCTCATTGAGCGAGGAAACAAAGTTGCTGAAATTCTCACCGCATTGTAGAATTATTCGGAGTTGAAAAGAAATTCGATTAGACAAACTGACTTTAAAATGTAAACTTTGAGAAAAACTAGCACTAGTAATTATGATGTGAATATGATGGTAAGCACACTCAGCTGTAAATATCCCCACAAAAAGTATGTACCCAGAATATATAGTATGAATACGCTTGCAAATAAAAGATCGAAACGTTTTTTCTTGACTGTTGCTCATCCGATTCAGTTGCTTAAATGATATCCAGACAAAAGTACCAATGGTATCTTTTGCCATTCAGCCAATAGAAGAAGTCATGAAGACATAAGTAGAGCAGAATAAAGAAATTGCTCGAAAAGAGATTAATGCTCTAAGACCGAAAGCAATAAAACTGCGATTAAAAAAAATGTCAGCTGGACAGAGACTAAATTTTGTGGCAATCGATACAATTAACGCATTGCCCGGTTGATTTTTTATCGAAGTTTCATTACCCTATTTATTTTGAAAATTTATCGAAAATACTTATTTGGCCAGGACACCACTGCCTTAGAACATTAATCAAAATAATGCATAATTCACGGAGTTTTGTTTTAATTAATTGAACTGCTGCAGGTACTGGCATATGTAAAAGGAGGCATCTTTCGCAATGTTATCATACATATGTACGTCAGTCAACTCTGAAACCTAGGATCCTCTTCTGAAATACTAACTACGGCCTCCATTAACTCTACGACATCGCTGGTAACGTTACTAATAACCTCGTTGAGGCAATAGAGAAATCCTTTTCCGTAGGTCTTCCATTCATAATAAAGAGTGTCATATAAATAACATATTGAATTTCATATAATATATGAGTACTGTACTGTAAAGCTCATAAAAATAAAATCAACTTGGATATGGAAAAATCGTTCATATTATGATCATTTGACACAAACACCAACGAGGTTTAAATAAAATTGTATAAATAATATTGTACACACTCGAATTGTAAGACGCGCATTTCATTTCGATAACCAATCAGATTTAGCATTTGTTTCTATTGATCATGTTTAAACGTCAAATTTTTTACAGCCGCTAGAGCTACCATCTTTCGGAAAACTCCGAAAACACAAGCAACTTTCACATAATGCCACTAGGTGTCACTAAATATTTGCTGTCAAAAATTGTATGACATTTTTATGTATGCATTTTGGAAATACAAAACAAAAATATTTTCGTGTCATAAAAGTGACTATTATTAGTACGTGATAAATAAATTGATTTTGGCTGTTCCTTTTTGAAAAACGTCAGTAATATTTTTTTGATTGTGTAGTGACATCTAGTGGCAAATGCTCTATACTACTTTTTTGATCGTGCTGCCTCTTTCGGAAAAAACTCTGTACATTTTCAGTGATCATGCTGCCTCTTTCGGAAAACATGATCTATTAGGTTTTATTTGTACAAAATGTATATTATATTATCAACCCATATTCTAGCTTGAAATTGAAAAGGCCATAGTAAATTCTTTCCAAAATGCTTGGGACAAATTTTTTAAACAGAAATAGTTCTCGTAATGTACCATGTAAATGTTATTTCACTGAACTGATGTGCTTTTTAAAATTTAATTTGTTATCAATGAGCATTCCCAAGTATTTAAATTCTTTAACAGACTCTATATTAACACAATCTGAAAAAGAACATCCTATCTGGTGATAAGTAACGTTCATGTTGTTTAGTGTATCACCTCCAATATTACAATCTCGTAACAGCTGCAGATCAAAATTCATTTGAAATTGTAGCTCATCGTGACTATTAGTACTGTAACTAAAAGCAATGTCATCTGCAAAACCAACCATATTACCATCAAAATTTAACTTAAAAATTGAATTTATGTAACACCAGCAGAAATTTTCATGACATGACTATAAGTAGCACCTAGTCTAACTAATTTAGTGCGATTTTCTACGAAGGACTTCAGCCAATTAAAAACAAAGCCGCACATTCCTAATGCCCAAAGTTTATCTAAGAAAATCTCATGAGAGACAGTATCGAATGCCTTGGCTATATCTATAAACTGTTATTTTATTTGCATTTAGGGAAGAATAAATTGGAGTGAGAAGGGAGAGTAAAGCTTTTAACACCTCCGAGAAAACTCCCGATTTCATACTGATGTTAAAAATATGCGCAATTATACATGCACAACGATAGCCGAGGTTTATTTTTAATTATTTCACTATTCTACCCGGTTCCCATAGTTTTTTTTTTAACAGAAAATCTACTTTGCAACAATTCATTTTCAGAAATATCTTTGAATCAAAAGGAATTTTGCATTAATCGAGGAAACGGTAGGCTACTCAAATTAGTGGTAAAATGATTGTTGAAAACGTTACAAATTTCAAATAAATTCGTGACTATTGAAACATCTTAACTTGTGATTTTATTCACAATCGACTGTTTTTTAAAATTACCCCGAAAACAATTTATTACATTCCATTGTTTTTTTAAATTAATTAAGCATTTAACAAATTATTTAAATAGGCAAAAAATTAATTAATAAGTAATTTTTGAGTAATTTTTCGAGTTCGACTCGCTGTTGTACTGTCTCTATTAACTTGATGTATACCTGGGGGTCTATTATGAAATTTTCGACACGCGCTTTTTTTTCGACAACGTCGAAAAAGAGCTATTATGAAAATTTTCGACGCGTTTTTTTTTCGATCATATCGAAAATTCCCCTATTATGAAATAAAAAAGTTTGCGACCGCGCATTGTTTTAGATAAAATCGCATAATATACGACTGCTATTGAGGTGTCGAGTGCTAAAACATCGTGCAATAATAAAATGTGAGTTATGTACAATTACATTTTTAGATTTTTTTTTTGTCAAATTTTGTGTTTAATTTTTGATTATATTAATTTTAATATAATTAATTTAAAATATAATTTTCTTTTCTAGGGTCGCTACCACGCCAGAACAATTTGAGATCATGGTCTCGTTTATGGAAAAATATGTAGACATAGCCAAAAAAATTTTAAATACCGTTCAATTCCGCGAAACAACTAAATCTTTATGGAACGATTTAAAAGATTCTTTAAATGCTGTGGGGCCTCCAGAGAAAAGTGTTGATAGTTGGAAAAAGGTAAGGTTATAAAGTTACGGGTAAATAATAATATATTAACGTAATATTTTTTTGGCAGGTGTGGAGAGATTTTAAATATCACACAAAAACCAAAATTAGAGCTAACAAAAAAGCGATTTCGGGAACTGGGGGGGGGGGGGCATATAGAGTCAAACCGCTAAGCAATTTGGAGGAGCGATTAGATGTTTTACTTGATTTACGGGGGGAAATTGAGGGAATTAATGCTAATCATTTTGGTTTCGAGACAACATCAAACATAATTTTAATAAGCAGCTCTACTGACACTGCTAATATTCAAATCGCCTCCACTTCAAGTACCATCACCGAAAATACGTTTGACGATGAAAATCAAGAATTACCCACACTAGAAGCCCCCACACTAGAAGCACCGACTGTCAACGTGCCAACAACAGAACGTCCAAATACCGAAATTAATAGGCCAAAAAGAACAAACAGGAAGCCGAAGGAAACTGCAAAAAGTCTATTAAAAAAGCAGCTACAACTACAAGAGGCATTCTATAAAAAAACAAGAATTGTTCTTAGAAAAACAAGTAACGCAAAGAACAGAAATTATAAAAGTATTAAAGGAGATTAGAAATGTGAAAAAAGATATTAGAAAGGAAAAGCAAAAAAAATTGGCTTTCGAGAAAGATAAATGGAAGACTAAACAAGAAATTGTATTAAAGAAATATATGCAAAAGGCCCAAGCTTTACAGTTAAAGGAAAGGGGGTTGGATTTGAAGCAACAGGAACTGGAGGCACAGAGGTAGTTTTAATAGTAAATTAAACACCATTTTTGTGAAATGTACTACCTTTATTTTGAAATTTAAAAGACTGAATAAATTTACATAATGAAATGAATTAATAGAATAAATGAAATCAAATGTAAATAAATAAAAAAACTCATTGTTATTATTATCTTATAATCATAATTGATTTTTTATGGTATCTCTAATAATTTTGGCTTCTTGCTGTAGATTTCCGATTTCTTCATCTGCTGCATTTTGATTTCCCACATCCTCGTCTCTAACAATTAAACTCGAGTCTAAGGGATCGTTATATTCTACACACAAATTATGTAGTAGGCAGCAAACATTAACAATTGTGGCTACTTTCTCCGGTTGATAATGTAGCTCCCGAGTATGTAGCAGACAGCTCCAACGGCCTTTTAATATACCAAACACGCGTTCGATTATAGAACGTGCTTTGGCATGTACTGAATTAAAGCGGGATTCAGCCGATCCCTCCGTTGTTTTCCTGTATGGAGTCATCATCCAAGGCTCCAACGGGTATCCAGAGTCGCCTAAATATTCAATAATGTTAGTAATCTAAAATTAACATAATATTTTTTAAATTACCTAGAATCCATGAACAGTCATCTCGTCTCCAATCCTGTTTCATAACTTTGCGATTTTCGCTCATGCTCCAAATTACAGAATCGTGCGAACAACCACCGCAACGCGGATCGACTGAAGTGATTTTGTTGCTGTAGTCACACGTCTAAATATAAGTAACATCATAAGCAATTTATAAGTTTGTTCATATGTTTAGAATACTTACGATCATAACGTTTAAGCTGTGTGATCCTTTTCTATTAAAAAAATGATGTTCATTTTTTTCTGGCCTGATGGTGCCATTTACATAACCTATCACGCCTGGAAACCCCGTTTTGTTTAAAAAATACTCCTTTGACTTTGACTTTTCCTCATTCGACAATTTAAATTTAATATATTTGCTACACAACGTGGATTCTAATAGGTTTAAGTTTCTGTCATTACTACAGATACGGTGGATTGAGCCATACCGATTAAGTAATCTTGTCCCACTCCTTGCTGGTACGACCCTTCTCCCAAAAAACGTAATGTTGCGGCGAGTTTCAGTATCGGTGGTATAGCATCTTGATTTTTTGTAGCAATAAAGTTGTGTTTAATTTCGTTTAAAATGTCGGTGAATAAATGTTTTGACACCCTAAATAATCTGACGAACCTGCAAGTATTTAATGTTATTAGAAATATATAGAAACAGCAAGGCGCGAATGATTTTATATTACCTTTTATTTGGCATGTCAAGTACATTTGAACTATCCCGTAAACGTTTCCTTTGCAGATATGCCGGTGTTATTTCATCGTCGGAATCATTGTCACTACTGTGCACAAAAAATGCTACACTTGCTTCCATTTTACGAGCACACAAGTTAACAACTTATTTTTATTAACAAATATATTTTTTTTAATTTTATTAACAATTTAACAATTATTTATATGCATTTAAATAAATTTATGAAAATATTAAAATAAATCGAGCGATTCACAAAACAAAATATGTTTTCACTTTGACAGCTTAAATAATATGGCGGCATTGTCGAATTGGTCGATAATGTCGAAAAAAAAGCGATGTCGAAAATTTCATAATAGCTATTTTCGACGTTGTCGACTGGTCGACAACGTCGAAAAATTTGCGATGTCGAAAATTTCATAATAGACGCCCTTCTTAGCTTTCCTACTAAGCCGATTTTTAAATTTAATTAAGGCACACAAAGAATTTGAAATCCAAGGTTTCAATTTTGTGCGTTTATTTATACTTTAGGCAAAATATTCCGAACCTTTTATGCATTCATGAAATATTTGTAGAACATTTTTTAAAGCAGTGTTTGCACAATTGATTGAGAGAACATTTAACCATGATTGAGCATCTAGTTTGATTATTAATTTGTCGTAATTTATGAATTTCTTCTGAGAAAACGTATTTTTAATACGTTTGGAATTTGAAATACCAATTTGAGACACATTCACCAAAAGAGGATTATGGTCAGTAGTCGACATGTTACAAACTTGGAATTTAATAATACTATCAATTGAGCGCGAGAATACATGATCAATGCGCATGTTGAACTTACATTTAATGTTTGTGCTGATGAAGCAACTAAAGAATTGAGACCAAAAGAGGCCATCGTACAAACATATTTGTCAATTTGAGAATTGCTACTTAGAGTTTGATTGATGTTGAAATCATCTAGAATTATAAAATGTTTAGCCTTATTATATGACTGAAATTCATGTACAAACTGGTCTATTCTAAATTTATGGTATCTATATATAAACCAAGACATTGGTACTCGTTCCCTTCATATATGAATTTTATACCTAAGCAATTCGCTGTAGCCGGATGATGATAAGTAGCTTCGGCCGAAATTGATTCTTTAACATAAATATAGCCACTTCTCCGGCTCCTTTCTGATCATTGCATAAAACAAAAAAAATTGTATCCTTCTATTTTATGTAGGTTAGTTTCGTTGGAGTTGATCCATATTTCAGACACCTAAATTAACTCAGGTAATATACTCAAGGTTGCCAAATTCACTAGAAGCAAGGTAAAACTCGATCGCAAACTTCTACATAATGTTAAAATCATGTTGAAAAATGTTGAAATCATCGTCATCATCATCAATACTATCCTGATCAAGATCATCAAAATTTAACATTAATAAGTAAAAGTATTAATGAGCTTGATTTCACCACCGTCAACTTTTCTCAACATGATTGTTCCATTTCGCGTCCATAAATATTTATAATTATCATCCTTTTTAACTTGGCGGGCCTTCTAAAACAGCTGCTTCTTAAATGCGTTGAGACATTTCCATTTATGTACGCACTGATGAATTATTAGACATTCCCAGAAAATCAGATGAAATATTTTTTAATTTCCTTCTGGACGCAAGAATCTGAAAGCGCCGATTTCTATTTTGGAATTTTACAATAATTTTAGCTGTTTTAGTGGAATCGAACTTGTTTTTAATACAATAAGCCGCAGAAATGTTACTTTCAAGTACGTTGACTTTCAGAATATCAGTAAAAAATGTTACCGTTGTTTTCATGACCTCATTATTAGTTGCGTTTAACTCAGTTATTTCAATCGAATCATTTCTATAAAGCTGATCCAGTTTTTCTACTTGCAATTTAAGTGATGCAATTTTATTTATTAATCTGTTATTTTGGTTTTTTAGATTATCAATAACCTTTAAATAATTATCAATACCATCATACGTTTTATTGAATCGAGCGAATTTGTCTCTTATCAACTTAGAAATGAGTTTTAATGATTCAGCGGTATTACTGAAGGGTTTTAGAGCTTCAATTTGATTTGCTGATACGTTCACACATTTTGCATATAAATGTAATTGAATTACAATCACTACAAGTTACTCTTAAATCTGCCCGTTTTATTTTATTCGAACACTTTTTGCATGACATAGTTCTTATTACTTTATTTTGTATTTAAACTTATTTATTTTTCTGATTTCACAAAAAACTTTTGTTATTACATAATTAAAACTTCATATATAACTGCAATTTTAATATACTTATTTCACTATACAAGCACATTTTACAAAATATACAATTTGTATTATACAATTTTATCGACTGTCCTCTTCAACAGTTGACAAAAGAATGATCCACTTATTTTCTTCAATAAAATGTATGTAGTTCCAAAGAAAAGTAAAAGGGAAAGCTGTACAGATTTCTTCGATACAATAGATAAGCTTCTCGTAGCTTACGATTCCAAAAAACACTCTCTATCGAACACAAAAGTCATCTAGAAAAGATACTCTCACTTTTCTGAGAGAATGTCCCTTGCGATAGATATTTAGAGTGCGTTTACGTAAATCTCAAGCAATTGTGTACTAAAAGCTTACAAAGCTGCTGGTGCAAAAGTGTTAAAAATCTACGAAAAAGTGCATACATTGTTGCAACCATTTGAAATTATATTCAACTATGTGTAATTGCAGTTGTAGTGTTGGATGGTGACACTCGGGGAAAGACGTGTTTTGTCTTTCTCCGTAAATTAAATTTTAATTTGATTGGTGGTTCATTTTATTTCGAGATTTAGTGAAATTAAGTGATAATTTTATTTTATTTCCATTACATATTTGTGATTTAATGTGATGTAGTGTAAATGATAATGATTTTTATTATAACTATTTAGCAGGCTATATTATACTGAGCTTATAAAATGTTAAAATGACATTACATTTAATAGGTTCTGTTCTACAGTATTCTGCTGAAGATTTACAGTCTCATCCATTAGGTACATTTTACACATTAAATATGTGGTTTGTAAATAAAATGCGACAATAATCCATAAAAATTTACGAAAATAGAATTTAATGAACTTCCCTTACGACAACAATAACAGCAAAAAATTGTCTCCCTAAAAATACACAGACTAATTGGTCCAGTAAATTTGTAACCATTGCAATCAATATAAAATTATAGACTTACTGTAATTATCAAACCGAAAATAAAATTTTCACACTCAACCAATCTTCCTTGAACTTTTTATTTATTTTTATTGTTGCCCACATTTAATTTTCTTCCGATTTCATTTTTTTTGGTTTCATATCTTGAGGCAACTTTTCATTCCTATATATACAAATACATGTATACAAGCTATGCACAGTATAATTTTCTTGAAGGCATTAAATGATTTTTAATTGAAAAAAATTTTTTTTTAATCATTTTAATGCGGATAATGGTGAGAATTTAGGTAAATTGAAACCAATGTTAAATGAGATAATAATTACGGGTCAATAAATTATCTTTGCGCTTATAATGACGCAAGTAGCACAGACGGAAAACTCCTGGGTATACGCCTCAACATTTTCTTAGTACTTTTTAAATAAATATTTCAAAAATTTTTGTATTTAATTAAAAATTCTAGAAGGTGGGACAGTTTGTGGTTTTATTCATACATACTATATATGACTTATTTTTCGGTTTGGGTGTTCATGAAGAAACACCTCCCAGCTGACATAAAATTTTCATATAAATACAGACACAATATTGTATGATACATACATATATAATTTTAATTTTGTTGCTGATGATGATGAGGAGGAAATTGTCTTGATAAACATTCCTCTCGGGTTTGAACCCTTTTTTTTCTGGTTGTTGATCGTTTCAAGTTTGTTTAGTCTATATATTTTTGGTATATGGTATTTAAATTTTTTATTTTGATTGCAGCACAATAAAATTGTGGTTATTTATTTGTCTCTTGGATACGCATGTATCCAATCCAATGTTGTTTACTTTCAAAACTAATAATTCACTTCCGGTTGCTCGTTTAATATGGATATTAGTATGTGTTATACTATATGCGTACAATTTACTTTTATGTACAAAATTGTCGTATATATATGTATGTTTTTTATAGGAGGGTTGAAAGTGCCGCAAGGTGGTTTTGATTAAATCACAAATTTTTAGCATTTTTTTATTTCACTCATATATAACATACATACCCAACAAAGGCATACCTTCCTTGGTTAACAAAGTATCTCCCAGATTGTAGCAAATTTTATTTGTATTTCGCAAAGGGATGCTGTTACCAGCAGACACCATTAATTACCAAACAAATTTCAAAATTTCGGAAACCAAGATTAAAATATTTTAAATTGTGTGTGCCGGAAATGAGTATGACAAACAATTTCTTGATTAAGCCGAACCCAACTGCTGAATAAACGGCTGTGTTTGTAAGTTGCCAATCAGAATTTCATTTGCAAATTCGAATTAAGACAAAATGAGTCCTGATTTTGTGACCAGATATGCTACTTTCTGGGGTATTTGCTGTTTTCCGTACGGGTACGGAAAATACCACAACTTTAATATTTCCTTGAACGGCAATCCCCATATTTGTGTAATACATTTTTCAAAACATGCACCAGTCAGAAGTTATAACGGTTTGAAGTTGCTTTGAAGGCACAATTTGTACTCTGATCAGTATCTTAACAGACAGTAGCGCAAAATATTCTTCTAAGTTCAAGGAAATAGACCATCATGGTCAATAAAGTTTAATGTTCGTTGTGGCATTACTAGCGAGCAACTAATTGGGTCATATTTCTTGGATGTTAATTTAAATGAGAAAAACTATTTCCTTCGCGCGATACTCGAGCAACAGTAAGCGGGGTATAGTGGCACAATAAAATGGTTCACGTAAACTCGCCTGACTTAACATTCCTCGATTTCTTCCTCCGGGGATTATTACCGTTGTTACAACCTTGAACCATTAATGAAATATAGGTGACATGTTGTAATAACAGTTTTGATTTATTTTGATAGAGTTTGTCAAACTCCTTCACATCGATAAAATACTGCAATCAAAAACCAGAGTGATAAAGAATGATGCATACAACTAACAGTAGAATGTTGCTTTATACGAGCAAGCTGCGACCTCTGTAAAAAGAGACATATTATAGGGACAAAACTCGCAAAAAAAATGAATCGAAAGTGATGTTATACAAAATATTACCATACTATTACAGGTGGCCGAAAGTTTTTAGCAGAAAGTAAAAATATCGATAATGCAGATAGTGTCTTGGCTATCTCAGCCGAAAGCTACTAGCCGACATATTTTAAATAAAATGAAAAATTAACAAAACAACGTTTAAACTGGTATTTTCATGAAGTGATTTAACGGCTGAATATAGGCTCATTTTGGATTGTCACTGCATACCTTAGGAATTATACTATAAGTTTCATCAGAGAAGCCAAATATAAAACTTAAGCATTTGTATATATTGAATCTATAAAGTGTGATGTCTGGAAAGTGGTTCAGTTAGTGAGCATAGCCAACAGTTATCCCTGAAAAAATTATCAGGACAAGTTTCATGTGGGGGGCCTGGGAAAATTCGTTTGAATCAAAGGCCCATATAAAATGTAAAAAATTGTATAAATTCAACATTTAACGTGCCATTTGTGGAAAGTATTTCAATTAGTGTGCCTGTGCCTGGCCAACAGTTATTCATAGAAAAATTATCAGGGCAAGTTTCTTGTGGGGGGCCCTGAAAATTCGTTTGAATGAAAGGCCTATATAATATTTAAAAATCTGAATGAAAAGCCCATATAAGAAAAGCAGAAAGCGCAGAGAAGAGCAGTAAAGCCAGTCCCCATTTTTCAGTCTAGAAAGAGCAGTAAAGTCAGTCTCCATTTTCCAAAATATTTTTAAAGAATGCTTCTCAATTTTTTTCTCCAGAGAATGCCTCGACTCTTTTCTAGAATATAATACTAGAAGGAGCAGTAAATTTCCTTTTTCTAATAATTTTTTAAGACTCCCTCCGTTTTCCAAATCCCTTTTCCAGAATATTATTCACGTTTTCCTTATTACGTAACTAGAAAAAAGCAGGTGAATAGCAGTTAAATATCAAATTTAACCCTCCTTCGCCCTTTTCAGAATTTATCATTTTCTATTATTTTAGACCATTACGCGCTATTAATATACAACGTACGTATAGGTTTTTGATAACAATGGATTAAATACGCTTTGACTTCTACAACAGTGGAAATACTCGAGCCATACAGAAGCCATCCCATAAACAAATTCCCAGAAAAGGTGATGTCAGAGCACTACGTTAAAAGTTTATTTTCTGACGATTTTGGTGAAGTTTGTGGAGACATATTCTTTGGTAATTTTCTGCTCTTTCTAGTATTATATTCTGGAAAAGAGGCGAGATATAATCTGCAAAAAATTGAGAGAAATTCTTTAAAATTATTTTGGAAAAGGGGGAAATTTAATCTAGGGATTGGCTAGGCACACTAGTTGAAATACTTTCCAGACATAACAGTGACACTTTAAAGATTGAATTTATACAAATTTTTACATTTTATATGGGCCTTTGATTCAAAGGCATTCTCCCGGGCTCCCCACAAGAAACTTGTCCTCATAATTTTTCTGAGGATAACTATTGGCTATGCACACTAATTGAACCACTTTTCAGACATGATACTTTAAAAGTTGAAACATACAACACATTAAACTTGACCTGATAATTTTTCTTGGCTAGGCAGTATTATTAAACTACTTTTCAGACATTACACTTAAAGGGTTGAATTTATACAAATTTTTAAATTTTATATTATGCTCCTCTCATGAAATTTAACTTGTAATTATCATCACAAACAGTGACCACCAAATGAGCCTGTGTCCAGCAATAAATCAACTATATGGAAATTTCAGTTTATAGGGTGTCTTGTCAATTTTTCATTTTATACGAACTAAGTTTCTACTGAAATATGTCGGCTGGTAACTTCCGGCTGACATAGCTAAGGCACTATCTGCATTACCAACATTTTATAACTTTCGGCTAACTTTAACAAGGTTATGACACCCCACATTCATAAAAACAATTCTAACTATTGACGTTTGTACAAGTGAGCTAAGCCCCTCGCGTAAGAAAAAACAAGTTATTCTATTTTGCTTTGATATGTAAGCACAGTGAGTTTTTCAAAAATATCTGTAGGCCACATAATATTGACAACTCGTTGTCTGTGTTTTAATCAAATAAATTAAATTATTACGTTGAATTTAACTTTTGAAAAGCTTTTGAAGTATTGTGATACTATTTCTCAAAGAATAATTCGTTTATTATTTGGTCTGCAATATTAAAAGTTTTTTTGGTTGGCCTACATCACGAACAATAATTTTAGCTGTACATTTTTTTTTACGATAAACAGAAATTAATTGTCATCAACGCATGTATACGATGGAAATGAGATTCTTACACCGCATCCGAATGCATGTACGATGAAAATGAGAGTTGGGGTTGGGGCTCGAACATTTTTGATGTTTTTTTTTGTGTGTTGATCGGATGGTAAAATTCACAAAAAAAAAACTGAAACCAATTTTTGCTTGCACTATATTAGTTTACACATCGAGAAACGCACCTTACCACTTTATACAAATTTAATAGATCACAAAGAATAGTTCTTAAATAATATAAAATTTAAATTATAATAAATAAGAATTCCACATCACTAAGCATTTTATATTTTCAATTGAAATTTAATTATTTGGAAATAAATTTATTTAATTTTAATTCCACATAAAGGGGGAATACTCTTTAGATGAACTAAACATTTTTAATTATCGTTCACATTCAAGGTATTTTTACCATCAATAAGCACAATATATTTACATTAGCATAATTCTTATGTATACATAAATATTTGTGTGGTATGTACTGCGAATTAATAATATATGAAATTATGAATATTTATGTTCATATTAATACAAAAAAAAAAAATTTAATTAATTTAAAAAGCAAAAAATATTTATCTAATTACGCAACGTAAAATAATTTTCAGAATTTTCCTCCACAACATGATTTTTATATGTAATGAAATTAAATAACTGTACATAAAGTACTTGATGAAGTCGAGGGAATTTATTTTTAAAACAATTAGATGGATATGCCAAATAGATAAATCTGTTATGTTTATGATGAGAAAAACTCAAGTGTTTATGTTTTATAATGATTTAAACAAACTTATCGAAAAGCTTACCGTTTGGATCCACTTGGGGAAAAAAATAAATAAACAGAAGAGCACGCAGCAAGTCAAGTTGCAAATTTTTGGAACCCTCTAAATATTTTGATGAAATATAACTTTTAAGTGTTTTAAAACTATAGAGTACTCATTGAAAAATTTGTATTCGGGTTATATTATAAAATCATATATGTAAGTATGTGGAGCAAGCTTCTTTACTTATAAAAAGTGCTATCAAATATTTTATAACACCAACTAACTAAGGATAACAAGAATTAATCTTTTAAAGAGTAATAGCAATGCTTTGAATTCGTTTTACTTTTTTCTTCATTCTTAACCGAAAAGAGAAAGAGTGAATAATGGAAAAGATGGCGCATTCGACAGAAAATATATTATCGAAACAGCAGAATGTTTACACGAGTATTCTTGTATCTTATAATTTAGTTTATAAGTAAAGAGGGAAGTAACGAAGCAAAATATGATGCAATCTTCTACCAAAGCGACCGATTATGACTGATGACAAAAACTTTATTTATAATTGACCAATTCGCTTTTAACAATCCTCAAAACTCTTCTCTAATGAAGGTAACAAGAAGTATTATTTTCAAGAGTATTTTCACTCTTTTAGGTTCGTTTTATTCTTTCCTCTTTTCTTGGCCAGAAATAAGGAAAATTTTTAAGCGTATACTCTATTTTTCCTAAAACACAACATATTGTTAGTTTATGTTCCAAAAATAAATATAATCAGTTCGATTCAACGGAATCTTCTATTCTTCTTGTAAAATCTTCTTTAAATAAATAGAAGAAATCAAAAATAGAAGGTTTTTCTATATTGGTATTCAATGTAGTTGTATAAAACTTGGGTTGTTTTACACATTCGAAATTATGGGGATGCTTTGGTTATCGCATCCGGTATTGTTTGCTCTGTTTCGAGTTCGACGGACCAATAAATAAATGAATAAATTAGGTGTATTTATTCACTTACAAATAAAACAATCGCAACAATAATCTTTAAAGGTTTAACTTATATATTTATTACACAATATTTTGCTTGGTTGGTGGATTGATGCGGGATGGTAATTATTGGTCGGTGGTTGAATGCGAACTCATTATTTATTTTAAACATTTATCGAAAAGTACAAAATTATGGTATATAAGCAGTACATGGAAGAATATACAAATGGTAAGGGGAATGTTACATCTATAAAGAAACAACTTATATAATACAATAGCTGAAATTTGGAATGTGGTAAATTGGTAATGTACTCGATAATGCAATGGTAACAAATGCAATGGTAAGTTGTATGAGTACAGGAATTAATATATAGAGTATAATACATAATAATAAAATTATATAATGCAAGAGGAAGGGATAAATACAAATACAATAACTTATCTAGAAACGTCTATGCGCGTTATATACAATAATTGGCAGACGCATAAATAATAATAACATAATATACATAAAAAGACTACAATATTATTTATCAACTCGTTGATGGCCAGGTATCATGCCAACTGGGCTACGTAATAAGAAATTAGAACTAGTTGGTCTAAACATACCGCCGCCGTTGACTCGGTAGAGTCAAAAATAGATAACACGGAAATGTTATTATGTTGTCCGGTTAAGCAGGCATTTTCGCTGGGTAGGTTTACGGCTTTAATCCTGGAGTGTTGATCAATTCTGGAGTGTAGTTGACAACTTCTAGTAATCTTTGGATCATAGCAACTGTTTTGCAATATACGGTTTGTTACGAACATGAAGGGATAATGGCTGCCATTTGTCATCTGGAGTACTCCTAACTGCCTTGAATTTTGTAAATATTCAATTTGTTGGTGATGGTAAAGAACTCTTTTGTAAGTAGAGTGTATCTCCAATTACTGGATGCAAATGGTGATTGTACGGTTGTGGTAATCCTTGGACGGAGTGTAGTAGTGATCCTTGGATGGTAATCAATGATAGATTGTAATAGATATTAAAGGACAGCTAGATGAAGTCCAACTTCAATGAATTATCTCGTCGACAAGGTTGGTTTCATACGAAGAAGCTGACTTATTAGCTATCGTTCTAGGAAGGTGGCATATAAATGTATTTCTCCAATTGCATATAGTTAGCTGTTTTTCGAGGATAGCAGCAACTTATGGGTTGTAAGCAAATTCCTCTGAATGAATTCGCGGATGATTTTTTAGTAATGGTGTGGTCGTGCTTTAGTATTTGGACGGTTGGCATTAGTTGTAATATTGGTAATCTTCAAACTTCCTCTCGTTCGCAGCACACCATAGTTATTCGAACATGAAAAAAGAGAAAAAATGTTAAATTGGTTCGATATTATAATAAAATAAAAATAAATAAATCTTAAGTTTAAGTTTTCGTATTGAACGAATCGATATACTTAAAGTTTAGATTTATCATCGCCATTGGGTTCGGTTGATGGCGGATTTGATTTTAGCAATACGGTTTGCTTGCAATGGGTTAAGCTTTTTTAACGGTATTGACATCCATTGCAATCCAATTATCGAATTTACTTGACGATAATCATTAATTGTAAATAGCCATCTTGCACATTTGACATCTAGTAGATGATAGTAATCTTTATCTGGATCAAGTAGTATCACATTTTGATCAAACTCAAGTGAACGTTTATTAATTGCTTCTGGTGGCAATTTTTCGATTAGTGATGGGTAGAAAACTTCTGGAACTATTTGACAGCAAGGCCTAGGTTTGACGTATGCTTTATCTCTGGAAATGTTAGCTTCTGACTGCTTGAGGCTGCCAACGGGAATATTGGGTTTAACTCGAGTAAATTTCATTTGCTTTAATCGACCCTCTGTTATGATGCTATTTGTAAAACCCGATGGATCTAGTTTATTTCGATGGTTTATCCAGCTACCATACTCGTAATCATCTTGGGTATATAATTTATTCGTAACGGTTTCATTATTTGTTGATTGTGCAGCTATTGGAGGATTAATTTGTACTGGCATTTGTTGAACTTGTTGTACAGGTTGTTGGTTGGAATATGTGGCTAAAACTGGATTTACCACACTGGACAATAATGTTAAGGAGACACCAGTTTGGTTAGGTGTTCTCGACGTCGTCACGAAATTATTTGGTGTGACAACCGGTGCCATTTGGTTTCGTTGATGGAGACTTACCGCAGTAATATGCAGAGGCGTTGATTGAATTGATGCCTTTGGTTTTTGTTGACTCAAATATACAGCTGGAATTTGTGGTGGCATTTCTTTGATTAATGCCTTTGGTGATTGTAATGGAGCAGTTGGCCTTTCCAAATCGGTAATGGTGAGAAGCTTTGGTGCTAACGGAAAGGCCAATGTGCCAATTGGTATAACTGCGTCCGGCGCTGTATGGATTTTGGTTGGCGTTGGTGCTAATGGCACGGGCGTAGAAGATACGACGGTGTTCTTCGATGTTGAATTTGGTTGCGTTTGGGCAGCTTTGGTTGCTGTTGCTTCAACATCTGTGTTCGCAATAATGGTTGTGCTCGATAAATTGGTTGATGCTGATATGCTGGATTCAATATGTTTGCTTTCAGGTGATAATGTTACTTGCTTTTGGATATTCACATCACTCTTTGATGGTGTCCGATTTATGGAATATTCAATAGGGTTACGTAACTCTGGTGTATTGAAATATACTGATGGATTATTGAGTTTTATTGGTGGAAAATCATGAATGTTGCGTTCAACAAAATATTCCTTTTCTCTAATTAGAGTTTGAGTTTTTACAACAATTGTAAAGTACAATTCGTCGATAGCATCCATTTCTGAAACAATTGTATAATCCAAATCAAAAATTCGGTTTTCGACCGAAACAAACTGTTTATAAATATCATACGTTCTGGTTAAACGGATTGATAACTCGTCATAGGTAGCACTTTCACTGTTGGTAGAAATATAATTGACGAGTCTAGTTAACTGGTCTTTTATTATTCCCCTTCGTCTTAATAAAGCTTTCATTTTAATAAATATCCAATTAAGTTAAATAAAGGTATTTTAAACGTTTAATGCACTTACGAAACACAATAAAAAAACGTGGATGAAATTAGAGAACCGGTTTCGATGCACTTTCAGATTACGGAACAAAAATATGAACGGTTTATAGATAAAATTTCATCACTTGAATATCACGGTACTTCAGATATTTGATATAAATTTAATTTAAATTGATTCACTCGGTAAGTTGTGATTAAATAGATATAGAAAACAAAACAAAAACAGATTACCTGATTTTAAGCAATTGCTTGTTTACTGGCTAGCGGTTAATACATCTGTTGGTTGTGAATCACTGTTAAGTAACTGGTAAAAATGTCGTTGGTTTAATTTCTTGATTGATGGCTGGATAAAACGCCGTTGGTTGTAAAGCACGTTGGTTGTTGATTCACCTTTGGTTTAAAATCCCGGTTGGTTGGTTGTGACTAACGTTTAGTTTAAAATCACCGGTTGGTTGGTTGTGATTCACGTTTGGTTTAGAATCACCGTTTGGTTGGTTGTGATTCACGTTTGATATTCGTTTAACGTTGATTATGAATCACCGTTGATTGGTTCACACAAACAAATTATTAATAAGGCATTCGATTTCTGGTAAACTGTAAATCACTGGTTGTTGATTTACTAGGGTTGTAAATCACTGACTGGATATTGATTTACTGGTCGTTTAAATGCACTGTATAACATTACTGGATAAATTGGATCCAAATCGGTAAGGATCCGGCTCGAAGGACCAAAAAATGTATAAAACTTGGGTTGTTTTACACATTCGAAATTATGGGGATGCTTTGGTTATCGCATCCGGTATTGTTTGCTCTGTTTCGAGTTCGACGGACCAATAAATAAATGAATAAATTAGGTGTATTTATTCACTTACAAATAAAACAATCGCAACAATAATCTTTAAAGGTTTAACTTATATATTTATTACACAATATTTTGCTTGGTTGGTGGATTGATGCGGGATGGTAATTATTGGTCGGTGGTTGAATGCGAACTCATTATTTATTTTAAACATTTATCGAAAAGTACAAAATTATGGTATATAAGCAGTACATGGAAGAATATACAAATGGTAAGGGGAATGTTACATCTATAAAGAAACAACTTATATAATACAATAGCTGAAATTTGGAATGTGGTAAATTGGTAATGTACTCGATAATGCAATGGTAACAAATGCAATGGTAAGTTGTATGAGTACAGGAATTAATATATAGAGTATAATACATAATAATAAAATTATATAATGCAAGAGGAAGGGATAAATACAAATACAATAACTTATCTAGAAACGTCTATGCGCGTTATATACAATAATTGGCAGACGCATAAATAATAATAACATAATATACATAAAAAGACTACAATATTATTTATCAACTCGTTGATGGCCAGGTATCATGCCAACTGGGCTACGTAATAAGAAATTAGAACTAGTTGGTCTAAACAGTAGTAGTGTGATTCTAATCTTCTATTTTTCATTACCGAAATTCAACATAGAATATTTTCTTCTATTTTTTAAATGTCAAAGTGAACTACAATAATTTTTGGTTTTTACATATTAAATAAACTTAATGCCCCTATTCACAAAATGTAAAAATTCTATAGCTGTAACTTTACGGAAATTGTTTATAGAGCAAAAGTTACAGAGTATTAAAAATTGGTATTCAAAAACTGTAAGAACTTCGCCACAGTAAATAAATACATTTGAATTCGCCGCCGTAAAAAAAATAGTCGCCTTTGATAAATCGAAATGTCAAAAAACGAATCATAACAAATCATTCTGGCTTGAAAGTCAAATGAATGACAATGTGCACATGAGATTTTTTGCAGGTTACCTGATAGACAGGTAAGTAAACTATTTTTGCACAGAATAGGATCCGACGTGACCTTTTCCGTGAACTAAATCCCGGCTTCGTAAAAAAATAATGCATATACATGCGTATATTTATTTTTAAATTTCGGCGGCCATCTTTTGTAATCCGGTAGCCTAACATTTCACACTCAAATACGATAAATGGGGTGATCACTTTATACCTTCAGTTTGTTGGCATGTGTAAATTATTTATTTTGACTTTAGTAGAGACTGTAGAGGATTACTGGTAGCAAGGCGTTCCTTGGCATTATGGCTTCCCATAGGCCATTGTCATGGGGGCTAAGAAATCTCACAAGAATCTGAACACTTTCTCAAATGTGTAGTTATATGAGTTCAGATGTTGTTTTCTGGACTGATTTTCAGTTCCACAAACATTCACCAAAATTCTGAAGAAAAAAGTTATTTTGATAAGAATTACAGACACCATCAAGGATACGTACTATTGGCGATTTTCATCAAATGTAGTTAGCGTTGGTTTCTATGTAAGTAAAGGGGACGAGTATTGTCAAATTCAAATGTTTGACAGTTCTGATCCCCCTTGTTCTATGGTAAAATTTTGTTCATATTGTTTTCACCAGATGTCAGCTACTTTGTTGCAAATCGCGAATATTGATTCGTTAAGAACACAAAGAACTCCTAATAGACAATTTTTAGTGAAAATCTCAAAAACTACAAAATAAATCATCTTGAATCCTTGCAGGTAAATAGATGCTATCGAGAGTAGTACTTCCTAAAAAAATCATGACGGAAAATGGTTACTCTGCCGAGTTATGAACTAATAAAATCAAGATATGTAGCTTTACGTCAACAAATTTGTCACTGTAAACTTACAGAGCATAATTTTCGTTTATAGAGTCTAGTTACATTTCATGAATACCATTTTAGTACTAATCGAAAATTTTACCGTTATAGAGCTAATTTGCATTTTGTGAATAGGGGCCTAAAATTAAAACTAATTTTGAACTAAAAGTATAAATTACATAAAAAACTTCGTTTATTTTAAAATATATAAATATGTATATGCTACACGCGGAGGTAGGCGGCTGTTGGATTGCAGCATGAAGCAATCGAAGTAATGGATTGTGAATTAATATCCGTAAGTGCAAATGCCACACTTACAGTTCATTAAATATTGCCTATAGATTAACTGAACAGAATAGAAGAGATGCAAACTTAGGAGTTGGCACTGGCCGGCTTACCACAGCTTGTAATTTAATTAAAGATATTATTTTATTATTTTGATTTTTAACTGTTTGGAATTTAATATACAGAATTCAAGGAATTCACCAAAAAAGCGGTAGAAAAGTCCAAATCTCGCACTGAACTAAACTTCAGTGTTAAGGAGATAAGCAGTTCAATAAAACAAATATGCCATATTTTAGAAATTAAATAATTTCCGAAATGACAAAACTTTCACTTACATTATTAAGATATGTAAAAAGAAGTGAAATATTTTATTATTATTTTTTATAGATAAATTATGTTAAGAAAACTGAATTATTTTATTTTTATAAAATATTTATGAATTTGACATCCTCAATTGTGCCATTGATTTCTATTAATGGAGATTTCCGATGTTTCTTATAAAAATTCTTCTTATGTAATTTGTAATCCGTCAAGTTCAATTAAATCTTCAGCGTTTATTGCAGTATCATTGAGAAACATATTGTGTAATGCAAAGGCAGCATATATGATAAGGGCTGCTTTCTTAGGAGAATAATGTAGAGCCCGATGTCGTAAAAAATATCGAAATCTCCCTAAAAAGCAGTATTCGATAATGTTTCTTGTGGTATTAAATTTCGAATTAAAAAGAGTTTCAGTATCAATCGATAGATTGGTGTAAGAAGTAAAGAGCCATGGCTTCAATGGAAATCCAGAATCACCTATAAATTAAATACACTATATTCTGGCAAAATGCTACATATTTTGTAATTGATATTTACCAATGATAAATTGCATTTGAGAGTCAACCGAGGTATACCTATTTGAAAGATGATTTCTTAATGACGTTTTCCATATCGCCGAATCATGAGAGGTGCATTTATTTTAAAATAATTAAAACAACCTTGTATTTTTAATGGTAATGAGTGGAACCGCGATTTTGCTGCTAACTCAAATATCAATGTCACAGCATTTCCCTTTTGCACTTGTGAATATTTATGGAATGCACTATTAGGAAGCTCGAAGGGATCCCTGTTCATTCTTATGTTCTTCAACATCATTTTTAATTTTCATAAAAAAAATAATAAATTCACTTACGTAGCTAGTCGCTTTTGGTGGTTTCTTTCCGTGCGTACAAATAAAATCCATCTCTTAAAAATAACTTTTTAATTATAGCCTTGTCTTGACGGCAAAATTAATTATAGTTCTAAAAATTAATTTTATGATCATAATTTGGAGTTATCGTCTTGACGGTTAAAGTAAACTATTTATAATACTAGCCTCCCACCTTTCGTCAAATGCGCGAACTAGTTATTTTGTTATTGTTATTAGACGTCAAATTTTGAATTAGGCGTCAATAAATTGCTGCGTTTATACCGCAGCTAAATTAGCAATGCTAAACCGAAATGACAACTATAGCAACGGTATAAACGCGACATATAACTAGCTCAGCCAGCTAAAATAGCATTGCTAAATATCATTGCTATGAAACTGAAATTTGTAGCACGGCTAGTTTAGCAGTGGTATAAACACAGCAAATGTTATTTACGTTTAGCATTCAAGCGAATTTATAAAGTTTTTTAATTTGTATTTGAAAAAAATTACAAACCCTAAAATCAAGAAAAGATGAAACCGACGAGTTTTATTTATTCCTAATCATAATCAGTGAATGTTTGAGCCTGCAAAATAAAATAAAAGCGCCCCTACACAATAGAAAACAGAAAACATTCATTTTTTAAATTTGTTGACAAACTGATCGAAGCGATCCACTCGTATTTTCCGAGAAGTAAAAGTATGTTCCAATTAATTATGGGTATTTAGGATAATTAACTATAGTACTAAAATGTACTAAAAATGGTTAAATTATGTTCGTATTTTACATTTGCTGTGTAATTTTACACTACTAAATCAAATTATGCTCCAATTAATTATACCGTCAAGACAAAGCATATATCAGCAAAATCAGAAAACAATCCACTTTCCAACCAACAAAAATTATTTCTTTTATCATAGAAGCCACAATTTTATGTCTTCTATATTTAGTAAAAATCTTCTAGCGAAAAATTCGAAATTTTTTTTTTTTCTTGAGTTGAATAGCATTTCTTCTATTTTTTCCTTCTATTTTGAAATAATATGTTTTTCATATAAAATTATAGAAGAATAGAAGAAACTTAGAATAGACGATTTACATTGAATCGAACTGAATATTTAAGAGATTTGCTGAGCAAAAGTGGTTTCTTTTCATAAAAGCCTCAAACAGTTTTAGTCTGTAACTGCTAAACGGTTCATCTGTAACCCAGAGATTATTACTCGATTGTATCTAGTTTTACTTTCTTTTACGTAAGTAAAATAAAGTATAGTAATCATGAAAATTTTCGACCTTGAGATTATTGAAGATTTATCTGTTTTGAGGTCCCCTTAGTCCGATAAAGTGGGTTTCGAAATGATGTCTGTCTGTCAGTCTGTCTGTCCGTCTGTCTGTCCGTCTGTCTGTCCGTCTGTCCGTCTGTCAGTCTGTGTCCTCTCTACAGCCCAGATGGCTTAACCAATCGAACTGAAACTTCAGATTTAAGCTTTTTTGATAAATTGGGAGGTCCCAGTGAATTTTACTTCAAATCGGTCCACCGGAAGTGGCCACTCCCTTGGGCCAGAAAATTTGTTTTGAGAATATCTTAAAAAATATAAGGTTTACAAAAAATTACTAATACAAAATGTTTCCAAAAATCAAAAAAAAAATAAAAATAAACAAATTAAAAATTAAAATTAAAAATTAAAAAAAAAAATTTAAAAAAAATTTAAAAATTTTATAAAAAAAAAATTAAATATTGTTTTGCCAACACATAAATATATATGTATATATAGCCTAATTATGCAAATTATAATTAATTTGCACACTACAGTGACATACTTCCGGTTTTTAATGCAAATATTACATAATTGAATGTGGATCATTTTTTCATGTTTCTTAACTTTTTTAACGACTTATTAGGGTTTGTAATACTTAAGTATATATATCGTTTTATAATTGCAAAAATATTTCGCAACTCCTGCCCCCCCCCCACACTTTTTTACAGGGAGTTACAGCAGTTCTTGCATTTGTCATTTTAATTATTGTGTGTATTAGCCTAATTATGCTAATTATAATTAATTTGCACACTTCAGTGACGTACTGTATGTTATAAAAATATTTAGCCTACATGTATGTTAAATTGCCAAATCGGTCAACCGGAAGTGGCCACTCTCGGCCCGAAAATGTGTTTTGCACATATTTTAAAAAGTATAAGATTTACAAAAAATCACTAATACAAATTCCAAAAAATTAAAAGAAAAAATTTAAATTCATAAATATCACCTTTTATTTCTTTTACGTGTGTACTAATGAGTTCAAAAAATTGAGTTTTGAAGTGGTGTCTGTTGGTATATACATATGACTGTCAATTTGTAGTCCAAATGGTTTAAGCAATCAAACTGCAACTTCATGTTTAAACTTTTTACATAAATTTTGGGGTCCCAGTTCCCAGCTCCCAGATTCCGTAAAACAGAAAATTTATTTTGCAAATATTTCAAAAATATACAATTTACAGAAAACATGAAATAATAAAAACAATCTTAATTAAGTTTGCGGGAAATTTGAATTATAAAAATTTTTCAAAATTCGCTGTTCGTAAAAGAAAGTCGTGTGTTGGCCACACCTCCATTTTTTTTTATTGTAGCTGACCACTCAGGATTATGGTGCCAATTTGAATAATCTTTGAATGTCTTCTTTCCCGAAATCCTGTTTTACGAGCCCCCGTTTGACTGCTGATAGCTAACAGTCAGTGTTGCCACTTTTCAATTATATGGGTTCAATTTGCTTGGCATATAATACATAGTTTTTTTTTTTTTTTTTTTTTTTAAATGCTGCCAATGGCTTTATTCTTGAATCTTTCTACATAAGAAACTAACAAGAAGTAATCAAATCTTAAGCTAAAATTATTACATATTTTAAGTCTTAACCAATGTTAATACTTATTGTTGGTGCTCACAATTTAATTAATTTAGATTATACTTATACATACATATGTATAACATCAACATTTAATAAATTTACAGGTTCACAGGTTCATCAGTCCGAGTGGATCTGTTCTTTTCAGTCGCCTAAATCGTGGCTGTTTTAATATATCCCTGGCCAATTCGTTGGGATGCGCTTCTAGTTTTGAATAATATTTAGAACTGAATTCTTTAATTGTTTCTTTAATGGTTTTAATCCCAAGGTTATCATGTATATTACTATTTCGAATGTACCACGGAGCATTAGTAATACTTCGAAGTATTTTCGCTTGAGTTCGTTGCAGGAGCTCTCTGTTTGAAGCGCTGGTGGATCCCCATAACTGAATACCATATGTCCATATGGGTTTGATAATCGCTTTGTACAGTAAAACTTTATTGGCTAATGACAACTGAGATTTCCTTCCCATTAGCCAATACATTTTGGCAAATGTCAGTTTTATTTGGTTGCGCTTAGTTTCAATATGGGTTTTCCACGTTAACCTTCTATCCAGGTGCAAACCTAAGTATTTGACCTTCGTTTGTTGAGGAATATTTGTATTGTTTATTTTCACTGGTGGGCAGGTGCGTTTGTTCAGCGTGAATGTGATGTGAGTTGATTTGTTTTCGTTCACTTTTATTCGCCACGTCTTTAGCCAGTCCGCGATTTTGTTTAAATGATTCTGCAACTCCTTTGAGGCAATTTCGGGATTATTGTGTGACACCAGGATGGCCGTATCATCGGCAAAAATGTTGATATTGTTACTTTGTTGGTTACAGGTAAATCGGCTGTGTACAACAAGTATAATATTGGCCCTAGAACGCTGCCTTGCGGGACACCTGCATTAATATCATTTAAGCAAGTAGTTGCGCTATTTTGTTTGACAATGTATTGCCTTTGAATAAGGTAGTTTCCCAAAATTGAGTGAAATTTCTTCGGAAGAAGCTCTTTAATTTTGTATATTAGCCCATCGTGCCATACTTTATCAAATGCTTGTGCTATATCCAAGAAAGCAGCAGAACAATATTTCTTTTCCTCGAAGGTGATTTTGATTGCGTTTACAATTCTGTGAATTTGCTCTGTGGTACCATGTTGGTTTCGGAACCCAAATTGATGGTCTGGTATAACGCGCCGTTCTTCCAATATTGGTTTCAATTTTGTTAGTAACATTTTTTCAAATAGCTTTGATATTGTGGGCAGCATGCTTATTGGGCGATATGATGAGATCTGCGTTTCATTTTTTCCAGGCTTATGTATCATTGTGATCAAAGATATTTTTCATTTTTGAGGAATATAACTGGTTCGCATGATCGCATTGAATATGAATGTTATTAGTTTTATGCATTTGTCTGGCAATTCCCTTATCATTTTTCCAGTAATGAGATCATGTCCTGGTGCCTTTTTCGGGCTTATGCAATTTTTAATTTTATTCTTAACTTTCTTCCAATTATACTTTATAGGTTTGTAGGATAAACCACCATCCATTTGCTGGGGTAGCACGAAATTATTATCTTCTTCGTGTGGTGTGAATACTGTTGTTAGATGATCAGCAAAAGCATTGGCTTTTTCTTCATCACTTCTCGCCCAATTTCCAGTTGGTAGTCTAATCGGTGGATTCGAATTTGTTGGCCTTTTTAAATGTTTTGTTGCCTTCCACAAAGAGTAATCTGTCCTCTCGGTTGCCGAGAGATCACTTAAATAGTTCTGGACGCTCTGGTTTTCTTCTTCCCGCAAAGCAAATCTTAAGGCCTTGATAGCTCGATTTAATTTCCATTTCAATAACGGTGATTTTGTTTGCTGCCATAGCCGGCGAATTTTCCGTTTTTCCTGGATTAGTTCCTGTATATTATGTGACAGCTTATTAACTTTTTCGGAACTACTTATGACAGGTGTAACCCTTTCAGCTGATAATGCCATGATGTCTTTTAAATTTTCGGCCGCCGCATCAATATCAGCTGGTGTGGTCAGAGGAATATTAAGTAGGCAATTTTGTTCGACTAGCCTCCTATATTGATCCCAATTAGTTTGCTTGTTTGTAAGACGGTTGGGTGTTTCGTTCCTTAAGACATCGGTACTCACTGTTACTATTACCGGTGAGTGATCAGAAGACAGATCGTAACAATCGGTGGCCTTAGCATATGTACGTGGAATGCCCTTAGTTACACAAAAGTCGATTAAATCAGGAATTTTCTTTTTATCCGTCGGCCAGTAAGTTGGATTACCGGCAGATAAATAATCCAGGGACTGTTCCTCTATTGCTTGATAAAGTTGTTTGCCTTTCGGCGATGTTAATCTGGAGCCCCAATGAGTATGTTTGGCGTTGTAATCACCTCCCGCAAGAAATGTATTACCCAGCTGGCTGAAATAATCCAAGAACTGGAGTTTTTTTATAGCATGTTTTGGAGGACAGTACACTGCCGATATGACACAGTTTCCAGACCACTCCTGAAGACAGATGCTCGTTGATTGTATATGTTCTTTCTCATATTTCGTCAGCTCATAGTGCTTTAATCTTCTTTTAATCAATACAGCAGTGCCTCCATGTGCTTTCCCATCTGGGTGCTTGGTGTCATAAATAGAGTACCCATTAATTTTGAAATAGCTATTTTTGGTGAAGCGTGTTTCGGATATTAACATTATGTCAATATTGTGCTCAGTGAGGAATGCTTGAACCTCCGCTTTATGTTGTGCTAGGCCGTTTGCATTCCATATAGCTATTTTGATGATGGTCATTTTTGACTTTTTACGACTATCTGCATCAGCGTGTTCATATTCTGCATCATTAGATCCATGGTTCTCTCCATCATCGCCATGAGGCTTTGCATCATATTAGTCAATTTGTTTAAAGCTTTTGAGATGTTTCCCTCTTCACTTGCTTGCACTTTAGGAGCTGTACCTTTAAGAACACTTGCGTATGAAACCCCTTGTTGTACACTACCGTTGACAGTTGCGTACTGATTTCCAGTTTGAGCATTTGGGTTTACGATTTCTGGGCGTGCTTGTTTTTTAGCTGAAGAATGGAGATTAAGCATTCGTTGTTCAGCTCGCTGCTTTGGATTGATTCTTCTTTTCAATTCAAGATAAATTGGGCACCCTCTATAATTAGCTGTATGATTTCCATTGCAGTTGCTGCATTTTCTCACTGATGCTTCCGTTTTGGCTTTATTGCAAACTTTTGCGTTATGGAGTTCACCACATATAACACAAACATCGTTCAAAGTGCAATATGCTCTAGTGTGTCCATATTCTTGGCACTTAACACACTGTACCGGCCCATTTCTTTTCCTGGGTTCTTCGATGGTAACCCTTCTGTGCAGTAGATATTTTAGGTCATATATTGCATGTTTGCCTTTGACCTTTTTATTATCTGGTTCTAATTCCAGGCGGAACAATGGCTGCGGCGCCTTCTCCCGATTAATAATATTGGTAATAGATTTACATTGGAAACCTTTCTCAGCGAGAGCAGCTTGAATTTCGTTTGCATCTACGTAGCTCTCTATTCCTTTCAAAACTACAACTAATCCTTTTTGGCTCTTTAGTTGGTACGTGTAGTAATGTTTACCAACTTGATCAAAATGCTTGATTAACGCTCTGTAAGCATCAATATTGAGCGGTTGAACTTTTGTTTCTTTTATATCTCCTCTTTTGATAACGGAAATATAAAATGCACCTTCCGTAATAAACTCGATGGTTTTTGCAAGTTCTCTATTTGATTCTTCCCTCAAATAGATTGGTGGCGGCTTCTCAATTTTTGGAGTTTTTTCGGGCGGCGGATCTTCAACAACCAAGCAAGAATACCTATTGCCATGTGTTAATTCAACGGAAGCTAACTTAGTGAATTTGTTCGCGCTTGCACTGGCCGCTGATCTAGGGCTTCTCCTTCGCTTTGATCGGACAGTAATATATCGGTCAATTCCCGTTTGCACTAAACACTGACCTACATCACTGTTCATTTTTTTTTCATTTGTTGTCAATGCACTTCCATTGTTTATATTATCGTCAATATTTGTCGACGATGCACTTTTATTTTCTTTATGGTTCAACACACCAAAGTTATTTAAATTAATTTCTAGTTCATTTTGATTTAAATTGCCTGGTAAAGCAATTTTTTGAGCAGTTAAAATTTGTTGTCGCTTTGGACTATGCTGCACATTTCCAATTTTATTAATAATTGAGGTCGTGACGTTCGGTGGCAAATCGCTTGCGGACATCTCTGTCTGCTGATTTAGCCCAGCCTTTTTTACTTGAGGCGGAGAATTGAACATCACGATTTCACTACTTTTCACATCACAAAATTTTTTTTAAAAATAAAAAAAAAAATTTAAAACTGCTGATTCAACTTTTCACACAAGTAATAAGTAAATTATTTTAAATGTTTACTCGGTGGTAGTAAAATTGCATAATACATAGTGAAAATAAATATTTACAAGAACACATTTAATGAAAATAGTATATTGTGTAACGTGTAGGAAAAACGATATATTCCCGGACGAGTATGGAAGTTGCTGGGACGAGGCGTCAGCCGAGTTCCAGCAACCATAAGAGTCCGGGAATTATAGTTTTTCCACGAGTTGCACATACGATTTTTTCTCTAATCGGCAGTATATCAGATTATCCATTTTATTCATTATATTCTTTAAAATACGCAAAATTTTCCAATTTATATTTTCAATAGATTTCAACATCAAAGTTACCTTAGAATTATAACAATCGCGTGCGATTATACATTATATCATGTATTTCTTAAAAACAGATGATAATCAGTACTAGAAAGTATTCTCTGCCTAGGCAAGGAATACTTTCCAGTACTGTTTTTAGTAAGTTGCCTAGCAACGATATAGTGTCGTGGAATACTTCATTTTGCTGACAGATAACAAACCAGAAAACTGACGTATTTTATCCGATTTGAGAAAAATATGTTTGTTTTTGGAAATTTGTGATCCTAATGTGATGGCCACCCAAGATAAAAATGGGATTGTAAAATAATATTTAGATGCTATTCTAGAATATGGCCAAACACGGTGGAATTTGTCCTTTTTATAACCGTTTATGATGAAATACGATAAATGTATAATGTATCTACGATGGAAATGGGCTTCTAAAATTATATTAAGGTAAAGCATTAGAAATGGTCAATTAGGATGAATGGAACTTGAATATTTCAACTGTTTACAATGAAATTCGACGAGTGTACCCATAAAGCCAAAAACAAATCCAGAAGGTACATAATTTAAATTATTTTAAGATTCCAGAACCGAAAAGCCAAAGAAGACAAAAACTAAATACGACAGAATATCCAAATATGAATAGTCCAAATGGAACAAAATTCAAAAAATATTTTTTGATAGTCTCGCCCATACTTTTTATGATATATTTTTAGCAACACAAACTGCATTTTATCATCATAAAAATTCTCTTTATTATGTATTCTTCTGATTACGACTGAAATGAGATTTTGAGTGAATTTTGGTCCAAAATCTCAAACCGATCTAATACAATATTTTCAATTTCTGGCAACATTTTAATTACCGCTTTTTGACTTTTTGAATCTTATTAATTCAAAGTGTTTTTGTTAAGCTACATTTTCCCTTTTCCAGAATTTAAACACAACTTACGCGACGCGGGATTATGAAAACGAAAGTTATAAAAACGGGCATTCGTACCTAGCTCGTTAAATCGTTTCTTTTTATATCTGAAGAATTTATTTAAAAGCAATAGGTTCCAGAAGTTTTAGAGAGATAAATCAGTGAAACCAAAAAAATAATTCAAACTTTATTAAAATATTAAAGTTTTACTTTTTTGGATTAATTTATTGAATTTTTCCCTTTTTGGATTTCCTAAGTTTGCATGTTTGGAGTTTGTCTTCTTTTGGATTTTGGCAATTTTAGCTTGACATACCCCTCCAAATGACCTTTAGATGAAGTTCTGAATAAAGAGGGGTCTTGTTGGTTATTTCTGAACCGATTATGGTAAAATTCGACATACCCGATCAAACCGGATCCTAAAATGATTTTTAGATAAAGTCAAGAATGGAAAAACCAAAAATATTGATTCCCAAAAAGCAATAAAATATGTATATGAATTGCAATAAATTTGTTAAACAAGTGCATACTTTACTATTTTTTACGCATAAACTATTATTCTCTGAAGTCTGTGATTTCACGAATACTAATATTTTTGAGGTAAATATCAGTTACCCCTTCCAGTAGCCATATAAAATGTACTACCCTTATTTTTATTTTGGGTACAATTTTCAGGAAACATAAATACAAAAAATATATACAGATAGTCACAAAATTAAAGACACAACACCTTAACGAACTAAAAATCGGTTTTATTTTAACCTTCTATTAAGATAATGATTTTAATTTTATTTTATTTCAACTGTTACGCATTTATTTTTAAAATGTCTGGAAAATTTCATAAGAAACGTGTAATCGTAACATTTCTATAAGTAAAACTGCTTGTGCCTTCAATTTTGTGATCCTCTGTATTATCAAAAAAAGATCGTAAAATACTCGTAGAGTGATCGTATGCCAAAAATTGTGACCGTGTGTCAAAGACAAGCAAAGCGAAAACTATATGAGATTGGTGTTAAAGTGTAAATCAACACAATTCGAAGAAAACTTGGAGAAATCGACATTAAAAATAGGTACACATAGTATAAAACTTTACTGACAGAGCAGCACACTCGAAAAAAAGGCTAACAGTAATCTTTAAAATTTTAACAAAATATGAAGATTTCTTGTCATTATAGATTTATGCGATCGAGACGAGGATTTTTTTCGTCATGATAAAATATCTGCGAAATCATCTTCACTTAAACCTGCCGTAGATGATTTCACAGAAAACGGCATATTTTAGAACTTAATACCCTTGTTCGCATAGAAATTCTGAAATTTCTGTAGATCCTGGACCCAAGGAGAAGCTAAAAACAGTTGTTTTACAACATGAAACAATTTATTTCACTACAACACTTTTTATTTTTCATATTCCACAAAAAACTTCGCTTAAATCTACCTAATCTAAAAATTGGTCACCAACCCTAATTTTCCTCATACTAAAAAAATCATTAATCACACTGAATATATGCGGAAATTAAATTTATGCAAATTACTTTATGAAAATATAACTTTCCCAAAATTATAAATAATGTACTGATTTTTATGCACCAACAACCAAATAAAATCAACAATTGATAATAAAATCATTATAGCATTACGATTGTGTTATCATTCTGTAAATACAATTTAATTAATAATATTTTTGATAGTAGGAATAATAACATGTATGTATCTGCAAATCTCCTCCCCGTATATACGTAGATAGATTATTGAAAATTGAATTTTCAAGGGTTGAATTTATCTCATACAAATAACCCCATCCTTTACAATGGAATAATTCATCTCACAATAGAATTTGTACGAAGTAAAATCGTATTTGTGTAATTTATCACGTAAAAGTCCATTCATTAAATTTTTTTCTTATGCACGAATTAACAAACCTCCCTACTTAGTAAATATGTAATATCGTATATGTGGATTTTTTATTCTAAAAAAGCCAAATTAAATCTCTTTTGCGCAAAAATACTTTGTTAGACAAACATGTATTGTGATGGTGCCGCAAATATGAAGTTATAAAATTAAGGGAACAATTTTAAACCAATATTATTTTTTAAAAATAATAAAAAATTGAGTAATAATTAGTTTAATAATTAAAAACAAAAATCGCAGACAAAACAAATTATATTAAGTATACATAAAGAAACGCAAACTCCTTTGGGAGTACGTGATATTATTATCCCTAAAATATTGGTAATATTTATAAAGTGCAAAGTTTCCATTCCATAACACAATTTGTTTTGCCAGTCGCTCTCGCTTGAGATTTAAAAACGGATGATTGTTGAGGAAAATTATTAACTTTTATTTTTATTTAAAACAAAGTTTAAATTCTTTTAAAATTAAAAATATTTTTTTTGTTTTGTTTGATTAAAAATAAAAATTGAGTTATGCAATATTTAAAATTCCATAAATATTTTTTTTTTTTGTGAATATAAATAAGTAAAAGGATAAAATTATTATTATGTGGAAGGATATCCTTGATGGTGTGGTGTTAGTTCTAATTTAAAATAAATAAAGTAATGTTTGTTAGGGCGGATATTTTTTATGTTTCCATTTCTATTGTAATACTGTAAAACACTTTCTTTTTGTGTTCTTATCTAATATTCACTGTTCTGTTCGTTTATTGGGAATTAAATTTAACTATTAAAAAATAATTTAAATATCCTGGAACGTGCGCAAGGCACTTTGTGACCAAAAAAGTCTCTTGTGGATCTACACTGGATTATGTATGCACAGATACCCAGGTGTATCTCATCGATAGTTTCGAAGTTTTGCAATGTTAAAGAATACAAAAAAATATGAGTCCCGTATTTTTTTTAGTGCTAATTCGCTAACTATAAGGGGTAAAAAGTACCCCGAAGATATGTTTTCACCTTCTACAAATAGGGATCCAACCCTTAAGGTCCGGTAGGCCATGGATTATTTTTACTTTTTATAACAAAAATTTTACATTTTGTTTTAACAAATAATTTTGAATGGTACACAAGACATTCTTAAAAATGTGTTTCAAATATGTGGGGTCGAACATTAGGGGTAGTTTTTCACCTTATATTACCAAATTAAAAAAAGCTATGTGTGTAGCCTCTACGCGCGACAGAAGTGAAACTTTTTAAGCTGTAAATTTGTAATTACTATCATTTATCGTTCAATGATCCGGCTGGCATATACAGTCAAATCTGTAGCTTTACCGCAGCAATAATTGAAGAAATAGTAAATTGATCCTTATAGTGTTATATCATACAAATTCAGAGTAAATACATTAAAACTAGATAAATGCACATTCTACATTATCTAGTTATTTTTCTCAATCTCTGTTACTCCATGATCTGGTGAAAGAGTATTATCGCAACTCGACTATAGATTGTCGAAACGATAAACGGAATAGAAGTAGTATTATTTACTAATACTGATATTAAAGCAACATTTTAGCTTGAGAATACAAGCGAAATTGTGATTGTGTATTGTTCGGTTTATATTTTAAAGTGAATTTCTTAAGCAAACTCTTAAGCAAAATCAAACATTTTCTTTAAGATAAATTCACAATACTAAATAATTTACCTAAAGTAATGCAACCAGCGATTGATGCATACAGTCGCTGGCCAAATTATTAGACGCACATCTATTCTGTTGGGAAATGTTGACTTCTGGTGACTTATGTATTTCACTAAACATTTTTATAGTCTAGCCATACGAAACTATTATGTGTTAAGGTGCATTCATAATACAAAGTTTAACTTTGTACTAAATAATATTTGTACTAAAAGTAGAAATACATTTTTTATCTAAATTAGAAATATTTAAAAAAATCATATTTCTAGCTGAGCTAGCTCAAAATATTGAGTGGATGCATGTTCAGTATTATTGACTCTACATTTCTTTCATTTGGCGTTTTGTGCTATCTAGGCTAGAAATAGCCCTTAGGGCATTATAAGTTTAGATAATAATATGATTAGGATTTGATAAATGTAGATTAATATGAATAAAACTAGTACTTATTATAACAAGTAATTTTAGCCCTTATAATTTTTAATACACAAATAAAAATTACATTTAAAGTACAATTGATGATTTTTCCACTTAAAAAAATTAACTTTTGTTCTTCTACTAAATGCGATAAGTACTAATTAGTACATATACAACCCAATTCTCATTTTAAATATTATTATCTAAATTTATAATGACCTGAGAGCTATTTTTAGCTTAGACAGCACAAAACGCCAATTGAAAGAATTGTAGAGTCAATAATACTGAACATGCATCCATGCAATATTTCGAGCTAGCTCAGCTAGAAATATGATTTTTTAAAATATTTCTAATTTAGATAAAAAATGTATTTCTACTTTTAGTACAAATATTATTTAGTACAAAGTTAAACTTTGTATTATGAATGCACCTTCGTATGGCTAGACTATAAAAATGTTTAGTGAGATACATAACTCACCAGAAGTCAATATTTCCCAACAGAATTGATGTGCGTCTAATAATTTGGCCAGGGACTGTAGGCACTGGCGGATCTAACGGCGGGCGCACCGGGCGCGTACCCGGGGCTCCGACATCTGGAGGGCCCCGCAAAACTCCAAATTTTCAGTTTTTCTAATGGTTAATCTAAAATAATTTTCGTGTTTACATTGTGTGACGTGTAGAAGAAAAGAAAAATGGGTTAATAATTATAGTATTAATGTAGCGGTCCTAATAATGTTCTAGTCGTTCGCCGAACACCTAAACAATTTTTGCTTTTTATTGTATTTCTAAAAACTTTATTATTATATGCAATCTTTTTCCTTTAATATCATTAAAAGGGTATTGTAAATTTAAATATTTTTGGTAATCCAAATTCCAAGCAGAAGACGCAGAACACCCAAAGCGCACAACAAGAAACTAATAAAAGGTGGCATTGATTCAAGTAATTTTGAAGATGAGTTGGAACTGGCCTAGGCGTGAATATTCTTTTAATATTGTTTCAATATTAAAAATAATCGACACGTTATAACTTGGTAAAATTAACAAACGAAAAAAAGTAAGGCCTCCTTAGCTATAGAAAATGCTTCAATAAAATTTTCAATCTAGAAATTTTAAATGCGTGTAATTTGTACTTATAATTAGTGTATGCAATGAATTTTCTTCGGTGGAGAAAAAATAGTATGTGTTATTCGCATTAAAAGTGGCACTGTTTGACTCGCGATCTTTTCACTTGCATGGCTACGCCTCACATGCAAATATAATTGCTCGTCAAACAAAGTATCACTTTTAATCCTAACGATACAATGTACTATTTTCCAATTTTATTACAAAAATACGGCTTTTCAAAATCGTAGTAGTTTGTGAAACCGCATATTTTTCATAACTGATTAAGCTCAGTATGCAGCTCGAGCTCAGATAAATTTTAGCGGATCTCCACAAGTCTCCATTAAATTACAGATAAATCGTCAAGCGAAAAATTTGTGTAGAGATAAATTTTGTTGATTTTGTTTGACTTTTATTCGTGTTTCTTTTAGTTTCTTATTTTTGATACTTGAGTTGTTCAAAATTACTTAATAGTTTATAAAAAGTATACAAAATCCAGTTACAAAGAGGATATAATTTTTTTTATGTTGCAGCCGTTAATGTTCAAAATCTACACTCGACTTCATAATGTTGGTCGGCCATTTTGACTTCTGTCTTCTTTATATAAAAATAAATTAATTTTACTTCGTGCCTACTTCGATTAAAAAAGGAATCAAAATTCAAAACTTGCGAGATAAATTGCGGAAATGGCGCAATCTAGATTTAAATGAAACAACTGATATTTTTTCAAATTTTTCACGCAAAGGTTCTGACCGCGCAGAGAAATTGCCAGTTAAAAAAATGATTTTATTTAGCTAGCTAAATTTTACGTCAAATTTGTATGGAAAATTTCTCTTAGCTCGAGCTACATACTGAGCTTTAAGTGGCGACAAGCGCAAAATTATAAACTTAAAAATTAACAAAACTTAAAAATGCGATAGATAGAATTTCTGCGTTCTCTCTCGCCCAGCGGAAAATTAACGTCACTTAACAAATTTAACGAATCTTCGTTAAATTAGATCTGTCACTTAAATAAAATTAAGAATGCGCGATTTTGCCTCCAAACTTAAGAAATAAATGTCAAAGCCAAAAAAATGTTGATGCGATTTTTCATTTCATGGCTTTTATTTTTTATTTTTTATTCATTAATTTCAGTTTTATTTTTCTAGGTTTAACTGACTGAAATTAATTTATTTGTTGATTTAACAACATTTTTCTAATGTACTTTTTCCTAAAAGAGTAAAATATGTGATCATTTTGTGCTCGCAAATTTTGTAGCCCCAATTTGTATTGCACATAAACAATAACAATTTGTAATTTAATATTTTTTATTTTGTTTGTGTGTAGGTTCCTTTATTAAGTTTATAATTTTTCGCTGGTTCGAATGTCAAAAAAAATTAAGAAAAATTAGTGTCGTTAAAATTCCTTAATTTATAATGTTTTACTGGTTGAGCCTTTAGTTAGGAAATGAGGAATATTCATAGCTAGCTAGCTAGTGAGGAAATATTCATTTCAAAACCAGTTTGTGCCTACTTGATTTCAAAAAAAAATTTTAAAAATAATTTGGAATTTAACCATCCAAAGATTTTCTTTTCTCAAAATTTATTGATTATGTATAATAAAATAAGAAAAAAATCTTGTATGTCATTAGGAAATATAAATTTTTGTAACTTGTGTGATTTTGCGCAACTCTCTTCACTCGTTCCGCAAATATCCCACTCATTACATAAAATGAGGCATTTCCTAACTGTGCCCTGGGCCCCTGGGTTCTGATTCTCTAAAAAATAAGATCATGTGTAAACATGAAAACTTGTAAAAAGCAAACCGTACTTACAAAATTGCGAATTCATTAAAGTAAGTTTTGCTGTTTAAAAGTTTTCAAGTATCTTATTGTTTAGAGAATCAACACCCTGTTGCTTAAATAGCTATTATTTATTTAAAGATCGTTAACATGTATTTTTATTTACCTGTCTCTCTCTCTCTCTCCATTTTTTAAGGGGCCTATTTTTTTCTTCTGCGCCCGGGGCCTCAACCGACCTTAATCCGCCACTGACTGTAGGTACAGTTTTCTCATGTTATTTGGAACTATTGCAGAGTATAATTTCCGTATCTCATTTTGTAGCTAGCATCATTTTTAAATTGCCAGAAACAAAAAGAAATACATTTTGGTAAAAAGTATTAAATTTAATCTTAATTTGTCAACTCTCATTGTATGATCCTAACCGCCTATATCTAAATAGCACAGAAACCTTAAGTTTGAGATATTTGTGTACGTACATAAATTATGCGAGAAAGAACGAGTAAACATAGGACAAGCAAATTATTTACAAACATACAATTTTTGTGCATGTATGTTATTTTATATAATATACTCGTAAATTGCAATCAATACCTCAATATACTATAAATCTAGGAGGCATTGATTCGAATGTTCGTAGAATAATGTTGTTGTTGTCACGATAAACCAATTGAAAGGTATGATTGACAGCTGTTTTAAATTCGTCTTTTCTTGCGCATATCGTCATTCGGTGCGATAAAATCACAAGGCTTGGTTGTTTTCACAAAATTTTCACAAAAACTATCACCGCAAAACAATTCGATTTGTTTTGTTTGCTATGAACTAGTGTTTATAAAAAAAAGTATATCAAGAAAAAAGCACCGAATGACAGAATTATTTAGTGAAAGAGATAGCAATACATGCACTTGATCATACCTCTTAAATTGGTTTATCATGGTTGTTGTATTGCTTTGTAAAAAAAATGTGTGTTGATTGGTTTTCAGTACACGATTTGTTTTCCGATTATAAAAATTTATGTTACACATTCACGACCGTCACACAATTTCATTTCAATATTCTTTTGTTTTTTTCGAATCATGCGCCGCCTAAAAAAGTTTCACTTCCAAAAATATGCGACTCATGTTTTTTTGTGTTCGTTAACTTTGCAAAGCTTTCAAACAAGCGATGAGGTACATGTGGGGTACCTTCCATGTAAGTGGAAAAATGATAAATTGAGCTCTTTGATAATTTGACGTTTAAGATGTATGCATAGTACAATACATGCTTTGGAGATACTCCCACTTAACTCTAATCCGCATAGGTTGAGTCTCGCAGACTCATTTTAAGTTTAACCGAAAAATAAATTTTTAGGAAAATTGAGCTTTGTGTATTCCAATACTTATTATTTAAGACTAGAATCACATACTAATATTTTTTAATCGTACCGAATTCGTACCGAATGTAGGCCTAACTGCTCTTAGACTCAATATGTAATTTCAATATAAATGGAGGAAATAATATCTTAATTATTAATTAATTGAAACTTCGTAAGAGAATAGATCAGCATTTTAAAGAACAGTGTATTGAAAAATGTTAGTCCTTTGACTGATTGTTGGTAAATGCAAATTCAACGCAAACATTTATTTCTATAATGTTATGCATTTTGATTATATACTCCAATATTGTAAATGAAAATTGTGATAAATGAATATAAAATATTTGGTTTATAACAACCATAACAAAATCAAAGGATACCAATATTTACGATTCAGAAGAATGATCAGTCAGAAGTAGCAGAGCCTACTGTATAAATAAGAGCCTCCAGTATCGACTGTATTTTTTACTAAGCTTAAAATAAGGTACATACAATTTTTTCTTTACTATGAAACTATTTGGGGAAACGGTTATTTTCATTTACAGTTTTAGTTTATTAGAAATATGAGCTTTTGTTTTGTTTTTATATGAAAATGTTCATGAAACGTTATTTGATTGAAAAATCGAGTCTTGAAAATGTTTATTTCTTAGTGAAAATCGTCATGAAAATAAGGTATTTTTGAAATTCACAATATTGTTGTTTTTGTAAAATACGTCATCAACATAATTCGAAATTTATAAACAATAAAATAATCATATCTTTCATTGCTTCCATTCAAATTTGAATTCGAATATGTTTCTATGGTTATTTTGAATTTGCAAAGCATGCTAGATTGTTTTGATTTTTTGTTTCCTTCGCACTCATTGTATCGATTTAATTTTTTCTGTTCTTTTTGATTTATTTTAATTTTGATTGTTGAGCGGAGCCGTGTTGAAAATAAGCAAGTTTTACAACCTGTGTTTTAAATGAGTAAGTCATTGAGTTGCTTATTGGCGATTTGAGAAAAATTTATTTAACTGTTTTAGTTTTAATTCATGTTTTATCGTCAATCGAAATCGCGTTTCTATATTCCTTATTTTAATTTCATTTTTCACATGCCGGCTCTATTTACATCAAGATGGTTCTGGAAGTAGTTAAGAAATGTACGTACTGTTGATGTGCGGATGTAGCAATTTCGAGAAAGATTTCTTTCCAGCACTAAATCCCACATAAACTTGATAAACATCAAATGAAAATTTAGTAAATTTGCGATAGTTCAACAACCAATCCGAGGAATTCCTAATAGGGTTAAGGGGGAGACTCATGCAAAATGAAGTGTTTGAGCAATTTTTTTTATTGCTTATAAATTTCATTTATCATTTGAAGAATGTACTCCCGAAGTTTTAAACCCCAAAGTAAGCCCTGAAAGTCCCTGATGAGTCATAAAAGTGATGTGCTCGATTTCTTGGCCAAATAAGCTTGCTGGTTTGTTATTTTATAAGGCAATGATGTTTAAAATGTGTTGTGTATATAATACGTATGTACATATAAGCAATACAACGATAACATTTTGTTAATTTTTTTTTTTAAGCTTTAAGTTTGCCAGTTCAGATTGATAGTTAATTTCATCATTTGGGCAAGAAATAGTTTTGAAAATTTTGGTGTCGCCTGCATAAATTAGAATGTCAGAATGACACAGATAATTTACCGTATCATTTACAAAAGGAATAAAGAGTATACGGCCCAAATGATTACCTTGAGATACTCCTGAAGAAACATCAATCACTCTTGAAGTATAACTGTTAATTTTAATAATTTGAGTTCGAAATTCAGATCTTGTCACAGGCTTTGCAGAAATCAGTGTAATCAACCTATACAATATTACCATTTAATAGTGCACTTGAAATATAGTTTGTAAACAAAACTAAGTTAGTAACGGTTGACCTACCAGGGAAAAATACAGCATGGGAGAAATGAAAGTCTTTTCATGAAACCACAAATGCTCTTTAACTAGTTTCTCAAATAGTTGTGGTAAAACTGAAATAATGCAAATACCTCTATAGTTTTCCACATCGCTACAAGACCCAGGAAGCTAGGGAAGCAATCTTCAGCGAGACTTCGATTAAATAGGAAGGAAATATGGCGAGAAATTGCGTTATCTATTAACTTCAGAAAAATGAGTGGAATAGAATCGAATCAAGAACTTTGATTAATATCAAGATTATCAATCTTTTATCAAAGCGGGAAATTTGAATCGCATGATACAATTATTAATTAAGTACTGATTTTTCTTTTAAAAATGTTAGATTAATTGCATCATGACCAGCTGTATTAGAATTTATGCTGTAAATATTTTCCAAAATATCTAATTCCATTACACTGCTAACTGAAAACAAATTAGCGGTGAAACTACTCTTGTAGCATTAAAATCCGGAAGAGGAATGACAACCGACTTGTTAGGTATGGTGCAAAAATAAGAATTTACTATATCAGGGTCAATGTTAATTAAAACATCAGATCTACTGTTCCCTATGCCAATCGTATTAATATTTCCCCAAATTCTTGCCATAGATAGCTTATGGTTATGAAAGTAATAATTTTATTTACCAACTCTAATCTAATCGGTAAGACAATTTCGTTCGTTCTGATATATTTTGCGGTACTTCATATCGGAAATTTTCTGAAATTAAGCAAACGCCTGATCCGGGAAGTAACATTCTGTTAACAATTTTAAAATTAAACCAACGAGCTGAAGATTGGCCATCTAGTGTTCCTTTCACCGGGACGCAGTTATCATGAACAGAGTATAAACACTCATATGATATGTTGTCGGCCGAATACATTTGACCCCAATCAGCCCCAAAAGGTAATAAGAGATTGCTGTATTATCTATATTACTATAGTTTTATATAAGCTTGTTCTGAATTTTGACCGGTTCAGATTTTACTTTATAGGAGATGAGTAGAAAATCATGATCAGGATATATGTGGCATAGAGTATTGTTTGAAACCAACAATTTTAGCCTGGTCCGGAGTAGAAACTATAAACTGATCTAGCCCTGATGGGCCACGAGTTAGTGAAAAAGGGACTGAGAAAAGGTTATTTGCTTTTAAAAGATCATATTACGAAATGACTGTATCGTAATACAAAATTATCAGGCGGCGAGGCAAGATGCGCCGAGAACCTCTGATTTCGCGCGATTTAAATGCTTGAACAACTGTAGCGAGATAATGGCTGATCCGAGCAAATCTTAAGTTAATTTTTGCGTAAAGAAACAGTGATGGTGAATTTATTTAAATTAAAATAATTAATCTCCACATTAATTTTAATTTAAATTGAATCTACAAAATAGCGATTTACAGGGCTTGACTGCACTATAGTGAGAGCAAACCTCATCTGATCGGAGTAATTCTGGCCCTAATTTGTGTATAAAAAACTGTGGCAAAAAATTTATTTTAAATTAAAATAATTAACCTCCTCATAAATTTATTTTAATTAAAATTACAAACTAAAAAATAGCGATTTAAAATGCTTGAGAGCACTGTAGCGAGAGAACGCCTCTTCTAATCGGAGCAATTCTAATCTCAATTTGTGAGTAAAGAAACTGAGGCGGATAATTTATTTTAAATTATAATAATATAATTAATCTCAATATCTTATAAACGTTATCATGCAAAACATCTACGGCCGGGTAGACGACACAGCCCATACCGATTTTTTTCAACTGTACCACTACGTTGCGGTGTAAGAAATGGGTCAGCGCGTGTAGAAGACGCAATTTTGTGATTACAAATATTGATAGATATAAATATATTTGTTCCTGGTATTTCATTGGTGAGAATGGGCTAACGGAACTAAACCCAGATACACTACCAAGAACGAGCGCTGGTGTAAGTGAATTAACATAAGTAAACTGTTAACTTATGTTAATAATTTAAAATTATGTTTCGTAGATGCCAGTGCCTCGAAAGACGAAAAACTGCGTTTCTTATAAAAAAGCGGGAACAAGTACAAGCTAACAAACTGTTGTCTTGGAAACTGAATGCTCGAAACTAAACCTAAATCGAATATGAGCAACAAGCGCTATGGTTAGTAAATTATTAGTTACCATCTAAGTGTTACAGGGAATAATTTATGAGTTAATAATTTCAAATTATTTTCCGTAGACTCCATTAGTACGCCTAAAGGAAAGCTACGTCTTGTTTAGACAAGAGGACCCAAGCACTGACATTTTATCAGCGAAATCAGTTGATAACACAAATCTAGAAGCGATTAACAAAAATCTGTCAAGAGCCTTAAGCAAAAAATATAGATTCAAGCTGTTATACATAGTATATATAAGCTTAACCGAACTTTCTTCAAAAAGGACACATTAACCTATTAATTTACATTTAGCTGATTTACCAAGCCGACCCATCAATAATTCACTTTATCTATAGTAAAATAAAATGCAAATAATAAGTCAATGATTTATATTGTATTACACAACGCATATCCCTCTCCAAAGAGGCTCTTCCTTCTCAACAATAACAACATCTCTTTTGTGAATTTAATCAATAATAAATAAAATCCTTCCTAGTATAATGGATGATCATTCTGCCGCCTGGCTCATCTTTCCACTCTATATATCTATTCAAATATTGTATTTTGATAAGGGTAGATAATACAAAAAAAAAAAAGAAGAATACCTCACAAAAAATTATGTAAATTCCAATTTCCAATGAAATATGAACATTAAAAATCAATTTTCATCTGTGTGCGAAGAAAAGTATTTAAGAATAAATCAACCTCTCATATTTATGGATATACGAGTAGGTACATATAATGATGGACGCACTGTTTATAAATCAAGTGCACACATAACAATATGAGTGACACAAAATATGTTTGGTAACCCCCATCTTTTGTATACTTTCTTACTCTGTAAAGATTTTTTCATCACCACCGCATATAATGTGTTAGATAATCCGCACCCCAATCAATCATCATTATATAGCAGCATCTATAGTAAATCTACAGCGAATAGAACAACTCGTACTATATCGAAGTACATACATTACAGTTCATGTGCGATACACAATTTTGATAGTCTGCTACCAAATTAATTTTGTTTTTTGTTTTGCGAAACCAAAAATAAATTTTAACAATATAACCATCGCTGAAAATTTTGTATAAATAATTTTTAAGGTTTTATTGATAATTTATAGTTGAATATAGTTGAAAGATCGAAAACGTACAATGGTTGAAGATACAAAAATATTTAAAACAATTAAAATTCATTAAAATTCGATTTAATTATATCCATAAAATATACATTTCATAAATATACAAATTGTTCAGCCAGGAACTGTGGTTGGGCGTAGTAAAAGAATGGGTATACGAGGTTAAATAATTTACAACAAATTATACAAAACTGTTTTTCCCTTATCATTTATTATATGTATGACTTCTATTGTTTTGCTGGAAAAACTTTTAATTTTTCCCATTTTTAATTTTAATAATTAAATGTACACAACAAAATGGATAAACTTTTAAAGTTATTTTATTATAAATTAATAAACGAGCAAGCAACATTTAAAATATTAGTTTTAAATTAAGTTTAATAAATACACAAATAATGGATATTGTGATGGACATATATTCGGTAGAAGTGGTCCAACTAAATTCCATTGATGTAAATTTGTTACCGTTTTATTGGAAAGAAATGTCAAATTGTAATTTATGAAATTCTCTTTTCTAAATTCCAAGACTACTCAATTCCAAAGATTAACCAACTTCCAGTACATTCTAGAAAGTCTTAACGTTATAATTTGGCATCGAAATGAATTTTATGGGTTGGAAACGAATCATAAATCCTTTTGTTACCAATTGTTTACCTAAATTCTGCACAAATTTTTAAATCGGTAAATTTAACTCAACGTTACATGTTACAACAGTGAATTAAAATTATTCTTAGAATATTATCGTTTTCAAACAATGTCCAAGGTACTTCTTGATATCCAACTAAATAATAAAAATACTTGCTTGTTAAACAAATATTTTTGTAAACCATTTAAAACAGATTACAAGGGGCAGGAGCTTGGAACAGAAAAAAACAGAAAGTTTGTGCCTTATTGATGGTGATAGTAAGCGCAATTCGAACAGGATGTAGTCGTTTGAACTTAATTGGAGTGTTCGAGGGCATCTAGATCCACGGACCCGATCTTTCGAAAATACCACAAAAATCTATGCTCATATGTAAAAGATGGCAATAACGTGTCAAAAAAATGTAACTCCCTCGAAATTTTACAAACATTTTGTTTGGGAGCACCTAGACTATGCAAAGCTGCTTATTTTGGTATTTTTTTTTGCAAAATAGTTAGCATAAGACATTACAATTTCTAACTATAAGTTCAATTATTTCTTAAGTTCCCGTAAACTTGATTCAGGTTCTTTGAAATAATTCAAACCAAGTTTTAAAGTTTGCCAGTAAATTGAATACTAGCGGTGTTTAAGGCAGCTGTGCTTTCGAGATGTAGATCATATCACTTTCTTTCCAAAATCAAAAACTTTTTTTACATGTTTATGATAAATTGGGATCAATCAATTGAGCTCGAGAAGAATAGAAATTACATAACTTTGCTACTCAGAAACTTTATATGGTTCACCTACTGTGGGAACCTTTTTTAAACTATTAATTTAGTAGTCGCATGTAGTGTAGGCGTAACAACAATCCCAGAACTTATTTTTTGATAAATTGCTACTTTTCAAACCGTGTAATATAAATCTTAACACTTAAAATGAGCTCAACCAACGACAAAACAAAAATATCAAAAATTACCTAACACACATGAACTTCATCATACTTTTCACAAAAATATGACTGTGCACAATTGCGACTTGGGTAACACCGAAAACCTTACCAAAAAAAAAAAAAAACAAAAAAAATCTCAAATCGTGATCACCCCAACAAGAAGTTAGATTTTGTTTTCTAACCGTGTACATATCATACTTCTATTATTCCATCAGTCATAATAAATATTCCACCGAGTCATTTGGATTTATTTTTCGCCATTGTATACATGCATATAACTCTCGAATTAGATTATTTAAAGGTTAATGGACAGATATACCCATAAAAGAAAATATGAAAAGTAATAGTGAATAAGCCGAACAAAACTGTGCAACAACTGAAAAATTAGTGTTTAAGATTATACGATGAAGATGTGGTGCGAAGATGAAAACGTCGAAACAAATTTCAAAGAAAAAAAAAATCGTGAATTTCAAACAAAAGACCTTTTTGTTTGCATTAATATTGTTGAGTCATTTTAAATCTCTTTAAGATTTGTTTGTACCTATGTGTACATGTAAAAAACCGAAATTAGACTTGTTAATTTTTCTTTTGTCGTTCTCGCGTGCGGTTTTTTTCAATTAATTGATTTAAATTTGCGCATCTTACGGGATAAACCAAGAGATTTAAAAATAAATTTGCATATAGATTATAGGAAACGTGAGGGAGTTCCGTGATTTATTCACAAAGAAGACCAAATTCATCTTCATCATCGCAGCAACGTGTATAAGTCATCGCGTTATGACATGGAATGAACTTTTAACAATAAATCGTATAGATGCTCGTTTGAAACCAATCGGTTGATGGGTGTTTATGATTTATTGGTAATTTTTCCTACATAAATTTATTATGTGTTGTATAATATTCGTGTAATTCTGAAGGTCACCCGTTCTATCTTCTCATTCCTCATGATTAGATCTTCTGATGTACATAATATTTATTAACATGTAAATTTGTTTCCATTATAATTTTCGAAGACCTTACATGGTTCTAAATTAACCATTAATTGTTTTGGAATTTTAACTTTACCTATTATCGTGAATATTGATGGTTTTGAAATACGGAAATCTTTATGTTTATTCGTCTTAAATGATTTTTAATAAATTCAATGTTAAATTTTTTTCTTTTTGGTTAAAAGTTTAAACAAATAATTGATTTTTAAATTAAAATTAGTGTTACACAAACTTATGTATATCATAGTGAACATCTGCCAACGGATGGTTGTATACGTAAACTTCATTAAGCGCCATTTATCCATAAAAAACACAATATAACACTGAGTAGGCGTCCGACCAATCCTTGTACGAACATTAATAAAATCTTTGATGGTTTGCGCCTTGTAAAGTAATAATATGAATTGACCAGTTTCGCCATTGGACAATTATCATTTATCTAATTCAAATAATCTGGGTAAAGGGAAGATGTTTATTGCTTTTGCTTCTGGCCAAGTATTCTATACTAACTCTAATGAAATTTTCAAACAAATCGTACCTACTTGAATCAAATCCAAATCATGTTTGAACTGAAGGTCTGCAGTCAGTAGGAATGACATTAGAAACAAGCCTGGCACCAGTCTTAATCTCCAGTCGTGTCGTTTGTTACGGATAAATAACTGTCAAACCCGGGTTAAAAGAGATTCTCACTGATCATTTGATCATCATTTGAAAATTAAATTTTTTTAAGAACTTTAAGAATTGCAAAAATTTCAACAGACTTGAAAATTATATAAATTTAAGATTTTCAAGAAATTTACAAATCAGAAACGAATTTCCTCAATTCTAAAGAAATCCAAGGTAATCAGAAAGAATCTCAAGATTTTCAACAATATAAATGGACAAAAAAATTAAGAATTTAATTATATTTAAGATTCAAAGAAATTTAAGAAAATATTGTCAAATATTTCTAAATTTCAGGAGCAACATAAGATAATAATTTTAATAAATTCCAGGCATTTAAAGAATTCAATTTTTTGAGCTCTAAAATGTTCTATCAATCATTAAACGCGGGAGATTTAAGAATTATATCAATTTAGATAACTTTAAGATACGAAACAAATTCCAAATATATCCAGAAATTAACAAATTTTGAAGATATCGCCAAAATTTAAAAATTCTTAGGAATTTCCCGAAATTTAAAAAAATTTAAAGAATAACCAAATTCAGATTTCTATAATTTTATAAATGCAAACTATCACGAAGTTTATTTCAAGTTTCATAATTGGAAGCTTTCCGGAGTTGAAAGAATTTGAAGCATATTCTTGAAATATTCGAAATTCTTGAAAGTCTTCTGGCTCCTGAAATTTTTGAAATTTTTAAACTCAATTAAGAATTTGTTTTAAGAATTTCAGGAGCTACAAAATAATTGATTATTTCAAATATTTGAAGAGATTAAAGAATTTTATGTTAATTAGATAACAGTTAGAATTTTACAAAGTTAACGAAATTCAAAAGTAAAATATTTTTTTTTTCTGGGTATCTTTATCAATGGGGAGCTACGGTACTTGGGCGTGACACAATTGTTTTTTTCTGGGTAGATTTAACCGTGGGGGTACGGTACTACAAGATTAAAAATGGATTTTGAAACTAACTGTGCTATTATGTATTTTGAACAGACTACATATATGTAAATTTAAATATTATAATTTTTTTTTAATATTCCTTTTATAAATTAAATATGATTTTTTATATTTGTTTGTAAGTATATATTTAATCTATGTAAATTTAAAAAAAAAACAATTGAAAATTAATTGATAAGTAATTTTTTAGTTAATTAAGAATTTGCAAAAAAATCACCGAGTGTGCTTTTTTATTGAACACCACTGTATCTATGTATATATGGATAAAAACACATGTAGCACTGAGTAAAACAACCAATTTAGAATTTATGGAACATAATTTGTTTGTTGTTGTTTTTTAAGATACAGGGTGTCAAATATATAAACATTTTATGCACTTGGTGTTGTATTTATTGCTACAGGAAAAAAACTAATTATCCGAATATTATAAAATTGGGCTCATTTTAAAGATAAATGAATAGGGAATATAAAATAATCATAAAAATGGTATCATCTATAATTTCTTCTTTTTCAAAATGGCCGTCGACATTTTCTTTTTCAATTTTTTTAAATTACCACCTTTTTTTATTTTTTTTCTCTTGTTCTTCATTTAGTTCTATTAGACATACTAAAAAATCAGAGCAAGTCTCGTTTCATTTTCTTGCGAAATACGTTAAGTTTAAGTATAAAAAATGTGTAGATTGTCATACTTAAACCTATTTTGTAAGAAAACGAAACGAGAAGTTTTTAATATGTTTAATAGAACTACCCATAGAACCATTTTTATAATTATTTTATAACCCCTATTCATTTATCTTTAAAATGAGCCCAATTTTATAATTTTCGGATAATTAGTTTTTTTTCTATAGCAATAAATACAAACACCAAGTGCATACAATTTTTAAATGTTTGACACCCTGTATCTTAAAAAACAACAACAACAAAAAAACTTGTGTTCCATAAATTGTTTGTTTTACTCAGTGCGACACATTCAAAACATAAAAATCATACAATTCAAACATGACTTCCGATCCCATATAAGCGATATGCGATTCCACGTATTTTTCTCCTAAACATTCAGGCACAAAAGTCTACATACACCGTTAAAATTTGCAAAATTGTGATAAATTAATAATTTCTATAAATTCTATAAATTTAATAAATTCTCTAAGTCCTTTAAATTTTATAAGATTAAATTCTATGAATAAAGTTTAAAAATTCAGTAAGTGCTTTGAATTCTATAAATCTCTAAATTCGTTAGTTCTTATAATTAAATTAAAGTCGATAAATTCTATAAATTTTATAAATTGTTTTAAATTTTTCAAAGTCTATAAATATTAAAAATTCTAAAATGTACCGTTTATTTTGAAAGTGGTTTAAGTACATATTTTGTTGAAATGATATAATGAAAGAATTGAGAATCAATAAATGGAAAAGTATATGCGATTATGAATTTTCTTATTTTTTGCATAAGTTGTACCTTGTTTACCGATAAAAGATTATACTAATATATCTATGTGTATATTGTCATCATTAACTTAAATTTTTGGAAAAATGGACTTACACCACTCTCAAAATAAGCGGTGCATATGTTTGTAAGCTCTATGACTCATATAAATTACTAGCTGAGGTACCCGGCGTTGCCCGGGGTAAATAAAATATTTTTATTTTAGCAAAGATGGCATCAAAATCTCATTTTTTTAAAATTAGCTTATATCGTTTTTCTAGTGTACTCTTCAAAAGGTGGTAAAACATATTTTAACTCCCCTAAATGAAGGAAACCGCCCCTTCGGATACGAGTACACGATTAATTTCATTTGACCATTAATCTAAACTGAGTCCTGCATTTCCTTTTAAATTGATATTTTAGAAAAATTATAGGGGGCCAGACCAAGGGGCTAGACCCTTTCGAAAATACTACAAAAACTTGCTAATTTTTGTGGGAAACCACTACGCAAAGTTTAAATCTGGTGTGATGAATGGCATGGAAACGTGTAAAGAGCATACACACATCCATACAGATTTTCATTTTTATTAGTATATACAAACAAATAATTTGTATATCCCTGCCCTATTACAATAATGTACTATTTGCAAAATTTGCTTTACATAATTTTATATAAAGACGCACAGTTTGCGTGCCCTAGTATAGCGCGGTTAAAAAACTAAATTATATAAATTGCATTGGTGGAAACTTTGAAAATGAAAAATATTCAAAGTTTCAAATTAACAGTTAAAAATTTGAATTCCGATTAATTTTCGGAATTGATTTTTGTTTATATTAGACATGTATTTCGGTTTAAGAACAAAAGTCCAAACAACATATTTTAAGTCTCGAACCATTAATTTTTCACAAATACATTGCCGTAAAAGTCGGAATTGAAAGATGCACGCTACTCAATTTGCTGCTCCAATCATAATAGCGACGAATCAAAATAGCTTTTTCATATAAGTAATGTGAGATGCATAAATTCTACAAATTTAAATTTGACTTCCGGACAATTCTATAAATTTTAGTATTTCTAAATTTTTTTTTAATTTTTATAAATTTTGTAAATTCAATACATTCTTTGAATTCAATAAATGGAATCAGTTCTATAAATCCTATAGATTCTGTTAATTCTATGAAATCTACAAAGCCTACAACTTCAGTAGGTTAGGTTAGGTTAGTTGAAGTATAGAATTTATCCCTTTCACCCCTACTGAAACCTTTTAGAGCTATCTTAAGTAGCATAGATCATCTCGCACTTTACTGTTTTCGAGATCTGACAGGTTATCTATCATGAACTTACCTAAGTATTTATGTCTTCTGCGTGATAATGCCGGACAAGAGCCAAGGAAATGAACCAAAGTCCCTTCCTCTACTCGTTCTTAATTCACGAGAGGTTTTGGTGTGCCACAAGACTAATTTTGGCCAGACTAGATTTTCTTTACTACAAGTGAGGGTGTCATTCCACCCATCCAGCTTAACCCCCAGACTTGCGCTTTCCAGTTGCAGCTGGTGGTCCTACAAGCTTCATAAATTCAATAAATTTTATGAATTTTTTTATTTTCTTTAAATTTTGTAGATTCTACAATTGAATATGCAATTTCGAAAAGGGCACATGTCTGAAAAATTAAATTTTTCAGGAATTGAAGAAAACTAATTATTTTCTAAAGTAGTAAATAAATTTATACAATTTATATTAAGGGTACATGTAGGGTCAAAAAGTAATCGAAAATTATATATTTTATGCTACCTTCGGGTTTACAGCCTTGAAAATAAAACTCTTTCTTTTACGACTCGTAAAAGAAAGAGTTTTATTTTCAAGGCTGTAAACCCGAAGGTAGCATAAAATATAATATATCCAGCCGTTAGGAGATTTTCGAAAATTATATAAATATTTAATGTTAATCTTTATTCTATATATTTTATACATAAGAGATGTGTCCTTTTCGAAATTCCTGAAACATAAACGTACAGTGATTTTCAAAATAATACCACAGTTAATTTCAAAATTCATTTCTACTCTTATTTGTGCATGATTAGATCTAATATGCGTTTTTATTGAATAACATTGGTCGTGTGCTCCTGGCATTTGTGAACGGTCATTTATTCCAAATTCGACAAATTTCAATTCCAAAATTTCTGTTTATTTTTGTGTTTCTCATTGTTAATAGACTTTTACTCGATTCTAAAAATGTTCGTTCGGATTCAGATCAGGTGACTGATATTTTGCTACCTCGAGGTATTCTTTAGGTCGCTATCTTGCTGAAAACACAAGCGTTGTGGTTTATCTTCTTCGGTATAACCAAGAATTAGATGAGTTAATAATATGAATGTAAACAACCGCAATCATTCCATTTTCCGGACAATAAATTGTCTTGTTCCATGCCAGAAAAAGACCACTACCACGTATATTGCAGAACCAAACAGATTAGCTTTTATTTTGTCAATTCATAGTACTTTTTCCTCCTTTTCGGCATCAAAACTATGTTTGGATAATCAAGGAATGGCTCGGGTCTTTCAAACTATTTCGAGCAACTGCTTGTGAATGATGCCTTCTAAATAATTAAGATTTATAAACCTTCATTCGTTAGAGGTGATAGAAGTATGTTTCATTGCAGTTCGGATAATTAAAGTCCCCAGTAAACTTGTATTTTCAGCAAAACAACGACCAACCATACCTCAATCAGAGCAAACGACAGAATTAATTAAGCAAATTATAACGGCGTGATCACTCAGATCTGAATTCGATCGAACATTTTTGGAATCGAGTAACAGTCTATTAACAATGAGAAACACAAAAAGAAAAAGAAATTTTTGATTTAAATTTGTCGAATTTGGAATAAATCACCGTTCACAAATGCCAGGAGCTGGTGAAGTGATTCGGAAAGAAGATCACACAACCAATACTATTCAATAAAAATGCATATTAGGTTTAATCATATACAAATAAGAATAGAAATGACTTTTGAAATTAACTGTGATTAAATATGAATTTTTATATTTAATTGTAAGTAAAAAAAAATTAAAAATTGATAAGCAGTTTTTTAGTTAATTAAAAATTTGCAATAATATTATACCTAGTGTGCTGTATAAACTTTACGAAACTTTTATGAATCAAAATCACGTCAGCAAGAGACGGAGATATATCACCTTCGCCGATTAGTAAAATGCATTAAATTCGAAAAGTGCACATCTCCAAGAGTTTTGACCTTTTCGAAATTATTGTCATACACATCAACACTGGTAGCAGTATTAATACAAGAGAAGTGCCTATTTCAAACAAAATAGGTGCGGGGATATATTTCCATCACATTAACGTGAAAAAACGGTTTTGTCAAAATTTTCCAGATGTGCCCTTTTCGAAATTGCATATTCAATTTCTATAAATTGCTTAATTGACCGAGTTCTATAAATTCTACTATGTAACTTAAATTGTTTTCAATTTTTTTTTTCTAAAATTCCCCAATTTTTATGAATACTATAAATTTCTACAAATTCTTTAAACTCTTTAAATTTCATAGTTTCTATAAATTTTAAAAAATTCCCGAATTTTAGAATTAGAATGTTCTCGATTCCGGAATTCCAGAAATGATTTTTGAAAACATCAAATTTCTTTTATTTCGAATAAAATATTAGAGATTTTTGTAATTAATGATTAAAATCAAGTGTTGCCTGTTTTTCTCATTAAACCTGTCACATCGAGGCTTGTGTCGTTTAAGCTAGAATTTTTGATGGTGATATTTCCCGCTACTAAATACGCTCTTCCTCGAAGAACATTTTCATCTTCCCAAAATTAACATCCTTTGACGATGCAAAAACGTGTAAAAACGAGCAAATTTTTGACTCCATTAATTTTGAACGATTTCCTGTTACAAAATTAGTTAAAAAGACTAGCAATCGGTAATTTTCTAAGCGTTTAATCAATCAAACGATTTTAAGGAATTTTGACCATTTTTTATCGTCACCAGCGATATGTTTATTCTTTCCGTTTTTGAAGAATTGATCTAATCATGATTTTTTATTGAAACAACGTTCTCGCAATGAGTATTCTGGGCCAAGGGACAAGATTATTGAATTCTTCAATTATATCATCGCTACCCGAGCTTGAATTGCTCTCATCAAATTTATAACTGGCATTGGACGACGAGGAGTTTCTGAATTTGTTTGTTTGATTTATACCAGATACGTATATCGTATCGCTACCATCTCAAACTATCGAATGTGATTTTTTGTTTTAGGGCGGCAAAAAGTATTCGATAATTTCATTTAGTAACAATGTACATATTATTTGAAACATTGCCAGATCTCTAAAACATTTGACGATTTGCCACTATATTACTACCAATTCTAGAGCTAAGTAGCGAATATGAAAAATTAATTTTTTCACATTCGATAGTTTGAGATGGTAGCACTAGCGACGATATGTGAATAGTTATTATGTACTAATCCCCTTTTTTCAGTTTAAAAACTAACAAACAACACAACATGTATTTGGCAGGTGTATTTTAGAGACCGAAAAAATTAAATGCACAAGGTAATTTTCAGGGACGAGCATTTATTTCTTCGATATCCCTTTATTAGGTGTCATGTCGCGGTGAATGCAACACAGAAATGCTCTGAAACTTCCAAAAGTAGTCACCTCTTTATTTTGAACAGCTCTCTAAATTGATTAGTTTTTATCAGTCTATGAAATATTACGTATACATTTTTGTTAAAAATGAAGAACCTTTTTCTTTTTAGCCTGACTTTGAATTTTCAAATTATTGGAGTTTTTATTCCTTAAACTAACTACCTCCATAGATTGACATACATTTCTAGGTCCCTTGAATAATGACTTTAGAGAAGTTTTCCTGTGTATAGTTTTTCTTTAGTTCAAGTAGGAACTATAATTACATAAAATTATATTGGAATTACTTAAATTAGTGTGAATAGTAGAAATTCATTAATTCCGGAATTAGTATTTTCAACTTCGAAATAATCGAAACCAAAATGTGGGCCGGTATTCCGGAATATCGAAATTCCAGATTCTTTGGGTTACTGAGAGGTTGGATTGGGAATTGAATTTTAAATAAATTTGTTAACCTACAGATTGTTTCAGATTTTGAAATATTTTAAATTTTAAGTGGTTTTAGGGAGACGGGCTCTGGCTGGGGTTTATTACAAATTGTTTAATATATTGATTAATTTATAATTTGGTTCTTTTCCATTGATAACAAATTTAAAAAAAAAATTAATTTTTTAATTTTAATTTTTTAAATTCCAAATATGAATTTAAATAAGTTCAATAAAGAAAAATCTTAGATATTAAGACTTATACAGTTTTCACACAAGTAAAACTGAAAACATAAATACAGTGAAACTGATAAATCGAAAGTTCCTACCCTAAACGACAACAGTTTGTCTGAACTTAATACAAAAGAATTGTTTACTCTAATTTGAATTAATTAATTGATACGTGTAATTTCTAATTAATTAATTCAAATTAGAGTAAAAAATTGTTAATTAATAAAATTTGCTTACACAGGAATAGAGCTGTGTGAATGTGACGAAGAAAAATTTTTAAGTGAGTTTACCTGTATTAGTATAATTCGCTAATCCAACTTGCGCAGCACATTCTGTATATATACAATGTAAATTGTGGTACAATCAGTCCAGTCGCCGCGGCCTGATGAGAAGGATTGATTTTTTCATAATCATAAGCCCATCAGTTCGAAACTGGATTAAGTAAGTTCGCATACAATTTTTTGGAAATAATCATGCCTATTACAGAACTCGGTAGGAATTTAATTCCTGTAGGAATTTAATTCCTACAGATAGGAAATTGCTATTACAGACTTTGTAGGAATCCGAAATTCCTACAGTAATTTTTTTTTATTCATGAAATAGTATTGTCAGATCGGCTTTTTTCGGAATTAAAAAATCGTCTCTGATTGGTCAAATAAACAAAAATATTTAAATTTGGCGTTTGGTGAGATTCTAAAAAATAAAAATATGGATTTTTGAAATTATTTTTTAGGAATTTATCGTATTTTATTGTGTTTTGTCAATGAAATAAACAATAAACATACAAATACTTACGTACATTTGTTCATTTTTTTTATGGTTGCTCTTTTAAAAAAGTAAAAAAAAAAATTGGAGGGGGTAAAAAAGATGACAAAATTTCAACAATTCGTGATCACGAGCTAGCAAATTTTTCTCGCTGAATCCACTATCAATATTTTAAATTTTTTACTTAGGTAAATAAGTTTTTCAGAGTACTAAACCCCACTAACAAATTTTAAATTACGACATAACAATTTATGAATCCTTGCTTTCTAGTAGTTATACCTATAAACATAGCAACATTAACATAATACACCCATCTTTATTCAAAATATTTTACGAGTCATAAAATAAAATTGGAATCAAAGTTCTACTGAATCAAATTGGGTAGCCTAGAAATAAAATTCGTAGATAATTTGATAAATTAAGCTCGATATGAATCAAACTAAATTATCAAAAGATCCCTGTCCTATGGATATAAGATGGAAAGATTCTTAAACGATTTTTGCGTTGAGATTCCTGAATATGACTTTTGGAGTGGAGCTATGCTTCGTTTTTACGCATTAAGGTGAAAATTGGTTTACATGACCGAATTGGAAATTCCCAGTAAATTCCGTCCATATTTTAAAAACGATTTTTGTTGTGTTTTTAAAATATGTACATAGAAAAATATAACTAATGAAACATAAGCACCTAAGAGCAATAAAAAAACAAATAAATGTTGAAATTAACAAAAGAAATGCTGGTGGGAGTATCTGTAGATTCAGCAACCGAATTAAAAGAGAAGGGGTATAAAATGATAAAACCGCGTAAAATCCCGACCAAACGGAATCGTTCGTAGTCAGTTAACAATTTTTAAAATAAATTTTTGGAGGTGTAAACTAAATCTATTTAAACATTTCCATTATAAATTCCTAGGCAGCGAATTACTTTGTACTTGAAGATATAATTATATACCTGGCACGGAGCAATGCAATTTGCAGGTGGTAAGTAAATAAAAAAATAAGAAAAACGAGCCTATAGCCAGATCCTTAAAAATAAAATTCTGAAAAACAAAAAATCTGAACTCTTGTCTTAAGATTCTGATGTGATTTGTTATTTGCATTTGCGTCTTGTTTCTATTTTTACCATCATAAAAACAAACTTTCTAGAACTATACGTTTTGTGTTTCTAAGGTTAGCAAACGCGCAAAATCGAGTTTAAATAAAATATTTTCAGCGGTCCGTGAAAAATAAATTGACTAAAATAAGTGGCCCCATTTTAACACAGCTAGTGTTGTACTCCAATTAAGTTCAAAAATGTTGATTTCATAACTATGGAAAATCAATGTACATGGAAACAACCATTAAACTGAATTAGAATTATTTTTCTGAAAAATTCCGTCACATTTTTTTTGTCGGAGAATTTTGTATAAAATTCCTACATATTTATCTTTCCTACATCCTTTGTAATAGCAAATTCCTGTAGAAATATGATTTCGGAATTAAAATTCCTACGCGTAGGATTTTTTCCGACAAAACGAGTTCTGTAATAGCAAATTCTCCTATAGGAATTTTTTCCTGTAGGAATGAGTTCTGTAATAGGTGTGAATAACTTCAAATAAATTAAAAATCCTTAATACCAAACTTCCGCCGTCGCAGTTCCAATCGACAGCAAATCAGGAACCTTAACTAAACCCTACGCCTTAACCTTTTCTATATTATAATACATTCCCCGAACATTACCCAAAAATAAATAGTACCTTGACTCCTGATAATCTCGTCTACCATCTACCCTACTACTTCTAACTATTCACCATCTAATATAAATAAAATTTACATCAACATACATGGAATAATAAACCAATAATGATAAAAACATAAACAAATTTAATTTATTATACTCGTACATACCAAAAAAAACTTTTTCATTTATCCATATCCTTTAGTTTCAGCTGAGTATGAGTTTTATTAGGGCCAAAAACACAAAAAAATACCAAAAACTCAACACCAAACAATTCTAAAACTATTATTATTATCATTATTTATATTAGTTGTACATATTATTATTCGTAAGTAATAAATTAATTGCCTTTTGAGAAAGATCTGCTTTTACCTACAAAAAATTGGTAAAGTTGGGTCCATAAAATTAGATGATAATCATTAATTTTATAACTATATACTAGTGTAGTTTCTATGTTGACTAAAAATAACTAAAATCTACTTATAAGACACAATAAAAAACAAAAATCTAATAATAATAGTTTGTTTCTTTTATTTATGGACATAAAATTTAATTCAATTGAATAAATAAATTGTCTTATTATACCAGAAAATAGTTAAGGTATGAAGGTATTATAGCAAAATTAATTGAATGAGGATAATCCATTTCGGAATAACTTTGAAATTTTAGGTTTCCGTTTTTCTTTTGTTTTGGGTTTCTTTTGTCATTTTGGTTCTAAAAATCTTTTATAAAAGGATATTATATTACCTTGGAAATTAATATAATTTAAATAATTATTTTATATTACAGGACAATAGAATACAAAATAATATAAAGGAAAACTTTTCCCACCAAATTAAAAGGGGTTGGTGACAAAATGCCGAATTACCAAATCCCGAAAAATCAAGTTTTTTAAATAAAACCAATTTTTGAAATATTATTTTAATTCGTTTTATACGGAATAGGGTTGAAAGGCCGAATGTCGAAAGGCCGAATACCGAAAGGCCAAATGTCAAAAGGCCGAATATGTCAAAAAGTTGAATGACAAAAATCCGAATGTGTTGAAAGGCATTGTGTCGAAAGGCTGAATGTTGAAAGCCCGTTTTAAAATTAATTAATTATAATAAAAAAAGTAAAATAAATTTGTTTTTTCCGACAAAATTTGATCACATTAATTAATATGCTTACATACACAGGATTTTCAATTTATGTATTTAAATCATTTTATATTAAGAAAAAATTTAATGGTTTTAAATATTGATTTCAAACAATTAAGTGAAGGACATTTTTATGAAAATTCGGCCTTTCGACCCTACTCCAATCTTCGTCATCAAATCGAAAATGAAATGGCAAACTCATAGTAATTTCACGTTTTTTATAAAAATAAATATCTGGGTCTATTATCCGGTATAATCAAATGTTTTATTTATTTTTGGGGCGTTCTTGCTTTAATTTGTTGTACACCTACACACACAGCAACATTTATTAAATGTAACTAATTTTATTGAGTTTGGCTTAATTCGTAATACCTCCTTCGTAAAAAAATGAACTATAAATTTAAGAAAATAGGTAATATTTATTCAATTTTGTTAAATTCGAGCCCCAAATTTTTCAATCAACAGATCATTTGTTTTTCCAATATTCAAGATAAGTTCAATTTTTTTTTTTTATTTCAACTGAGCATTAAATAGCCCAATCTGAAAAGAATGCTCTTCAATTTAAAGCAAATGCCCAAAAGATGTGTCTAACTGAATATTTTTGTTTGTTCCCTGTTTAAAGAACTCAATAAAGAAAATAAAGGAATTATAATTTTAGAAAATTAGGTTTTGCTGTTTCCGTCGTTTTCTACCCAAATTTCCAATTTTTTATAATTTTTCTTTTTCTTTCTCATGTGGTATACTTAAACATTTCTTAGTTCTTAGCATTTTTTAATTTCAGTATTCCTTAATATACCCACACATTTTCTCTAAGTTTCAAAATTTCAAAATTTTCTAAGACTCCCAGAAAAACAATTTAAAATCTACTGTAAATTTCCTAATTCAATAATTCCTAAATTATATTCAAATTTTTAAAAATCACAAAACTATTATACGTTTCAAAATTTCCTAATCTAAATTGGTAAAATTTCTCTAGATTCGAAATGATGATATTGAGTGAAACTGAGAGCGGGAGATACAACATGAATCTTTATAATGATATCGCCAAGCTTATACCGGTTTTTGTCCCATTAATGGCCGTTCATCCGTTTCGTTTTTTTCTTTTCTTTATCCATTTCCGCAAAAAAAACGTGTATTTAGGTACAGAAAAATCTTAGTATGTATGAAAATGTTTTCCTTTGTAGTACCATTACACATTGCATTTAAAATATGTATGACAGGAAGCTTTTCAGCTCATATATTTTATGAAGTTGAAATTGGGTCTTTGAGCTATTTGAAACAATTTTCAGTTTTGCAAAAAAACAAGGGATTAGGATGCTTGTCCAATAAACGATCGATAGATACTTAGATACAGCCCTCTGCAGTTCTAATCTTCCAAATGTGTAAACAGCACATTTACTGAATTCTGAGTTATTTATCGATCTTCTTCGCGGACTCCGGCTTGTAAGGCGGCGAAAATATTTGCAAAAGTCACACACAGTGTATGGTTCTTCCCGCTCTGACAAATGAATAATATGTAGCAGCCCTTCATTGAGGAATTCGGATTGTCAAAGTGTATCTCCAAAAATGCACTCTGGCACGTTAACGGCTTTATATGGCTATAATTTGTTAGCGTTCACAATAGTTATGCCCTATGACTTATCCAACATCCTGAATCTTACCTGCGCTCAGACTCCCTAAAATGGGGTCGATAACAACCGTTGCTAAAGTAAAACAATATCATTAAAATAAGAAAAATAGGCGGGAAATTTTCGAGTCGTCTTTAAAATAGAACGGTCTTATTGGATGTTCTTCTTGCAATAATTCTTTTTCTCTCAAATTCCCGAATTTTTTTTCAGCCATATGAAGTGATCCCGAAAATTCATTTTAAAATTATATTCCAAGGGCATGTGAAATTGTAAAACACAATAAACATTTCACAATTTATGGGAATATGAAAATAGGTCATAAAAGTGTGTACAAAACCTCCGCTAATAACTCAAAAATGATGAAAGCTAGCGAGGAGATTACACGAAGACTAACACATCGAAGACAAAAGATCGAAATCAAAAAAATCGAAAGATCAAAAAGACCGAATCCAGATTAATCAAAAGCATAATAAACGATCGCAAAAAGAAAGCAAAAAGATCGAAAGGAATGAGACGGAAAGCAGAGTAAACCCCACGCTACATACATTTTGGTTTACGATTTATTAATTTGTTTCATCTTTTTGTATCCTCTGCGGCTTCCTCGTTTGAGTCTGAATTTGCGCTTGATCTAAAAGGTAATTGAGTATTTATGGGAGGACACAATGCAGTGCTTGATGTCCTTTTAGGAATACAAATGTTACGATTTATTGGAAGACATTAAAGGTTATATAAATTTCTCTTCTAAGCGGATAACACCGTCAGATAGAAGGTTTCGGAGGTCAAGTATGCAACAGGCTGGTACAAAATATTCGGTTCTTATTTCTAATATTATCACCATCAGCAAACTCTAATGGATACTACCAAACGATAAGAAATCATAAATGAGATTTTGACGTAGAAATATGGGAATATAGAGTACGTACGTCCCTAAATCATTTTAAAATTAAAGCTGAAATTGAACTGTAAATTTTGTATCTTAAATTTCACTCAAAATTATAACTCAATTTCTCAGTCAATTTTGCTCAAATCTATTTTATAACTTAATCTTTAATTTTTCCCTTACCACAGTTACAGTTATGTTTTTGCTCAATTGCAAATTACTATATTCAAATTCAATTTTTACTCAACATTTTATTCTATGACTGCGCTTAAAATTCAAATACTTCGATACTTACTCAGATTTTTGTTCAAAATTCTGATACAAATTTAACAAATTCTACTCTAACTCCGCATTTCTAATAACACTCAATTTTTTCTTAAACGCTTTTGCAACTAAAGCTGAAGTTGTACTCCAAATTTTTAATCAAGCATATTTATACAAATCTAGGTTGGAATTTTCACTTAATTTGTAATATCACAAAATTTCTAGCTTAATTTCAACCATAAGTTTGTGTTAATTAAATTGCATACAAATTTTTGCTCAGACTCCCGATTGGATTGAAATTGAATTTTTAGTTCAAACTTTGTTCAAATCTTGTTTTACCTCGGTCTAAATACAAATTTTGCTCGACAAATTTTAACTAAATTTTTAAAATTCACTAAAACTGTTATTAAAGGCAGCCCGGATTCCAAACTTAAGTTTTTTTAGTTTTGTTATTTGCTTACATCAAATTGTAATTTAAACTCTATTTCTAATGTAAGTAGCTACTTAAGATTTTATTCAATTACGCTTACATTATAAAACAAAAAGCATTCAGATTTTTGCTCGATTCCTAATTATGTATCTAGTTGAACAAAAATTTTTTTGAAATCTTGTTTAGAATTTAATCTCAGTCACATAAAGTGCATTACATATTTTGCTAAAATTGTTTTAAAAATGTGTTTCCTAAAATTATTTCGACTTAAAATTACACTCAAATTCATTATACATTTATCTAGCTTAGAATTCAAGATAATTTTCTCTTTAATCATTTTGTTCAACTTCGAAAACAGCTTGGAACTAAGTTTCTGAAAATCTTAATTTTTTTCGAATCCATTTCGATTTTAAACTAAGGGTCTGCTCGAATACTGTGGTAATTATTTCCTCGTTGTAGTTTTTGACATTTTAATGTTAAAACAATCCCCTTCTATTTTTTCGCTGCTCGAATACTATTTATGTTTGAAGTTTATTGTGAAAATACGAATTGATTAATTTAACAGTTTTCGATTATTGAATTGCATATTTAAATTTCATTTATCTTATTTTGATTAATAGAAAGGGACGAATTTGATTATAAATAATTATTCTTATATAGTTTTCTTATTAATTCTAAATTAAATATTATATAATTCTCTGACTTGAGAACTTTCCAGTTTCTTGATCGTTATACAAATTTACGATATTGGGCCAATCTAACCAGAAATTAGCTAAAGTTTTGAAATTTAAATTTTTCCTTGTGAAGAAATAGCCCAAATTTTACCAAGTAAACCCATGGTTCCACACTTGACCTAATACATTTGCTGGATAGGCTGTGGTGCCAAAGCAACAGTTCGAATCCCTATAGGGGCGGAATGCAAAAGGGATTTTTCATCATCTGATTACGATCGGTGATGACGATGAACACATCTATGACTCCCTGTTGAGAGTGCGGAATCCATGGGCCTACCCACCTTTCATGTCAGTACTATAGGCTGGCATGAAGCAATGCAATATGCAGGTGGTTTAAACAAAAGCGGGTCTATAGCCGTACGTCCTCGAGTTGGCTGGCAACGGCGTAAGGTAGGACGTTAAAAGAGAACTGCGAAAGAGTTGGGAATGCCTAGAGCCCCAGAAAAGATTGCAGAGATAGAAACAAAAACAAAAATAAAAAACAAAGCAACAGTTACAGAAATATTACATAAACTCGATTTTATGGCAAATCATTAAATAAAATATATTTATTTAGTTTAAATTTTTATTATCTTTGTATTTAATTTAAATTTTTTATATTTCATTTAAATTAAATTTTATAAAATCTAAATAATACAAATTTATATTTAAATCCAAAATCCAAACGAACATTCTTTCCTTTCCTTCAAATTCTACCATGGTGTAAGACTGTGGTAATTTGAATGAGTGCGTTTTATGGTGTGTTTTACGTCAAAAACTACAATGGGGAAATTGTTACCACAGTATTCGAGCAGGTCCTTAGTTACTAGTCTGAATACCACTCACATAATAAAGCGTATTAATCAATTAATAGAATACTTATTTGATAAAACTTTAAAGTTCACTCAAGTTTTTATTTCAATTTAATTCAATGGGCGTGATCAAAATTAGTTTAACAGTTTGGAAGTTTAACTAATTTTATTCTGGATGCATCCAAAGTTTTATTCGAATCCATTAAAACTATTTTCTTTTCCAGTCTAATTTTTTGATCCAATTCAAATTGGTTTCAAAATATGTATTTTGGTTTTCCCTAGACTAAATTTATATTTCAAATTTTGTAAAATCAATATTCGAGTTGCCGCCCCGGTGGCACAGTGGTTAGCATACTTGCTTTACGCTCCGGAGGTCCCGGGTTCGATTCCCGGCGGGTGATGAAAAAATCACGGCTGGTTAAGGGTAGGATCAATGAATTAATCACTCATTATCCGTTAACAAAAATGATTACGAAACTTCAAAATGAAGCGGCCAAATCCCTCTATGGGATGTAGCGCCAGCGAAAAAAAAAAAAAAAAAAAAAATATTCGAGTTGTAACTCAATTCCTACTTATATATAATTTTACCAAAGATTTTATTTGGTTTGGAATACAAAACCATTTTTAAATTTAAATTTCTAATTCAAATTTCACTCAAAATTTCCGATACAAATTTCTAAACTAAATTCAAAGGAAATTTTGTTGGTTGTTTGAGATTAAATCTCGTATTGCAACCCAATTCATACCTAATTGCAATTAAAATTATGTTTAAACCTAATTTGGAACACCACATTTAAACTCAAAATTTTAATCAAAACCAAGTAGAATGTCCTAATCAATTTCTAATCTAAATTTTCAAATCAATTTTTAACCCAAGTAACACTGTACAACAATTTGTACTATTTGAATTAAATACAAAATGTAGTTTAATCCAGAAACATTTTCTTAATTTCTATTTTAAATTTTACTCATAATGTTGTTGGCGTCGTGGTTCGAATTTGTAACTTAATTAAAATTGTATCTGTTTAATTTCAAACTGAAAATTTATGGATTTACCACCGAAGTTTTTTTTTAAATCCACTCAATATTTAGTCAAGACCCGGTTGAAATTTTTATTCAAACACTGGAATTCAAACTCTGTTTATAAATAAATTTCTGCTGAAAACTACGATTAGCTTTTGATTCATGTTAAACACAAGATGTTGTTCAAATCTAGTTTGTAATTCTAATTCAATTTTTAAATTTTTAAATCTAATTTAAGTATACCTACTCAAGAATTTATTTTATTACATTTGGGAATTCATATTCTCATTCAGATTTTTGGTCGAAATGCTGATTTTATATTCGATTGAAATTCACAGACGTATGTTGACATACAATATGTCAACTATGTAAATGGTACTCAATATTTTACTAAAATTCATTAGAGTTAATTTCATTTCTAAATGAAATTTAAAATTTTATCTAATTATTACTTAAATTTCATGTACAATCATTACGTCCAATTCAGAATTAAAGCTAATTTGGTTACCTTTACATTTCCCTTTAATCTTGGTCAAATTCACCGTGTTTTAATTGTAATTCGAAATCGATTATCAACCATTTTGGTTAAATAATGCAGTTACTGATTCACACTTAATAATCAACTTTATATTCAATATTTCCCTCAAACATATAACTTGGAACTTTTCGGATTAAAAATTAATTTTCGTTCGAGCTCATTTTGAATTTGAATTGCTCAAATGCATAAATGGGATAAAATTTCATTTGCTAGGTTTTTATAGTTTAAGAAATTTTAACGCTTGTTTGATTCATTTAAATTCCGATTTAATCAGATATGTGTCACAACGTGGATTATTTCATTTTTGATAAAGGCACATACGTTAACGAATAAAAACAACAATCATAAAATCTGCTTACCCCGGATCGTTAAATTTATCGCAGTAAACTATTATAGATATTTTAATTGGACGTTTATTTGTTCTTAATTTATTTATCTAACTTAGTGGAGTTTAGGCCAAAGCAAAACATTTGATCTTTTCAAAAAAAAAAAAAAAAAAAAATTTTTTAGCCTAAATTTAAAATTTGGCTTATAAAATATTTTTGTTTTGAAAGTCAAATTTGTTATTCATGAAAAAAAAAAAATTTAAATCTTTGAAATAAACCATAAAATATGTGGTAAAACCATTGAGCTTGATATAATGTTAAATGGTAAAACGTAAAATAAGTGGAAATATTTAAAAATATTGTATATGGTAACATATAGGGCAGATTCGCTTTTTTGTGCTATATATCCATCAAATTTTTGGTTTGAATTTCCAAAAAAAATATTTTTTTACATAAGATCCTATGCCTATTCAATAAAGTACTGCAAATTGTCAAAAAATTAAAACTTTCGAGTTGTTGTATTAAATTTGCTCAAAATATAAGGAATGTTAGGCTTTAAGTGTTCACGGTTAATAAGATGGAGAATAAAAAGCCGATAGTTTACAAAAATTATATATTTGTTTTATTTTTTAATTTTAATATACCTACATGCACGTCTTTCTTGTTTCTCGATGCTTGCTGGAGTGAAATTATTTTTCATTATATTTTTCATCTCCTTTCTTCTTGACATCTAGTACGTTTTTCGTATATATATTAAAACTTCGTTTACATAAATATTTGAATTCATCCAATACATATTTTGATAATTATAGTTTCAACACTTTCTCCTAATTACAAAATAGGTATTAAACAAAATTAGTTATGCTTTACATAGTAGTGCATCTTTGTGATACTTAAATTTCACTGTATTAAGCGGCTTTGTAAATATATCAGCCGTTTGTTTTTCCGTTGGACACTATTTAAAAGAGGAATCATGCCCTCAGAAATGATATCACTTATGAAGTGATATCTTACATCTACATGTTTGCTTCTACGATTAAGTTGCCCATTTTTAATAAGTTTTATGGCACTCTGATTATCTATGTTGAGTTTTATTTTTACTTCCTTTAATGTTAATTCTTCCATAAGTGCCTTCAGATAAATAAGTTCCTTTGCGCAGTCTGCCGCTGCAATGTATTCCGCCTCAGTACTTGACAAAGCAACTTTAGGTTGTCTCCTGGAACACCAAGTTACTGGTCCACCGCAGTATTTTACCACAAATCCTGTTGTGCTTTTTCTAGATGTTAGGTCCCCTGCGTATAGTCAGAATCACAAAACGCCTCTAGCATATCTGATTCTTCGTTTGCTGAAAAACGAATACCCTCCTTTCTCGTAGAATTTAAATATCTGAATATTATTTTCACATTGGCTACATCTTGCTTTGTTGGATGTTCAATATGCCTGCTTGCAAAACTCACTGCATAAGCTATATCTGGCCGTGTTTTATTAGATAAATAGAGTAGACTCCCGATTGCCTCTCTGTATGGACATTTATTTTTCACGCTCTCCATCTCGTTATCGTCATCCTGGTCCGTTATAGGAGTTGATGCCGGTTTAGATTGGTCCATGTTGAACTTCATCAAAATTGAATTAATATAGTTTTCCTGAGTCAATGATAAATTTTCCTCACATATTGATATTTCTATTCCCAGGTAGCTTATTGGTTGCTCATTTGTTTCCATTTGGAATTCTTCATTTAGATGGAAAAGTAGGTATTTTATTTCTTCTTCCTTTTCACCGATGATAATACCACCATCAACGTAGATGGCCAATAAGATAGTACCAGTTTCATTTTTAAAGATACATTGTTCTGTTTTAATTTGTAATAACCCCATAGATTTTAAAACACTTGTGAAACGTTTATTCCACTTTAACGGCGCTTGCTTTAATCCGTATAGTGCCTTTCGCAGGCGACAAATTTTGTTCCCTTCTTCTTCATATCCTTCCGGAACCTGCATGTACACTTCATCATCTATCTCTCCATAGAGAAATGCTGTCTTTATATCAAAAGTTTTTATTATATAATTTCTTCGAGCAGCTACCGCTAAAATTATGCATATCGAACACGCATTCGCAACAGGGCTAAAAGTTTCTTGGTAATCTATACCATATTCCTGTTCACATCCCCTTACTACTAATCTCACTTTATATCTCCCATTATCTTTAATTTTGAAGAGCCATCTATTTGATAATACCTTATTACTTCCTGCTATTGACCCATCTACATATTCCCACGTTTCATTTTTGTTTAGTGAAGCTTTCTCCTCTTCTATTGCAGCCTTCCATTTCTCACTTTCTGCTCCGGTTATTGCTTCTGCATATGTCAGCAAAACATAATCATCAAAACGTTGTGGTAATTTTCTAGTCCTCTTTTCTGGTTCTTTGATCACTATCTGTTCATGTTGCTTGCATTCGTCAGGAATGGAGGTTGGTTCATCTTCTTGTATGTGTACAATATTTTCACTTTCTTCAGTATAACTCGTGATTACCCCTTTTCCCGATATTTTCTCTTCGACATTTTCGGTGCATCTCACATCTCTTGCCATTATTATTCGTTGTTTTACGGGATCCGACAGTCGAAAACCATTCAAACCATATCCGTGTGCAGTCTATTGATTCTGTCGGACTTCGATTTAATAGAAATGTCGAAGTGCGAACCGCTTCACCCTGAATGTACTCTCCTCCATTATCACACCTTATTTTTGACACCTTCAAGTTCATAAATGCTTCTACTTGATTTACGTATTCCCTCATATACTCGAATACTTCACTTTTACTATTTAAAAGATACACCATACAATAATGGGTGTAATCATCGAGAAACGTCAAAAAATATGATTTGTTATCCCACGTTTTCGGTTCTATCGGACCACAAAGATCCGTATGAATTATTTGTAGCGGTCTCTCCGCTCATTGTCTTTCTGTTTTAAATGGGTGCCTCGTTTGCTTCGCTTCCATACATACTTCACATGTTGACTCCAACGTATATAAATCTCTATTTTCGATATGAAAACCTTCAGCTTGTTTTACGAGCTGCCTCATATTATTGATAATAAGGTGACCTAGTTTACGATGTCATTCCATTGCTTTCTATTTCTTTTCAGTGATCAATGCTGTTTTTTGACTTTGCTTCTTCAGATCAACTGTATATAGACCGTTATTTTGTTTTATTCCCTCGAGTACTAGTTCGTCATCCTTCGTAATCAAAACCGCATCTCTTGTAAACCGCACTTCTCCTCATTTTTCCGTTATCGCATTAACGGAAAGTAAATTTTTGGTTAAACTGGGAGCATATAACACATCATTCAGCACCAGGTTTCCGGTTTCAATTTTTCCTACTCCCAATGATTCTAAAGATTCACCTTTCTTTGCAACTGCTATATTCAATTCCTGCATTTTCATATCCCGGATCAAATTATCATTATTTGTCATATGAGACGGGCAGCCCGAGTCCACAACAAACTCATCTACACCATTCATTGAATTTTCTCGCACTAGAAACACGACTTTTTCACTCGACGAATTTTTTGATTCTTTTCTTTTGCCAAAATAGCAATTTTCCTCATTGTGGTTATTCTTCTTGCATATGCTGCAACTGTAGTTTTGATTTGACGATTTTTTCATGCACGATTTAGCGTAATGTCCATAGGTATTGCATCTTAAACACTTTATATTTATTTTATTTGCCGATGATTTATTTTTCGGACAGAACCGACTTATATGCCCTGTATTATTGCACGTATAACATTTTTTTTCTGATGAAGTAAACGCCACTGCTCCTTCACACTCGACTATTTTTTTTCTTGATTCTTCGGATAAGAGCTGTCAGTGTGTTTAACGTTTTTTCTTCTACCGGTGTAGACTCCCATGCGGTACTAAAATGTCTATAGCTTTAAGGTAATATGGCGAGAATTTTGGACATTACCATTGTTTCATCTATTGGTTGGTTTAAATTATTAAGTCTGTACTGTACGCCATATTTTCTAATTTACTTATATTCATCGAAATATCACCATCTTTTTCGTATTTATATGTAAAAAACTGCTGTAGTAGGTTGCATTTTTCCTGATCCGTATTCTTTTGGAATAACGATGATAATTTTTGAAACATTTCACTCGAGGTTTTACAATTTATTATATGCATTAACAGTTTTTTTTCGATCGTTGTTACAATAATTTTTTGAGCACGTGCATCCTTTTTATTCCACGCGATTTTTTCATCTGGTTTGTCACATCTTTTGAATTTGATATCTCCATTAACCACATCAAATAAACCATGGGCTTTACATAAAATAGTCACTTGAAATTTCTAAATTTGGAAAGTTTCACTATCAACCAATTTTTCAATTTTTTCTTTCTTCTTGACATCTAGTACGTTTTTCGTATATATATTAAAACCTCGTTTACATAAATATTTGAATTCATACAATACATATTTTGATAATTATAGTTTCAACATTAAGGTTAAGGCGCTTAACATAAATTAATTAAATGAAAAGCTTTTAGAATTCTAACTAGACGTATTAAATACTATAAAGTACGGCTTAATAGTAATAAGATTGGTGAAAGCACGCATCATTCCAATTTTGGGTGAATCCAAGCTTGCGTTAAAATTCCACACTTTCTAAAATGTTTTCATAATATACAAAAAAGAAAGATTTTAGTTCCGTTAAAAGCTGTGGTGTGTTAGAATCTTCTCACTTTCAAGGGCTTCCAAAATCTATATACACTTTTGCACCTAGTGACCAAAAATATACAACCCTCGTAAACAGGACAAAATAATTTATTAACATTTATAGGAAAAAAATCCCATTTATATTAAATTCTATTAAATACGATCTGAAATTAATGTCCCTTAATTTTGGGGCCCTTTAATAGCCATTTTATTGTTTCGTTTGCGTCACAACAATACATAACATAAAAATATGTGCAGGAATTTGATTTACTGTCCTCTCATACTGGACTCACATTGTTTTTCATGTGATACGGAACAATTCAATTAAATGTCCTTTATATAATATAAATAAACATAGTACCTACGTATCAGACGTGGAAAAGTCGGAAAATCAATTTTTTCCTTTTTGTTTGTATATCATTTAAAAAAAAAATTTATCGAAATAAAAATAAATAAATAAATATTATTTATACCAGAGTACATACATACACAACAAGATTATTATTCATTCATGCAATACAAAATCCAATTTAACTAAACTCAGCATGTGTGATTCATACTAGTCGTAGTCCTTCCTCTTTATATTATGTTTATAAATACATAGATTCATAACAACACAGAAACATTGGATTGATGTTAAGGAACAAGTCTATCATTTCCTTTTTTTTTTTTCGACATAACCGTACTTCGTCTCTAGTTGCCTAAACATTAAAATAAATATTTTATCAACAAGAGGAACACACCAAACAAAATGTGTTGGATATATTCCTTTTTAACAGTACACTTGGGATTGTTCCCACTATAACCGCACACAGATATATGTTTTTATATGCATACGTACAATAGTACACACACACACACACAACACACGTTACGTATGAATTGTTGAAACTTTCGTTTCTTCGTCTTCATCTTTTTATGGTTTCCCATTTTATTTTTTGTTTGTTATAAACTTTTGAAGGATACATACTTTTATCCTTAATTCATAGGCACATTTTCACGTACAAATACTTGATATGGTAAATATGTAATAGATAGTACATAACAGCGCAAGGATATCAAAAAAATATTGTTTTCCAGCAGATTTTCCTTTTTTGTTTCTATTTTGAGATTTTGTAATATTTTGTTTCAAAATTTAGGTTAACTGTTTTCCTGTTTAAAACCAAACCCCGCATAAAAGATGTTTAACGTTTTTATTTTTATTATTAAAATGGTTTTTATTCCTACATGTGGTGGAAATAATAGAGTTTAATGTATCCAGTTAAAAATTTTAGTAGGTACTTCAAACGTATCATTATTAATCATGATTCATTAACGTGTAAGCTCCATAAAGCTGCCAATATTTAGACTGCTCATCATTAGAAAATCTGTAGAAACATTTTAAAATTGTACATATATCTACTCCAAAAAAGAAGAAATACCATTTCCCCCCACATACCCTTAAAAAAAAAACAAGTAATTTCCTTAAGTTTTTTCCAGTGGTAGCTTGGTTTCGTACTGAAAAGTTTGACCTACTCATCAGGTAGCTACGACCAAACTACAAAAATACAAATCGAACTGTATGCGTTATATCAGAGCCTACTGTATAAATAAGAGCCTCCAGTATCGACTGTATTTTTTACTAAGCTTAAAATAAGGTACAAACAATTTTTTCTTTACTATGAAACTATATGGGAAAACGCTTATTTTCATTGACAGATTTAGTTTATTAGAAATGTGAACTTTTGTTTTGTTTTTATATGAAAATGTTCATGAAACATGTAATATTATTATATTGAAAAATCGAGTCTTGAAAATGTTTATTTCTAAGTGAAAATCGTCATGAAAAATAAGGAACTTTTAAAATTTAAAATATTGTTGTTTTTGTAATACTATACGTCACCAATATAACTAGAAATTTATAAACAAAACAATAATCATCTCTTTCATTGCCTCCATTCCAATTTGAATTCGAATATGTATCTATAGTTATTTTGAATTTGCAAAGCATGCTAGATTGTTTTGATGTTTTGTTTTTTCACACTCATTGGCTGTTTTCCAAACGAAACTTATTTGGCTACTTATTTGTGGAATCTGACTTATTTCATACGAAATTATATTGAATAAGTTAGGTTCCACAAATAAGTAGTCGTTTGGAAAACAGCCATTGTATTGATTTAATTTATTCTGTTTGGCTCTTTTTGATTTTTTTTTAATTTTGATTGTTGAGCGGAGACGTGTTGTCTTTTTTCGTACCATTGGTTTTAGATGTGGAGATATGATGTCGTCATTAAACTGAATTTTCTCTTTTTAATACATATTGTTGTTGTTGTAGAATGTTTTTTAATTTAATTTCCCTTATTTTCTTTTGATCATTGCTGGAAAATAGGGAAATTTGAGAATCTGTGTTTTAAATGAGTAAGACATTGAGTTGTTTGTTAGCGATTTCTTAAAAAATTATTTAACTGGGTTTAACTTTTAATTCATATTTTATCGTCAATCGAAATTGCGTTTTTTCATATAAACACTATGAAAATAAATGAATTTTTAGTGTTTCTATATCCCTTATTTTAAGTTCATTTTTCACATGCCGGCTCTATTCATATCAAGATGGTTCTGGTTATATACAAGAACGACTGTACTGCTTTGGCGAATTATTATATTTTCAAAATTTCTAAAACATCAGTGTAGGCTTTTAATACACACAAAGAAATTTTCCTTTAGTTTTCTATTTTTGGCGAATATAATAATTCGCCAAAGCAGTACGGTCGTTCTTGTATATAACGTATACAGTTCGATTTGTATTTTTGTAGTTTGGTCCAGTGCTGTCGCTTTCAACATTTTAAACGGAGTGTATGTTCAGGGGAGTGCATACAAAATACGATAGTTAAATTTTAGGCATAAACAATTGCTGGTGTTTTGTGTTTAAAAAAAAAATCACGATCCAGCAAATTACACTAAAATTTAAAACTATTTTATTTATAGAGCTCTTTATCTATTTTACTAGTAAAGTGTTATACCATTGACACACTGCGATTTAATAAATCGGATTTAGTGAATTTTTCGATTTTAGCCGTAGTGTGTCAACGCTAAATTTTGCTAATCGCGTTTTGTTTCATAGAGTACCTGATCCAGTTTAGCTAAATCGAATTTATGTATTAAACCGCATTCTAGTAACACTATTAAGCTATTTGTGCTGCTGGAGCTAAATAGTTTTTTTACGTGGCCAAAACTTTCTCCAAAATCACAGATATTTCTAGATCATCGTTTTTAGATTTTTAAGCTTTTCTCGTAGAGAAGAGTACCGATCAGCGAAAACGTAAGCGATATTTTTATGGTTAGCTATTTTACATATAAAATGTCAAATTTAATTGTAATTTTGGCAGATATTCCAATTCAGAAATGTTAAATATGCAAACATATTCGTCATTTTCACAAAGCTAACTTTTCAGAATTGGAAGATATTTTGCTGTAATTTAAAGAAATGTTAGCTAGACGATACCACAGCAGATACCTAGGGTGACAAGTCAAAAACCTGACCGAAGTCTGAAAAAATTGACATAAAAGAAACAGGACAGTTATTAGCTCTTGGAATATGTTATGTAAAGGGTGTTTTTTTATAGGTTCACAACTTTGAGTTGGCAACACTGCTTTATTTGACAACCCATTTAATAGCTGATAGTTGCTTTTTGTTTAGTTTGGTTTGACATTTCATCGTATGCGTCGCCAATTCGCCAAATGGGCTGAAGCACAAATTGATATTGATGTTGAATTTCCATTCAAAATTTTGTTCTCCGTTGAAGCCCATTTTTGGTTGAATGGGTACGTAAATAAGCAGAATTGTCGGATTTCGAGTGAGGAAAATCCACAAGCTTTTGTCGAAATACCATTACATCCACAGAAAATTACTGTTTGGTGCGCTTTATGGGCTGGCGGGATCATTGGTCCATATGTCTTCAAAAACGATGAAGGTCAGAATGTTACTTTCAATGGTGAGCGGTATAGGGACATTAGATTAAAAATTGTTTCGTACCTCGATTAGCTGGCATTAATCTTGCTGGCATGTGGTTCCAACAGGATGGAGCTACATGCTACACAGCGCGCGCTACAATTGATTTACTCAAAGAAACTTTTGATGAAAGAATAATTTCGCTTAATGGTCCAATTAATTGGCCACCAAGATCGTGTGATTTAACCCCATTGGATTATTTTCTTTGGGTTTATGTAAAGTCACTTGTTTACGTCGATAAACCAGAGACAACTGAACACCTGGAAATCAACATTCGAAGAGTTATTGGCGAAATATGGCCGCAAATGCTGCGAAAAGTTTGTGAAAATTGGTGTTCCAGATTGCGCTTTGTATGCGCCAGCCGTGGCGGCCACATGGCCGAAATCATATGTAAACATTAATGTCATAAAATTTTCAATCCAATAAAGCCCGTTTCATTGATATTAAAAATATATTTCTTTGTTTTATTATGATTTAAACTTGTGTAACTCTATAAAAAACACCCTTTATTTGATTTGCTTTATAAAATTGGTTTGGTGGCGACGACTGGTCACAAGACATGCACTTAGTGAAATCTCTTCTAGAAAAGATTTAAATCCGCTAACTTGATTCATAATTTGGATGTGCTACAACTAATTCATTGATCATTAAATATATTGGTTAAGTCAAATACCAAATTTCAATGGAATTTGTGCATAATCACAGTACTTCCATTAGGGGCAGGGACGGGGTTTCTTAAATAAAATATGGCCAGAGTTCAACAAATGTTTTAAGACACTATAACGGCCTTTAGTATATAGCAAAAAATTTGGAGAAATTAGAATTTGTTTTTTTACATTCATAACCATCCAGGCCTTTACTACTTTTCCAGTTCCCAGCACCAAATGGAACATATTTTGCAATGGTTTTTAGTGAAATTTTATATCTGAGCAATTAAGCCGATTCTATTAGTAGTTCCTAATATAAAATCTAATTATTCACGCTCTGAAAATTTTTTGAGTCATCTCGTTCTGATTAAATAAAATAAGTGCCAAATTCAAGAAATATTTCGAAACACTACTAATGATATTTTGGTTGATGCCATTTTCACCAATTTTTTTTTACAACCAGCCCAGGCAGTGTACTACGGCTCCAGCTTCAAATGAAATTAAGTGGCACGTTTGTGGATATATTTTAATAAATTTTTATCTGAGGTTTGAGATGTCGATTCTTTAAGTAGTTTCTAATATTCAATTTATTAGTTCCGCCTCTGGGAAAACTCCTTAACCATGACTCAAATTTGGTATTATGATCGATACTATAAATCAAAAATTAGATTTCCCAATTTTAGTTTTCCATACACAGCGAACTCAAGCAATTATCTTCGCCTCCAGCACCGAATAAAAGACACACATTGTCGATGCATTTATTTTACTGAAATTATATTTCGGAGATATTAACCCATTAACCGCCGTACTCGGATTTAAAATATTTTTGTTTCTCGAATATTTGTCGTTCGATTAAGAGAATCGGCCTTGAAATGAAAAAAATATTTTCATTTGACTAACAATGATGAAATTGGAATTTCAAAAGATCGGATGTTCAAAATAAGACCGCTTACAAAGGAAACAGTTTTGCCAGTAAGTTTTATTATTACAAGGATGATTCAATTGACGAATCCTAGCGGTAAGCCAGTGTGAGGCACGGGTTTATAAAAATTGGATCATAAGCAGTTCGAATGGATATTGTTATGCTTTCGACATTTATTGTGGAAAAACAGCAGACGAATCATGGTTAAGGACGCTCATGTTTTCGCGAAAAGAAAGAGTGCATCAATAGTTGCACCCTGTGATCGCAGTTTGAAAGTTTTTTTACAGGGAGTATTTTATGGGTTAAGCTGATTCTAAATAAATAGCTCCTAACCTTAAACGTATTAAATCACGTCCTGAAGAATTTTTTGGGCCAGTCATTTGAGCTGGAGTACGAATTAAATTTATTTAGCGATTATCTAAAACCAGGACCAAAATGTGTAAAACATTTTCCTGGATGCCCACACAAATTTGAAAACCCAGGACATACCCAGAGATACCAGGGTGTCTGGTCATCCTATTCCTACTCAAATGTAAACGATTTGAGAATATAGATGTCAAGGTGAGATATCACACTGCAAAAATCCAGACTTTCATACATCGTTTTGGTGCGGCAAGGTGACCGTAATAATAAATGACCGTATAATTTGTCTTGCAGCATAATTTTTGTATTCAGGAGGTCCTAGTCTAAATATTTAGCCAAAGCAGATAAAAGATTTTTGTTAAAACAGGTAGTCTCTGTCATGTTTAAGTTTATCTGATGCCCCATACAGAGTACCTCAATATTTTTGAAAGTTTTAGCAACAAATCTTGAGATTGTGAAAAATAATGCTTTGTGAAGTTTAAGTACTTTGCTAAATGACTGACACATTACTACAAGAAAACCGTTTTATGAAATTATGCCGGAGAATCACAAAACCCATTATAAATTAAATTAGCTTTTAAAAAATGTTTTATGAAAAAGCCAGCTATCTCCCAGAATATTATAATTATTGCAAGCAAAAGCTGATAAGCTAAAATATTGTGGAAAAGTATTATTAGTGTAGCAGTTATTAGAACAGGGGAGTACAAAATGAAATAGCGGAGTACAGGAGTAAAAACTAGGCGAAAGTAGTACAAATGCTACGATCGTACTCACTTTGACAGAACTGGTTTGGTCGTAGCTACCTGATGAGCAGGTCAAACTTTTCAGTACGAAACCAAACTACCACTGGAAAAAACTTAAGGAAATTACTTGTTTTTTTTTAAGGGTATGTGGGAGGAAATGGTATTTCTACTTTTTTGGAGTAGATATATTATGAGTAAATGCTTCCTTATTTCACTGGCTCACCAAGTCGTAAATAATGGAATGCTATTAAAAATATTATATTTGTCTATAAAAAAGCCGAAAGAATCATATTGTTGAAAAATAGACAAATTTTCAAAATTTCTAAAAAATAAAAATGTGTACCTCTGCTGTACGAGAAATCAAAAACTAAAATTTTAAAGTTAAGTTGTTTGAGTTATGAAAAATAAAATCCACTCAACATAGCTAGATTGCACTCGAATTATAGGGGTTTTCCCCCCTTACGGCAAGCGGACTGCTAGTATGTATTCATTCGCTCAATAGTGCAACCATAACCATATTTTCATCATGCTTATCGATATATGGTCTCAAACTAGTGGTTTTTAAACTTTTCATCCATTATTTTCAATAATAGTGAATTTACTGCTAAGCATTTTGATCATTCGTGTTCAGCGATCTCAGATGTTCCGTCCAGTTTACTAGCCAAGGCTATAGTAAAACATTTTGAGCTTTATGCACCTTTCTGTAATTGAACCGCATCACAACTAAGAATGAAATTTTAAAAATAATAAAATAATAAATTTCAGTAATTTGCTTCGTTTAGAATCTTAGTATTAAATTATTTTGTCGAATTTTACTTATTCACAACCAAATTTTAATTTAATTTACTCTTCTGAAACATAACTGAAACAGTTAAACTTATTATCAAAATTTTTTTTTTCTACATTTTTTCGACTACCAATATTCGATGTGTAAACCAATTTGAAAATATTATTACCCGCTTATTTATTACATAATTTTAGATGCAAGTAATTTTTGATTTAGAGTATTCAACGCTAACCTTACAGTTTAACGAAATTGAAATTTTGTAAGCCAAATTTGAAACAAATCCATTTTGAATTGAATTTAAATTACTCTACAGAATGCTATAAGGTTTGGTTATTTACACAACACTTTTTGTTTGATTTAACAACCTCTTCGGACAAATCAGATATTGAAGTTGCGTCCTTAATTTCAGACTTAAATTCTAAATGGATTGTATAATTTAAATGAGTTTAGTTTGTTTTAATAATACGAGTACAAATAAAATGAATTGCGAAATTTGTAGCTTTGCATGTAATGAAGTTGATTCATACATTTTACATTTAAAAATAGTGCATAGATTTAAATAATCTGAAAACGACTATAAATGTCCAAAATTAAACAACATAGGTTTAATTTTATGTTTTAAAATTAAGGCTATGTTCCTTAAAATATGACACCTTATGTCTTAATCTAAACCGTATATCCAAGTTTTAACATAAATCTTATGTGTCTTCATATTTTAAACAAGGTATAAAATCCGTAGGGTCCAGATCAAGTAACAAATTCCTTAATAATAATTACAAAAACCGTAAATCTACGCTAAAATGTTTCAGTGCAGACGTGCAGTGCTACTCAGCCGAACCTAGGTGTAGTAAAAAAGAACTCAAAACGAAATATAGCACACAGAAAAAAATGTTAAACACAGAATTAAACACACAAATAAAACACAGAATTAAATGCTAAAAATAAACTGACGTTGTATAAAACAGTCTTCCAGCCAACCATTGTTTATTGTTCTCCTATCTGGAAACTCATAGAAGTGTCAAATTTTCCAAAATAACATTTTAAATGTGATTTAAAAATTGCCACCTTGCCATAAAACATCTGACATACGCAATAAGTTCAATATACAGTATCTTAATGACTTCATTTAATTAGGCTCAGAAAATATTTAACTGGTCGTGCCAAATATCTAACAATCCACTTTTCAATGAAATATCAATAGAGTTAAGGAATTAATATAACTACATAAGTGCCAATAATAGATTTGGTCTCAAATACATGCTCATGTATGATAGCAGTGTTACTTTAGGTTTAAGTAGGTTTTATATGTATTGTACGTACATATAAAAGTATTTTAGCATACGGTTTAGGTTGTGGTTTTCAATTTTATATTAGCAGAATTTTTGCACTGTAATACTTTAATTATATTGAAAAGAGTGAAATTTTTTTAAAAAAGTTAGGGACAGATTAAAAATGAATCTTAAAACTACATATTTGTAAAGTATAAGAACAACTGATCAAAAAATTATAAAAATCATCCCATTTTCAACGCACATGTCGTATTTCATCATAATCGGTTGAGAAATAGGCAAGTTCCATCATACTTGGCCATATTCAAGAACTTCATCCAAAAATCATTTTAGAATCCCAATTCCAACGTAGATGTCAAATTTCATTCTATAAAAAGTCCAAAGAAATTTTTAATTATCATAAATTTTTGCTTGGGGTTGGCGCCCAATCTGGGGTTAATTATTAACTAAATGTTTTCCTAATATGTACAGAAATGGAGTATTTATACCGTCTGACATTTTTGATTGTGACAACTAAAATTAGTACTAATTTAACGTTATCTTTTTTCTCGTCAGATTTTACTATACTACAATCATAAAAAATATCCTGCATACAACGAAACCCCATAAGTTTTCATTGCGCAGAAATTGTATAAATCCCCACATAAATCCGTTCTAAAGCCTACACTTATACAATTTAGTAAGTAAACAAAACAAAAAAATCTTCATCTGTCAAAGAAAAACTAAATCAAATTTTTTTTGGAAATTCTTCTTCCTTTTTTAACATGGTTCTATTTTCTTAAATCAAACATAACTTTTTGTTTACCGTAAATTGATGTGTCCATTTATTTACAAATGTTTAACTCGTCTAACTCTTGTAAGCTACTCACATACCTAACCTAAAAAAGAAAAAAATCTTGTAATGATTTATGATGAAGAAAGGGACCAAACGAACAAAGGGACAATAATCTGATTATGATTTTATTTGTAGATCTCCGTGTTAATTCTCTCGACTCCTACCCCGTTATATCCTTTTATAATCTCATATGTAGTAACAAATTTTTTTGATTGTCGTGTTTTAGTATAATTGAAGCATACGTATAAACATTTATTTTATAACTTCTTAATTCGTAATTTCTTATATACTCACTCCCAAAAATATCATAATAAAGTGTGCGTAGCTTTTTTTTTGTTTTTGACCAGTTCGCATAAAAAACAAAAAAAAACTATAAACGACAAGTTTATCACTTTGTCGGGATCACAATCACATAAATCATGTTTAATGAACTGTGTGGTGTGTGTGTGTGGCTATTTTTATGTTACGGGTTATTAAAATTGTTTTGTATACAAAAGATGAATTTAATGCAGGCACCTTTATCGTTTTAGTTGATTGTTTTTAAACAAACAATTGAATGATACAACATTTATAAAATCTTAAATCAAGTTCAAGTAAGTCCTTTATTTACGAAGGGTGAATTTTTGATTTTCATTTTAAAATTTCATTTTTTTCTTAGCACTTTGCTCTCTTTCCAAGCAAAACGTTTATTTGAATTAAAATTTATAGTTCGTGTATCACTTGAATAAGACAAGAAAATAGAAAACAGAAAAGAAAAATTTGTTTCAATTGAAGAACATAAGTTATTGATTAAAATTTGAATAATTGAATAGAACATGAGGGATAGATTTATAGCGGTATGCGGATCGAGTGGAATGGGAAATTTAGTAGGCTTGATTTATATACATAAACGTTATATTAAGCGTGATTTACACGTTCCAACAATGTTGGCCAACAAAAAATGAAGAGATTAGTATATCGCGAATTGCATTTGAAAGACAAGAACAAATATATAAACAAACAAAATTTTGTTGGAGCTTTTTTTTCTTTTTTTTAAACTTTGTTTCCATAAAAAAATTGTTTGACCATAAAATATACTCGACCCGAGTATATTTTATGGAAACAAAAATAATCAACATGGCGATTTGTGAAATTTTTATAGCGCTTTATTTTTATTTTTTTAAATTTTTATTCAAAATTAAAATTTACGTTCGAAAAGTTTTCATTTTAGCCAAAAAAAGTGGTAATTTTTATAAATAAAGTGGTATCACCCCGGAATTCGTCAAAAATTACATCGTATATTTTATACCGCCAAAAAATTATAGCATGCCCGACATTTTTGTTTTATACTTTTCTCTTTTTATTGCATGAACATTTTTTCTATTGCGTGTAGCTCTAAGTCTCTAACAAAAAAAGTTGGAAAAACATTGTTGGAACGTGTAAATCACGCTTTATAAATTAATTTGAAATTTTTTCAAAATGAGAGGCGGCAAGTGTAAAGATTGCTTAATAATATAATCCCATTTTTGAAGAACATTTCAAGAGTTATACACTAATCAACATGTAAAAAAACGTACTCCAAAAATATAGTTTTTGTGCCTGCACGGCAGTTCAGACAAGCGAGCTAAGCTGTTTTCGTAATTTGAATTAGATACTTGTACTCTTCTAAAATAGAAGATCATAGGTTATAAAAAATTATTCGTTGCGTTAGAAATTTGCAACAAGTGGAAATATTTTTTTAAAATTAAATTCCAACACGATAAACCATATTACAGTTGGGGGTCAAAAAGTGCGTAATAGAGGATCCTCAAAAATTCAGAACAGCAAAAGTTACGCAGGTAATAAAGTGATCTTAATGTGTTCTGAAGTTTCACTTTCAATTTGTCAACATGAATTTTAAAGTTAAGTTGACTGAACACGTTCAAATCTAAATATTTAATCGTGTCAACGGTATCCATTTTTTACACACAAATTATTAAATGAAGACTCTTCACAGGGTAAAGGATTATAAATCAAATCACTTGGCATCTGGAGAGACCCTGATACATTAAAGTACATTAATTTGGACTTGCAACTCAAAACCTTATCATGAATATAAAACTATTTCTTTGGTAATTAAACATCTTCTTTAATGTCAATATTCAATAGGATCATCTCTTTATTAAAGTACTGGATCGCCATATCATCTGCAAAAGTAACAATCTTTCCGTGTACATTCAAATCGAAGATGGAATTACAGAAGACCAAATAGAGTAGAGGACCTAAAAGGGAGCCTTGAGGAACACCAACATTAACAACTTTATGTAAGAATTTTTTACACGCACACTTTGCATTCGATTTTGGAGATAAAATTTGAAAAATGAGAGAGCAAGACCGTATCAAATGCTTTTGTGATATCAATAAATAGGGCAGCTACTTTTAAGTTGAAATTAAAATGGTTATGTAGTGGATCTTGAAAACCAAGAGGTGCTTTTTCCGTGAACATATTTTTATAAAACCAAACTGTCTATTATCCAAGTAACTAATTTTATACAGATAGCTCAAAACTCCAGCTTTAATAATTTTTTCAAAAACCTTCGCAAACGTATTTAGTAATGATATTGGACGATAGTTGTTGGGGTCGGAGCGAGAGCCTTTCTTATGAAGTGGTTTCACAACACCTATTTTTAGTTTATTGATTTGATTGATTGATTTGAGTATAACTAAGCAAGGTTCCCGGTAAGACGCCGGGTCCACCGTACACCCTTTTTACATATAACAAATTCGAAAGAAAGGAAAGGTATATTAGTGAGAAAGAATCGACCCGGTTCCAGACACCTAAGTAGTCGATAGTTAGTATGTTTTTGCTAGTAATATATACGATAAAATAGTTAGCACAAGACAATACAATTTCTAAGCTACATGTTCGCTGGATGCATGTTTCTGGAAGCTGAGCTAGGTTGTTCCAGAATTTCTTAAAACCCAAATCGAAATTTATTAATTATCGCTATCCACTACTTTAAAAATAAACTAAAAAATTATTTAAACTCTGAAACCCTCATTTAATTATCTGAAATAAATTATAAGTTAATCTTTATGCATTTGATTGATTGATTGATTGGAGTGTTCGACAAAGCTTTAATCAAGACCCCCCGGAGATGGCCGGGCCTCACCGAACACCCTGTTATACACAACATAAACAAATTTGGATAGGTTTAGTTAGTAATGATAGAAATTGACCCGGTTAGGACACCTAAGCATAGGCAATAGTTAGTAACACAATGACAACACATTTCTAATTTAATTTTATGTTTTATTAAAATTAAACCTTCATTCTGAATTAACATTTATTAGTTTGTTGGGTCAGATTTCTGGACACTTGAAAATCGTAATCTTTATTAATTTAAATTTTACTCAAAACGTATAAAAGAGCAGCTCAGAGACGACCTAACATAATAAATATTATAATTAGTATCAGTTATTTATTCAAATGATTTCCGGCATACTGATAGTGATCACTGTCGCTATTTAAAACTACAGTTTAGCTCAAACTACTATTCAAATGAAAAGTTTTCGCGAACTTGTCACCAAGATTATAAAAGTTTGATCTGTGATGGACGCTGCCCTGTAATGAATTACAATTAATGACACCAGTAATCATGTGTTGAATATTTGAAATTTCTGGAATTTGAATCAAATTTCTTAGGAATCTCTGAAAAGAAAATCAAAATTAAACCATTTTTATCAAATATTTACTTAATTCATAAGATTTAACTATAAAAATCAAAAACCACGGCATTTGATTACAACATAGATTAGAAATTTTACTTAAATTTCATGAAATTTTTTTTGACATTAATATTTGATGAATTAGTTAGCACAAAACTACTCAATTTCTAAACACGCGTCGTTGGATGCTTGATGTTTCGGAAATGATGTTTTCACGTCTCCAAATCATCCAGAAAAACAATTATCATTAACGAGAAATATTCCCCATCGTACACAAGATCTATGCAGATAATTCGTTGAACCGCCATAAAATGTTCCCGTCTCGACTCCTCCTGCCAACAAATATGGCACATGGCAGTCCACTAACAAGGCACATCCTCCCTGCAAGCAAAATCCCGATGAACCTCGTTGAGTGTCTCGTTCTCACGACCACCGATTTCGCATAACAATCTCATTCCATTCCGACCGTTTATCTCTACTCGCAATGGAACTGGGACTAAAGGGGGAAAAAACGACCAGCTTTCAAAAGTAAAAATAAAATAATTTTGTTGTTGTATCACGATTAGTCCAAACCAATATCGAAACGCCTGACGAAAACAATACTGTAAATGCAACATACGCAATGCAACACATAAAACACTCACTAATATTTTCACCGTCTTACTTAGGTAACTGAAATAGTAATTGGCATACGAATAAAATTTCAAATCACGCTTAAAATAAATGCCGTCTACTTTGGTAATTGGAATAGCTATTGGTATAAAAATAAAAATGCAAATTATGCACAAAATAAGAACCGAAAATAATTTTCTTTTTATCAGTTGATATTAAAAATTAAATAAAAAATAAATTTTTTCAAAATTATCGTTAGAATGATTCTATAGCAACAAACACTTGGACTTCCATTCATTCTGGAACGAAAATAAATGGCACCGCTGTTGCAAAATTTCCAAAGAAAGACTAAATTTATTTAAAGGTTATGTTACAAAATATAAAAGTTTAGGTATCGCTGGACACTTATATGAGGTTAGAAAAAATGATGAACAAAAATTATTTCAATAAGTATTTCATTTTAGGAGGAACAAGAACAATATAGCAAAATTAGTACATACATATTCATATTCACTTAGGTTCCCAACCACAACCATTCACAAAAGCCACCCCCCATGTACCTTTCGCGATCAAAAACGATGTGAAATTGTGAATATAGGAACCGAAAATAAATCAATTGATAACGTTAAGCGATATAGGTTAGGGTTCCCAACATTTTGTTTTCCAAAGAAAGGACATTTAACAAAATACTGTCTATAATTAAATCAAATATTAACGCTAGGTTTCTCGAAGAAAGGCTAATCTCCAGTTAAATAAAGTTTCCTCTCTTTCTAATTTTACGAAATTGTAGTTTGCTCCTTAATACAAATTCAAAGCAAGTTGATTGTATTAACATAGACATATTTGTCCTTCAGTCAAATATTTAACTTTCGTTACAATATTCATTTAAAAAAGAAATAAAATTTTCTTTGCATTGAATTTCTATTATGAAACAAACCGCAATTTCATAAAAAAGAAAGAGAGCAACTATTATTTAACTGGAGATTGGTCTTTTTTTGTGAAACCGGGCATAATCTGTGTAAATAACATAAATTAAACGAGGTTTCACAACAATTCTCTTAGTCGAAAAATTTGGAAACGTTGGCTATCAACTGAAAACTTTATTTCGATCATCATGCCGATACAATTCTTTTAATTTATTTTAAACAAAATAATTTTCCTGGATTTATTTTTTTGGTAATTTCTAGATTTATTTTTGAGATTTTTTTTCTGGATTTTAACTTTTCAACTATTCTAGATTTTACAATTTTTGTATTGATGTGAAAACATCTTTAGCGGCAGGAGTAAGTAAAAAATTGTATAGAAATCGGGTTACGGAAACAAAAATGCCGAACAAAAAATATTGCTGGTATGTGTGAATATCGATAAGAACAAAAAATAAATAAAACGTAAAATCAATGCAAAATCTACGCATACTCAGGCAATATACAACATCATTCTGCATTTCAAAAACATCGTGAGCCGAACACAACAAAAAAAATTTAAACAACTCGCCTACTTAATTTATTTTGTTGTGAAAATATCTGCTATATATGGCCGCAGCAGCAAGTGTTTTTGAAAATGAAAATTACATACGAGTAAAAGGACCACAAATTTTGCTTGTGAAGTGCAATAGTTATTTACGTTACAAAGGCGGTAAATGAGTTGTTACAGTACGAGTTCGATGTTTATTTGAGAATTTGGAACGAGTGCTGTAACGATCATTTAACGGACGTGTAACCTGATGTTGCTTTGTTCAGTGAGTTTGCCGTGACCATTTACTACTATGGAGGTTTAGGCGATTAACTTAACAGAACTGTACTTTGGTCATGCTTAATTATTGTCAGTAAGGTTCGCCCTTCAAATTCAAAATAGAATTATAACTTACTGACTTTTTGAACCAAAAATGTAACTTAGTTTAAATACTGAGCGAACTACATCCGTCTTTATGGAGGGGTTTCTGGGCCTTAACAAAATGGCTTGAAATGATTCAATAGTTATACAAAAAAGTTTTCACATAAATCTTTTTCGAGTTGAGGGTGAACTCGCTCGTTGTTTTTTTTTACGTATGTCTCCTTTTATTTAAATTGGATTTATCTAGTCCTGATAAAACTAGTTTTAAATTTCGGAAAGATATTATTTGATAAGGTAAAAATTGAAAGTTTTGATATTCAGTTTTTTCTGTGAAATCAAATCTTTTTCCAAGATTTTATAGAGATTTCTGTTACAAATTGTTGAAGGACTGGACACTTAATTTGAGGTTAGGAAAACTACGAATACAAACTACTTCAATATTACAGTTTAGGGGGCACAAACTAACAAAACAATAGCAATTCATAAAATAACTTATACACTTTTCGGGATTAAAAAAACGATGTGAATATAGAAATTAATAAATAAATTGAGGAGCGATACTCGATACACAAGCACTTTTATTCATCCCACTTTCATCGTCGATCACAACACCTATTTTTGCAAAACATGCAAAATCTCAAAAACGATGTTCTTGACTGTGATGTTCGAAATCCCGTTAATTCCAGAAGAACTATTATTTTTTAAATTCACTTTCGGCTACAACTATTTCTGATTCAGTTACAGGAAAAAAGAAAAACCTCAATTATTTCGGCGGGATAATACCAAACCATCTCTGGTGGAATCCTCAAAATAAACATTTGCGAAATGTTCTTGCAAGATAACATAAGGGATTTGATGGAAGTGTTCATTGATTGCATTGGCTATATTAAGAGGATCAGTTAAACTAAACCATCAGTTTTGATTGATGTTATAAACTCACTACTAGTTTTGCTATTTAATAGATTATATTAACAGCCTTCCATTTCGATTTCAAATCAGTTTCGGAGTTCATCTTATTTTTGAAATAGTCCTCTTTAGTCTTAGGAACCATGCTTTAATTTTTTTAATTTAATGAAACTAGCTTTGTTTTCACTGTAATATTGGTAGGATTTTTGTGAATTTTTTTACAAAGACTATATTCCTTAAATTAATAAGATTCAATAAATAATCCGACATCCACGTACGTATGTTCAAGATTTTTTTTTTAATTTTAAGGTTATTTGAGGCTTTTAGATATTGTCGAGGCGTACTTAACATACCTCACTTTGAGTTACTTAACACTTACTCCAGCCAGAGAATTTCTCAGGTTTAAAATTTTGTTCGATAATTTTTTACTTTGGCATTGAGTTACTACCTGTTTAATTCGAGATTTTTGAAGTTTTGAAAAAGACCAAAGTATTAAAATCCTATCAAAAATGACGAAAAATTTGGTTGGTCCAAAACCACTTTTCTCGACGTTTTGAAAGTCCCTGAGTCTGAAAAAGCAAAAAAAAAAAATGTCCGTCCGTCTGTCTGGATGTCTGTACCAGTAGTAATTTTGTTTCGCCAATCTGTTTCTATGGTCAAGGCGGAGATTTGAAAAGCTTTTGGAGGCTGTACGTCAAGAGGGTGCGGTACCTGCCATACGAATTGACTCAAAACACCTGGTTATATATGTAAATATTTACGATAATTTACGAAATATTTTTTTATATATGCTGGTTTGATTATTGAATTGGGCATTGAATTTGGAATTGATTTGAAGGTTAAGTTAGGGGTCAATTAGCGGGTTGAGTTGAAGTTGACTTGGAGTTAAGTTGGGGTTGGATTTGGATGCAGTGCGTAACAAATTCTTTATATGATATTTGATGTAACTTGCCTATTTATCAACCGATTAAGATGAAATTCGACGTGTGTGTTGGAAATGGGATTCTAACATGATTTTTGGATGAAGTTCTGCAATAGGCCAAGTATGATGGAACTTGCCCATTTTTGGGGATTCTAAAATGAGTTTTGGATGAAGTTCTGGAATATGGCCAAGTATGATGGAATGTGGCTATTCCTTAACCGATTATAAGGAAATTTGATATGTGTTTGGAAATGGGAATATTTGTATGCGTGTGAAGTTTATACTAAACTTATCCTAAACTTATCCTAAACCTTACAATTCCGTTACACTGTTAATTTTTTTTGTTCCTAATAAATAAAATGACTGCCGTATATTTATTGAAACTAATTTCAACATTCTTGTTAATTATGTTAATCGAAACCGTATTTATAATTATTTTAGACTTAATACAAAAGTTGTTAAAAATGTAAATACGCAAATGAACATGCTTCCAGATTATTTTAAGAATGAATCATTAATAAAATTTATGAATGAACCGTCGATTATTTCAATTAATTCATTATAGACTTGACCGAAAATTCAAACGACACACAACCGCCATTTAATAGTTGATCATACCGGAATATTGTGAAACGTAGTGAATTTGATATTAAAACTCGTAATTACGAGTTAATTCGAATTAAGATACGTGAAGCTCTTACAGCTGCCGAGAATACTTGCGTTTTACGTTTTAGATCCATCAGTTTTAATAATTCTTACACAGTGGCTTATGGTATCTGTAAATACAAAAACCACAAACCACAAACAACAATTTAAATTTGTCTTGCGGGATGCATCGCTAATGTCCTTATTCACTATTGGCGATGACTTAAAAAATCATGGTGATGTAAAAGAATTTGTGCAACTTCGGGGTCAAAGGAGAATTGCAAAACAGATTGAGCTGGAAAACGATTTCGCCCATAATATGTATCTAAAATCTTACACTAATTTAAATTATGATTTAGCGAAAGAAGGAAATACACAAGAGTTCGTAAATTTGGTAAATTTTAAAGGATTTAGTTTCTGATTGTGAGGTTCATGACGTAATGTATAGACGTTCTCATCAATCAGCAAATGATGATTATATTTATTCCGTTTCTGATCCTTTGTTTCTGGACCTTTTACGCAAAGCAACGCTCGAGCTGTTAAACAATTCCGAGAATAACTGCATTTATGTCGATGCTACAGGTAGTTTCGTACGTTCGCCAAAATGTTGTAACTCGCATTATTTTAAAAAGATATTTTACTATGCTTGTATAATTAAAGTAAATGGCATGATTATACCAATCGCTGAACTGATTAGTGGTAAGCATGGCGTAGCTGCAATTTCGAAACTTTTTATTGATTTGTATTCGGAAATAAAACTTTGCCAACCGAAAATTCGATTGCCCCTTTATTTTCTTACATATATACATAAATAATTTGAATATAGTTTCATATTTAAAATCCAGAAAATGTTTTTAAAATATCAGAGGAATAGAATAGAAAGCCAAAAAGGAAATAAGTAAAATATTCAGGACCAGGAGCATTCGCAAGATATGATTGATTGATTGATTAGAATGTACAGCCAAGCATTATAGCAGGAACTCCCGGATTACGCCGGGCCCACTGTACACCAGTTTACATATAACAAAACCGAAGGATAGGATAGGAATGTTAGTTGGGACAGAATCGACCCGGTTACAGACACCTAAGCGATCGATAGTTAGTAAAATTGTTAGTAATTATATAGTAAAATAGTTAGCACAGGACAACACAATTACTAAACTACAACTTATTTGCTACATGTTGATCCTGGAGGATTGGTCCAATCTAAAATCTAATTCTGAAACTCAGGATTAATTTTAATCTCTATAATAATGATTAATACAGGAACTATGTTATATTCTGAAAATTAAATTATTTATTAGTAGACTTAAACTAATTTAATTAATAGACATTAATGAACAAACTACATAAAAAATAAAACACTAATATATTAATATTACAAAAAATTTGCTATTTTATGAAATCGAATATGAAGACTCTCACAATACCTAGCTAAAGCTTCTAAAAGAAAGTTTAAAACTTAAAATTGCTAGGCTACAATATCAATTCACAACGCTTGTTCTATTAGTTACAGGTATCGTAAGCCAGTTATTTATTTATTTATTCACTGTAACTAAATTAAAATAAAACTAAAATAAAAGTAAAAATAAATAATTAGCTCCAAAATTAAATTAATCAGCAATTTCCTACCTGGAAACAGGAAAATAATAATAAATCACTCCTTGTTGATTCTTGCAGGTTGACTTAAGCTAGAATTTTATTCTGAAATACGGGATTAAATTTTAGTCCCTATAATAATCATTAATTCTGGAACTATGTTCTTTACTGAAAAATAACTTACTTATTAGTAGCTTAAGAATAGATTCCTTTTAAACTTCACCAACCTACATAATTAAAAGACAATAATGAACAACTAAATATAAAATTAATATACATACTATTTACAATATAATATGATAATTAATACAAAACAATTGAACTTAATTAAATCAAATAAAGAGAGATACTATGCACAAATTATAATAGTGTTTTTATTTTTTATTAAAACCTAAAATTACTAATATACGGTTTAACTACACTGCGCCTTTGACTAGTTGTAGGAATCATGTAGCCAGTATCTTACTTGCTTAAATGCCCTGTCAGTAGATATAAAGCTAAGAATAAAAATGAAAACAAATAAATAAATTAATAAATATTCAAAATGGAATTAAATAATCAGCAGTAACCCAACTTGAAACAGAAAATAATAACATTGAAAATTATTATTAATATGATTATCATGCTCTAATTTAAAGATAATCCTTAATCAATAATTTAATTAAGTACTATATGTAAATCATCTATCAGCACCAATAATTTAATTAAAGCTAAGTAAATAATTAACCATATATATCAAGTCTTTATTACTCAACCATTTATATTTATCCTATGTAAACTTGTTAGCGAAAAAATTTGACAAAATAGTTGTCACAAGACAATCCAATTTCTACACTACTTTACAGTTGGAACCTTGCAGTTTCTTAATGCTGAGCGAGGATTCATCCGTATTACTGAAAATCAAAATCAAAATTAATTAATTATCACTAATTGCAACACTAAAATTAAACTAAAGAATTATTTAAACTCTGGAACTCTCCTGTAGCACTTAGCCAACCTGACAATAAAATATAATTTGAAACAGCTACATATTATAATGAGAACCACCACATTAGTGCTACATACAACCTGCAGCTACCGTTAATCTCAAACTACTAGTATAATAGAATTAATTAATTTTACAAACAATCATAACCCTAAAAGATGCAAACCGTAAAGCCTGTAAAACTCAACAATACCATTCAACAATTAAAATTGCTAAGTGAACAAAAATCTTTCAGAGTACAATCAAAACTTATAACACAGCATCTACTCCACTAATATTCCCATCGGCGGTTGTGACGGGGACGAAATTTCATTCCATCATCACATCCATAAGTGCTTACTCAAATTTGCACTAACTACCAACCCGTACCAGCTAGTGCTTCCTGACATTGTTGTTGGAGCCTTTGCGTCTCTGCCCACTCTCCTACTCGTCCCCTCAACCAAATTTAAATTTAAAATTAAAAATTAAAGTAAAAATTTAAAAATAAATAATTAGCGCTAAAGTTAATCAGCTATTTCCTTAGCTGGAAACAGGAAAATAATATTATTAGAATTTATTATTTATATAATTAAATGATATAATTTAAAAATGATTATGATACAATTCACCAAAACCTATAATGCACCAATAATTTAATTAAGTAATGAATGTAAATAGGCTAAGCTAATTACGAATTCAGCTCAAATAAAATTTGATAATCCTCTCTGAAAACTAAATTATTGATTAATGATTTATATAATTAGATGATATACAGAGCACTAAAGATAGCTCATGTATATAACATAAATCCAATTAAATTTATAAATATCTAAAAAAATATCCAAGCTATTATGAACAAACTTTATATTAAATATACCAACCTTACCATTCTACGTCTCAATCTTCCGTATATTTACTATATTTGTTCAAAAAATAGAAATGGAGTACTAAAATACGTACAACTATGTATTCATGAAATGTAACTAGACAAGACGTGAAAATTAACTGTGTATATTGAATTAAGACATTTTTGATCTTAATATTAATTCGATCAAAATCAACATTTTTTCCCTTAGATTCTATCCACAATTACATAAATTCTAAAACCAAAATCAAAATCTCTCAACTCAACTACTCAAAAAATCATAAATTTTGACTTCACCACAGTTATAAAACCATTGTCTGATTAATGAATCACGGTTGATTGTAATTACCAACTAAAAATCATTTAATATGAATTATGCATCCATACCATTAATATTCTATGGATTATACATTATACGTACGATTCAAATTACTCGATTATACGAAGAACTCATATAAGAATCCCATTTGAATCAATACCTAAAAAGTTTTTGTGTTGTGTTTGTTTCGCTCATGGTATATAACGATCACCTTGAATTACGTACACATAGGATACATCAAGTAAAATCAAACCAGAAAAATAATATTATCGCACCACGTCACTAATTTCCAACACACATAAAGAAAATAAATAAATATTTCCATACACACTTTTAAAGGCGTATTCCTTATGTATATACCGAAGCGTAATATGTCTATATTCTCATACAATCCTTAATATTCTTAGTCGGAGATGCATTTACTTGTACATGCTTTCCCTACACAACACACACACAACACAACAGTGACGAACAAAACCAATTATGTGTACACTGAAAACCATCTGAACCAAAAAAATATAGAAATATAACATTTTTCCCAATATTTATTGCATGCATATTTCAATAAATACCAGGTCAGCCCGAAATAACGCATTCTTTACGTATAAATAACAACAACAAATGAAAAAACGAAAAGTAAAAAATAATAACTTATGTATATACATGTTTACTGGAATTGCATGACGTCACGAACATGTGGTATGAATAATCGGCCTAACCTGTTCTTTTTTGAATCATGGATTGCATGTACATATGTATGACAATTGTACATAAAATAAAACTAAACTAAAATATGTAAGAGTATTAGTAGAAACAAGAATAGAAATTCATATTAACTGCGTATATTAAACTTCTACAACTCTAATTTTAATAAAACTCGATCAAAATAAGATAAGACAATTATTAGAAATTTTATGTACAATACCACAAACACTAAATCCAAAATCATGCAATTAATCCAGAAATCAAAAATTTGATTTCCTTCATTATAAATATAAAACATTGGCTGCTAAATGTATCCCGATGGATTACAATTTCCAAATACACATTTCCACAACACTAATTAATTAAATATTTATTATATTATAATTTAATTTAATTTATATCACTTTACATTTTTTTAAAAACAAGAAAATATCACAAAATAAATTAAATTAAATTTACAAAGAGGACGATAAAAAAACACATCCGTCCTCTTCGAGCGTCGACGACGCACCCCAGGACCAGGAGCATTCGCAAGATATGTATATAAAACCTGGACATAGACTCGATTTTGAAAATAAACTTGGAAATGTTGCGCCGCTCCTTCCAAATTATTTGATAGACAGCGTAGATTATTATAATAATTTTAAGAACCGTTTAATTTGCTTAGGCCATTTTGAGATTAACTGGGGTGACAAGGCTCGCAATTTTTTGTTTCTCATCCCTAACCGGTAATAGTTATTTAACAGAGGATGTTTTATATGTCTGCATCTCACTTTTAACTAAAGGAAAAACTCTGTATGTTTAGATCCTTATCAGGTCTTAAGAGTTTTTAATAAACATGTACTTTTCAAATACGATGAAAGCTCGGAGTCTCGGACAGACGGTTTGAACTTGAAATTTTCCCAGAAATTAGGTACATTTTCTTTCCACTAAATTTGATACGTATGTTGGAAATGGGATTCTTAAATGATTTTTGGATAAAGCTCTGGAATATTGCCAAGTAGGATCAAAACTTGGTTGCTCCTTACCCGATTATTATGAAATTTGACATGTGCGTTGTAAATGGGATTCTAAAATGATTTTTGGATAAAGTTTGTTACGGCTGTACATTAAAATTTATTTTGCTTGCGCAATCGGTTGCAATGTTACGCTTATGGTCATACTTCTAACACCATGCCAATATTTTGTTGTGACGAAGATATTTATGTTGTAGCAAGATAATGGTAATTATATATGGTTTAACTCTCTCTCTACTTCGGATGGACTGATTTATGTAATTTGTTTAGTGTCAGTGTTATCGATAAGAGAAAAAAAACTGTCATCATTTCATATACAGAAAAACATTAATTGCGCGGGAATACTATGTAGTACATGCATTTTGTTGTTGTTGGCGATGAATCGTTATATGGATCGTTAGTGAATTCACTTTGTTTTGGTATTTCAACACGATCTTATGTGGTGCCTCGATTCAAAAGAAGAAAAATGACGACAATAGGATCCCCTATAGTCACTGATTGCTACCCGATTACAACGTGTTGGCCAGTCATTGGGGCACGTAACAAGTTCTAAAATATGGTCAGTTACACGGTTAGAAATATCAGTATAATTTTGTATACTACTTTCCGTATAAAGTTTCTAGAATACAATTTTTCTTATTAAATTGGATGCCTGTACCCATATTACTGAAGCTTTTGACCTGTTTGGCTGTTGTTGTATATATAAATAAATATGTGTTGTTTAAAATAGAAATCAATACTGCCAAAACTGTAACACCAACTTTAAGACACTGATACACTAACTTCTGATCACCTCGTGTGGTTTAAGATCTTTATCTTGAATTTTCGATATTTTGGAAAATTTCGAGGTTATCATGATTTTCGAAGTCTTATCGACAATATTCCAACCCCAACTCAAGGAAGCCAAGTCACAAATTATACAACAATATATTTTGTGAGTCGAATAATTTGTGATGTCTATTTTCCATTCCTATATGCACAATTTGTTTTTCGAATAATGATAAGGAATCGTAGAGTTGAGTTCGCAAATCTGGGACGCTAATAAGAAATTCGACAATTATTTTCGATATCTATCATTTTGTAATAAGAAAAAGTTGCACTAAATTTACCTAATTGGATATATTCTCGTATATATTCGTGTAAATTTGGTTTCTTTTCTTTTGTTTTGGCGGAAGAAAAAATTACTGTTACATTATTTTGCTAGAATTGCTGTAAGTCTGTGAATCTAGTAAAATAATGCCTATTATTAAATTTTTTACCGATATGTTTATTGCATATTCTAATAGAGTTTAGCAGTTAATCAATATAACTTTTTGTATGATTTTGGTGGTATTAAATTTATTAAAGCAAGTAACTTAAAAATATTTGTACCTGAAGCCTCAAAAAGTTGTTTTGCTTTTTTAGAAAGAGCTCAACTTTGGCTGAACGATTATGCAACCATGTAATATAAAAGTACAAATGTACAATGTACTAAATTGATACAAGAGAACTCTTGCAAAATTGTCTATTTTATCTCCTATTTCTCATCCCATTTTGTACATACATAGATATTATTATGTTGTGTATGTTTACATTGAAAACATTTAATCAAACCACTCCCATATTTTATTCATTAAAATTCCCAATACTATAATAATGTACAATATTACACTGTAATTCATGCTTCGATTCGAGCATAACTCTTTTTTTTCTACCAACATCGTCTTTGTTTTCGTTGTTTATTGTTTTTAAGAATAATTGAAGCAGTGCGCGCACGTTGCTAGTTTTAATTAATAAAAAAATCACAAAATAATTCATTGGGAACAAATTAAATGTTTCATTTTTAATTTAAATTTCAAATTGACACAATAACAACAACATAAACATAATGTTATACTGGGGAAAACAAACACTAATTATAAATTTAATAGATTTTGTCAATAAAATGGTAAAATGATTGCTTTCTACTACTTTGTATAGTTATAATATTGGTCTGGTGTGGGTCTGCAGATGAGAATATTAAAGTGGCCAACAGATGTTTCATTACGTTTTTTTTGGTGTTTGTCCAAATAATTACACATTTTTCAAATTCCGCAAATGATGTACCGGACGATAATAAATTGTAAAATAGATATCGAAAGTGATAGAGGGAGTCAGGGGGATGATACCAATAACAACAATAAATATTAAAATTTTCAATTAAAATACGTTTTTTTTTTGTTCTCTGGGAAATTTATGGCTTTTTTGTGTGTTTTATAAATTTTCTGCCATAAAAATGAATGATTAATTAATTGTTTTATACCATACATATACATATATAGACACAAACACAATACGATCAAAATTTTTGGGTTAAATATATAACATTTTCTATTTAGACAGTTTGTGAATAATTTATTTTACTCACCAATTTTATCAATTACATGTTATATTTATAAATATTTTCCAAACTTTTACATTATTGGTTATCACTCATTCCCATCACTAATTTTGTTTATGATAAAGAAAAGGATTCTTATAAAATAAAATTGTATACAGAAGAATGAGTTGTCTCCTTGGTTTTTATTTTGCCAGATGTTTTAAAACTTAATTAAAATGTATTTTTAATTATTCATGATAAGAACGAATTAAATTTAATTTTTTATTGGAGCATAATAGTTTATCAAACCATCCAAGATTACAAATGATACGCTCTTTAAAGCTCAACATAATACGCACAATGCACATATTTAGAGATTAGAGCTAGCTGGACCATCTGTAAAACAGTATGTTCTTAATTAAGCAACACATTTGTTAGAGCCATTAAATTTAAAATGTTGAGGTGGTTCATAAATAAAATTCCCGTCTGTACGTATGTACTAACAACAGTCTCAGATTTTGTTTATCAAGAAAATCACGGCTACTTGATTATTTTGAATTAATATTGCTGTCTATGAAAACAATTAATTTGTCCGTACATCCGGACGAACGAACTTTGGTTTGAGAATCCATAGCTAGAAACCCAAGGGCAATCGACGCCTCTTCAACGCAACTTTCGATTTGAGATAGGTGATGGGAGAAACACAAAATAATGAAATATTTGGTCTATGCACAATGAAACATGTTCCAATGGGTAATTATGACTATATTTTGGGAAATTTTGCTTACGTAATTTTCTCAAAATTTATTTACATAAGTATGTTTTTTTCTGTACATTCCCCTGTACGAAACAATAAATTAAAATTCTTGCTACTTGCTGCTGGTTATTTTAAGAGTTATTTAAATCAATTCATACATATATATCATGCAAAGTCTCCATGATTGTCAAACATATTTTTGAGAATTAAAAATGCCGCCATCGCACATTTTATTTATATGATGGTATAGATAACTGTAGCTCATACCAGTAATACACATCAGATAACTTTACTTTACCTCATACATTCGCAAACACTACTGTACTTTAATTGCACAATTCCTGTCGGTTATGTATTACGAGAACTCAAAATGTATTACCTGTATACGACAAAAATTCTCGTAACTATATACTGATTTATAATCGAAGCCCCAGCCGTATCGAACTTCAAATTTGGGGGTATAAAGTTTAATTTATATAATAGCCGTTGTAGGAAATATTCAATTTTTGCTTACTCGAGGTGTGGCACAATTTTCGTGGAGTGTTATGTATCTAAATGTTATTCGAGAGTTTAAAATCGTTCGAGATTATTCAAGATTTTCAATATCATTCGAGTTTAGTTTGGATTGAAATTCAAGAGCGTTGCCAATAACATTGAATTGGATGCGCTTCTTAAAATTCGATAAATTGCTTAGCATTTAACGAATCCGAACTTTTAAAAATTATTCAATTTCGAGATTATTCCGAGTTTTTCAGTTATTTTTTCGAGGTGTTTTTCGAGATTTTCGTTAATTATACGTTTTTTTTAGAATATCGTGATCATTCTATAGAACTCTAAGGTTAATCGAGCTGTTTGTAATTATTAGAGTCTGTCAAGACGTTGAGTAATCGATTTTTGGCATTTTCTAGATTTTTTCGAGATTTTAAATTTAATTGAAATTTTGTAGGCTTCGGTTTAATTCGAGATTTTCGTTATTATTCGAGTTTTAAATTATATTAAAAAGATGAAATTTTTGACATTTAAGATTTTTTGGATTTATGTAGAGCGTTGAACAGGTTAACATCGAAGTTATTCGAAATTATTCGAGATTTTTACTAACTTCTTGATTTTCAAGAAAATATCTTCTTTATTCTAAGGTTTTAAGTTTATACTAACTAGTTTTTCGGGAATATTTCAAAGGTTTTATGAATATCCTGATTATTTAAGAATCCTAAGGTTATATTTAAACCCGTGCTTCTCGATATTCCTGAGAATATTGTTTTTAAGTTTTCCGAGATTTGCACAGCATTACAAACAGTTAAGATAAATATGAAGGATATTGTGTTACATAGATGATCTTTTTCTAGAATATTCGAGATTTTCCAGAATACACAAAATGATTTTGAATTAAAGCACTTCGAGGTTATTTGATATTTTCAAGATTATTGTTGAAAAGTATTCGAGATTTTCGAGAACTCGTCGATGTTACTCTCATGATATTGCAGATTATTCAAAATTGTTGAAGATGTTAGTGAATTCTTTAAGATTATTTCAAATTTTCCAGATTTTTCGATAATATTGAAAATTGTTCAAAGTTTTTGACAATTTACCTACTGGTATTGAGATACTGCCTTAAATTGAGTCGCATGATGATCTGTTACATGTTTTCGCAGTATTTACGGTTTTTATAAATAACGTACCTTATGTACCTTCATAGATAGCTATCAGACTCCTATTATTTTCATTCCAATATTTAGCTAATTTAGAATTATATGTTTAGCTTGATTTAAATATTATGAATGACAGACTTTTAAAATTCTCTCCTACCTTTTAAGACTAGGCAAAATCAATTTATATTAGTTTTACACTTTTGAGGTGGATATTCGTAATCAATTATCTATGAATTATAAGTGGAAAATTTATAGTTGGCAAAAAGATTTAGAGTTCATCATACACTTATTGGTATAATTGCTACAATTTAAAATTAGCCAAACCATACCAGGTGTATCCAATAAGAACAAACAAAAAACTAAAATTTTGCTGTGTATTGTAAGTTTATCGCGAAATGCACGGTAAGACAATGGTTGCAAGGCGGGTATCTTGATCTGTTGTACCAATATTTGCAGTGATCGTTTAAAAAACATTTCATTTATATGCTCGATTTAATTCATGTACTTTGTAAGAGTATTGTAAATAACTTGTAAATCGTCACTATATGATATCTTTCTATAAAGCAACACAAATTTCTGAGGCTTCAGGAACAATATTTTTAAGGAACAGTAATTCTATTATATATTGAAATATGCAATAAAAATATTGGTAAAACATTTAATAATAGGCAAGCACGAAGCCTTCGGTCCAGCAAAAATGTAACGGACATTATTTCTTCCATTAAAATAAAAGACAAACAACTAAATTTACAACGTTTCTGTATCCAAAACAACTCAAATGACGACACGGACCTATATAGTATATTGTATAACAAGTGAAGAAAACGAGTCATTGCAATACGAAAGTGAAATTTGCAGCCTGAGCAATAGCGAGGGCTGCCCTCACTTGAGTATTGCAATGACTCATTTTCACACAAGTTACACACGCTATTTTTTCTACGATAGAAAAAAAAATTATTCGCAACAAAAAATGAAATTGGAATGTTTGGATTTTCACAAATCGTGTGGCAATATTAAGAAATCGTTGTGTAATGAATATTTTCATACGATTTTAGTAGACGACGCAAAGGCTCCTTTTGTTATATAATTTAAATACAAAAAATCATCATAGAAAGCATAGGTTACTCCACTATCGTAGAAAAGAGATTTTACAGCACGGGTCGGTAAAGTAATACTTTCGAATCGAAAACTTTGAATCGAAAACAACTGTATGATTACTGAAAGCAATATGATGGAAAATTCTGGTAAGGAAAGAATTTAATTTTAATCGGTTAAGAAATAGCCTATGGAAGGCTACTACTTTCTGAGATTGCAATTTCCCAACGAATTTTGTTTCTCGAGAATTCGAGAGTTTGAAAATTCTTTCTCGAGGAGTAATCCCGAAAAATCTCGGGAATTTTTATATTTTTGAAATTACTAAAATTTGATCAAAAAATACTTTTTATGCAATGATTTATTTCAAGTTTCAAGCATTTATATTGCATTGATGGTGTTGATAAATTCACAATAATTCGAAATGCACAAAAGTTATGATAATGATAATGAATGCATAAAAATTATGATCCAAAGATCTCTCTATACTCTTTGTCTTGAATAATTTTACGAGCCAAGAAAAGCTGTGGTTTGCACAAGGATTTACAGCTGTGAAGATTTGAAAAATTATACATAAAAAAATCAACATCAGGATCTATTCAGCAATATATCATCGCCAAACCAGTTGCTATTTTACTTCACCTTGCTACGGTAGTACGGAACATTTTTGTTTGTTATTGCTAGCGGACCTACGTATTTAGAGAGGAAACAAGTGGAAGGCCGGTTTTTAGTAAAAAAAACACAACATTTGGATGCTCTATTTATAGGGTTAGTAAAACAATTCAGCATGTAAACGACCATGTTTACGAGATAAATAATGGCGAACTTTATTGTTTCAATTATTCGACTTAGGTTTGAAAAATTTTAAGTTTTTCCATCAAATTTAGTATCGACTAACTTAATATTTCTTATTCCAATGATGTCAGAATATGGTTTTACCGAAATTTTATTTTTCAGAGGTTGGTAAAAAATAAAATGAGCTTTTGTTACTGTAACGGGTGCTACATTAACGTATACCATGCAAATAATCGAAAAATTGCAGTTTTTTCTACAAAGGCTAATCAAAATTTCCAAAATTGTATTCATCTTCCTATCTGAGTTTAATCCAACACAGGCAAATGCCGTTAAATGAACAATATGCGATTGTTGGAATACGTTTCTAATTAACCTAAACTCAGTTAAAGAAAATAAATTGCTGAACTTCCAAAGAATACAAGTTACTTGCATTTGCATGTCAAATGAAGAAAAACAATAAACAAGCCAAGCAAAGCCCCAAAATCAGACTGGAGACAAACTAATAATTGAGAATATCTAGAATCTTAAAGAGAATATATACGACGACAATGGACGGCGATGACTAAGATCTACCAAAGTACAAAAGTGTGACTCAATCATTGAGATAAAATTTCGACCAAAAGTAAATCGGAATTTAACATCAAATTTTGCTATAAATAGATCAATGTATGTAAGCTGAGCTGACATTTTTTGTAGTAATCGTTTGGTTGCGGGTTGATGAATCATCACGTTTTCTGAAAAGCATCCAACACAAATATGTAGTTGAGTTTAAATTTCGAACGGAATCCGGATGATAGTAGAAATGTTTGCAGTTTGAGAGACATTTTTCAAGACGATCGACTCTGAGAAATTTGGGTTCAAATTATTACTTAAAATAAAATTAAAATCTTTTATGATGTTGTTTGCGTTCGGACAAATTCTCCACGTGACGTAAAATTAACTAATTAATCGGTTAACCTTAATCAAATTTGTATCCTCTTAGGACAACGAAATAAGGTCGTAGAAATTAATATCATAAAAATATGGAACTAGGATCAAGACTAAGCTTCCTGATTGGGTAAAAGAATAGCAGGCTTTTGATGGCAATCCAACGCAATATATTTTCATGGATACAACCGTAGAAAACATACTAAAACATTACGAGATTGTGGGGCAACAAACCGATATTCAGAGCAATTCTACAAAGCGTTACACAGAAAATCAGACGCAACGCGGATGCAGCTCTAATATCCCACAACATTAAGATAAGATCAAAATAAGATCAAAACCAAAGACTATTCAGTGGACACAATCGAATTTTTCGTCGAGACATACCGGAATCGGGCGCTAGATATATTCATAAGAGGATTGAATGGCGAGTCCCAGAGGCCTACACATCGAGTCTGGAATTTCTAAACCTGACCTTTAGGCACATGGTGATCCATAAAAGGAATTTCAATAATTCAATAGGAGCTCCAATTAATAAACCAACTCCTGTATATCCATCCATGCAAAGGAAACCTGACTATATACCAGCACCCCAACGAAGATTTGATTACAATATACCAGCATCACAAAGAAATATTCCATCCAACATCAAACATCAAAATAATAAAATGCAGCCTCATCGACCAACAGAACTAAAACCAGCAATATCAATGGAAGTTGACCCATCTATCCGAACGAAAGAAGTCAACTATATCAATCATCCAAACTACCAGACAACATTTAAACGGGAACCAGAGAATCATTACACGAGGACTCAGATGAAAAAATTCAGCAAATAATATTCAACCGACTTACCATCATCAAGTAGGAAATCAAGGAAATAATTATTAGAGTCGCACAACTAGCAAAGGGGAAAATAATTAACACGAATTTACTGGATAAGGAAGAAATCGGATGGTTGATTACGGAAATTTAAACTCTCCCATACACAAATTAAATAGAGGCTTTTAAATGTAGCGTTAATACTTAAAACAAGTAAACACAATTTTAATCATATTATCATTCGAAGAACCATCAAACAAAACAAGCAGGTACACCTGGAATATAAAGAACTCCTCCTAAACCAAGGCGAATTATTTGGAATCATTCGGAAATACAATACATTCCATGAGACTTTTATTTGCGAAATAAATTGCCTAGAAGAGATAAAAAACGATCATTGTATCAGTCAACTCATAAATGATACGCAAGCTAAATGTGACTATCAATTTAACAGAAACCAAATAATTGAAGCCTTGAACGACAACACAATCTATTTGAGCAACTTCAAGAGAGACATTCTTAACTTCAACACTAACAAACACCTAGAGGGAAACTTTTTGATACAGTACAACAATGAAACAAGAAAAATTAATGATGCTACATTCACAAACCAAGAAATAAAACCATCTCAAGTCCGACCATCCATACCTCAACCTAATATAATGGAAAACGGCGTTAAACCTGGCCCAAAATTCATGACATGCATCTTAATAATGTGGCTCAACTAAAAAAATTGTTCATAAAGCATAAAGAATCAGAACTTATAGATTTCGGATTTACAGCTTTAATTTTAATAACCATTTACGTCTTCTCAGTCAAAAAACAAACCATGTCTCCGAAAAAACCCACGAGGCAACATTCCCAGCCGTTAGTTATTAAGTTACATGAGCATCCGCCACGAGTATATAAAGCTGACTATAAACTTTATTAGTTATTATTTACGAAAAATTAATAAAATATCATAAAAAGCTTCAAAATTGATTGATTTTTAATTGACATTTCACATTTGTATTTTAATTTCTCATGTTATCTAGAAACATAGATCAAATGTTTCTATGAGAAAAGAGCAAAAATTAAAAATGACTTACTGTTTTCATTTTTTATTTATGAGTAACAAACTATGAAAAACCTACATAGGTCCTACCACATAATACATTAAAACAAAGGTAATTCTGATCCCTAAAAATAATACATTTACATTTGCTTGACTTAGTCTACCTATCTTTGGCATAATTAAAAAAAAGTGAAGGTACCATCCCAAAATTTTCTTTAAAAATGGTTTTCTGTAAAATGGCCCCCCCCTCCTTCCAGGAACGATTTTTTGCTTGAAATTAATCAAGGAATCATCTCTGAAAATGTTTACACTCAAGTACAAAACACCATGTATACAGGGTGAGGAAAAAGTATGGAAACCCTTAAAAATCTCGCGGAGTTCAGTCCAAAACAAAATGAACAAAGTTTATTCTTAGGTCATTTTCAACAAGGAATTTAATGGTGAGTTTAGTTGTGACCTTGACCTTCATTTTCAAGGTCATTTGGAGGTCAAGGTAATTTTTTAAAATTATAACTCTTATTTTTGATGACAGAACCTAAAAGAGCGATCAATTTTACATCCGAGTTTACATTGTACGGAAACCCCTAGAAATCTCGCAGAGTATGTCCAAAAAAAAAAATAAGCAAGGTTTGTTGTTGGGTAATTTTCAACAAGGAATTTAACGGTGAGCTTGGTTGTGACCTTGACCTTCATCTTCAAGGTCATACTAAGATCAAGGTCATATAGTATAGGGAAACTTCTATTTTTGACATCGGATTCGAAAAGAGCGATCAATTGTACGTCCGAATATGAATTTTCCATGACCATCTAAGGTCACCTGAAGGAACAAAAAATTGTATATGTACTTCACAAAAAATGTTTCTCTATAAAAAATGACCTTGACCTCCAAATGACCTTGAAAATGAAGGCCAAGGTCACAACCAAGCTCACCATTAAATTCCTTGTTGAAAATTATTTAATAATAAACCATGCTAATTTTGTTTTTTGGCCGAGCTCCGCGAAATTTTTAGGGGTTTCCATACTTCTTCCTCACCCTGTATATCATATACATACATACTATATTAACACCTAAACTCCAAAAGTACGATTTAAATTTCTTATTGATTTTTATGCTGAATTTTCTAAATTACCAAAGTTTTAAATTTTCTACATTTTGAAATAAAAATTTCTCAGATTTGTCAATAGGAACCTCTAAATTTTCAAATTTCATAATTGCTAAATTTTATATTATAGAATTATTTAGTTTCCTAAATTTCAAAATTTTTAAATTCCCAAATTTGTAAGTTTGACATTTTGTGTGAAGCGACAATTTTCGAAGATTTATATCATTCTGCCAAACAAAGTGAAGATTTTCATGAACTAGAATAACCGATGAAATGAGAGGAATTACTAATGTTTCGTAGACTTGCCGTTGGATTTTTTTGTAGAAAGCCGCGCTTGGGTAATATTGAGTAATTCAAACAGAAATATAAAAATTCGCCTTCGTCCAAATTCTAAACTTTAGCACCAACTAACAAAATTAAACATATTTTTAAATCTTTAGGAGATTATTTAATTTTTCCCTAATTTTTAAGTTCCCAAACTGAATTTAAAAAATGAAAATTTCGGAATTCTCAAAATTCTGAAATTCTTACTTCTGTAATTTTTGCTAAATTATTCAACGAGAATTTTTCCTTTACACGAGTACCTTTGTGCGTATTTCGAAAACTCAGAATTTAACAACTTTCTAAACTTCTAACATATTTGAAATTTAGAAGTTCCAAAGTTATAATTGTAGTTTAAACTAAATCTATATACACTCCCGAGCAACTGAATCGACTAGACCATCAAAACGCATATTTTTTTAAAAAGGCTGGATCGATTTTCGAAAAACAACCTTCTTTTGACAGACTAGTATTTTATCTTTTCAAGGATACCTTTATCATTAAAATCCATACAGTACTTTTCAAATTAAAGCAGTCTTAGCAAAATGCGATGTTTCGGTGAAAACAATTGGCGTGATGCGATCTCCTGTATAATGCCACGTTGACCGATATTTGTCATCACTTATGAGTCAGACGTTGACCTGAACAAATCTCTACCAGTTTAATTCATTGTTTCCTTAAAATCATGGATACCACTCCAGAAAAATCCGCACAAGTTGTTGCTTTATTGCAAGAAGGACGCAATCAACAAGAAGTCGCTCGTCAGCTTAACATGAGCCAATCTGCTGTCTCAAGAGTATTCACAAGGTTTCAGGAAACTGGTACCTTCAATCGAAAAGTACAAACCAGCCAGTTTCGGTGTACATCAGAGAGGGACAATCGATTAATCGTCCTAACTTCACTGCGAAATCGCCATCCCTGAAGATTGCGTTAGAGGAGGAGTGGGGTTCGATCCCCCAAGTATTTGTCAAAACCTTAATAAGGTCAATGGGGAACCGCATGCGAACCGTTGTAAACGCAAGGGGGAGGGCCATACTTATTATTAACCAATAAAATTATTTTTGTTTCGCTTGAATTTTTTGTTGTAATTTAATTTTAAACACCCGTATATTTTTTGCTTAATCATCAATTTTGGTTGCGTTTTCATTCAAAATTCATTACAAAAAAAAGTACTAAACCAATTTTCATAAAAATAGTGTCATTTTAAAGCAAAAATATCAGGCTTTCAAAAAAATAATGTCTTATGAAAATCGGTTTGACCGTTCTCACAAAAATCGCCCTTATGTGAGCGCTTAAGGTTTTAGTCGATTCAGTTGCTCGGGAGTGTATATAAAAATGGTGTAAAAATGTATGTGCGCACATCAGTTGAGAACGGCTGAACCGATTTGGCTCAATCATTTTCTATTATGTTTGAAATTGCCAGGAGATGGTTCTTACGAAATAAAATTTTGGGAAAATCCTTCGGAAAAGTCGGAAAATTCGGAAAATCGAAAAATTATGTTTTTGTAAGGGATTTGGCGCGTATCCAAACCAGATGGTCTTTTAGAAGATAAAAATTGGAAAATCTGAGTGGAAAACACGGAAACTTCCGGAAAAACCCGAAGAAAATTGAATTTTTTTTCAATAAAATTTTGAATTTTTTGTATGTTTTGAGGACCGATTGGGCTTAATCTTTTTTATTGTGTTTGAAATTGCCAGGAGATGGTTCTTACAAAAGAAAATTTTGGGAAAATCCTTCGGAAAAGTCGGAAAATTCGGAAAATCGAAAAATTATGTTTTTGTACGGGATTTGGTGCGTATCCAAACCAGATGGTCTTTTAGAAGAGAAAAATTGGAAAATCTGAGTGGACAACTCGGAAACTTCCGGAAAAACCCGAAGAAAATTGAATTTTTTTTCAATGAAATTTTGAATTTTTTGTATGTTTTGATGACCGATTGGGCTTAATCTTTTTTTATTGTGTTTGAAATTGCCAGAAGATGGTTCTTACAAAAGAAAATTTTGGGAAAATCCTTCGGAAAAGTCGGAAAATTCGGAAAATCGAAAAATTATGTTTTTGTACGGGATTTGGCGCGTATCTAAACCAGATGGTCTTTTAGAAGAGAAAAATTGGAAAATCGAAGTGGAAAACTCGGAAACTTCGGGAAAAAAAGAAAATTGAATTTTTTTTCAATGAAATTTTGAATTTTTTGTATGTTTTGATGACGGATTAGGTTCAATCTTTTTCTATTGTGTTTGAAATTGCCAGGAGATGGTTCTTACGAAAGAAAATTTTGGGAAAAGCCTTCGGAAAAGTCGGAAAATTCGGAAAATCGAAAAATTATGTTTTTGTACGGGATTTGGCGCGTATCTAAACCAGATGGTCTTTTAGAAGAGAAAAATTGGAAAATCTGAGTGGAAAACTCGGAAACTTCCGGAAAAACCCGAAGAAAATTGAAATTTTTTTCAATGAAATTTTGAATTTTTTGTATGTTTTGATGACCGATTGGGCTTAATCTTTTTTTATTGTGCTTGAAATTGCCAGGAGATGGTTCTTACAAAAGAAAATTTTGGGAAAATCCTTCGGAAAAGTCGGAAAATTCGGCAAATCGAAAAATTATGTTTTTGTACGGGATTTGGCGCGTATCTAAACCAGATGGTCTTTTAGAAGAGAAAAATTGGAAAATCTGAGTGGAAAACTCGGAAACTTCTGGAAAAACCCGAAGAAAATTGAATTTTTTTTCAATGAAATTTTGAATTTTTTTTATGTTTTGATGATCGATTGGGCTTAATCTTTTTTATTGTGTTTGAAATTGCCAGGAGATGGTTCTTACAAAAGAAAATTTTTGGAAAAACCTTTGGAAAAGTCGGAAAATTCGGCAAATCAAAAAATTATGTTTTTGTACGAGATTTGGCGCGCATCCAAACCAGATTGTCTTTTAGAAGAGAAAAATTGGAAAATCGAAGTGGAAAACTCGGAAACTTCCGGGAAAACCCGAAGAAAATTGAATTTTTTTTCAATGAATTTTTGATTTTTTTTTATGTTTTGATGACGGATTAGGCTCAATTACGCTCAATCTATTTCTATTGTGTTTGAAATTGCCAGGAGATGGTTCTTACTAAAGAAAATTTTGGGAAAAGCCTTCGGAAAAGTCGGACCACCGCATAACTTGATGCTCAAGGTTGGATCTGTAATAATCATGCTACGCAATCTGAACCATCCGAAATTGTGTAACGGAACGCGATTGAGTGTGAAGAAACTGATGAACAACATGATTCAAGCGACGATCATCAAGGGCAAATTCAAAGGAGAAGATGTTCTAATTCCGAGAATTCCTATGATTCCAACTGACACACCGTTCGACTTCAAGCGCATTCAGTTCCCCGTTCGTTTGGCGTGTGCTATGACGATTAACAAATCGCAAGGTCAATCGTTGGAAGTGTGCGGAATAAATCTAGAATTTCCGTGTTTTTCTTATGGTCAGTTGTACGTCGCGTGCTCGAGAGTTGGCAAACCATCATCGTCGTTCATTTATGCGCCGGAGAACAGAACTAGAAATATTGTTTACCACAATGCATTGTATTAATTTGCGTTTGTATTCGATTTAATTCCACTCGAATAAAATACATTGAATTCTTTTGAATTCCAACTGACTCCAATTCATTTCCACAATGAGAGAAAAAATCCAAAACACAACTCAATTTTCGAAAGACGCCTGAGTTTGAATCGACATTTCATTCACTTTTCAATACATTAGTGTTGAATTCGATGAAAATGGAATGGAATGTCCTCTCAACTGAATCATCTATTGAGAATAGAGTTGAGTTGTTTGATTTTTTCTATCATCAAAATCAATTTTCGTGAAGGACAAAAGTATTTGCTCGAAACGAAGTAATTTGGGGCGGGACGAAGTTCGCCGGGTCAGCTAGTATAAGCTAAAAATAAAAATTCTATATTTCTCATACTTTATTTGGCTTCTTGACATAACCGTTAGGTTAATCTCCAATATTTATATATTGAACTTAAAGTAAAAATTTCCTTTGCATGAAACCCACGTAAATTATTTTATTCCTAAATTTGAAAAGTGTTGTATTGTGGTGTAATACTCTATATTAAAATATCTTATTGAGAGCTATAACCAACATCAATAGTTATAAAAAATTTATTAGGCTTACAATTTTAATAGTTATATCAATTTGTTTTGGTCAATTTTGGTTAATAATTATCGATAAATGAAAAAGAAAATTTGAAACTTGCAAAATTAATATTTTTATTCATGCAGTAGTTGTTTAAAATTAATTATGTGAAGTGAATTTCTAAACTGTTGGATAAAAGTGAAATTAGTTAGATTTCCGTTAAACTAAAATTTAATTCCTCATTCTGACATGAGCAGTCACAAGCAAATGATGAATTGTTTAATTAAAAAAAACTAATAGCCAGCACTTACGTGTTATATTTATAACCACAGACGAGTGACCAACATTATTGTTCTTCGAAGCATCCATTAAAAACAAAACATATATGTATTGTACATATATGATCGATGTTGAATAATTACAACAACACAAATTTTCCATCAACCGCCTGTGTCATTTATCACCCCTACCCCTTAGTCTCTTACACAACGAAACATAAAATTAAACTGACAAATTTCTTTTATACCATTGTTTGTTAAACATACGCGTATAACTCTCGCTCATATAAATTTTTGTAAGAAAGGCACAAGTAATGAAATCACTTTAATTAATTTTCTTGATAAATGTATTACATGATCTTTAAATTAATAAATTTTTTTTTTTTTGTTATTTTTTCATCTTATGTAACACATTTATCATCTTGGCTTATTCTTAAATTAAATTTTATATAAATATGTACATAATTATTTTATAAGTGCAAACATGTTGCCCGACATTATTCCGTAAGCCACAGGACTTAGCACAATCTATATAAATACGATGGCACCTAAGATGTTTTTATGTTTTGTCTTATTTTGGTACACGTTTTCCTATTCATCTTATATACAAAAACCTATACCTTTTATAACCATTTTCACCCATGTCCATTACGTTTCCCTCTGGTTGTTGTGTTTTGTGTACATATTTACAAAAATTCTTAAATAATTTACAGTTTTGTGTTCAAAAGAATCTACTTGCCTCTTATTTTATTTTCAGTTACTCGTATGTATATTTTTGTATACCAGAGAAAAGAAGAAGAACGTCTAGGGGAGATAAATTATGTTCTTAAAATTATTACGATTTTATTTGTTGCAATTCTCAAGAATCCTGCAACCAACAAAATGTTTGTACTTCTGGATGATCACATAAATTTTGTTTTATATACAATTGTTGGGAATTGTGAAGGGAAAACCGGCGGTCATAATTCACACTCTACACTGTATTGTAATACGATTTGTAATTTCATGAATTACATACATATGAATGCGCGGATAAAAGATGTCGCATAAAAATAAAAATTTAAAAGACACATTTTTTTGGAAAATTATGATGCTTCCCATCCATAAAGCATAAATATGCGAGTATAATCTTATGAATGGGAACAAAAAATTATGTTTATGACATTTTGAAAATTACACCCTTTTTTTATGTGTATGTGTACTTGATAATAATGTAATTTGTATTTAGCATAAAAATTTGTTATTTTTTTTTTTTTTTTTGGGTAACTAGCTATGTATACGAAACTACCCCAAGTATTAATATTTTATTTTTGTTAAGATGGAAATTTTGTAACATTTACATGTTCATCAATTATTAAAATTGAAATTTTTTTGATGATTTAAGTTTTTATTTTTTGTGTTGAATCACGTTGTCGGTAGATACACTTTCTCTATTATGGAAATGATTAATGTAATTAATTTTGGAAAAGCGCATGATCTGTTTAAGAGTTTTTTTAAAAGTAATTTTAATTAGATTTGTATGAACGTGTTTAACCAGAAATTCATTTTCTTAGTACTGTTTAAAGGAAATCCAAGATAAATACAATGCTAGAGTTAATTCAAAAATATTTTGATGTTTTAATTTAATATCTGTTCTGGGATTCAACTTTCCAATTGCATCGGCGGAAAAATCGCGGAAGCTTAGTTCTCTTTGGTGTTGAAAGATTAAATAAATTATTCAACTTACATCCAGCAACGAATGAGTTTATAATCCGATTACTCTTGATGCACATAAACCCGAAACACCTATGCTATATACGAGTATATACTATACAGTTGGGTCTATCTAATGTTTTGATTTAATTAAACACAAACCTAGTCAAATGTGGGAACACTTTGTAGAGGCCTTTTCTATCCATCCCAAACTGTATAAAGTGGACATACCTGAAAGTAAAAGAAAAAAATATTAAATTTTAAGATTTAAAGTTTAAAAATATAATAGTTTGAGTTAATTCAAAAAACATTTCTTTAGAAAAGTTTGGCAGAGTTGAAAGTTTTCATTGAAATTTGCCAGCGAGGTATTATGCGTGGGAGAAGTAGCCTTCCTCAAACTGCGTTACTTCTGATTAAACACCAGTTAATCCCAATTCACAAATTTGGACATTTCAAAAGCAAATGTTCACTTCGAAAATAATTCCCCGCTCACATGTTCCATAATTTCGTAATAAAAAAAAAAAAAAAAAAGATGGCGACTGAATAAGTTGTGCATGCTTGTCGGAAATTAGTAATAATTAATGAATAATATGTATACATACTATTATGTTGATTTGTTTAAATAAAACTAAGTGATTTGCATAATGGTATTAATTATAAACTGTAATTTATTTACCTAAAACTAACAAAAAAATGCTATTCTGTTTGCGTTGATTTTTAATACGTCAGAAATATTACCGGATCAGTGGTGCATTTCAGTGTTTTTGTGATTGCATTTTAAAAACCGTTAAAAGAATTACATTTCAAACATTGTTTTGTGTGTGTTAAAAATAAATAAACTAAAAGACAAAATGAATTTAGAATTGCTTATCGAAAATCCGAACCCAACAAACGTGGATTTTTTGACAGCTATTAAATAGTTATCTGTGTCAGTCTCACAAATTCACGTAAGTCTTTTCAACGATAATAAAAATACAAAAAAAACGTGTGGGCAAAATAGAAAACAGTCTTCCAAAAAAAAAAAAAAAAAAACAACTCGGCAGTTCTGAAGCTTCAAGCTGAAGTGAATAATTTGAGGCAAAGCGAATTGCAGAACGGCATAGTGGTAACGGGCCTTCCATCAGCTGCAGATGTTGTAACCAAATGAGACAAATTATATAAATTTGGGGCTTATAATTTAGTAACATCTTACTTTCAACAAACTAAAAACCGTGTCAAGTACGCAGTGGGGCAAAATCATCAGTATACGTCACTATTAAGTTCAATTCAACTGAAGTTAAAACGAAGCTTCTTAAAAATGTTAAAGATAAGGGACCTTTATATTGGAATCAACTATATACTGATTCGTGTAACAATACCAATAGAGAGAATCTGGTGCATGTCAGTGAAAAGGTTACTGCGCGACAAAAATTTTAAATTATTGAATTTAACGGTGAAATGGAAATGTCCATTCAGAAGGGGATAACATATTCTATAAATAAACATAAACCGCTTAACCTTTTCGGACGCCATTTAAAATTGATTTACCTCCAAAAATACAATTCGTAGCACAACTATGTACTGCTATGATAAGGCATTATACATAAGAGAACGATGGGCTCAAGAGAAATGAGACAAAAATTAAAAATAACGGTTGATCGAAGCGACGAAAGTTGATGTACAATATATTGTACAAGGCGTTCAGAAGGGTTAATGAACAAATTGCCAAAACTCAAAGAATTTTTACACCCGTTGAATTATCAAGTGGAAATAATTATATTGACTGAAACTTTTTTGTCCCAACGTGAAGCAAAATTCTATATTTTATGTTACTCGTGAAAGTCGTGGTCGTGGTGGTTGTTTGCAAATATCTGAGATGTGATTTGTTAGAAGCTTCAAATTTAATGGAGAATGACTTTTTAGTTACCAATAGTAGATTAGTTAATGTTAATATTATCGGAACCTACAGATTACCACACACTTCCATACCCCAATTCTTAGAATAATTTCAATATAAATCTTTTAAATTATTCTAAAGTTATTAATTACCGCAGAGTTTTAATGTCAAACGGTTTTGAGATTATTAATAAAATAGAACTCAAGTACGCGACTCACATTTTTTATCAGACTGGTACACTATTAGATCATTTTTTAAATTCTAGTAGGTATACGTTCCTGACTCTTTACGATAATGTAGACTTTAGTGACCATAAATTTACACTTACTAAGTGTTTCGTTCCTTTTCGTGATTTTTATCTAGCACTAGTGAACAATTTATTAATTAACTCCAAAATTATCACACTAACCATAAAACATGGTGAATTCAAGAAACCGTGGTTTACCAATAATTTAAAATCTAAAATTAAAATTAAGAATGATATTATAAACTAAAAAGGAAATATCCTCCAAATACTTATTTTTCGGAAAGATTTGGCATTTTAAAAAAATTGATCCACAAAAAAATAGGAAATAGGAGGAAACAATATTATACCTCACAATTTAATCAAAGCGTAGATACTTCCAAAAAAGTTTGGAATCTTTTTCGTCAATAATTTAAGAAATTGAATTACAAATCAATGGCATTGTAACCAATTGGCTGTTGCTGAGAAATTTAATGAACATTTTAACGTAACTGGTAAAAGAATTACCCAATGTTTTCCTAATGTTCAATGTGATATTAGTTTTTTGCAATATGTATACTATCACGAGCGAATTAAATAGATTTTTGAATGTAAATGATGAGGAAGTTGTAAAAATAATATCTGATTTAAGATCAGACGCTGCTGTTGGATAGGATAATATATCTGCCAATCTTATTCAATCTATTAAAACAAGTGTTTCTAAATTGTAGATTTTATTTTATTAGGTTTCTAAGTTGTAGATTTACGACAGATTTTTACGACAGAAAGCAAGAATATTTCCTCTCTACAAATCAGGCAGCAAGAACTGAAAGTCCTTGTTTGCAGATATCCCGAATTTTGTTTAATACCCCAGATTACATAACATGAGTAGGAAAAATATGTTTTTCTTTCAAAAATCGTGAAAAGTAGACTTTTTCCTCTATTTTTAACGCCTAAATCATCTCTTAATCCGAATTTAGTTACTAGACTAGTTACTAGAATTTAAAAGAGAGTAAAAACTTCATATACATACATAAAATATTCATTTGGTAAACAAACTTTCCCTTCGGATTGAACAATTTTCATTTCGCATCGTAATACTCTCCAGGATTGCAACCTCAAAACAATAAAATGATGAAATTGGTTGGTACTCATAATGTACATTTTGCTCATTTGCGTTCTGCTAATTTTGATATTTTGCCATTTTTCAAATGGTAAATAAAAAAAATTTTGAAATAAAAAAAAAAAAATTATTATAATTGTAAAGACGACGAGTGTGAGTTTGTCCTAAAATTAAAGATTTGTCCTAAAAATTGATTTTCCTTAATAAATCTCTCGTTATTATGAATTAATTAATTAAGGGGCTTAGAACAAGTTGCGTCTCTTTGCGTAAGTTCAAAGAAATTCCCATAAAAAATTTTATTAATCTGGGGCAAAGATCGTACCCAAGTGACATATATTATAAAGGGTAGCCGGCGATTAATCTATTTATAAAAAATATAACAACTTTTTTTTTTTTTTTTTTTTAATTGAATTTCTTTATTATGCTCAATACATATAAATATGTGTTAAAGAGCTATACATAAATATTTAAATTAACATAATTTTTAATGGTACAATTAAATTAAAATTAAAAAATTAATAAAAAAAAAAATTGTATACATATTAATAATATTAACATTGTAAAAGTTAAAAATTTAAATTTGAGTTTCAGATATGGAGTTAAAGAAGTTAATACAAGTAAGAAGAATGACAATAAGAAATTTAAAAAAAAAACTAATTAAGTAGTGTAAAAGCGTATGTCCTGGAATACCCCAAATGGGGTGGATTTTTATATGTAAATTACAACAACACAAACGATTACATATGTTTTTTAATATGAAGATTACAGTAGAACCACGATAATTAAATCTCTATATAAAATGTAAACGTAAGTATATAATTTTATTAAAAATCCGTTGTTCAACTGTACATTAACTGTACAATATTTTTTTAAGACATTTTGTTAGATGGCAGCACAGTCATAAACTTTAAGCTTTGAACTTTTTAATATTAATTAATTTTTCGATAGATGGTGCACATTTCTTACAGTTTAATTATCAACCACGATAACTAAAACTCTATATAAATGTATCTAAAATCAGGTATTCAACTGTAAATTATTATTATTTTCCAACTTTATCTGTAGGTGTCACTTTAAAAGCTTATTTTATGTACATGGTTTGTAACTTGGTTCAATATACAGTTTTATTATCAACCACGATAACTAAAACTCTATATAAATGTATCTAAAATCAGGTATTCAACTGTAAATTATTATTATTTTCCAACTTTATCTGTAGATGTCACTTTAAAAGCTTATTTTATGTACATGGTTTGTAACTCGGTTCAATATAAAGTTTTATTATCAACCACGATAACTAAAACTCTATATGAATTTATCCAAAATCAAGTATTCAAGTGTCTTTGAAAGTTTATTTTTAGGTACTCAACTGTAATAAAGTAAAAAATATTGATTATGATTAATTTCTGTCTATGTAAGAGAAAAATATTCGCTTTTGAAGTGTATTAACCTGATATATCGCGTTTCATAAAAAATAAAATTATTCACATATACATACATGTACATATAACAAAAATCATCGTGAATAAACTGCTAAGGTCATTAAAATCTAACACATTAATTAATATACATGACTTAATATATTATTAAAGTGAATAAGGTCATTAAAATCTACAAGAAATTTGTGAAGTTCTGTTATTAGTGTTATTGCATAAATATAGAAACGTTTTGTTAATTATTTTGTGAATTAATAAATCTAAATAAATAAAAATAAAATCAGCATTGATACAGATTTGCGAAGCTGATTTATACGTGTTGTAATAAATTAAGAAAACTTAATTCAAATACTGTTTTTATTGTATATCAATTTAAATATATTAAATTTGAATAAATAAAAATAATTTCAGCATTAAAGAAAAAGTAAGTTTAAATATATAAAAAGTTTTTATTATATTATTAGAAATATTTATTATTATTATTATTATTATTTACTATATTACAGATAATTAATACTAAAATGAACAACTGCGAATTATGTATGTTCACTTTTTCGTCAAAAGACCATCTAAAACGTCACCAGGAAAATCAGCATCCAACAGAAAAGACGTTATGCGATATATGTGGATGTACATATATCAATAAACGAAAGCTGGATTATCACCAAAAGAGATGTAATCGTCTTGATAATTTACAACAGCCAGGACCATCTATTCCATCAAATTCAAGGATAGCTGTAGTAGCCGCTAAGAGAAGGAAAACGGATGATGCACCCGCTGAGGCTGCTAACGTTTTATGTGGTGATTGTAATGTAAGTGTTCCAAAAAAAAATCTGTTTAATCATTATAGATCATTATTACATAAAAATAATTGTTTACAAAACTATAATGAGAATGATGATGAAAACATTCGAATCATTAGCAATGCATTTAAATCCAGAATAATTAGTTATAGGGTTTCAGATGTACCTAATAACTATATTAGTATAAATGATTTTATGTGTTCTATAAAACATAAAATAATCAAATTAATACAGCTTCAAACAGAATCATTTAAAGCTGTTAAAACAAATTTTGAATTGTTTGGTTTATTCACCAAATATGATTTGAAAAATGAATCAAATGTTAGTTCAATAAAATCATTTAATACTAAAAATGCAATTTTAACGGAAGCTACTGATTTGAATGAGATATTTTCTCAGATTGTTTGCACCCTCAATACTCTGAGTGAGGAGTTTCAGGAGAAAGAGTCTGGATGGGCTATGGACAAAGTATTGTTCATTGAAGTGAATTTTAATAAATATAGTCCTATGAGAGGGTCCTCTTACATACCTCTCCCAAAAATTTTTAAAGATAAAAAGGCTATAATCAATGTCCAAAATTCAGATCAAGCCTGCTTCGCCTGGTCGATCATGGCTAGCAAATATCTTAATGTAGCAAATCCTCAACGGTGTAATTCTTATCCTCATTATAGTTCTATCTTAAATTTAAGTAATCTTAGTTTCCCCATGCCATTAAAAGACATCCCACAATTTGAAAATCAGAATAATATAAGTGTAAATGTGTATGGGATAGAAGGTAATCAAATTGTGGGACCTTTATATTATACAAATTCGAAAAAATCACACCACGTTAATTTGTTGTATATAGACGATGGTGTAAATAGTCATTATTGTTTTATAAAAAAATTAAATACGTTAGTGCACAAACAATTATCAAAAAGAACAAATAAAAAATTCATTTGTGATGGATGTTTAATTTTTTTTCATACTGAAGAAAAATTAAATATTCATCTACAACATGGATGTAACAAAATTAAATGTGTGCTCCCTAATAAAGATAATGATATTTTAGAATTTAGAAATTATAATCATAAATTACAAGTCCCATACGTGATATATTGCGACTTCGAAGCAATATTAAAACCAATTGATTCGTGTACTCTAAATCCTATAACATCATTTACTGAAAATATTTTAAAACATGAACCCAGTAGTTTTGGATATTACATTAAATGTTCATATAATGATAGTAAATCTAAATTTGTTACATACAGAGGTAGTGATTGTGGAAAAATTTTCATTGATAAAATAAAAGAGGATTTAGAAATTATATACAATGACCTACACATAAATCGAAAAATGAAAAAACTTTCCTGCACGGAGCAATTAAATTACAATTTATCAAATCAATGTCATATTTGTAACGGTGATTTTAATGATGATGAAAACTATAAAGTTATGGACCATTGCCATTTAACAGGAAAATTTAGAGGTGCTGCGCATACTAAATGCAATTTAAATTATAAGATAGCAGATTTCATACCAATATTTTTTCACAATTTAAGTGGCTATGATTCGCACTTTATCATAAAAGAATTAGGTTTTGATACGGAACAAATAGATTTAATTGCTCAGAATAAGGAGCGATATATTTCATTTACAAAAATGTTCAAAATTAATGAGATTAAAAAAATTAAATTGAGGTTTGTAGATTCATTTAAATTTATGGCAGCTAGTCTTGATAAACTAGCTAACAATCTTAATGACTCTCAATTCGATGAAGTTAGAAAGAGTTTTTCTAATCAAAATGAATTTAATCTTATAAAGAAAAAAGGTGTTTTCCCATACGATTATGTAGATAGTTTTAAAAAATATGATGAAACTGAATTACCATCCAGAAATCATTTTTTTAACAAATTACAAAATACTGATATATCTGATGAGCAATATAATCATGCTCTAAATGTATGGAAAACATTTAAATGTAAAAATTTAGGTGATTATTCCGACTTATATTTAAAATCAGATGTACTTATTTTAGCCGACATATTTGAAAATTTCCGGAAAGTTTGTATGCAAACATACGATCTAGACCCGGCCCATTATTTCACAGCCCCAGGTTTAAGTTGGGATGCCATGCTTAAATTCACCAAAATCAAATTAGAATTATTAAAAGACATTGATATGATAAATTTTATTAAAAAAGGTATTCGTGGCGGATTAACACAGTGCTCCAAACGATATGCTAAAGCAAATAACAAATACATGAAAAATTATAATAATGATATAGATTCTAATTTTCTTGTTTATTTAGATGCTAATAATCTATATGGCTGGGCTATGAGCCAATCACTCCCTTATGCTGATTTCAGATTTCTTGATTCAGCAGAACTTGATAAATTTAATTTCGATCATTTAACAGATAATGAATCAGAATCAGGTTATATTCTAGAAGTTGATTTAGAATATCCTGATCAATTACACCAAAAGCATAATGATTTACCATTTTGTATGGAAAATATACAGCCACCATACGAAAGTGCAAAACAAAATAAATTAATTGCTAACCTAGAACCTAAAAAAGCATACGTCATTCATCAAACAAATTTAAAGAAATGTATTAAAAATGGACTAATATTATCTAAAATACATAGAGTTTTAAAGTTTAGCCAAAAACCATGGCTCAAATCATATATAGATTTGAATACCGATCTTAGGACTAAAGCTCTAAATGCGTTTGATAAAGATTTGTATAAATTAAAAAATAATAGTGTTTTTGGTAAAACAATTGAAAATGTTGACAAGAGAACAGATGTAAGATTAGTATCACATTGGGAAAATATTGGAAACAGATTTGGAGCAAATACTTTGATCAGCAAACCTAATTTTCATTCTTCAGCAATATTTGACGAAAATTTGGTAGCTATTCAAATGAATAGATTATCGGTTACGTATAATAAACCCATTTATGTGGGTTTCTGTGTTTTAGAATTATCCAAAACTCTAATGTATGATTTTCATTATGATTATATTAAGACGAAGTATGATGATAATGCTTCACTTTTATATACTGATACGGATTCATTAATATATGATATTCAAACTATGGATTTTTATGAAGATATCAAGCCTGATTTAAATGAGAAGTTTGATACTTCTGATTATCCATCTAATAACATATATAATCTTCCATTAGTTAATAAAAAAGTTTTAGGAATGTTTAAAGATGAATGTTGTGGTAAAATTTTGACAGAATTTATTGGGATTAGAGCAAAATCATACTGTATAAGCTTAGAAGATGATAATGAAATAATTAAGAAAATAAAAGGTGTAAAAAAAAATGTAGTTTCAGATTCGATATCATTAAATGATTTTAAAAATTGTTTAAATAAAAATGATAATATAATTAGATCACAATTAAATTTTAGAAGTATTAGACACAACCTATATACTCAATTGTTAAACAAAGTAGCGTTATCAAATTTTGATGATAAAAGATTTGTAATTCCAAATTCATACAAAACTTTGGCATGGGGTAATAAAGAAATTGATAATTTTTATTTTAATTAGTTTAATAATACATTTTATATTTCTTAAATATAATATATATAATACATTTAATGTCTTTTAGTTTTAAATTAAAATATTAAACCAAAATTATATATTAAGTAGTTTTAATAATTAAGAAAATTTTAATCGGTAATAAAAAAAATAAAAAAAAAAAATATAAAGTTTAAATTAAATCTGTTTTATTTATCCACGAGTTATGTGATGATTCAAAACCTAGCCACTTAACATAAACTTGATTACCTTTCTTCTTCAAAACTTTCTCTACGAAGTAAGTGTCGGATGATGTGTCTTTTGCAGCTCTTTTTCATAAAACCGGCCTGATATTAGCTGTCCCTTATAATCCTCAAGTAAATACGTTACAGGAAATTTGTTGTTAATACTAACAACTTTAAATATTTCAGTAGTCCAATTTGGAGTATAACCTTTTTCGAAAACGGTTTTAAATTTGCTAACTCGAACGAAATCCCCAACTTTAAATTTATTTTTTTGCATTAACTTAGGATATGTATACACTTGTTTTAAAATTTGTTTTTCATTTGCCATAGTAACTTCTACAGGTGCTAATTTAATTGTCCTATGTTTTTTATTGTTGTAATCTTTCACTAATTTTTTTAAAATATTCAGCCACTTGTAAGATCCTTGAAGACTAAATTTCCTCCACATCTTTTCCTTAAGAGTTCGATTAAATCTTTCTACTATACATGCTTTTATTGGACTAAATGTTGAATAGTGGTTAATATTTTTCTGTTTCACAAGCTGTTTGAAATCTTTATTATAGAATTCAGTTCCCATATCCGTTTGTAGATTCTTTGGTACTCTTTTACTCTCATTGAAAATTTTTGTTAAAGCACCAACAATCATCTGTGATGTTTTTTTCTTTATAGGTTCAACCCAAGCAAATTTAGAAAAAGCATCGATTACAGTTAGAAGATATTTAAAACCAGCATTTTCTCTTGAATAGGGAATCATTTCCACGAGATCTGCTTGCCATAAGTCATCAATACCCTTAATTTTAACATGTCTGCGTATAAAATTTTTACGTGCTGGCTTATGCAATTCATTCACTATTTGAATCCGACTCATTTTATGTAAGTGGATGAATTAATAATGAAAGCATATGAATTTTGGATTGGTATATATAAAATATTGTTTCCTCATAATGTTTAGGATTTATTTAAAACGAGAGATATCTTGGATTATGATCACTATAACATTCATCAAAATGAATGATCTTTAACATAATAAATGTTAGCTAATTTGCCCATAGTGTTGAAAACAGAGAAGTAGCGGAGTCGAAAACCATAATAAGATTGTTTTGAAATTAAATACTTTTTCTAAATAATTTTATATATAATATTGTTTTATTTATTTATTTATTTATATAAAATGAACATTATATCTATCAGTTTTTACCATAGTTAAGTGTTCTTTACACAAATGGTTTAAATTTTGTATTTCTCGATCATTAAAAACGTTGAATCGCTCCGGCATAAATATGATGCTCTCATCAGTCTCTATTAGGATTTTCACGCCATATCTCGTGTTGACTGATTTGACTTCTTGTACCACGTAGTTTCTACCCACATCCAGATCTTCAAATTTGGTTATTTTTTTCTCAGCAAACCTTGGCACATTGTTGAGTTTTTCTAAAAGTTGTTGACGAATATCCATGGTTGGTTGGATGGTTGGTTGTTAACAATCTTATGCTTACTATCAAACTGATAATTTTCAAAGGAGCTCGCTATAATTTATACTTATTATGGTTTAAGCTGACTTTTAAACACGCGCAGTTTCTTCCAATCTTACCACATCAGCATAAATATTACGAAGTATCGATTAAATACAAACCTTTGTCATCATATCATATTACGTTCATTGATTTTAACATTCACATCAGCAAAATTGAGTCAATAAACATGTTTTGACACGCGCAGTTTTCCAATCTTACCACATCAGAATAAATATTATAAAGTATCGATTAAATACAAACCTTTGTAATCATATCAAATTATGTTCGATGATTTCAACATCCATATTCGTAAAATAAGGTCAATAAACATGTTTAATCATGGTTAATCAAACAAGTAGATATGTATATGTACATCACGTGGCCCCTCTGAAAACATCATTTTCAAATATACGAGAGTTTATCTAGATCTAGTATAGATTTGTACATTGTTCGAGTCACACGTGAAAAGTAAAAACCTTATTTAAATGGATTCACCAGTACATAGAGAGGAACAAGGAGATACATGCGGTTTATACGGGTTAGAAGGTGGAATGAATAAGGTGCAGAGTCGGCTAAAATCATTCGAGAAGTTATGGAATAAATGGTTCATCGATCCATTAGAACTATCCCGAGCTGGATTTTACTATACAGGCGTGGACGACTGCATCAAGTGTTTCAGCTGCAAAGGAGTTCTCGAGGATTGGAATATCACCAATGAAATATGGACGGAACATGCATTTTGGTTTCCCGCATGCCGACACGTTAAAAACATTAGAGGTGAAGAGTTTATCGATAATATTCAAACCAAATGGATTCAAGACGGTGTAATTCATTGTAAAAATAATATTTAAGAAATAAAAAATTGATTTGAAAAAAGTATAAATTGTTTTTATTCATTAACCCTTTCAAACGCCATTTAAAATTGACTTTCTTCCAAAAATAAAATACGTAGCACAATTATGCACTGCTATGATATGGGATTGCTCATAAAACTGTAGTGTCAACATAAATACATAAGAGAACGATCGCACAAGAGAAATGAGACAAAAATTAAAAATTACGGTTGGTCGAAGCGATGAAAGTTGATGTACAATATATTGTACAAGGCGTTTGAGAGGGTTAATTTCTTAGTGTACGAGTACAAAGTTCATTTATTAATTTTTCCTTACATAAAACTGGTATTTCATTAAACAATCTTGAATAATTAAAATAGTTATATCCTGTTACTGGCGGTATAAAAAAATCCTGTATTTGTAGAGAATATGTTAGCTGATCGAAACATTTTTCTTTGTATAAATAGAAATAATTAGCAACATCAGTCCGTACTGTTTCGCTCCAGATAATGATTGATTGCAAAAATGATGATAAAGATGAGCAGCGTTCCCATTCTTTGGAATTTAAAACGATTTTCTTCCCTCCACTCGTAAATATAATACGTCTCTCATTATTTCTGCTGGTTAGCTTTACATCACAATTTCCATTCGTTTTTGGTAATTCAGCAAAGGAAATGTTACCATTGAAGTGGTTGTTTATTGTTGGTAAATTATTGAAAATTGTAGTCGTCCACATTTCAGCACTTAGTGTATGAAATATTGTATTTTTGAACAAGATTATAGTAGTTTCAAAAGTGTTAATATCATAACCAACATTTAGATAACTTGTATGTTGATCATTTAAAAAATATGTATGAGACAACAATAAATTAGGTTTGGTTGCCATCTTTTTTTTAATTAAATTATTAACGCTTTTTACTTTAAGCATATTGTTTGTGTTTCAAGGTAAATGTAAACTAGTTTTTCATAAAAATAACTTCCGTATTTATACTCTTCAAGAGTGGTACTATCCCTTTCATACATGTTAATAAAATCATATTTTATTCTTCTTATCGATGAACTTAAATAACCTTTCTACAAAATTCCTAAAACGTGATGAATCATGTTTGTTTTTGTTCTTGTAGTTAAAACCTTAGGAAATTCTTTTTTAAAAAGTTTCTTTATTTTTACATCATTTTCAATATGGTTTTTAACATTAAATAATTTTATAAATTTTTTCATTGAGTTACGTTTACATCTATTTAACAAATATACACAACAATATTGGCCACAAACTCCGGTGAATAAACTTTGTAATTGTTTATTATTGTATGTAATGCATTTACTGTTATATTTTAGAAATCTATTAATCTCAGGATATTTCGTTGGTGATCTTCCGTAAGAATCAAAAAATTCTCCACATCCATTTGATGGAAAATAAACAGCTAACCAATGTTGCCCTGGTTGATTTGATTTGTCCGTATTAATAACATATAAAGCAGGTTTTGATTTAACCCTCTTTGGGATTGTGTTTATTGCAAAAACACCTTGAAAATACTTCTTAGTAAATTTATGTGTTTTCAATGCTTGTTGAATATCTAAAGTAGTTGTTGTATTGGCAATCATCATGTGTATTAGTATAAACTAACTTTTTATTTAGGATATAAGAGGTATTTATATTATTAATAATTCGTTACAATATTACGATTTTTATCTATTTCTAGAGTTGTATCATATTCCAAGTACACTAAACATGTTTTAGTTGTCTTAAGAGCTTCCTTAAATCGTGCCTCGAGTCTTAAACTTCCTTGATTCATTAGAGAGTTGCATGATAAAGTACTTGACATGTCCGAAGTTAGATCAAAAGCTAACAGGAAATAGCCATTCTTGAACATTTCTTTGGTAATCAAATTTCCTTGAGGTGTGTGTAAAATTCCACTCGATGTAAATATTGTTGAATACGCTCTAGCGTAACTGGACCCATCTGCAAAATTCATTTCAATCGGTGCACTAGGAACTTGAACCCCATTTATATAAATTGCGAACGATGTTATTTTATTATTTTTAAAATTATATGGATTCTTAGATCTTTTCCCAGAATATGCATCATTATCTACCATTGTAAATATTAGATTTGTTGGGAGCTGTCCTAGAACAATATTATCTAGTGAAATTGAGTTTCCTCCGGCAGGAATTGTAAATGATTTAATTTCGTTACGCTTATAGTGATATTTTGCTGTTGTATTTTCAAGCATTTTATGGTGTGCAATTAAAATATTTGGATTTACATGAGCATGTCTCAAGTAAAGTGTAGCTTCTGTAATTTTGACAATCGAAGTATCTGTATCAGCACCGAGTAAATAAAATTCCGGTTTATTCAATGTTAACGAAATTCGTAAATCTACATTGTTTAATAATAGCAAAGGTTGATTGAGCATGTCAGCATGCAATTTTCCATATACTTCTACAATTCCACTGTTTTTAGTTAATGCTGTTCTTAATTTTAATCCATCGTTTTCAGCAAGATTATCAAGATTTTTTGTCTCCAAACTCCATCCTGATAATTGCAAATGTGTTTTGTATGCATCATCACCATAATTTAATAATTGTTCTAAATATGCTCGATAACTGTAATTCCCATCTGTTGAATTTATATTCTTTCCGTTTAAAGAAATATTGACTTGATGAAACAGGGAATGCAGCATATTGTTAACTAAACTAGGCTGATCTTTGTCGGCCTCTACATATAATTTGCCATCATTTTTAGTTACTTGAAATTTCAGACATAAATTTATTGATGATAAATCTAAATATGAATCACCATGACTGTAACAAGCAAATTCAATAACCGACTGATTTTCTAAACTGGTTATAGGTTTGTATGCTACTTCTTCATTTTTTAAAATACTTGTTTGAATTGAAGGTGGTTGAAATAAATCTAGCTCCGATTTCATGCATTCTGTAAACGCCATTATGTAAAAATATCAATAATCCGTTTCTTGTTTGTTTTATTTTTTAATATATTTTTTCTCTTTTTCACGCTGTCACGAACAACTCTCAACTGTTTACAACGGCTTTTCAAGCAGCCTTTTATTGATTTTTTAGCTCCTGTACCAGACATTTGTTTAATTTTGTCTGCTGCTTTATCTCGTAATTTATCAACCACTTGTATTGATCTATCACGAAGTATTTCATTAATCGGCTTTTGTGTCTGAAGAATGTCTGAACCAACTTGAAGTGCTTCACTTGTTAAGCCATGAAGGGCTGATGTTAATATTGGTTTTAAGTAACGGAATATTCCGCCGAAAAATCCTCCTAATCCTCTTCCCTTTTGATATACTCTTTGAGATCGTAATAGTGGACCAAAATCTTCATTGTTATAGCCACCACCGCCGGATTGGTTAGCGTAGTACTTTGCGTAATAGTTATCCATTTGTAATTAATGAAATCCGTAAGATACCTCTTTATATACCTTTGCGAAAGTGAAGTACTAGGTAGGTCATAAAAAGTCCATCTTTAAAATTAATTTGTTCACCAGTTTCATCAGTTATTAAAATACTGATCTCTGATATATTATACTTTTCAATGGGGCAATATTGAACATTATCTATTTGATATGATCGAGATATGCTTCTATCAACGTCTGTTCCTAGGGGATGCATATACAAGCATGATACAGATGCATCCCCAATAGTTCTCGGTTTGATTATATTACAATAAAAACACATGTAAAATGGAAATGGATTGATCTTAGTCTTCACATCAATATAATTATCTTTAATATTTTTTATTTTAGCTTCATTCTCTTTGGTTGCTTTGAAATTTTTAATTTCCATTTGTAAAGATTCTATAAACTCTGGCCATCTCGTTATTTTAATCTGAGAAAATATTACATCAAAAAATTCCTCAAGTGTGTACTCTTGATGACATTTTATTAAAGGGTTAACACCTTTCAACGCTGGTAGCTGAATATATGGTTCTTCTTTGTTATAATTGATTCTAACTAATTCAGTTGATGAGTTATACCGATCAAAGAAATTAGCTTCTTCGATTGGTTGATAAAATTTAGGGGTAGTTGCATATAAAAATATTATTAATTCAACGTTTAAAGGAAGTATGTATTTTGATGGCGTTTTAATTGTAATTTTTGTTTGTTCACTTATGGAAGTATGAGCAACGTTAGTTAGACCAACATACCATTTCTCATTAGGATCCAAATTTATAGTGTTAGGAAGTTTAACCGTGAACCTCGATAATGAATTGTTTGGGTAATATTTTAAAGAACTGTTACTTAAAAGAGTTACGTGTGTGAAATTATCCATCACTGTTCTCATTAATAACTAATAAATTAATAAATAAAAACACCGATTTTATCCTTTATATAACTTTTTATTTTTATAATTTTTATTTCATTCTTGTCCAAGGATGTTTTCGTAAGCGTTCTTGTTCACTACGTTTTATTGTTTGAACTGTTAACGTACGTTCACTTTTCCTCTTAGGTGGGTCCTGTTTGAGATGATTGCATTGATCCTGGTTTTGGAGGCTGAAGATCTTTCCGGTTTTTAAAAATATATTTTTTTGTTGGAACAGAGATTGTTGCACCGTCTTTCATTTCAAATGTTCTGTACATGTTAGAGTCTGAAGAAGCTCTTTCCCGCAAAATTTCTTTTGGATCAATATACTCCTCAGAAACAATCCTATCATCATCATCACCATCATCATCATCATCACCATCATCATCATCATCACCATCAAATACACCGTCATTATTTTCAAATATTTCTTCTGTGTCTAATTGTGTAAAATCTGGTTTAGTTTTTTCATCAACATTGGTGTACACCTCTTCAACTTTAGGTATATCAGTTTGTGTACCAATATCAAAGCCTTCTGATGATGAATCTGTATTTGCTTCTTGGTCTGTATAAAAAATTCTTTTAGTTTGAACTCCCACTCCTTGAACATGACGTATTGCTGGTTGATGCCAATTAAACTTATTCTTATACGCATTTTTTCTCTTCATTGATGAATATGTCAATAAGTTCTGCCTATATAGATGCCACTTATTCAAATCAGTTAGTTTGTTGTTATGTAGAATTGATTTCATATTTTTATCTAATTCCGATAGTTTACTATCATCAATTAAATATTTTTTAATTTTTTCGAAAATTTCTGGTTGTATAACAATCATCCGTTGTAAATTACTCATGATGACTGATTAATTATTTGGCCTATCAATCCTGATAAAATAGTACCGATTAAAACGGGTAAGAATCCACCTTTTTGTACAAGAATTTTACGCTTTGAAGAGAGACCCAGTTTTGGACAAGCCAAGCTGCGAAGTTCTCTTTTATACTTTTTTAATTTTGTTTTACACTGTTTAGAAATTCTATTGTTTCCATTTAATGTGTTCAGTGATATTTCACATAAAGTTTTTATAACTTCCGGGGGACAGACCTTAAGTAGCGCTTTTCTCGTTTGTGGGTTACACTTTTTTAGCACATGTAGAATATGTTTGTTTGCCTTCAATCGTTTCATTTTTTACACACACTTTTTTATTTTCGAATAAAATAGTTGGACAATAACATGTAAAATAATCTTTTTTTAAGATATCTGTACGGAAACGAAATAAATCATTGGCTGACTGTGTTAAATCAAATAGTAAATAACCGTGAGCTCTCGAAGTAGCCTCGTTATATACCCTCATAAGTTCTGCTGTGTTTTCAGGATATATTTGTCTTGCTAGAGAACAAATCTGAGATCTATCTCTGGGATTTTTAAAAACTACCAGATATTTACAATTTAAAGAAATATCTCGACAATATTTTGCTTGGTGAAACACATTCTGAGTTACTAAAATAACAGACAAATTATTATGATGTGAACCTTTGGTAAAAAGTTCGCAAATATTTTTATTATAAGCTTCTGTCATTAGATCATCCAATATTATGATACTTCCGTCTTCACAATTTTCGAAGGTGTCTGGGATATTTTTTATAATTTCTATTTGATTTGTTTCGTAGATATCTTGTGGTATCGCTTTTGAGTTTCCATTACACCATACAATTTTATTTACTTTTCTACCATCATTCAAATGTTTTAATAAATTTATAACGAAAGTAGTTTTTCCACACCCTGATGGTCCCGCAACCATCATTGTAAACGGTCTAACAATATACATTATTCTAATGTATCATACAATAAATGCGTACCCTTTTATAACTTCTTAATAGAAAATAATTTTATTTTCGTTAAATGTAGTTTAAAAAGATGATATACAGATAAAGTTGGTAAAATAAAAAAATTATGATCAAGATTTCAATGCCAAGGTTAAATTATAAAATATTAATACATATAACGTACTATCCAATTTCAATTATGCAATTTTTTTCTTATCTTCTTTTCTTACTTTATGCTGATTACATTTTACAATTTTTATTTATTGTACGATGAACTAGTTTTTTTTTTTTTCAATGCCAAGGTTAAATTATAAAATAGTAATACACATAACGTACTATCCAATTTCAATTATACAATTTTTTTTTTTTCTTATCTTTTCATACTTTATGCTGATTATATTTTACAGTTTTTATTTATTGTACGTTGAACTAGTTTTTTCAATGCCAAGGTTAAATTATAAAATATTATTATAACTTTGTAGTATGCAATTTCAATTAAAAAATAAATATTATTCGTTTAAGTTACAAACCATGTTTACAGAATATACATAAACTTTGAAATGTGACATCTACAGATAAAGTTTTAAAAAATAACAATATACAGTTGAATACATGATTTTTAATAAATTCATATAGAGTTTTAGTTATCGTGGTTGATAATAAAACTGTATATTGAACCAAGTTACAAACCATGTACATAAAATAAGCTTTTAAAGTGACATCTACAGATAAAGTTGGAAAATAATAATAATTTACAGTTGAATACCTGATTTTAGATACATTTATATAGAGTTTTAGTTATTGTGGTTGTTAATAAAACTGTAAGAAATGTGCACCATCTATCGAAAAGTTAATTAATATTAAAAAGTTCAAAGCTTAAAGTTTATGACTGTGCTGCCATCTAACAAAATGTCTTAAAAAAATATTGTACAGTTAATGTACAGTTGAACAACGGATTTTTAATAAAATTATATACTTACGTTTACATTTTATATAGAGATTTAGTTACCGAGGTTGCACTGTAGTCTTCATATAAAAAAACATACATAAACGTTTATGTTGTAGTAATTTACATATAAAAATCCACCCCATTTGGGGTGTTCCAGGACATACGCTTTTACACTACTTAATTATACATATATCAGAAATATAAAAAAAAAAAAAAAATGTCGAGGTTTTAGTAACTGCGCTTATTCACAAAAAATATTCTCAATATTATTTAAATTCTCTTTGAAATATTTATTTTTTACCAGTGCTTTTATCTTACTTTTAAAGTCTGATTTATTACTAGTTTTTAAATAGCTTGGCACTGAGTTGTATATTTTTATATAGTTGAAGAGGAGCGGCTTAGTTCCATAGCCCGAATAGTTTAAGGTTTCATTTCTAATTTCATTTCTATTCCTAGTTTCATAGCTATGCAATAAATTATTTTCTCTTAGTATTGTGTTTGTATGTATATAGTGATTTTTAACATTATGTACTAAAATAAATATTTGCTGGATATGGCTAAAAGATATTGGTAGAATTGTGTTTTCTCTATGAATATTATGAGTATGTTCTAACCAATTGTAACCAAACAAATTTTTTATGGCTCTATTCTGTAGTTTTTGTAGTTGATCCATTTTATACTTATACGTTAATCCATATATATTAAGACAGTATTGTATATTACTACTAAAAAAAGCATGGAATAACTTGAGTTTTATATGTTTTGGCAATACTTTCTGCAGTTTTTTAAAAATACCCGCTATCTTTGAAATTTTATCTCTTATAAAATCCACATGATACATGAAATTGAGATTATTATCAATATAGACACCCAAATATTTGTATCTTTCCACAATTTCAACCTTTGCATTACGGTGCGTTATCTCCTCTAGCTCCTGTAAATTCTGTTTAAAAAACATTGCTTTTGTTTTATTAATATTGATTGCTAATTTTCTCGATGCTGTCCATTTCGATAGGGTCTCCAAATCATTTTTCATTTGAGATGTTAGTTGCTTAGTATCCGTGGCAGAGTATAAAATCGCTAGATCATCCGCGTACTTAAATAGCCTACCGTGCAAGTTAAGCTGTTTAATATCATTTATGTAAATCAGGAAAAGCGTTGGTCCTAGAATACTTCCTTGTGGAACCGAACTTGAGATTTCCAGTCTGCAACTCTGCTTCCCATTTATTTCAACAAACTGGTATCGATTGCTAAGATAACTTCTAAACCATTCCAAATCCGTACCGTGTAATCCGATGTTCTGCATTATTCCAATTAATATTTGAATATTTACCGTATTGAATGCTTCTTTTAGATCGTAGAAAACAATACTTATTTTTTGTTTTTTGCTTGATTGGTATTGAATTTCATTTACTAAATCGAAAAGTGCAGATTCGGTATTAGAATTTGGTCTAAATCCGTATTGTTGACCGCTTAATATTCGTTTGTCTTCCAAATATGTCATAATCCGTTTTTGTACTACAGTTTCAAAAATTTTTGATATTATAGGTAATAATGATATCGGTCTGTAGTTACAAACATCCATTTTATCCCCTGCTTTATGAAGCGGTATTATTTTGCTTACTAGTAACTTTCCAAAATCTAGAAGATATGTAGGTGACTTTAGGACAAACGTGTTGCGTCCCTATATGTAATAGTTCACACGAAATTTTATATTAAACAATTTCACTATATGAGACAAAGATCGTACCCAAGGAACACATTTCATTAAGTGTAGCGGGCGATCCCCCCTATCTAAATAATATATCAGCTTTTTAAAATCTTGACTATGCATATGTGGCCACTTGGGTATGATCTTTGGGCAAAATTGACAAATTGTTTAATATTAAATTTACACTTACACATAAGGCCGGAACACATCTGTGCTAAGTCACTTATCGTCTAGATTTTTGGAAGTTGTTACATTGTTTGGTTAGAAAAGATCCTCTGCTGCCCATAAAAAGTTGTGACCACTTGGGTACTATCTTTGGGGCAGATTGACAAAATGTTTAAAATCAATTTTTCTTTAAGCTAAATCCTGGCATGCCAAACCATAATTAAAAAAAATTTTTGTTCAAATTAAAAGTATGGAACAAAGAATTCTGAAAAGGATTAAATATGCAAAAACAAATTTAATATGAGTAACGAAACTTCTTGAAACCGATATGGTTGTGTCCGTATATGGTCACCAATGCAGTTCTTGGCCGCCTTACTAAACCAGTATATCTAAATAAGGATCGCTACGATAGAGGCACCACAGCGCAGCATAAGATACGATAGTACACCTCCTTGTGACCAACCAATGTCAACCATCCAGAACAATTTGTTAGGACCCTACTCGATCATTAGACATAGAATTACCAACTCGAACCTTTTTTTTTCGGAATCTTCTAGTTTGGAGGTATATCTTCGGAGCTCCCAAGTTGGTAACATTTCTCCGGGTTAAATAAATACACAGTAAATACACAATCAAATTTGTTCAAATCGCATGACATCGCTTTTCCAACACGAAAATGTTTTAATAAGTAATTTTCTAACTTATCTGCTTATTGTTAATTGGAAAAATATATTATAGTCAGTGGTGGGCGGTTGATGTTTTAACTTTTACACAAATTGTTTTGGGAAGAACAAATTCTTGTTTCATTTTATTTTTAAATCCTATTAGGGAGCATTTTTATTTCAAAAACCATTGAAGGTTCCGGCAGTTCCGCTATTATAAAATAGTTATACAAACTAACTTGTTTGATAATTTTAAATAGCTTTCGTAGAATGGGCGTTAAGGTTAACCGATATATCTAAACGTTCAAGTTATACATATAGTTGTTATAAATTCATCCACATTTCAATTTGACCTGCTCGGGATTACCTTCTTGATTGCGTATCTCCTGCATTTCGAGTTACGATTTTCGAGAACTTGCAAGAAGTAATGTAAGATTTTAGATTACCAGGACTTGAAATAGCTTACATGATTGTGTCTTGCTAACTTTCCATTAAATTCTCGAAATTCATATATTGCTTACAAAATTGACCACCAGGTGACTCAATTTTCGGATTTCGTGGTTTTTTTCGTGTTTGCATTTATGCAGATTTTATTCAAAATTTGCAACATTATTCAATCTTTTCGAGATAAATCGAGGTGTTTCAGTTATTTTGAGAAAAAATACAGTTTTTAATATCATTGAGATTTATCAAGATTATTCTGTTTCTGAGAGTATTCGAAATTTTTTGAGAACATCGAGGTTATTCTATAAATTTTAAGATAATTCGAGATTATTCGATCTTTTCGAGATCTATTAACACCTATTAACCAGTAGAGGAATCAGAATTTATACGCCATTTTAATATTTCATCTTTCATTTGAACACATGAATATTTTTGTTTCGATCTGGCAATTCATTCTTTGTTTACAATCCATTACAAGTTGACGTGTCAATATATTCGTTTACAATGGAAAAACCGAATATCGTGCAGTGATAAAATTCTCTGTTTTGGAAGGTTTATCAGCAACAGAAATTCATACAAAAATGGTAAAAGTGGTTAAGGAATCTGCTCCTTCATAGAGTACTCCATATTTTACATGAAGAATTAAGTATGAAAAAGCTGCTTGAAAAAACTGGTGCAGCATTCGTTAACAATTCAACAAAAACTGAATCGAAAACAAATTTCTCAGCGTAATTTGAAGCGTTTTAAGCAGAATAAAACCAATTTTGTGCGTAGATTTATAACTATGAATGAGACTTGGATCTACCACCATGATCCTAAACTGAAACAAGTACGTTTACAGTGAACTGAAGCTGGTTGTGCAGCCGTGGAACAGTATTTTGCAGAGCTTCCGGAAAATCGTTACAGAGATGGTATAAAATTATTGGAGGATCATTGAAATATATATATTGAAGTTGAGGAAATGATTGAAGTTCTTCGGGTTTGTGGTGTTCGATTGTTGGTAACCTTGATCTCACATGATAATTGAGGCAACAGTCAAGTATATTATGTACTCTTGGTATTGAATTGATGTTATTTAAGAGGCTATTATAAATTTCCACGGGTGTAATTATATTAAGGGAAAGTTCTACCCCTTTTTAATCGAAATCAACTAATATCATTGGCGTAGGCAGAGACTGAGACAAATGTAATATGTATATGTAAAAGCATATATGTATGTAAATATCTTCTAGCAAACGTTTTCCTCGAACCTTTGTGTTTGAACCATCAAATGCTACTGTTGTCTCTATAACACAACTCCACTCCTTTCAAAAGAGATTGAAACAATGTGGGACTAATACTCTTGTTTTCGGATTCGTAGGATGATTTTAAGATTTAAGTAGTATTTATTGTCATAAAAACCCCAAGGTTCTTGAATTATAGTGAAATTAATTTTCATTTTCACGAGTACTGATCTACTTAAGTCATGTTGTAGATTAGTGTCTGTAGGTCCTGTTGTAGATTAGTGCGCTACCAACCCTGTTTGTGAAATTTTTGAAATATTTAAATTCACAAACGGTCAAATTATTTAAATTACTAAAATTCTGACATTTTTCGAAAAATTTGACGAAATTCTTTAAATCTATTTCCTTGAAAAATTTGAGATTCTAAAACACTTCAAATTCTTGAAATATTTAAATTCAAAAACGGTCAAATTCTGTAAATTACAGAAATTTCGGAAAATTTGACGAAATTCTTTAAATCAATTTCCTTGAAAAATTTGAATTTCTAAAACACTTTAAATTCTTGAAATATTTAAATTTATAAACGATCAAATTCTTGAAATTGCTAAAATTCTGACTTTTTTCGAAAAATTTACGAAATTCTTCAAAGCACTTCAATTTCTTGAAATTTTTGGAATATTAAAATTCAAAAATGGTTAAATTCTTGAAATTAATGAAATTTCGGGAAATTTGGCGAAAGTTTTTAAATCTATTTCCTTGAAAAATTTGAGTTTCTAAAACATTTTAAATTCTTGAAATATTTAAATTCAAAAATGGTCAAATTCTGTAAATTACAGAAATTTCGGAAAGTTTGGCGAAATTCTTTAAATCTATTTTCTTGAAAAATTTGAGTTTCTAAAACACTTTAAATTCTTGAAATTTTTGGAATATTAAAATTCAAAATTGGTTAAATTCTTGAAATTACTGAAATTTCGGGAAATTTGACGAAGTTCTTTAAATCTATTTTCTTGAAAAATTTGAATTTCTAAAGCGCTTCAAATTTTTGAAATGTTTAAATTCAAAAATGGTCAAATTTTCGAAATTACTGAAATTTCGTGAAATTTGACGAAATTCTTTAAATCAATTTCATTGAACAATTTGAATTTCTAAAACACTTTAAATTCTTGAAACATTTAAATTTATAAACGGTCAAATTTTGTAAATTACTGAAATTTCGGAAAGTTTGACGAAGCTCTTTAAATCTATTTTATTGAAAAATTTGAATTTCTAAAGTACTTCAAATTTTTGAAATGTTTAAATTCAAAAATGGTCAAATTTTCGACATTACTGAAATTTCGTGAAATTTGGCGAAATTTTTTAAATCTATTTCCTTGAAAAATTGGAGTTTCTAAAACACTTTAAATTCTTGAAATTTTTGAAATATTTAAATTTAAAAACGGTCAAAATATTTAAATTACCCGGTAGGTCCTGTTGTAGATTAGTACGCTACCAACCCCGGTTTAAAATTAAGCCACTTTATGAGAGAGACTCGCTTTTTAATACCGACAGAAGAAACCGAGCCTGTGTCGGCAGGCTTTGTTAAACTATCCAACTCTTGTGATAATTCAGAATTTATGAAAATATTAAAATTTATCTAAGCAAATTTATGATGTTTGAAATTTTTTTAAATTTTGAAATTTTCACTTTCGAAACAACTTTTACACGGTTAATTTTAATTACGAATTTTATTTAGGTCAAAATTGGTTTTGAGAGTCAAATCAAAATCCCGAAGTTACAAAACCCCGAGGATACAAAATCCCGTGAATACATAATCCCGAGAGTACGAAATCCCAGGTGTACAAAATCCGGAGGGGCAAAATCCCGAAGTTACAAAATCCCGTAATCCAGAGGAAATCACAAGGGGTGACATGGTATAACCCATCACTATTTTCGATTTTTGAAGATAGTAAGTTGGCTCGCTTTTCAAAATCCGGCCTTCAAAATCCCGGTTTTCAAAATCACGGTTTTCAAAATCCTGGATTTCAAAATCTTGGTTTTGAAAGACATGTCTTTTTTAATTCGGGCCGCGCTTGCTGGTGGAGGAGAATTTTAATTTAAATAAAATAAAAATCAAAACTGGGTTTATTATTTTTGTAGAACCGGGATTTTGAAAAGCAAAATTATGAAAAGTGTAGTTTTAAAAAGCGGGATTTTGAAATGCGGGATATCGCTACGAGACTACGACCCCTCGATTTTTCTCGTGTATACATTTTTAAATCAAGGAAGAATTGCACCAATTGTGCAACAACTAGATTTTGGAATTTTCATAGGCTTTCGGGATTTTGTACCCTACGGATTTTTTATCTTCGGGATTTACTATCCTCGGGATTTTGTACTCTCAGGATTTTCTATCCTCGGGATTATGTATCCTCGGGATTTTGTACTCTCGGGATTTTTTAAAACTTCGGGATTTTGTACCTTCGGGGTTTTGTCTCTCTCCCATTTCGAAGGGCAAAACAAAGCATATTTTCTCTACTTTTTAACATACTAAAAAATATTGAATATTGAGCCGTTGAGAGCTGGTTTTCGGAGACCTCTTAGAAATCGCGGTGATCAGAATAACTCGTGATAATTTTATATGAAATAATAAAAAACAAATATTTTCTGTTAGTAATTGTGTATAGCTCGTGATTGAACGAAGAATTTTTTTTTCTTTGATCACATCTTATTTTAAAAGCCAATAAATGCCTTGTTTTTACCGAAAATCGTACTGTTGTATGCAAACTCTGCCAATCGTTCAATTACGAGCAATGTATACTCACCTATAAACAGAAAATATTTAGTTTTTTGATTTCACTTAAAGTTATCACGAGTTATCCTCGTTACCGCGATTTCTAAGGGGTCTCCGAAAACCAGCTTTCAACGGCTGAATTTTCAATATTTTTTTAAAAGTTAGAATAACATAATTCATTTTCAACAAATTAGAGAAAATATGCAATATGCTTTTTTGCCCTTTAAAACCTATGTAACCCCTTAATAAACGAATAGATCAAGAAATCTGTTAAGTAGTATGTTGTTTGTGACAATGAAGATGAATATTTTGAGGTTTACGATTCGAATTTGTTGTTTTATTTCTGAAGATTTTTGAGCCTTGTGAATCTTTGATAAATATATTTTGGAAATAATTTAATTTTTTCATACCACTAATTACGTTTGCTAAAAATTATGACTTATGATCACGACTCTTTACTCTAGAAGGCCCTGTAAATTCCTTAATTTTCGTTATACATAATTCGCTCCAGTAAAGAAGTTTTTTAAGCCAAAGCCTTGCAGAAAATACTTTCGCGTAATAACCCGTTAAAATAAATCAAAAATCTTCTTTCGCATTTTAGGCTTTCAACATTAACTGATTTAAAATCGAAAAGTATTAGAAATAAGGTTGACGACAAAATAAGACAAAATAGTACGCCATTCGTCAAAAAAATATTTAGCCCGTTAAGAAATTAATTGTTAGAACTGTTTAAATATTTTCAAAATAAACCAATAAATGCTTTTTTTGTAATACATACACTGAAAAAAAAAGCTTTGCATTATTTACTATTTCGGCTGAGTAAAACGAAATTTTTAAGTATCACAAATCAATTTTACAGTACACAGTGCAGTGTAAAAATTTGCAGAGTATTATTTACAATTCATTATTGATCATAAAAAACTATGCCGAGTAATTTTATAAATGATTTGAAATATTGGTATTACAATATAGCTTAGTAAATTTCAATAAACTGAATGTTAATACAACATGCTGCAACTTAGTTTTTTGTAGATCACATACAAATATCGCAGGTGTTAAATTTCTTTTGAAACAAAATTAACAAAACTTATGTTAAATTTAAAATGCTTTTTATTATATGCTCTGAGCAGTGTAAAATATATTTTGGTAGAGTGTATTTAATACTATAAGTACATGAAAGTACTGCAGGTAAGTACAATAATAAATTGTTGTTGGTAATACACTTATTAGGATTAGTAAGCAAGTGCAATATTTACATATTTACACGTTATATTTCAATAAATGAAATGTAGGGCGAGTTTAATTTTAGTTTTTGTACATAGTAAATTACTAAGGATTTTTTAAACTTGTAAATGCTTGTTAAGCCTTACGCTGGGCTGTGTGAACTATTATTGGCAGTAAGAGCATCAGATTTTTTATATTAATAAATCAGCCAATCATACTACGTAAATTATATGACAATCTTGTGAAGACTTGCATGATTTAGTATTTTGGGTGTCCAAATAATTTAAAATTAATCGGCATCATTCTGTTTGTGAACTTAAATCGTACGGTGATAGTTTATACAATATAAAATAAAAAGATTAATTTAATAAAATATTTTACGATTGCCTACAACACGATAGGAAGTTGTATAATTGTTGTACTATTCTACTTAGTTTTTCTCAATTCAAAGGTAAGTTCGATTTTAATAATATTTAACAACAATTAATAAATGAATGATTAATAAAAGTGACCATTATTATCTTATGTGCATATTGTTCTCGTCTTTTTCATTTTTATTTGTTTCAAGTTTTGCCAAGTTCTGCCGATGAAGCACATACCTATATCATTTCGACTATCTAGTAACATAGTGAAATTATAAATAATCGAAATGGTGTGGAAATATTTGAATTTTAAAATGAAAATTATTCAGATTTATTATAGTTTCTCAACACATTTACTTGAATCAAAGCGACTCATTTATGAGGACGTTATGTAGCTTTGAAGAATATTTAACAGCAATGTTCAACACCTGATTAAAGCAGCTTGAGGGAAAGATCCAATTGGAAAACCTATGATTGAAAAATCTACAATTTATAGGTAAATTAAATATTTTTGACTCAATTTAATTTAAATTACAAAAAGTGCTTATGTGAGTCTAATAAACAATTATTTTTTTAACTTTTTTAGCACAGAACCATTACTTTTGATTTTCATCTTTCCAAACTCGGTGAAACAATTAAACAATTCAGCAGATTCCCGATATAGCATTAAGGGTAGCTTTGTCTGGCTTACAGAAGTAGATGCAGTGACCGCAACAATATATAAAATATAGTATTTAATTAATATTGTGTCAGCCGATGTATATATTTATAGAATTAAATTAAAATTACTTTATTATATCTTCAAAATGTGTGAATAGTTTTATTTCAAGTGTATCTATGTGTAAATATATGGATGATTATGTTAATATGAATGTTAGAACACCTCAACAATGTAAATATATTATGCGATATATATATATATATATATATATATATATATATATATATATATATAAATATATATATATATATATATATATATATATATATATATATATATATATATATATATATATTTAAATATATAGCAATGCTAATATTACTATTGCTTAGTACGAATTGCATAAGCTTAGTAAATTTCTCATAGTGAATATTACTCATCATTTATTTAACTTCACCGTGCTCGAAATTTTCGAATGAATTGCTTTCTAATTATCACCAAGCGCGTACTAAATTGTTCATAATTTACGTAAACTGCAATAGTAAAATTTACTAGGCAGTGCAAATTGTTCACGTAACTCTTACTAAGCCCCATTTTGTATTTGCTAATGCTCAGCACAAATGCATAGTAAATATCATTTTTTTTAGCAAATGTGAAAAATTAAAAATATATGGAAGTTACAAAGCGCAATGTAATATTTGATAAACTATATCTTCAGTATTTGAAAAGCGCTTAGGTGGCGCAAAACTTACCGTTTTTTTATCAATATTTACCACGCTTTTTTCTAAATATCGCAAATCTTTTTTTTCAGTGTAGTATTGAAATGTGGAGACAGTTTAAAAGAAGTGACGAACTAATTCAGGAACCGAATTAGCACAGTATTGTTTATTTTATTTGTTTAGTTCAACACTAACATGTTCCCCATGATATTATATTGTCTAAGTTATTGTTGGCTGGATCTACAATATTAGGCGCCGATTAGCAAGATCGGCCTATTTCAGGCGCTTTCAAAAATCGCAATTTGCCTACAAATCAGTTCGTAATTAAAAGCGAGCGAAATACCCTGATGATTGACATGCAAATTTTCATTACAAAAATTATCATAATGCTCTAATTTATTCATAACGAATTAAAATATATTAAAAAATTATCCAATTAACACTCTTTCACGCAACTCATTACCTTTAATATCAAACGAGATACATGCGAGTTTATATACCGAAATCATATTTCCATTTCATTTTACAGCATTTAACAAAAACTCATTAACTTATTTATTGTAAATAAGCAAAAGTGAAAACAATGGTGAAAATTAACGTGAAAGAAAAAAACTTCACATTTTAATATTTGGTACATAAAGAAAAACGGCTTGAATTATAACAACGATAATAAATAAAATTTTTCAAAAGCAGTACAAATCTCTAGGGATTACATACACACACACACATCAAAAAGAAGAATAAGAAGATAATATAACTTTAGAATTAAAAATTATTTTATTTTATTATTAATTCAAGAAAAATGTAAAATAAACTTATTTAAAACCTTTCTTCCTCACATTAAATGTGATATCTTCCTACTGTACTAATTTTAATAAAACGTCTTGTTATGAGTTGAATAGAATTCTGCGTTCCTTGAATTTTACGAAGAACTCAAGTGGTTTTGAAATAACTTCATCAATGTATAAACACGCATCCTCTCACTCTGAATATAGGTAAACGTATATGGTATACTCACTTGAATTAATAATTTAATTTCTTATTTTATTTGCAAAATGAAAATGTATAAAATAAAAAAAAAATTGTTGGAAAATCAAATTACGAAAATGAGAAGGAAAATATTACAACGAGTACCTACATTTTTATGAAGATAAGATTAAAGAAATTGAAAAAATGAAGATATTAAATTGGAAATTACCTTCAAGGGAATGTGTTTGTATTATATGATGCAGTAGTAGAGTCGACTTATTACCTCGACTATAATAAATGCCCTGTAAGCATAAAAAATAAATGCTTACTGAAAACCACTAAAGAAAGCTATTTTGGTAAAATGCTTTATCTTGTCATATTTATGTAGCGATTGTAGAACGCTTAAAATAAATCAGAGAATTCAACAAATAAAATGAACAAAAATAATATTCTACAAAAGACCTCCAAAGTAATTAAAGTTTCAATAAAAATAAGACATATAAAGAATCCAAAATGCATACACTGTAACGGAGAGCATCCTGCTAACTAAGAGGATCGTTGGTAGAACTACCACAAACAAGCGCAGTATCAGGCCGTAAAACATAATTCCAGATAGCACAATAGCGGGAAATAGTAAGTAACAAGGAAGACAGCCAAAACCTAGTTCTTGAAAAATTCTAAAGAATACAGAAGCCTTAAACTTAAGGCTACTAGAACACTAAAAACTCCTGAATGATTTAAATAAGCGGTAAACTAAGCAAGAAAGATGAATGAAATCACTTCTATGATGTACCAATCTATGAAGATGAATAACACATTCAGAAACGCCAATTGGAATGCAAATGGGTTGTTGCAATAAATTTCAGTGTTAGAAATTACTAAAAATTTCTAAATATAGAAAAGATGTCTAATCGGTTTCAGAATCCAATTTGACAAAAGATTCATTTGATAGTATTAGATGATACCAGTCCTACAACGTCAAGAAAAGCGAGAGGAGGGTCAATAATATTTGTAAAGGAAAATATCAAACATTACGAAGAAGCAAAAATTGAAAAATAAATTATTCAAGTAGCCACTTGGCATATGGCCAAGTTATCCGAAAATATGGGCAAGACCTTGTGGACATCTCTGTGATCGCTGATACAACAATTTATAAAACCATCAAAATTATTAAAAATTCTAAATTCTGTAAAGTTCATCACAACTGGATCTTGGCATATTGCCAAGTGGACATTTCTGTGGTCGGCGATATAACAATTCCACATAGAATTTTTAATAGATAGGGTTGGCATTTTAATAGGCAGCCTATTTAATTTAACAGGGAGCTTAGTTAATTTAAAAGGCATTGTGGTTAAATTACAAAAAAAATAGAGTGTTTCATTTAAAAGGGCGGGCTTGATATGAAACTCACTTTGACGACGATCATTTGGAGAAGCAACTCTAGAAACTTTAGAACAATTTAATAATTATGTTAAACAGGTTGGTTATTTTTGAAAGCAGGGTGGTTGATTTAAAAGGTTGGGTGGTTAGATTAAAATGAAGCTTGGTTGGAATTGAATGGAGTAGACAGATTGGCTATCAAAATTTGTTAACTTGTCTCGATTGTACATATATTGCGCAAAACCAGTATTATCGAGCTATCGTGAAGAACCCGAAATTATTTTGACAATAAACTTCTTTCTGATCTTAGTGTAGGTGTTGTAATTTTAAGTTGTTTAATTTATTCAGTCTATCTAAAATTGTAGTCGGTACACCAAGTTAAAATAAACTGAAACTTTTTTTACAACAATTATCTGATGGTGTACAACTTTAATAATTAACTTATACTTCATAAACGTGACATTATTAAATTACCATAGATTATAAATTAAAGAATCTATTTAATTAACATTAAATCTTATCATTACACAATATTTACTCGTACATAATTATTAAGCTGTCATTAAATACCAGCACCGCACCATAAATAAAAAATTTATTAAAAATTTTATTTATAATTCCTAAACATAATCTCGGTATAATATAAATAAAACATAATCCAATTTAGTGTATGAGGAGTTTAACTGGAAAAACCAAACCAATGAACAAATCTCGTATTTAACTCGTACAAGTAAAAAAAAAAACTATCTCGAGACGAAGAATAGGAAAAAGAAGAAGAAAATCTTAAATTAAAATATTACGATTCCCTTTTTACATTCTGATGTTGTTATTCTCGTATATACATTATGTATATTTAAATTAATTATTTTATTTATGTTGTACGTCTATATAATCTCAAAACACATATCGGGATTAATGTTTACATGATATTTTAAATGGAAAATGGGAAAGTTTTTCTTGGTAATGTAGAAAAAGAAAACTATGTTTATGTTAAAAGTTTGGCCTCGTCCATTGCGTGACCTACAAATTTATTTGTTGGCACCCTCTTAAATATCATTCCTATAGTGTTATTGTACATATATATGTACATTTATATGTTTAATATCTAATCAAAATTTACGCTTTACTATTATGTACACACACTTATATAGGTACAAAGAAAATGATTTCATTCATTAAAATTTCATCACGTCGGTATTTCGTTTTCTAGAGATTTGTTCAAAGAATTTCCTCTTCCATTATCATTTACAAATCGATTTCTATTTAAATTTCTTTGTCGTGTACTAGTAATAACAAGAAGGACGTATAGCAATGTCTATGTTGTATGAACACAATTATCGTGATACTTTTCTATTTCAACAGAAATTAAAATAAAAAATCTAAGTACTTTAGGGAAAAATAATTCCAAATTTCGAAGAGTTCGTATTTTATCCACTTTTATAAATTTTTTTATTTTTGATGAAAATAAGAAAGTAGCAGCGGCACGGGAAGAAGAAAATTCGAAAAGTTTTTATCTCGCAGATGAATTGAACTTTTGACAGAAAATAAAATTATTTCCTTTTATTTAGTTATTGCTGTTGTTGTCGTTTGTAAACACGTATTTAAATTTTATTTCGCGTACACACAAGTTAATTGATAGAGAAATTTATCGATTGTAGTTAATTTTTGTTCAATTAGATGTGCGTGCTTTTTTCAGGAAAAAAACGGTTTATTATTAGAAACGAGCACGACAGGCAATAAGACTTTTGAAATGATGTTATTTAAGCTATTTTAAGTACCTAAAAGGTATAGTCACAGTTAGTTATAATAAACATAGGAATGTATTCGTTAAATTAGGTAATTGAAAGTTTTGCAGTTGTTTAACGTTTGTTAAAATGGTAATTTAAGGTATAAAGGGGGAGGAGCTATAGGGTGTTATGACTATTTATTATGTAAATTATGTATTAGATAGAATCAGAGACCTCTTTATACATAAGAGCCACAAGCAAGTGTAAAAAAACAGTTTTTTAAATTTATATTTTCTGAGTGGAAACTAGAAAAAGATAATCATTGTGTGTGGAATATAGCTAATGAATGGGAAGAAAAATTTGTCCGAGTGCGTTAGCTCCGTTTTTACATTCAAATATTACAATTTAATTTTATTAAAAATCAACTGAGCTATAGCCCACAAATTCAGAGCTTTAAAAATCGAAAATCTGCAATTATGCTCCGATTTCAATGATTGATACCTCTATCAATAGGTGTTGAGACTCGTATTTATGATGCCAACGGGTATTTAGATCGCTCGCATATTTCTACACATTTTGTGGAAAATTTAATTTTATTAAAAATCAACTGAGCTATAGCCCACAAATTCAGAGCTTTAAAAATCGAAAATCTGCAATTATGCTCCGATTTCAATGATTGATACCTCTATCAATAGGTGTTGAGACTCGTATTTATGATGCCAACGGGTATTTAGATCGCTCGCATATTTCTACACATTTTGTGGAAAATTTAATTTTATTAAAAATCAACTGAACTATAGCCCACAAATTCAGAGCTTTAAAAATCGAAAATCTGCAATTATGCTCCGATTTCGATGATTGATACCTCTATCAAAAGATGTTGAGACTCGTAATTGTGATGCCAACGGGTATTTAGATCGCTCGAATATTTCTACACATTTTGTGGAAAATTTAATTTTATTAAAAATCAACTGAGCTATAGCCCACAAATTCAGAGCTTTAAAAATCGAAAATCTGCAATTATGCTCCGATTTTGATGATTGATACCTCTATGAATAGGTGTTGAGACTCGTAATTGTGATGCCAACGGGTATTTAGATCGCTCGAATATTTCTACACATTTTGTGGAAAATTTAATTTTATTAAAAATCAACTGAGCTATAGCCCACAAATTCAGAGTTTTAAAAATCGAAAATCTGCAATTATGCTCCGATTTCGATGATTGATACCTCTATCAATAGGTGTTGAGACTCGTAATTGTGATGCCAACGGGTATTTAGATCGCTCGAATATTTCTACACATTTTGTGGAAAATTTAATTTTATTAAAAATCAACTGAGCCATAGACCACAAATTCAGAGCTTTAAAAATCGAAAATCTGCAATTATGCTCCGATTTCGATGATTGATACCTCTATCAATAGGTGTTGAGACTCTTAATTGTGATGCCAATGGGTATTTAGATCGCTCGAATATTTCTACACATTTTGTGGAAAATTTAATTTTATTAAAAATCAACTGAGCTGACCACAAATTCAGAGCTTTAAAAATCGAAAATCTGCAATTATGCTCCGATTTCGATGATTGACACCTCTATCAGAAGGTGTTGAGACTCGTAATTGTGATGCCAATGGGTATTTAGATCGCTCGAATATTTCTACACATTTTGTGGAAAATTTAATTTTATTAAAAATCAACTGAGCTATAGCCCACAAATTCAGAGCTTTAAAAATCGAAAATCTGCAATTATGCTCCGATTTCGATGATTGATACCTCTATCAATAGGTGTTGAGACTCGTAATTGTGATGCCAACGGGTATTTAGATCGCTCGAATATTTCTACACATTTTGTGGAAAATTTAATTTTATTAAAAATCAACTGAGCTATAGCCCACAAATTCAGAGCTTTAAAAATCGAAAATCTGCAATTATGCTCCGATTTCGATGATTGATACCTCTATCAAAAGGTGTTGAGACTCGTAATTGTGATGCCAATGGGTATTTAGATCGCTCGAATATTTCTACACATTTTGTGGAAAATTTAATTTTATTAAAAATCAACTGAGCTATAGCCCACAAATTCAGAGCTTTAAAAATCGAAAATCTGCAATTATGCTCCGATTTCGATGATTGATACCTCTATCAATAGGTGTTGAGACTCGTAATTGTGATGCCAACGGGTATTTAGATCGCTCGAATATTTCTACACATTTTGTGGAAAATTTAATTTTATTAAAAATCAACTGAGCTATAGCCCACAAATTCAGAGCTTTAAAAATCGAAAATCTGCAATTATGCTCCGATTTCGATGATTGATACCTCTATCAATAGGTGTTGAGACTCTTAATTGTGATGCCAATGGGTATTTAGATCGCTCGAATATTTCTACACATTTTGTGGAAAATTTAATTTTATTAAAAATCAACTGAGCTATAGCCCACAAATTCAGAGCTTTAAAAATCGAAAATCTGCAATTATGCTCCGATTTCGATGATTGACACCTCTATCAAAAGGTGTTGAGACTCGTAATTGTGATGCCAATGGGTATTTAGATCGCTCGAATATTTCTACACATTTTGTGGAAAATTTAATTTTATTAAAAATCAACTGAGCTATAGCCCACAAATTCAGAGCTTTAAAAATCGAAAATCTGCAATTATGCTCCGATTTCGATGATTGATACCTCTATCAATAGGTGTTGAGACTCTTAATTGTGATGCCAATGGGTATTTAGATCGCTCGAATATTTCTACACATTTTGTGGAAAATTTAATTTTATTAAAAATCAACTGAGCTATAGACCACAAATTCAGAGCTTTAAAAATCGAAAATCTGCAATTATGCTCCGATTTCGATGATTGACACCTCTATCAAAAGGTGTTGAGACTCGTAATTGTGATGCCAACGGGTATTTAGATCGCTCGAATATTTCTACATATTTTGTGGAAAATTTAATTTTTTTAAAAATCAACTGAGCTATAGCCCACAAATTCAGAGCTTTAAAAATCGAAAATCTGCAATTATGCTCCGATTTCGATAATTGATACCTCTATCAATAGGTGTTGAGACTCGTAATTGTGATGCCAACGGGTATTTAGATCGCTCGAATATTTCTACACATTTTGTGGAAAATTTAATTTTATTAAAAATCAACTGAGCTATAGCCCACAAATTCAGAGCTTTAAAAATCGAAAATCTGCAATTATGCTCCGATTTCGATGATTAATACCTTTATCAATAGGTGTTGAGACTCGTAATTGTGATGCCAACGGGTATTTAGATCGCTCGAATATTTCTACACATTTTGTGGAAAATTTAATTTTATTAAAAATCAACTGAGCTATAGCCCACAAATTCAGAGCTTTAAAAATCGAAAATCTGCAATTATGCTCCGATTTCGATGATTGATACCTCTATCAATAGGTGTTGAGACTCGTAATTATGATGCCAATGGGTATTTAGATCGCTCGAATATTTCTACACATTTTGTGGAAAATTTAATTTTATTAAAAATCAACTGAGCTATAGCCCACAAATTCAGAGCTTTAAAAATCGAAAATCTGCAATTATGCTCCGATTTCGATGATTGATACCTCTATCAATAGGTGTTGAGACTCGTAATTATGATGCCAATGGGTATTTAGATCGCTCGAATATTTCTACACATTTTGTGGAAAATTTAATTTTATTAAAAATCAACTGAGCTATAGACCACAAATTCAGAGCTTAAAAAATCGAAAATCTGCAATTATGCTCCGATTTCGATGATTGATACCTCTATCAATAGGTGTTGAGACTCGTAATTGTGATGCCAACGGGTATTTAGATGGTTCGAATATTTCTACACATTTTGTGGAAAATTTAATTTTATTAAAAATCAACTGAGCTATAGACCACAAATTCAGAGCTTAAAAAATCGAAAATCTGCAATTATTCTCCGATTTCGATGATTGATACCTCTATGAATAGGTGTTGAGACTCGTAATTGTGATGCCAACGGGTATTTAGATCGCTCGAATATTTCTACACATTTTGTGGAAAATTTAATTTTATTAAAAATCAACTGAACTATAGTAAATAACTAAAAAATTTGAAACCCCATAAAATTTCTTTTCTAAATCTACAGTTATTGACTCTAGAAATACACCTCCAGAAAAAAAAAATAAAATAAATAATTACTCATCTTAAAATCCCACTGCGAAATAAATTAAATTAGATCGGGAACTCAATAAATAATAACAGCTTTAAGTTGTTCATGCTAAATTAAATTAAATAATTTGGTTGTCAACAATTAGCATGATTTGGCTAATAAACTTTATTTTAATTTTAAACGCACAATCTCCTAAACAAAATTCCCGTTAGAAGAAGATATATAAATTTAAATTCAGAATCATTTTGATTTAGAAATCTGAAACTTTATTAGCCTTGTCCCAACCAACAATGTTATGAACAAACAATTTGAATCTAAAACTCTTTACTTTGGACGATTAAAAAAATAAATTCTAAATTTTACATTTCCAATTCCAAATTTCAAAATCCAAATTCCAAACTCCAAATTTGAAATTCCAAATTCCACATTCCAAATTCCAAATTCCAAATTTCAAATTCCAAATTCAACATTTTAAATCTTAAATCTTAAATTTCAAATTCCAAATTTTAAAACCGAAATTTCGAATTCCAAATTCCAAATCCGAAATTCCAAATTTCAAATTCCAAATTCTAAATTTCAATTTTCAAATTTAAATTTCTAAATTTCAAATTCCAAATTCCAAACTACAAATACCAAACTTCAAATTTGATATTCTGTCAACGCATTTCATCAAAATTGTTTCCAATCCATGTCCAAACATATACTTTTACTTATGAGTATTTCGTGTGCTTTAATTTCTTGGGTTGATCAAATAAACAATCAGCGGTGGATGCACCTAGATGGTTTTTGACCAAGCTTCCTAAGTGGCTATTTATGAAAATTTCCAGGTAAAATTCTCTACGTAAAGGCGTATAGCTTCAAGAAATTCAAACTCAATATCAAATTCTTGAAGACTGAACTATTAATTCCGTATAATCCTCTCTAATAATTTCTTATTTGTTCCTTTGATTTCCTTTGGTAATCCATAGAGTCGGTTCTAGGTCTCTGAGCACTCTGCGTGAGATTTGTTGATTCTCCCCTCTTTATTAATTTTTATTTTCTACAAAGAGAGGAATAATGAAATTGGTTGCGATTTTATTCGCAGTATGTCAACCTAATTTTTGATTAATAGCGTTTTATTGCTTAGAATATGTAGCTGAAAGGGTTCACCTAATTTCATTTTACTAATACGCGGATCATTCTGTGTTCTTCTTGACCATTGTATACAGTACAATTTTTTAAATTAAAATATCCAAAAAATATTTTAATTGGATCAGTAAATTGAATTTTTTTTTTTAGAGCTTTAGAGGCTTTAGTTTATTTAACTCTCTTAACCATAATATTTATGATACCGGCCATGCCAAAATTAACCACCCGATTTGCTGTTCTTACAACTTTTTCTTTTCATTTCTTTTTTCAATTTTTTTTTGAGATTATTACGAAGTAAATGAAAAAGTGTGAAATAATCGATACTCACTTCATTAACGCGGAGCAATATAGATTTAACATACGCCCAAATAAAAATTAAATTATTACCAAGCAAAATCTAATTTTGAAGAATTGGGAAGGCACTCCACAGCAACCTGTTACTTTAGGATGTTGTAACGTGCAGGGTATAAAAATGAATATTCCTTGCATTCGTATTTCTCCAAAATTTGCGCTTTTCTTTGTTAATTGCTCCATTAAGCACAAAGTGATTTCACAGTGTATCAGGCGTGCTTGGACATCAGCTGTTACAGAGAATGAACTACCTGTATTTTGTATGGAAACAGGTGTAAATCGGAATGCATTATTTTGTGCAAATACATTATTGGAATCTTCGACTCCGCGGATCGTGTTTTTAAAGATTTTCGAACCATTCCGTGCCCACTTTTATTAGTACGCTCAATAAATTCCAAAGACTAACTAGTTTCTTTGTTTGATTTTATTTGTTCACGAGACCCATGAGGTAGAAGTGTGTTTCATCACTAAACCAGATATCCCTATAATCTCCGTTTAGGTGTTCCAAAAAGTTTTTCGCACAAGCAAGATGATTCACTTTAGCTCTTTCTGCAATTTATTCGTTCTTGAATTTTTAATTTTGTTTGGGCAATACTTTAAATTTCGAATGATTTAATATGTACTTGTGCGGGAATCTTGGTCCATACTGGAAAGTATTGAAAAATATATCTTCAATAAGAGAAAATATTCGCTCTTGATTTAGGATCTTCGTTTGAATATCTCATTTTATATTGTTGTTCATTGAAGTTTAATGAAAATACACTATTAATTTTTATTAACTTAAAAAGCAAAACCATCTTTGATAAATAAAAAAAAAGAAAAAGTAATAAAAAATAAGCCGAGTTTTGAATGGAAGAACTCTCTGAACACCCTATAAAAGCACCACTCTAATAATGTTAACATCTTTAGTTTAAAAAGCTTAATAGAACCTTGGATTAATGGCATTTGTTAGCAATTCGACAATGGAAAATAGACCACTAATTTGTGTTAAAGGCCAACATTTTATTAAATTTGAGAAATTCAAAGGCTCTCGCGATCGGAGCAAAAACAAGCTAAGTAAATGGAAAACGTGTCAATCCAAATGTAAAGTGTAAATTCTAGGCGAGCTCAAAACTAAAAATGCAATATAAACAGTCGTTTTAGACGTTTTTGGATCACACTTCACTAACCAGTTATGGCGAGATCAAATGAACTAGAATGGCGCCAACATTATAAATTAACCACCAGTTCCAGACAAACAAACCATATCAAAATATATAATTCAGTTCCTAGACAATTATGTTTCAGAGTGAAAAAATGGATTCAAAGAATCAAAAAATTTCAAAGACAAATATTCTCTCCACAAATCGTGCCACCTCAAATATTCTGATTCTATTCAGAAACACCATCTTAATTTCCAGTATGTAGCTACTTTTTGCGAATTTCATAAAATTTCATCTGGTTTGTCCCATGAATGATTGTTTTAGGAGATTATGGAAAACAGCCTTATGTCAAAATAAATCTGAATAACAAAGGAACGAGATTTTTCTTTAAAATGAAATGGAAGAGATTCATGATGTATCGTTTCTCTTTTATTTCAATTATTTAAGGGGGAAAAATTGAAAACTCAAATCTTTTGTAATGATTTTAAGAAGCCCATATTGGATTTCTAGGTTTGAGAAATTGTAAATTTAGCAATTCGATAAAATACAACGTGAAACTTCTCTGAAGTGATCACTCACGGGACCCAGAAACGTTGGCCACTTTATATGGAGGTGCGGTCAAACTAAAAAGAAGAATTTTCGTCAATTATAACAAATTATGTTGTAACAAAAAATTATATCGAATATTCGGGGTCACTTTTTGGAAGATTTACTGTAGTCCAATTTCTAAATCTTCAATTGAATATCGCTTCATTAGAAACAAAAGCTCCTCAACAAAGAAATATATACAAAAAGTGTTCATCTGTAACAAGAACAACCCCAGAAAAATGAAATAACTTTGTACACTAATGATCAGCACAACCTACTAAATTACTACCCATCAATTGCACAAATATAAATTCCTTACAAATAATTGCCACATCAACACACTCAATTAACACAATTTGCTACACTTCAGTTACTTCAAGACAAACATCAACACAACATCATCATCATTATTATCATCGTTATAATCATCATCATCATCATATCGTGATACATAACTTTTCTTCTAACTCAAAATAAAGGCAGACGACAACGCACAAAGTAAATCATATAATTGGACCGAAATAATAAGACGATATGTATATCTTTCATTTTATTCTTTCAATTATCTCAATATTCACCATCTTTTTGATATATCAACATAATTTTTGGTTTCAATAAACTCATCTTCTCTGTATATTTAATTCACAATTCGACGATGAAATAGAATTATATCATTGTTATGACAAAAACAACTGTACGCAAATTTTCCTAGGCATGCACAAAAGCACAAATATATGTAGATAAGAAAAATAAATTTTTGTTTTCATTTGATTTTCTATTCTTTATTTTTTGGTTGGTTTTCATATACATATACTTATTACGTATGCAAATTATACCAAAGATGCTGACAAGTATGTACAAAGGAAACTTTGAAATTCTTTTGGGGGTTTTCGCATCACTCCTACATATAAATTTTAGTAATTCAGTATATAAAACAAAACCCCAACTAAGTAAATTGAATAAAAATTTTCGCTTCGCTACAGTTTTATCTTGTACTGAGCTACTATTGTGTGTATGTGTATGTATTTCAATTTTATCCCTTAATATGTTAGTGTGATATGTATTATGGGGGTACAGTATATACTAGAACTGTTGGGTGAGGACTAAGTTTAAGAAAAACTTTTGCCAATTGAAAATTATCTATTTTGAATATTTTTTCTTTGTATAGCTACTGTTATTAGTATAGTTTGCAAAATTACCGGATTTTGGTATTACCGGTAATTCGGTAAACGTTTCTTAAAATCCCGGTTAACCGGGTTTTTACCGGTAAATCTATATCTAATTTTATTTCTAATATAACAGATGAAAAACAGTGGAAACTAAGTAGTGGATAAAGCAATCAATAATAATGTATTCCAAAATATATGTATTTACATAGTTTTAATTCATTTCTAGCAATTTAATAAAATTAATTTAAATTTAACATTAATTTAATAAAAATAAAATATAAAATCCGACTTTTTCAGTTTTCTTAAGTGCCTATATCTCCTTTTAGCTATTAAAATAGGCTCTTAAAAAACAAATTGTATCCATGTTGTAGTCATTTATGATCTGAATTTCTTACAGATTATACCAGCCGCTGAAAAAGCACGCTACGATTCGTCACTAGTCTGACGAATGGTTAGAATTTGGGTAATGCCTGTATTCCATGGGAAAAATTGACTGACAGTCAAAAAAATCGAAAAGAGAAAAATAATATCTGATACTCCATATAAGAGACAAAGCCAACGTGTTTTCTTATTTTATAGCCAAATTATTTTGCTATAAAATACAAAACAAAAAAAAGCGTTGCCTTTGTCTCTTATATGGAGTATCAGATTATTTTTCTCTTTTCGATTTTTTTGACTGTTAGTCAATTTTTCCCATGGAATTGAGCCATAGCCTCTGTAAATATTTACAACATTGGCGTACACACGGATATTTTACATTTGTTCCAGAGACGTAGTTATTATTACGTTGTCAACATATTTTTTGGTTAATTTATTAATTTATCTTAAATAACTACTAAAATTAAAATATTTCAATTTTACCGAATTACCGGTGAAAAAAGATTAATTTACCGGTATTTCTGAATAGCCTTTCTGGGCAATTTACCGGCAAACCGGTAAACCGGTTTACCGGTAATGCAAACACTAGTTATTAGCTATTTGCCGTATAAGATCAATATTTAAATTTCTGTTTTCCATCTTGAAAAACTTGTTTACAATTCACAGATTTGTTATCTAACAAATAATTTAATATGTTAAGCAGATTAGAGAGAAAGCTTTTATTTGAAATGTCAAACGTTTTGTTTGTATTAAACTATTTATTTGTATGTAAATTCTTTTACAAATCAAAGAGATCAGCAAATATTATATTAGCAAAATATCATTTCTGTAATATTCTTAAAATGAGACACGCACCCTGTAATTGTATATTTTTGCATTAGGGCGTCTGCTGCTGTATTCCGAGAAATTTTGTTGACTGCTTCTGTGGATATGTTTGGACTATTTTCTGATATTGTTAAACCAAAATAAACCGGCAGAACCATACACTCGTATAGTAGAAAAAACTATGGCTGCTAAAATTCCGTTCTTTGTTTGAAATTCAACTACTCTGATCTTCTTATCGGTACCTAGAATAACTGAGATAACGAATATACTACCTAGCGGCCACCTAATTGAAGGAAGAGATTTTTCAACGGCCTCTCTTGTTTCCATTTGATTCGTTTTTGTTAGGTATGTAAATATTCAAGAGTTGAGTTGAGTCAAAAAGACACAATCATTTAAGTTATTTTCTGCCATTTCGTTAAATAATAATTATCGGTGATGCCCAATAGGGAAGACTCGTGTATTCCCATGTTAGGAGCACCTGTTAAAAAATGACTCGGTGTTAGTGGTTCAGAATCAATATTATCAGGTTTTAAGTTAATCTCTCGTGTATCCGTAATAACTCCCTTTACTTGTAGAATATGTGGACTCTTCCACCAAAACTGAAAATCATTTAATTGATGAAGTAATACTCCCTGTGAGATGATGTTCGCTGGATTAAGCTGGAATGCAATATAACGCCAATTAAAATTGATTGTGTGCTCTTGAATCTCGTTTACTCTATTCGCAACGAAAGTTTTTAACTTAAGGGGTGGCATTGCAATCCAATATAAAGTAATTGTCGAATCTGTCCAGAGCATCACATCGTCAAACTTAAATTCGTTAACTTTCATTACTTTGCGGTCTTACAAAGGGATTTTCCTAAGGAGGGTTTCGTCATTTGTACACCATTTGTGCAGATGAAAACATCCGCTTTGTGTCAATTTACACAGTTCTGATTGAAGTTGCTGTGCATTCGACAAAGTATCGGCCCAAGTAACAATATCGTCAACATAAGTATCGTTTAATAACACCTTTGATGAAAGCGGATATCTCGACTGTTCATCAAGAACTAATTGTTTTATGTTCGATTTTGGTAACTTCTCTCATGTGCCCTAACTCGAAGTAGTCTCTAGAGTTTAATTTGTTTCAAGGTACGAAAACCGTTTAGCAGTCATATGTTTTGAATCACCTAGTGTTATATCCGTATGCATCGGCAGAAACACATGGTATCATGGTAAAATGCTTCTCACACTTCTCCTCCTCGGCTGACAAGAATTTCTTGGGTAGGAGATTTTCTACCTCCTAAAACTTTGTTAACAACGGAGAAATGGAGTCTTTCCCTTGTTGAATGAATGAAGTATGTAATGTAAAATTATGCTTCAAATGCATATCTTCATTGCCAAAGATTATCCACCCAAACAAACTTTCTTGTTGAACTCTTCTGCAAAAATTTTCTTTGGCATTAAAATATTTGGGAATAGTTCTGCTCCTATTAGGATGTTAATTGGATGTGTGACTCATTAAAATTAGGGTCTACCAATTGAATATTAATGGTGGTTTGCGGTAAACTATTGAAAATCTTGTTAATAATAAAAGGATATATACGCTAAGTACCGAATTCTTATAACGTGACTTCAACTGAGTTGAAAACATGTCTTCAACTTTGGTTGAAGTTGAACTGATGCCAGTGACATCAATTGAATTTATGTTGTTGATTTTTGCCTAAAGTTTTTGAGCCATGGAACTTGTTATAAAATTGGATTGGCTACCAGAATCCGCCTGGGCATCTCAACAATACAATGGCTGTTGGCAAGATCACCCTTCTACTACTTGAAGTTGAACCCTTTTGCATATGCTGAAATTTTTGCTGCTCGTTTGAATGAGTAACCGTAGGTGAGTCAACGATTGCTTGTGAATGACCTGTTGATTTTGATGGGATGTTATCCCGCTCGCTTTTAGGAAGGTGGTTTCGGTTTTCTCTGTGAGTATACTTTTGGCCAATGGTATAGCAACGTGTGATGGTTTTTATTGCACAATTTGCAACCAGCCGACCTGCAATCGGAAACTGTATGGAACGAGTTCAAGCAATTTATACAGGCCTTTATTTCTTTAATTTGATTGAAACGCTCTGTTGGGCTAAAGCTTCGAAACGAATGGCACAATTCATCACTTTTGAGTTAGTAGTCAGTCATATACTTTATAAAAATTATATCATAAACCCTTCATCGACATCCTGGAATTCACAAGCTTCTACTTGTTCTTCTGTAATGTTATGTGAATGGCCATCCAAACATTTTCTGTAATACTCCAGCTGTTCTTGGTTTCGCCAGTTTGGACCAAAATGTTTACTTAATAATTTATCATCGTCAGCCAGCTTGTTTTGATTAACGTTTATTCCAGTAGGTAGTTGAACAGGAAGTGACATATTTTTTAAATTTTTGCCTGAGGTCAGATTTAATTTCTCCACTAATAAATATGAAATCATTACGCTCTTTGTTTAGAATAATAAACCATTTGCAATTATTAAACCTGAAATGCAAACTTGACGGTGGTTTTAACACTTCTTTTCAGTCACTTACGTGGCAAACTATTGAACCTAACTCAACGACCGTACCGTGCCTAGCCGTGTAGTACTACGCCAAAGTTTTAGCAGTATAACTGCCTATACTACAATACGCCGCTTGATCAGGTATCATAGGAAGCCCATATTCTTCTTACAATCAAACGACAAGGTCAGCATTTCAGGTTTTTCGTCTTTTAACATGCCAAAGAAAGCCTTGACACGAAGTTTGTGTCAGAAGTAGTTTTCTTTTGCTGGAATATTTTCCACTTTAATTTGCTCTTTGAAACTGAGGCATGTTGAGGGCATATCCTTCGATGGAGCTTTAAAACAAATAGTAAAACGAGAATTAAATATATAACGGAAGTAGGTAACTTAATTTGACGCTGAGCTCTGGTTGATCTGTATTGACGGCTGTATACATCCACCACATTTTACTTATTGACAAATCTCTTGGTAAATAGTGACGGTGTTTTTTAGCTTGCTCATACAGTAATGTATTTTGAAAGTAGTAAATTTTTGAATGTAGTTAACGACAGCGTTTTTCTTCATCATCATTTTCTTGGATCGTCTATCGACACCACGCTTCTCGCCAGGTGAATTGCCTGTCTCCAAGTAATGTTTGCAAATCCTTTTAAGGCGATCAGATGAAATATTTAAAATCCCGATGAAGGCTTTCTTACAAATTCTTAAAGAAATTTCATTTGCTTTTCTTATGTTTGATTCATCTAAGACAAATTATGCTTTCAATAAATTGAAACAAGAAAAATGTTTTAGAAACCAAAAAAATAGAGTTCCTGAATAAATATTCCGTTGCGATAGATTCGTTGTCGCTAAAAACTGATGAATGATGTTCTAATCTGGTTGAAACTGAGGTATTTTGATCGGGAGGTAATTGATTCGAAAACCGATCCTATAGGAGAGGAGGATGTGAGCGGAATTTTGTATCGTATCGTGAATACGATACAAATTCGTAAGTGTAAGATAGTTATTTGATTTTCTCATCATATTCTCTCGGTTTTTATTTAAATCATATACAAATCTCATTCACTCAAATTCGTATTAGTCGTACAGTTGCGAACACGAAAATAGCAGAACCAATTTTTTTTAAAAGAAACGAAATATTTTCAATCTTATAGATGAGATGATAAGGTTCCATTTTTATTTCAAAACAATACCATGGTACTTACTTAAAAATATTTTCAAATTCATTTCATACCCAAGAAAAAAAAATTAATGACGAAAGACCCATTTTATTGACATGCTGGAAGACCCATTTTATTGACATTTCTGGGATATTGTAAGATGACATAATATTTTCCAAGAGCCCCAAGAGAATACTTTAGTCTAATGTGTCCTCAATTTGGTGTACGGGCTTATACCTGGAGATTGTGATTTCCCAAGAAATTTTATTTCAAGAAACCGAGAAATTTTTTCCCCGGCGATTTTCATTTCTCGAGAATTTGAGAGTTTTCAAATTTTTTTGTCGAGTATCTCGGAAATTATCGAAAATTTTTCTATTTCCCAAATTACTAAAATGTTATGAAAAAAAAAATTCTTTTATTTTTAGATTTATTTATTTAAAGTTTCTTGGCGAAGAGACGTTTCTTTCATTTTGAAGTAAAGGCCGAAGAGTAAAACCATTTCTTGGATGGAAGCTCTTGAAAAATTCACAACATTTTGGAATCCCTATAAGTTCTCGTTTTTTTGTTTATAAAACCCTCTCTATTCTATATCAGGGCCGACCACAAAAGAGTGCAGGTAAGATCTCGAGTAATAACCAAGAAGGAACTTTTCTTTGTTATTGCTGTCTGGCGGACCTACGAAGGTAGATTGGAAAACAAATGGAAGGCTCTTGATGTGAGAGTACAATAACTCCATGTAAACCTAGAAGTTAAACTCAACACGTGAAATTACCATTTAATATTTGCGTTTTTCAGATCTCCAGATTGCTTAAGCCATCAAATACTTAAAATTATATTGAAAGATAAAAATCTTCTAAATAATTCCTCAACTTTTAATAAATTAAATTTATTCCAAATTTTCAAAATTCTTCAAATTGTTCAATAGCTATTCAAACCCGAACATTCTTTGAATTCTGCTCATTATAAAAGTTTCGCAAAATATTGTTTAACTAATAAATACTATGCCAGGAATTCCTCAAACTACAATTTTTAAAAAATCTTAAAGGTCTTACATTTTTAATTTTCTATTTACATTTGAAATCCTCTAGACCAACTCGCAAAATTCTTCTCAATTTACCAAACTCTTTGAACTGAAGCAGGCTTTGAACTGAAGGTTCTTTAAATTAGCTAAATCTTTCATGTTTTGCAAATTCTTTAACTGTTTTAAGATCCAGAATTTGTTTGTTCCTCTTAAATTCTCTAAAACATTAAAATTCTGATAAGTTTACAAGTTATTTTGGAATATCTCACAAATTCATTAAATGTTTCATAACATTTAAACATTTTTTCAATTTTTCCTAAATGTGGAAATCCAATTTGTGGAATTTGAATAATTGTACGATTAATTAATTAGTTAGAGAGTATTTGAATGTCGAGAAAGTTTCATGAAATTCACGAAATTTTGAAGCAAAATCGTTCTAATTTCTGAAATTCTTGAAATTTCATTATAAAACATCAAACTATTTGTCCAAACGGGTCTTCCAATTCGGTTATATTTACTCAAATCTACAAACCTGATCAATCCTAAATTTTACCGAACCAAGAGATTCCTCAAAGTCTGTAATTATGGTAGTTAAAATTTCTCATATTCCTCGAATTTCTAGCATGCTTCAAAAATCTGGTAAGATCATTAAAATTTTATTAGATTAATCAAACTCTCAAAACTTTGAAAACTGACTTTAAAATCTTTGTAAAATTTGTAAGCGCTTAATATTTATGTTGAGGATCCCGGGGCTTCTGATAGCTATAACTTTATTAAAGGTGATTATGATTCGTTAAATACATTTCGCGCTAGTCACGATTGGGGTTCATGTGGTACTAACAATGATTTAGATTCAATCTTAGATGAGTTTTACATGATCTTGAAACTAGGTATTGAGAAGTTTGTTCCTAAAAATATCGTTACGCGAACTAAAAATGAACCGTGGCATAATAAATAATAGTCTAACCTGCAAGGACTAATTACAGTTCTTATGATATATTAAGGAAGCAGTATATACCGATTTCTGTACAATATTTACATTCCAGATATCGAGTCAAACATCAATTGAAATCTTAAAAGATTTTGGAGTTTAGTTCATTTCAAAACTATATTAGGGGGGTATCCATCGAAAATGTTCTTGCAGAGCGGATCATGTGACGGGCTTCAGGAGGCTTATTGCCTTTTTGCCAACTTTTCTTGAGAGTGTTTATATACCTAAGCATTGGTAAATGGATATGTAGTACTGTTTGTTTTTAAATTTTTGGTTTGGATGTAGATAGAAGACGTACTATCGAGGTTCAGCTTATTGAAAAAAGTTGGTACTAAACGAGGAACCGAGAAAATGGAAAAATAATTTTCAAATTACGCCTGAAGTAAGGCAAATCGCCTGTAGCTCACCGAGCTATACTATAGGAAGGCTAAACAAAACTGGAGGGTGTCTGGTATCCAGAGTCCGCATACTTGTCCAGACTGATTAACCTATCAGCCATTCAGCCATCGGCATATGCATAGATTGATTTTATAAATGAAAATTGTCAAAATTTATATTTTTGTGAAAAGAAGAAATTTGTTCAATATGAAAACTACTAATGGAAAATACTAAACTAATTGGTTAAACTTTTTAGCTTCCGTTGTAAACCAGATTTAACTTTTGCATTTTTACCAAATCTTTCAATTGAAAAATAAAAATTCTCCTTCCGTTTTCTTTGTACTTTAGACTAAAATTGTTTTGATTGCAAAATATCTTTATTCTAGAAACCAGATACAAAATGATTTTATCTATAAGACAGGTTCATAAAAGTACAACTGGAGTTTTAATTTCAGTAAAAGATGATTTTTACTACGAAATAATTTAATTGCATACCTTTATAAAAAAGTCAGTACAGATATTGATATACATTGTAAATATATGTATAATCATATGAGATATGCAACTTCTTTTAAGTATTAAGGAAATGAGTTCCTCGTAATACTATATATGGAAAACATCATCTGTGTCGCGAATTTCTCCTAAAACAATTATTCGCCGAGAACCGTTTACCATAAACATCTAAATGTTAAAAAAAACCTTAGGGGTACAAACATAAAATGCGTTAAGTACACTTAAACGTAATTCAAATAAAAATAAACAAGTATACACAAGCCACAGCTGGAACCATTTCCAGTTTTATTATTTCCAAAGCGATGATGCCAAAAGACCAAAATTATTTTATAATTTCACCTTTATCCACCCTCAATGTTTCAAGTGTATATACATAAATATGTTTATTTATACGTATACGATGTTTGTTGTACACCCCCGATTTGGAAAATAAAAACAAGGTTTACTTTACATTTGTATATAATGTACTTCAATTGATTGTCATCGAAATATGTTCTATACATAACATTTAAATAAATAAAATTAAAAGTCAATAAAATTGAAGAACCATTTCAAAAATATATACAGAATCGAATATATTTAGAAAATGCATCCAAATTTCATCATCAACAATTTGGAGGAAGTAAAATCAAGATATTGTTGTTTTAATTTACATTTCAAAGGGAATCCTGGTGTTTAAACATTTATTAGACGAAATAAAAATGGAAAAACCACAAATTTTCGATATTAATCCATTCAAAGAAATAAAAAAAAAAAAAATCCTTTGAACACCCCTTTCTGTATGAATATCATTATGCTGTGCGGTTGTAATAATACAGAAGGTGCTCTACTCCGTTATACGGGATGGGTAATTTGACGAAATTTCCATATGGTGTTTGTACAACTGTTGTAAATTTATAAATAATGCATAAGTTTAAGATATTTGTCGCTTTGTATTCAAAGTGGTTTTTGAGGTAATGGAATTTTTATTTATGGTGCAAGGGGTTGGTTGATCGACACAAATTATTGATAAATATTGAAGGGGATATTTTGAAACCAACAAATTTTCTAGAAACAGGGTCGTTTTATTATTGGTTTACTTAAGCCCGATTTCAGAAAAAAAAAACAATCTCCAGTTAAATAATATTTAAATATAATAAGAACATTAACATGTTGACAGCCGTACCGGAAGTATCGGTTTATCTCGCCATTACTATTTGGTGTTAAACTTTTTTAATCATTTCAACCGAAAATTAGTTTTTATCAGCAAGATGGAAATCAGTGTTTTAAAATAAAATAAACCTAAGCAAAACCTATTTTTCAACTACCATCAGTAGGGCATCCAATTCCGGAATTCAGGAATACCGGCCCATATTTTGGTTTCGATTATTCCAGAATTAATGAATTTCTATTTTTCACAATAATTTAAGTAATTCCAACATATGTTATTATATAGTCTGCCTTGAACTAAAAAAAAAAACTAAATACAGGCACACTTCTCTAAATTCATTATTCAAGGAAATCGTTTTATTGATTTATCGGTAAGAAAATTAGTGAGACTAGCAAGTCTTTCTAATTAAATTTGTAACAGCAAAACGTTCAAAATTGAAAAAAATATTAAATTTTGTTTACAAATTTGCTGATATTTCCAGCTTCCTGAAAAATATCAAAAACCTAAATACACGTTTCTGCGTTTCGAAAAAGACTTTAATTTTGGGACGATGGAAGCTCCATTCGAAGCTTAGAGAGCGTATTTAGCAGCGGGAAATACCGCCATCATAACTCTAGCCTAAACGACACAAGGCTCGATGCGTCAAGTTTAATGAGAAAAACAGCAATTAAATCTACGTTTAAAAATGTTTCTGTAAGGAGAGAGTAGGAAAATAAATTTTTAAACAAGCATTTAATTTAAATGGCCGGCTGGGGAGTCATTTCACAGCGCTTAAACTTGAAAGGTGGACTGATACCCTCACCTGTAGTGAAGCAAGACAAGTCTGACCAAAACTAGACTTGAAGCGCACCAGAAGATTAAGCCCTCGTGTTTGTGTTTTTTAATAAAAAAATTTAAATTGTACAAGTTGTGTTGTACGTAGAATTTTATTTGAATAAAGTTTTATTTTAATCATCACAACTATATTTTATCATCTCACAAATTGAATTGAACGTTTCTTCAAAATTAATTTTCTTATACGCTTAATTATTTGAAGTTGTTTCATTCCATAACCATTGCCCCCTACAAACGATCACGAATATCCATGCATTGCTTTTAAGCTCATTGCTGTAGGGTTGCTGTACATTCCAATCGGAAATAATTATAATTTTGTGGGATATAAAGTTATGAGACCATCCGTCGCGTCGGCAACAATCATTATGGTCCATTGTTTTGGTTTTTTAAGTGCATTTAATGATTGACATTTTTTACTCATGTACTACCATGGACACGTAGGTAGCATAATAGATTTTCATTAATTTATTATTTTTACAGCATTAAATAACTGTACGGAATATAATAATAAGACGATAAACTTTAATTAATTAAAAAAAATAAGAAATTGCATTATATTGTCAACCGATAATTTGTGTTCTTTTCTTTTTACGATTCCCAAACACCTCGTGAATTAAGAATGATCGTAGGAATACTCATGGGACACAGCATTTGTGGAGAGCATGCAAGAAGGCTGGGTTTACAGGCAAATGACTTCTGTAGAAGCAAATTGGTACACCTTTAAATGCGTAGTAATTATTTTTAATAAATAAATAGTTAGGCAAATTGAAGATAGACAACCTGTCGGCTCTCGAAAGCAGTATAGTGCCATATAAGCAGCTCTAAATGGTTCCAGTAAGAGTGAAGGGGATAAATTCTGTGCCACTCCCACTAATATAACATAACCTACTAAATTTTAGATTTTATAGAATTCATAGAATTAATAGAATTTAAAGGATTTACAGAATTTTTGGATTCATAGAATTAAAAATTTTTTTAAAACATAAAAATTTGTAGAATTTATTGAATTTAAAGAAAATACAGAATTGTTAAAATAAGTCAAATTTGAGTTTATAGAATTTGCAGAGACTCAAACAATTTAATGAACTTTGATGAAATCTATAAAATTTTTAATATTTAGAAAATTTATAGATTTTAAAAATTTATTAGTTACAATATTTACAGACTTAAAACTTACAGAATTTACAGAATTTATAAGAAAATTTAAAAAACTCATTGAATATTAAAACTTTATCCATAGGATTTGTAGAATTTGAAAATTAGGTTATTCTGGAATAACCTGATAGACCCTTTTCTGGAATTAGCAGATAGCTGATAGACCAAAATCCTCGTCAGATCGAAGCTAAATTGCAAAACTTTTAACAATTTCTCCTCTTCGTAAATTTATAGAATTATTTTTAGAATTTATGAAATTTATAGTAATTATTGAATTTACAGAATTATTAAAGTTTATAGGATTTATCGAAATTTGTGAATTTATACAGTTTTTAGAGTTTAAAGAATTTATAAAATTTATAGAATTTATAGAAATTATGGAATTTTTAGAATAACTAAAATTTGGGTTTGTCGAATTTATAGAACTGACAAACTTGAAAAAAATTCATAGAATCCATAGAATCTATAAAATTTGAAGAATTTTTAAAATTTATAAAATTTGTTGAGTTTAGATGATTTATAGAATTTATGGAATTTATAAAATTCATAAAATTTATAGAAATTATTGGATTTTTAAAATTTATAGAATTTATTGAATTTACCGAATTTATAAGACTAAACAATTTATGGGATTTGTAGAATTTAAAGCACTTACTGAATTTTTAAACTTTATTCATACATAGAATTTAGAGAACTTATAAATTGTACAGAAATTATTGAATCTACAAAATTTAAAGAATTTAGATTAATGATAAAATTTATAGAATTTAGAAATTTTATAGAATTTGTAGATTTTATAGAATTAATAGATTTTATAAAATCTATATAGTTTATAGACATATTAAAACTTATAAAATTTATAGACTTTACAGAGTTTATAGAATTTACGAATCTTACATACACGTAAAATAGTGTAAACAATATTATAGACATTTGTGTGTATATACTTTCTGATTTGTTTTATACATATTACTAATACTAAGCCTTAGGGTACATCTTTATAGCTTAATTGTTTGTTCTGCATGGCTTGTATAAACATTTTTGTTGGTTTTGATAATAACATCGTGTACGAATATAAAACTCTCAATTCTCATGTCTCGGTTTGTGAACAAAATTTACGTATGGTATAGGGGAAAGAAATAAAACAAAATATTTTTTGTTTCCTTCCGCAAACAGAGATTATAGAAGAAAACGAAAAATGAATTTAAATACTTGCTGCCTTACTTTGGTAAAAGTTATTCTTGTTCGGATAGGAACGAAATTTTGCCCAAAGTTATGCAAGATGGTGCTCGTTCGCACGCTGCAGATGTGGTTTTGGATTACTTGAACGTTTTTTTAAATAACATAGTCATCTCGAATCGCTTTCCTTACCGTTTTAATTGGGGTTTCTAATGAGCACCATATTCACCGAAATTAAACCCCTGTGACTTTTCTATGGGTCTATTTAAAAGACCGTGTGTGTACACTGATAATCCACAAATATGAGTTAATTGGATAACGCGTTTCGAGCTACGTCCGCTTCGTGAAATTACAACTGATTCCATTCCTTTTTAAAAAACCCAGAGCCCCTTTTTGAATGGGACACTCTGTATATAAATTAACAGAAATGTGGCGCTTCCTCGGACATTTTCCCTTATTGCGAATGTATCGAAATATTTTCGGTTTTATTAAAAATATTATATTTGTTTATTTTATGTAATTACAATCTAGTCTCTTGGACTAATCAGAAATTTCTTCTGACTTAATTTGTTAACTTATATTTAATCTATGGCCTCTTCCCGTTGGCATTCTTTGAAGCCGGAAATTCTAAGGGTTCCTGAAGTTGTAACTAGTGACTGGTTGACAATTATAATAAAAATAGCTTTCAATATTTTAAGCCCAAATAGATGTCTAAGTGGAAATATCTCCAGGGATTGAAATATAGGTCATGAAGCAGAATTCCTCTGTGCAAAAAAATAATCCTAACCATATGCTTTTGTGCAATAATGAGTGGTTGAATTTTGGAGTAGTAGTATTCTTTACAAGCAATTTGGTCGCAGTTACGAGCATTTAACAAACGTTTATATGTGTTTGTATTTTTGCGTTTTTTAATTATTTAACTTTTTTTTGTTCCACAATTACATTTAATTAATCTATTTTTATTAATGCATTTAATTTATTATAATTTATTTTATTAATATATTTATTTTAAAACAATACAACATAACTAATCGCCATTTTAATTTACCACCACATTTTCTGACATAGGGCCGGTTAGAAATTAAGACATGCGCGGTATTATTAACATGAAATCCGAGACGAGACTAATTTGATTTTATTATTAATTTTCGTTTGTGTTTTGTCATTCAGTTGGTATAATCAGTAATAGGTGTATTGTTTTGGTTTATACAGTTCGAGTTGCGAAAATGCGTGAACCGCCACAAAACATACCTTTAGTTTTTGTACTTAAGAAGAGTAATAATGTTATTGACGATTGGAGACGTGATTTTAGACAACATATTTACTGTAGTTTTGCTGCAAAAAATTTCCGCCATGCCATATTCTAGTCGTCCTGCGAGCGCTGAAGCTAATTTTGTATTGTAGTTACTGTTTCATTTTATTCCGATAGGTAGTGCTTTCTCTATATTCTGACAGATTCGCGCATCTACAAAAAAAAACAAATGGCGTAAACACAACGATGTAGGTATTTAGGCTAATTTGTTTACATTTTGAGGTTAGAATTTGTCTATTTTGAATTACGTTTTTCCTCAAATTTATTCACAATAATTAATGTAATTTTAATTTAGATAACACACTAACACTAGAACTTTTGAGAACATTAAATATAATTTTAATGTCATTAGCTTGCTTCGAACAGATTGAAATTTAAAATCGAGTATGTATTGCTTTAACACGAAAAATGACATTTCTTTCTAAATATGCCTAGTTCGTACCTTAAATGGATATAACGTAACATGTCCAGTGGTGTTGTTAGTATTTTTTATATTTTTTTAATTTCACATGTTATTTTAGAATTCACCTATAAAATAATGAGAATTTTTAATATTTTACAATATAAATTATATTATGTAACGAAATCAAATTTCATATATCTTTATTTATTGTTTCTTTTTGTTTTCAAAAATATTACTCAGCCGAACCTTCTGTGAATTTTTAATTTTTTTTAACTACTTCACTGTTGGCTGCGCACAACGATGCAAAATGAGTTTCGCTGAGATATTATTTTCACTATACGTTCAGGTTGTTTGTACATTAACACTTGGTCATCCGGGAAAGCGATCACTGTTTTAATTCAGAATTACTGTAAATAAGATTGGTGCATGATGATGGATTGTTTCAAATTTAAGACAGCATTTACGAAGCGATTGTTAAACAAATCAGTCAATTTGATATAGGTACACACATATATGAAACTTATGTAAGTGCAGCCTATTTACTCACAATAATTTTTCCGTTAACGTTCTTTTGCAAATTTACTTTTAGAATTTTTCTTTTCTTGAAAACTTATCTCTTGAAGTTTAAATTTAATTTCCAATTTTATTAGTGTGCTCGGAAAGACTATTGCATTAAAACCAAAAAAATTGTAGCCTGAATATCTTTTCGATGAAACATAAATTTTTAACCCACCTTAAATTATTATTAAAACAGCATCCGTATACGAACAAAAGCAATGAATCAAGCACTCATCTAAAATTTCCATCTCAAAATTACTTACATTCATTTCAGCTCTTTTCCTATTGTTGATCCTAATTTAATTTTTCTTAATTTCAATTAATTGTCCCCATTTTCAACACCCTCATATTCTAGTTAAAAACAAACGTATAACCGTTACTATATGCCCTGTTTTTGCCTCCGCGCTTTATACAAAGTTATGAAAACAAAAGCAATTTTCCATTTTGTATGTTTTTGATTTATTTAATCATGAAAAACTTTAGAAAATTTAAAACAAAAAGAAAAATTAGTTTTTCGCTTTATCTTCGCGCCTCATCCGGACTGAGTATCTATGTATATACGGAAGATGGAAATGAGAAATTTACTCATGGATAAATTAATTTGTTTATCACTCAGTCGGTCTTGCGACTTACATACATACATAGGTGTCTTGATGCTGGATGTTAAAATAAATCGCGTGCTTTTGATATTTTTTTTTAGTACTTTAAAAGCTATCATTTTTATGGCATGACAATCTTTATGATTTAATTACCAGCGATAAAATAAAACAACACCAACTGATATACATAGGTATAGGTACACACTATTTTGCGGGATGAGATTTAATTTCCATGTTTGGAGTGCATCAATGGTATTGATATTGATGTACTACAACAGCATTTACAAATGTTACTATCTGCTTATTTAATTTTATATATTATCGTTCAATGTGTTTTATGGTAAATATGAACATGAATTTATACTGATTTAGTTGGGGGAAGTATGATATACATATGTGTCCTATCAATTAAAAATATTTTTTTACAAAATTCATTTTATTATTTTTATGTGCGCATATTTATGTAAATATATAACTATTTGTTTATGTTTATGTACTCGCCGCCATAATATTGTGATGTACACACAATTTTGGCATTCAGCCAGGAATGTTTTAATTTAAATATTAAACAATAACAAAAAAAAATCACTCTGTTATTCTGTTGTATAATATGTAAAGTGGAAAACATGATTTTGAGTTCACCTGTTCTACATGTTTTATTGTAAACGTAATGTGCATATTGTCGTTATCCCATTTAATCGGAAGATAATCTCAGTGCAGAGAAATCTATCAATTTAATGTACCATTTACTGTACTGTTGTATTTTTTTTGTGGGTTTATTACACTATTTACTATTACGATTAAGTTTCCAGTTCATAAAATAATATTCCGTTTAAATTTAGAAAATATATGCGAGTGTGACAGAAAAATAGTGTAACGGCAATATGAAAAATTTGATAGAATGAAGGATTAGAGCTGTATTTTATTGCTTGGAAATATTATTATAAATAGTGTAATGGAAGTATACAACTGGATTATTTTTTACGTTCTTTAGCTGTTATTGAGTTTTATGTACTTATTAAAAATATTTGTACATACAAAACCAACCTTAAAATTTTGAAATTTTTCACTAAACATTTTGAAGATTCTGCAAACTGACCGGCTTGATATTATGAGAGACTTTCATTCAATTCTAAAATGGTGTTGTCCTGGGGTTTCACTATATAAACAACGGAAAAGTAAGGTAAAGTAAGTGGCCTATTGCTCCTGGATCTAGACGTTTTCTGATACCGGTTCGTCCTATTTGGAATTATTGGTTTCCTCCTCCATTTGTTTATTTATAGCTTACATTTAAAAAAGGCAAACCGGTAAATTTGCCCCGAATCTATTCTGGGAACTTACACGTCACCCAAATACCTAGGCCTCCCGCAATCTAGGTTTAGTTATTTTTGTTGTTGTTTTTTTTTACTATAATTGGAGTCCACTACCAACCTTCACAGAGATAAAATCTAGTGAATATTACAAAGTAAATATTTATGGTTTATTCCACTGTACAGCATAAGTCCTACTTTTGCTAAATTTTTTCTATTTTGGTATTCCTACCAATATATTATAGTTGCGCTACAAAATATGTCTGCAACAAGATCAAATTCAAACCTAACAAGAAATAATTCATTCAATAACCTGGTTGATGATATAACGGTACCGCATTGATTTTGTTTTCGATGAACATGCAAAAAACAATAACAATAAAATTATTATCACTCCAATAATAGTACAACCCATTAAATATTAAAAAATTCCTGATTAAACTATGTGGTATTGGGTTCAAAGTACAATTAAGTAGTCAGCAAGAATACGACACTCTTAAAAAATATCTAGCCGATGCGAAAACCGAACATTTTATATTTCAAGGCTCAAGCAAGGCTCAAAACAAAACGGCCTTTACTTTATAAAATTCAACGCTAACAACGTTAATTTTAAAATCATTCAAAAAATTAAAAGTCTTAACCACATAATCATATTATGTCGAGTACACACTCCAAGGAAAATTTCACCAACACAGTGTCGCAGTTGCGGTATATGTATGGTCATGGAACTTCATACTGCTTCAAAATTCCAAGCTGTCTAAAATGCAGCGAACCTCACGATTCATTGCAATGTACGGTAACTGAAAAAAAATTAAAATGCTGGCTATGCCAAGGAAATCATATGGAAATCAACTCACCAATCTGTCTCAAGTTATTATGTACTTATACAGGAAAATATCAAAATAAAACGGTGCTTGAAAATCAATCAAATGCACAACTCTGGCGGATCATCGTTTCGGATCCCCCCCCCTCCGAATCTGCTCAACGCTGAAAAATTCCCCGTGCTTACATCACCTCGGAAAACTCAGATTCATAATACATGGAATACCCTCTTTAATAGAAAACCATCTAACACTGATCGTAGTGCTGGCCGAAAGAAAAAGTTCAGTACTAATGAAACAGGACAAAGAGATTCATCAAATGATTCTTTACGTACGAAAAAATCTTAACCTTGGTAAGTGATATGGTCTCAAGCCTCTTTGGTCATAAGACAAAATCGGAACAATTTAGTAATGTTAAATAACGGTTCAACAGTTTTGAATAATAATACACCATTAAATCTGTGGCAATATGGCATAAGGGAATAACTCGAGTTATACCCTTTTACATATTATTTCAAATTCGACATCTCCATATTCGAATTCATATCATATCAATTTTTTGTAATAATCCAGCAACTACAAACAACCGTAATAATCATTTAAAAAAGCAAAAATTCAAAAAACTCATACGATTTTGAGTATCTCTTAATTTTAAAAACGTTTTCCTGAAAAATGCGTATTTTAGAGTTATTCCCTTATGTCATATTGCCACAGAAATATATTTATTTGGAATGCCCTTAGTTTAAACAACAAACTTGATAAAATGTTTTCATACATGAAAAACCTTAATGTACACGTAGCTCTAATTTCAGAAACCTGACTAACAGATAATGCGACTCGCTTTGATCCCGAATTTAAAGTGAACAATTTAAATAGAAAATCGGATACCCATAGTGGAGTTGGAATTTTTATTAAATGAACAATTTTTGTTGCCTTCTTTAAATTTGCAAATCATTGAGGCAATTGGAATTGAAGTTAACACTAACCATGGTAAAATAAAACTCATAGCTACCTATTTTAATGGTAAAAAATTCCCAGCTCAACACTAAACAAATTCAAATCTGACGTACAACAGCTTACTTCCTGTCGTTCAAATTTCATTATAGGAATGACCTAAACGCTAAACATCCCCACTGGGATCCCCATCACCGCATTCGGACTAAGTTTCAAATACTAAGAAACAATAAATGGAATAAAATGCTCGAATCAATCCAAAATGATCGAAATACAAATAAAATGTGGGCTATTAGTAGAAACTTGCACAACGAAGTACAGAAATACCTCCCTTAGCTGATGGAAATAATCGAATTTTGATTACAAATCCCGAAAAATGTGAATACTTAGCACACACATTTTCCAGAATCCAAAACAATGATCAACACAATCAATCTACATTTTCTCAACAGATAATATCAAAAATCGACAACTTTTTATTGTCTCACTCCATACAAATGTCATCCTTTAAATATAAAATGATAAAACCAAAAGAGATAAAATAAATTATTAGAGGAATAAAGCCATCTAAAGCTCCAGGACATGATACCATCAATGGTATATTAATTAAAAATCTTCCTAGAAGAGCGCCTCATATTTGTTTAATGCTTGTATGAAGTATTCTTATTTTTCCAAACATTGAAAAACCGCTAAAGTTATTCCAATCCATAAGCCTGGTAAGGATAAATCGGAACTATCCAGGTATAGACCTATCAGCCTGTTAAATATGGTCGGAAACATTATCGAAATAGTTCTCAAAAAAACGATTCAATTAATTTATCCAAATCAATGAAATCCTACCAGACGAGCAATTTGGCTTTCGTGATGAGATCTCAGCACAACATCAGGCACTCCGCATTTACCAACAGGTAAAATCAGCTTTAAATCAAAAACAATCAACGGGTCTTAATCTTTTCGATATCGAAAAAGCCTTCGATCGAGTTTGGCACAAGATACTTATTTATAAACTTATTCAACTAAAGTTTCCAATTTACCTCATTAAGATTGTTATCAACTATCTCAAGGGAAGACACTTCTTCGTCTATATATTAAACGATAAATCAAAATTACGACGAATCCACGCTGGTGTTCCCCAAGGTGCCGGGCTCTCCCCAATTCTTTACAATATATTTGTATCCGATATAGAAAATATTTTTTCGGACGTTCTTTTTGCCCAATATGCTGATGATACAGCAATCTTTATATCATCGGTTGATCCCAAAGTAATAATAAATAAATTATAATTTAACATAAACAAACTAGCAAGCTACTGTGCTCAATGGGACATAAAATTAAATCCATCCAAAACTCAAGCAATATTTTTTACTCGGAGAAGGGCATCTAGATATTTGCCTGTAGATCAAAAATTTAGTAGTGGCTGATATTCCTGTTCAATGGAGTAAAAAGGTTAAATATTTAGGCATTTGGCTTGATCAAAAATTGTTACTCCAAGCACACATAGATTATACAATTGAAAGAACCCAAAAATTAATTTTTAAAACAAACCCCTAATATATAAAATGATAATAAGTGCAGCCATTATAAACGGAAACCAAATATGGAGCCAAGCAGCAAACACTCATAGAAAACGTTTACAAATCAGTCAGAACCGCTGTTTAAAAATTATAAGAAATCTCCCGCATACCCAACAAATGTCTACCACTGACAGACTAGGGATTAGCTAAGCGCGATTACCTAAACCCGTTTAGCTAATCTACCACTAATCTAATTGCATTGACACACTAAGGTTTAGTAAGTGGCGCCACGAGTTTATGGTATCGGTATTAATACAAATATCATCACCTTGTTTAAGTTGATTTTCTTGATTTTGTTCAATAATTAAATCAAAATAAAAACAACATAGACATTAAAAAACAAATTATAATATAAACACTTTAATTATTAATTACAAATTTCAATCTTTTTTATTTATACCTACCACAAATTTTTTGTAGTTTTAAAAATGTTGATAATAGTTCCATCTATATTAAAATAGCGCAACTTGTATTTACAATTTTATTTTAACATTTACATATAATGGCGCCACTTGCACTCTCACTAAACTCATTAAAACGAGATAAACTTCAAAATATTGAGAGATTAGTTCACTAATCACGTTTTGTCACTAATCTCGAAATAAAACGCGTTTAGCTATAATCTTGAACTTCACACACTTGAGCTAATCTCGAAAAATTCACTAATCGCGTTTAGCTAATCCCTAGTCTGTCAGTGGTCAGAGCTCTAAAATTTCTTTGTAACAATAAAATAAAAAAAATAAAAATAAAAAAAAATTTCTCCTCTTATTAAAAAATTTCAAAATGAGAAATTATTTTGTATTTAAACGGGTCTAACCATTTTTAAATAACATTAAGAGCCTGAAGAGTATTGAAAAAGCCTTATTTATGATGCACTTTTATATTAACTTTAAGGAATTTACATAGGTATAAATTATCTAAAACACTTTCTGTTTGAGAAAAAGCTTAAAAAAAATTGGTGCCCTGTACCTAAATCGAGCAGGACAGATAGCAAGCGCCCCGTTTGGTAGCAGGTCGACAACAAGACATAGCCTATACATACCTAGACTAACTTATTCTGAAGGCCAATATTTTATTAAATTCGAGAACAACTAAGTTTCTAATTGAAAACTGTGTCTAATATGAAAACAGTAAGTCTATACCTTAAAACAGATAATAAAAACTCTCGTTTTAGACGCTAAAATTATAAAATCACCAACGGTCGCAGACAAACAAACAATACAACTCATATTGGTTTCAGAAAATATTTGTTGTAAAATGGAATGTCTTGAAGACAAAACCGAATAAATTAAAGTCCGTAAGTTACCAAGATAATTCAATCTTCGTTTAATTTAAGATTTTTTTAGCTTAAAAGAACAGAAAGCTGTACACTGTACACAATATTCAAGAATTAAATTGATACTATTGTTAACACCAAATATAACAGGAAAAATTACGTTCAAATTCTAAAAGCACAAGAATTTGATTATTTAATAGATTTGACAACAACACGGTCCAGCAAATATTTGATCTACAATAAAATTAGTATATTTGAGAAATGCGTGAAGCTTAACCGAATTATTTAAAGTGTAACTGAATACAATTAAGTCGTTCCTTTGTTTAAGCTTTTGTAAATGATACAGCTCAAAAAGCTCTATACAACATTCTAGAATTAAACTGATTTTGTTAACACCAAATACGACGAAATATTTGATTATTTAATAGATTTGACAACAACACGGTATCATTTAGGATTTTGACAACAACAAAATCTCATACCGGTTTCAGCAAATATTTGATTTAAAATTGATATATTTAAGAAAAGGCTGAATCTTAACCGAATTATTTACAGTGTACCTGGAGATAATTAAATCATTCTTTCGTTTAAGCTTTTTTAAATAATAAAGCTCAAAAAGCTCTATACAATATTCTAGAACTAAACTGACATTATTGTTAACACAAAATATGGCAAATAAAATTTGATGTAAAATGGGTACAAAGGACCAAAAGATTTCCAAAGCAAATGATTCGCCTCATATGAAATACATAATACTATTGTGATTAATCGATTAATGCAATATCGATTAATCGTAAATTCGATTAATAAAATTAATCGATTAACCGGTTAACCGTAATCGATTTTGGATGCCCTAAAAACAACCCAAGCTAACTTTCAACTCAATCCAACCACAAATAATCCCGTAAACTGCAGACACAATCTGAGCCCTTAACTCAACCCCAAGCTTTAGGCTCAATTGAATCTCAAATTAACATAGCCTGGAATAATACAAGCATACATGAAATCAACTCAAGCTAACTGGTAACTCAGCCCTCAATTTAAACATCAAATAAATCAACCCGAAAATCAACAACCAACGCTCAATTTAATCCTAAAACCAATACATACAAAGTTGTGCTTAACGTACAGGTTCTAAAAGCTGTTCAATTCTCCGCTTTGACCATAAAAACAGATTGCCGAAAATAAAATTCCAAATCAGACAAACTGTTCTCGAGATATCGTGGGTACAGACATATAGACAGACAGACGGATTTTTTTTTTTTTTTTTGGGTTTTCGGATTCATGGACAAAACGTTGCGTAAAGTGGATTTTGATAAAAGAAATATTGCACATATTTGACAAGATTTTAAGCCATTGCGAATCGAAGTTAATTTGATGAAAATACTTTCCGTGTCAGAAAGTCGGTCTGTCTATATTGTTCTGTTATCTCTTTACTGCTTAAGCGAAGAGTTCTGAAAATTTAAATGTACACATTTTATATAAAATGGGATACCCCATAATCCAGGTGGCTAGTCGTTTAACCAAAGAAAAATTGTTTCAGGTTGTAATTGTGGATTTAAGCAGACATTAGGCCGTAGCATTAAACAAAATCTTGCCACCCGGCCTAGATAACAAATGGGGGAAATTTGGCAAATAGGTGTAAAAAAAAGTGGTTTAAGTGGTTATTCGGAAGGAAAGGGGAAAATATTTCTCAAAAATAGGTTTGTTACCTTTTGACGTAGAACCTTGCGCCTACGAGCTTGTAACCTCTCAAAAATAGGCGAGAATCTGAAGGAATTTTTATTGCCGTGGTGCCTTTTTAACTAAGTATATCTCGATAAACCCGACTTAATGTGTTCTTTACAAAAACAGTTCTACATATTTGTGAACCCTCAGTCACTGAAGTGGAGAATATTTGAACATTTTGTTTTAAGTTCTTTCCCATTTATGTTTATACCTCGTTAACGAATGAACGGCCGTTAAAGCGAGATGGATGGGGGCAAGGTATTTTGATGCATTCTACGCCCAAAAATCTACTAAAATCGTCAATGTTCATAACTTTCTTGGGTTTTACTTTTTTTTCGACCAGGCGCTTGGACTGCCAGCCACCCTACATGATAATGTATTTTTTATTACAAATTTTTTACTTTTATTTCGATAATATTTACCCTCATATTAGATACGCGACTAGTGTGATAATTTTTAGGGGTTAGATTTTACGCCGGTTTAAGTACTCGCTTTCCATGACCAAGGCCACATATTTATCAGAAATCAGGTCGAAACATGTAGGCCGTGCTACAGCATTTTTAATAATTCGGCACCTAAATTGGTTCGGTACCTCAATTGGAGTTGTATCGATCTCGGATTTTGGTACAAATATTAATATTTTTGAAAATTGACCTTTTATATAATATATGTGTCTCTTGGGGGAATTTAAACGTAAAATAATTTGTAAATCGAAAAGCTTATTGGAGAAAGTTAAAACCGAAAATAAATTTAAAGCTAATAATTATAAAAGTCAGAATAAACAAATTGTCAGATAGGACGAAATTTTTCAGTAGAAATGTTTCCAACTCTCTCAAAATTCTCAAAAACAGAACCGTGGTATAATTTTAACACACACAGAGACGCAGCATTAGCTGTGCATTTAAGATTGTCAAGCTTAATCGATCCAACAAGAAGGAACATTTTCAAGAAATTTCGTTTTTTTTATTCAAATTTTAGAATATGAATAACATTTTCTAATTTCCAAAACTCTAAAAATTTCAGAATATCAAATTCTTAAAAATCGAAATTAAAAATATCAGAATGTTCAAATTTCCAAATTTTGCGTTTATACCGTTTTATGAAATCAAACTACTCAAATATGTCTGTGGTCTCGAAAAATTACGGGACCTAACTAACCTCTTCATGTCGACTATTCCGCTTACATTACCCGATTTAAATAAAAAATCGTTGAATTCCTTTGTATTTACAGAGAATAGAAAAAAGGAATTCTATCGTTTACAATTACTATGTAAACCTTTCTAAATCCCCGTTTGGCAATTGATGCCATCAACATAACTCAAAAATTTTAACACCACAGTTTTAGAACCAACAGCTCGGAAATCAACAACTAATTTTATTTCGAGAGTGGGTTATTACTGTGTTTGACCGTAAGTAAACGAATTTCTCGAAAAATTTAATTATTTTATTTCTTAAAGATTTCGCAGTTAAAGTTTTGTGGATTAGCGCTGATTTGCTAAATTAATTTGTAACTTTCAAAGCTGGGAGAAAGAAAATAATCATACGATGCAAGCTTTGCAAGAAGGTGCATTTTCTTGGGATAGTAAAATTAAGTGGAATTTGATTAATTTCCGTTAAAGAGTGATATTAGAATATTCCCGGGTGACGACTTTATAACAAAATTATATGAAACGACCAACAAGCATTTTTTGTTTAAAATTTAATTTTAAATATTTGATTAAGTAAATTGTGTTCGTTAAACTACAAGAATTTGCACAAAACCATACAAATTTGATAAAAGGTATAATTAAAATTAAAACCACATCTCATTCTTAATTACCATACAGCAATTAAAATAAATCCAACCATAAAATCCATTTAATTACTCCTTTTGATTCAACTGAACCTAAAAAAAAAAAATTAAATCCAAAAAATCATTCCTCCAGATTCAAATTTTCTTTTTTTCTATACCAAATTACCAACCGTGAGTCTGTTGATTAATGATAAGAGAATTATTTCCCATTTTCTCTCATGCCATAGCATAAGTAAAATTGATATACTCCTTTCGCTGTGTGTTTTGCGTAGATATAGGGTAGCATATATATCTGCCGATATAATCGGATCAAAATTATATTTGTTGTTATTTAAAGCGGCACATCTATAGATTTTTATTGTCTTCATGCAAGTTATTTTAATTCGCTCGCGTCTTATAGATAAATAAAAAAATCTTTATCGGATAATAAGGCCACGTACCAATTTTAAATAATCCGGCAAAGGTAAAAAAAAATCGCTTAATCTACTTACAAAAAAATCGATATACATAGATACGTACGTGATGATATTTTGCCAAAATCTAAATTGCACGCATAGCATACCGTCTAAAAAACGCTAAAAATGGCGGTTATTTAATCGTTTTACATTTTTTTCCGACAACCACGTGTCAACGAACAAAACAAAATTGTCTTTCAATAAAACATCCCTATATAATAATATAAATTTGAAATAAGGATACGGATAAAAAGTCGGGGGAAAGGCAAAATATTCTCCCTTTAAATAAAAAATGCTACAAAATTATTCTTCGTATCCATTAATATGGTTGGGAAGATCACATTTTTGAGTTTTTTCTAATTTATTTATTTATTTTTTATATAATTATGTCATCCCATATTAAGGACGAATACAAAAATTAATTACATAAATTTATTTTCAAAATATGAGTATTAGATAATCATATTTTATAGACATAGCTCCAGGAGGAGCATGATGATTATAATATTTCCTTGACATGCCGTCTCCCAAATTTTAAAAGTATTTAGGTTTATACATAGTCGGAAATCAAGGTTCATGCGGACACAAAGAATATGAATAATGAGGAGATATGTTTTACGTTTTGAATAATTATTGTTGGTCCATGTTATAAAAAGTACGGTGTATTGAAGAGGGAGTGGAGTGGTGGCATGATTGATGTTGGCTTTTCATTTTATTTATGTATATAATGAGAGGATTTAAAAATAATTTGTTTGCTTACAAGGACGGAATCTGTCTACACATTACACAATATTTATTTTTATGTTTTCTTACCAAAGTGTATTAGTGGAGGGCGGCATATCCGAGAAACGATTTAGGTTACTCACCTGGAAAAAATAAAAATAAAACATTAGTTGGAATAAAAAGTTGATTAATTATGTTTTAGCGCTATTAATAAATTTGACGAATTAAAATAAGAACGCGTTAATAGAAAAAAATGGCGGAACGCAAATCACCGAAATCATTAACAATGTCTGTAGAAATAGTAGTTTGATTTGTGTGCAGTTTCGACAGATTTTTGAAAAATTTAATTTCCCAAAAAATAGTCAATTGTACGGTGCGAAGATATTAAAGCAACTAACATAAGATATTCTAAGCAACTAAGATATTAAAGCAACTACAGAAGTACCACGAGCCAGGGAAGCTAATTGAGGACTCGAATAAATATACGGCGCTACAAAACTCGATAGAAATATCATTTTTTAAGCGTAAGCAAGTGATACATCTAAACTTTCCCATAATGCTTCTATCGATGAATCAATGGCTAATCAGCAATCTTTTTGGCAAGAAGTTTCGAATTTAAGTAAAAGAGAAAGTGAAGTTAGGCTTCCGAATTTCCCTATTTTAAAGACTGTTTTGAAGCATCAATTCATAATAATGATAAAATATTGTACATAGATTTTAGTACATAAAAGATCTTTTAATGATTGAAGCTGCCGCATTGGTTCGGCATATTGCTTGCCACTGAAGCAAATTACACTGCGCCAATTAAAAAACGGAACAGAAATTTTCTTCGAAAAAATACCCAGATTTGAACGCTTGTATCTTGGTGAAATAACACCTTTCAGAAAAAAAATTTTGTTTCTAGTTGAAGGAAATTTTGTTTTCTTTTCGAAACTGGAAACCGTTTTATTTTCTTTTGTTTTTTTATGACTTTTTTGAGTAAAACAAAAGGTGTCTAAAAAAAATAAATATTTGCTGCTGTTTGAAACTGTAGACGAACTTGCTCGATATTTGATTCAAAAATCCAAATCAGCCATTTTATAGAGAATTTAGAAATCTTGCAAAATGATACTAGGAAAATTTCTGTGCGTCCACTCCTTATCGAGTTATTGAAGTTTTAGTGTGTTAAAGTTTTAGTATTAAAGTGACTTAACATTTTATCGTAGAGTGCTAAGTTTACAAGAAAAAAAAATTTACTTCTACGCTTTTTGATACGTTTTCTCTAAAACTTCAATAACTTTACAAGGAGTAGCCGCACAGAAATTTTCCTAGTATAATTTTGCAAGGTTTCTAAATTCTCTATAAAATGGCCGATTTGGATTTTTGAATCAAATATCGAGCAAGTTCGTCTACAGTTTCAAACAGCAGCAAATATTTATTTTTTTTAGACACCTTTTGTTTTACTCAAAAAAGTCATAAAAAAACAAAAGAAAATAAAACGGTTTCCAGTTTCGAAAAGAAAACAAAATTTCCTTCAACTAGAAACAAAATTTTTTTTCTGAAAGGTGTTATTTCACCAAGATACAAGCGTTCAAATCTGGGTATTTTTTCGAAGAAAATTTCTGTTCCGTTTTTTAATTGGCGCAGTGTACATTGAGGTATGGGCAAAATAAAGGAAGGTATGACAAAAAAGGCTAAATATCAGAAAAAGCCCTTCTTCTAATGTCTGGTATCTCACAACCAGCAAATAATCGTGTTAAAAGCCTTCATTACGCTTAAACAGAACCCGTGTACGTCAAATGATCATTATCTTTGTAAATGTGATCAGTCCCTTTTTTTGAGTGTCAACAGAGTTAATTCAATTATTTTGAAAGGCCGCTGAATTAGTGACCGTTGAGCGGCCAGGAAAAATTCCATGCTGACGTGTGGTAATATCTTGATTGGAGTGAAAGTACATCACTGCGGGGGCCGCTTTTGTGGATCAGTAAGATACTTGATACTTTCCAGAGATCAGGAAAATTGCCTTCGCTGAGACTCAAAATAAATAAAAGGTATAAAGGAGCGGCAAATAATTCATTGAAGGTATCTAATGAACTGTTGATATCAATGTTTGATAGAGTATCAGCCCAACCCACTTCAGCTAAAAAATCATTTAATGAGCTGTGATCAAAGTTCAAATTATTAGAAGTTTTGTAGAAAAACTGAACTTCGTCTTTCCTCGTTTTTTGACCGGCGTCTTTCTTGAAAATCGTGAACTAGAACCCATAGGAGGCCAAAAATTAGGATTTTTAAAGGTGCCATGCAAGTTAGTTCAAATAAACGTTAGTTCTGCTGGATCGCGGTTCCTAGGGGACAGTGAGAAGCAGGACACGTTTGATGGATATACTTTGTGAGGCTAGGTTTTGTATCGGACAAAAACTTATGATTGAACCGCACTATTTGACTTCACACCCCGAAGATGTGCAGCTAACCGAAGCGAACGAAATCCTAAACGACAACGCATTATACATTTCTGAAGCGAGTGCTATCAAAGATATCCAAAATAACAACACAATTTATCGTGTTTCAGCATTGTTTCAAGTTTCTGGCCGATTTAGAAGTTTGTGGAGACCGAGGCACACACAGCGATTAAAACTGCTTGATCAAAAGCCAACATTTTTATACTGTTGAAGTTAACCGAAAATTTGAAGCCGAAAGTGAAAAATCTATAATACAGATTGTGTTGCTCCACCCGAAAGTAAACAAATGGTAATGCAGATTGTGATATCCCAACCGAAAGTACACACATATCGGTAATGCAGATTGTGCTATCCCAACCGCAAATAAAAAATGAAGTCGATGTCAATCGGTAGTGTTAAAAGCCCTAAACCATAGACTAAAGTAATATTATAGAGACGTCTTAATACGAATAAAAAAATTGTCCCAAAATTTATATACATACACAATGGCTGTAACACAAAACGTACACATTTTTTCTCATTCAGTTTATTTTATAATTGAACTTTGCTTTTGCTTTTGGTATACAAAGTACACACAAGTCAATTTTTGTTTCCGTTTCGCTTTTTTTTGTTAATTTCACTAAAGATTACTACACATTGGCACCCGCTGTTATATGGATTGGCACCCGGTAATTGGATTTTTTTTTTATTCGTATTAGGACGTCTTTATAATATTACTTTAGTCTATGCCTAAACACAACCCTAAAAATAACTAAGGATGCATGAGTAGTATTGAAGACCTTTGTTATTATTCTTATATGACAAAGCCTGGTCCCAGTTTCTAGTGGAAAATTGTGGAAAACTCGCGAAACCCAAAAAAATATTTTAATTGGAATAAAATCAGTCTCTACATAGAATGTTATATCAGGAGATGTATTTTATTGATGTGACTTGTCTTGTCAATAGCTATCGCAGGTAAAATTCAGTTCAAGTAACCCGTGGGAAATCTCCGAAAATTCGATTTTCCAAAAATCGACTGGTTTTATACACATTTCTTACTTTCGGCTGAAAATTTTACAAATTTTCCGAGATTTCCCACGGAAAACTGGAACGAATTTTTTTTTCTGCGATAGCAGAAATTCACATCATTAAAATACATCATCAGATATAACACTCTACTCTGGAGACCCATTTTATACATATTTTCTAATGATTTTTGTGAAATCGAATTTTTCGAGATTTCGCACGGGAAACTTGTACTGAATTGTTTTCCTGTGATATGACAAGTTACACCAATGTAATAAATTGCCAGACATAACACTCTATAGAGGCTGATTTTGTATATTCATTTCTTACTTTCGGCTGGAAACTTTTTCAAATTTTTCGAGATTTCCCACGAGAAACTTGAACTGAATTTTTTGCTGCGATAGCTTTTGACAAATCCAATAAAAACGATTCAACTTCAGATATACACTCTAGAAGAGGTTGATTTTTTTTTTCCATTTTTGTGAATTCTTCTGATTTTCCGATATTGTTCATGATGATTAGGTTAAACAAAAGTTTTCCACGTAAGACTATTTACAAATTTTTTTATTACAATTCATGTATTCTATTTACTTGCGGCTGATAACCACAACATTTTTTATTTTCGGCTGGAATGTTATTAACGTAATCTGCATTATCGACTTTTTACTTTCGGCTGGAAACTTTCGGCTAACCGAGTAACATTTTTCTCTTTTAAGCTACACTCTCCAGAAGATGAAATTATGATAGCTGCTCTTATAATCAGTTAACTGTGCCCGCTAAGCTACTTAGTTTTAGTTTTAAGTTGCAATATTGCAATTTTACAAGGTAACATTATGATCGGCGATATTGGAAAAATGTACAAAAAAAGTTACAGTTACCATACTCATGTTTAACGCTTGCTTTGGAAAAGTGAAGCATTGAGCGAACTCAAGCATTACAATCGTAACATTGTCACTTACGGTTTAGCCAGTAGATCACTTTTAGCGATAAGGACATTGCAGTAAATAGGTTACGATAACCAGCAAGACCATCCAAACACCTTTCCGCATGAAGAGAGGAGTGAGAGGAGTACTTCCATCAAAATTGGTGAATTTAGCTCAATGGTGGTATGTTGTCCAGAAGGGTTACAGAAGGTGAATATTATTTGTGCCCCTAAAAATAAAGATATCAACGAGGCAGAGTATCTGCTAGACGAACGAAAGGCCTAACTTTTCGGTGTTAATACACATCAATAAGAAGACGTAATAAATTATCTGATTTACTTCAGTATACACCAAGATGATTGGAGTTTTGGCTTATACGTTCTGAGATTTTTGAAAAATGCGCGATTGTCCAAGAGTGAGAGATATGCAAGTTTCTTAGCAGTCAAGGAGCTTTAAAATGCAAGAAATACTATCATCAAATACGTGCAACAAGAATCATTTGCAGTCGTCGGAAGTCAAAAATTGGCAAAAGCGATGATATCATTTCATTGGCAGTTGGCACCGATTATAGGCGCAAACGGAATTTTAAAAATTGGCAGTAGGCTGAGACATTCAAATTATCCGTGATTATACAAGCATCCAATAATTCTACGAAAATGGCATGTATTTAGTCGCGTTGTTATCGCATAAGAAAAACGTGCATCCGAGTCCATCATTAACGTTCCACATAAAGCTCAGTTTACACCTCTCGTGAACATGAACGTGAACAAAACATTTTTTGTTGATAAATCTGAAATTAGTTGATTTTTTCATTAAAACTGATTGGAATAAACTTGAAATAAAATTACGTATCGAATAATTATGTAAATAATGAATAAAATGTCATTATAACAATATTTTTTTCAATTCCTCGATGATTTCATTTTGTTCACAGACATTTCATCGGGGAATTTAAAAAAATATTGTTATAATGACATTTTATTCATTATTTACATAATTATTCGATACGTAATTTTATTTCAAGTTTATTCCAACCAGTTTTAATGAAAAAAATCAAGTAATTTCAGATTTATCAACAAAAAATGTTTTGTTCACGTTCATGTTCACGAGAGGTGTAAACTGAGCTTAACTAGGCAGCAATTCTGGTTAGTTGGGAGAAGAAGCGAAATAGAAGGGAGATCTACCGATTGCGAGACTGAAAGCAGTGAGACCATTTAGCTAGCGTCAAAAAGTCGGAGAGGCGTCAGATTCATATCGCCATATTTGTCTGCATGGCGACAAAGGCTGTCCATATAGTTTTGAAAAGATTTGTTTCCACAAAGGGAGCACCTGCCCATATTTATAGCGATAACGGCTGAAATTTTACTGGAGAAAAACAGCAGCTGAATGAGGTATACGAACTAATTTCTAGTAATAATTATAATTATCTCGTTGCAGAGTATTTGTCCAAATTAGAAATACAATGGCACTTTAATCCACCTCCTTCAACCCGTTTTGGGGGCTTATGGGAGTGTGTAATACCCAACTAATTTCTGAAGAGGTAACATCAATATTGAGTCAAACCGGAACCATTTTCAACTCCAGGCCCCTTTATGCAATTGCAGATGGCGACGCATCTTTCGATTTTTTAACACCAGCATATTTTTTAATCGGCTATTCGAATTTTTACTTGCCGGAAGAAGAAATAAATAAAGGAATACCTGCAGTTAGATGCACAAGATGGCAATTTGTGCAACAACGCATTTAAAAGTTTTGGAGAAAATATGTTTAAATAAGCAAATAGTTTGCAACAAGGCATAGCGTAAGATGCAGGAACACTTTAACATGGGCGATATTGTTTTCATAAAAGAGGATAATTTGCCCTCCCATAAACGGACGCTTGGCAAAAGCCTTCAATTGCGTCCTGATGATCGTGGAATAGATCGAGTCGTAACGGTAAAAAATGTCAAAATCAACTTTCAACGTTAATTATGATTCAAATAATAATTTCGCTATCGGATGCTCCTTTGGCTTTGATAACAGCCAGCACCCGAATTCCGGTTCGATGGCAAATTTCTCATATGGGTTTTATTCGTATAAAAAAACTCAAGAAACGCGATCCCGATTTGATGACTGATAAACTAAAACTCATAAAGAATGTCCAAAAAGCCCATGAAATATTTTTCTGTGAGAAATGTCTTATTTAGATTGTAAGATAGATGTTATGTACAATCAATAAAAAGTTGTTTTTAGGACCCAGAATGAAAATTTTGAGACCTAAATTTATTGTGCTGTCTCAAACTAAACCAAATAGAAATTAATTGACACGAATGAAACTCTTTTACTAACAGAATTAATTTTTCGCAGGTATCGTTCGATATATTTCCCATTCCTGTATCAAGCGACTGTTCTGTTGATCTGTGCACGGACATGGTTTTTCTGGCTTTACAACCCTTCAAGCCAGCTTGTAGGCGCCTTCTCCTAACTGCCCATACCGAAATACGAACTCAATGTTCTAATGCTCTGTAGCGATCTCAGAAGAAGTTTTTCTTTGGTTGTTGATAGATTTTCGCCTAAACTAGCGATCGTCTCCTACATGTGGATGTGATCGTCTCGAAACACACTTTATAATATTCACTGCACACGATCACTCGCGAAACTAGAAATAATTATTTTGCGAGGTTAAAACTGAACAAGGCGGGCAAAAAACCAAACAAAAATTTGGAATTCACCATAATTAGAGCAATTACGCACTCGCCAACAGATACGGTCTAAAAAGACTCACAGTCAGTTACATGATATGATTGCATTTCTATAATATCCGCCAAAAGTTGGCGATGCTTTATACTTCCGGCTAATGCTATATGTGTAATATCTGATTTAGACGTACCAACATTTTTTTCCAACAATTTTTTTGTTGCCACTTAGAGCTACACGCAACACAAAAAAATGTACATGCGATAAAAAGAGAAAAGTATAAAACAACAATGGCTGTCGTGCCATAATTTTTTGGCGGTATAAAATCGACAAGATAATTTTTAATAAATACGGCGCTGATGCTAGTTTATTTATCAAAATTATGGCTTTTTCGGGTAAAATGAAAAAATTTCGAACGTATATTTTATTTTATTATTAAAATATTAGTAAAATATAATAAAGCGCTAAAAAAATTTCACAAATCGCCATTTTTATTGTGTTTGTTGCTATAAAATATCAAAAATATACTCGGGTCAAGTATATTTTATAGTCAAATTTATTTTTATAGCAACAAATGGTAAAGTAGTTTATAGTAACAATTGAAAAAAAAACCAACAAAATTTTTGTTGGCTTATATTATTGTTCTTGTCTTACAAATGAAAATCATAATGTACTAATATCTTCATTTTTTGTTGGGAAAAAAATGTTGGTACGTCTAAATCGGACATTACATGATAAACCAATTTAAGTAGGTATGATCAAGCGCATGTATTGCTATCTCTTTCACTAAAAAATTCTGTCATTTGGTGCTTTTTTCTTGATATACTTTTTTTATAAACACTAGTTCATAGCAAACAAAAACAAATCGAATTGTTTTGCGGTGATAGTTTTTGTGAAAATTTTGTGAAAACAACGAAGCCTTGTGACTTTATCGCACCGAATGACGATATGCGCAAGAAAAGGCGAATTTGAAACAACTGTCCATCATACCTATTCAATTGGTTTATCATGTTTGTGTTAGATATTTTTTTGCTTAAAATTAGTCTAATGGCAGTGATACAAAATAGGTGATATTAAATGCCTTTAAGGCAAAAATAGAAAATTGAACATGGTTCAATTTTGTATGGCAAACTTATCTGCCTTTCAGGCAAAATTACATAACCTTAAGAAAAAGGACAGCACCAATCTACGCGCTGTATTTTATTACCTTACTTTTACAAATTTTTGCATGTATAACTGGCTTAATAGAGTTTGGCCGCAAAAAGGATTTCGTTTAGAAACAGATTTGTTGCAGTTTTTGAGAACAATTAGAGGAATCCCACTAGTGTCAGCTGCACGACGCGAAAAGTTTGTCTGGCGATTTTTACTATGGAAAAAAATTGAACAACGGGTTTGCGTGAAATTTTGTGTTTCCAATGGAATTATTTGAGGCGTCTACGTGAAGCAATTTATCGTAAACGGCCAGATTTGTGAGCAAACAATTCATGGATTTTTCACCACGATAATGTGCCGTCACAATCCAGCCTGATTGTGACTGAATTTTTGGCCAAACCCGAAACAAAAGTCATCGCTCATCTACTGTACTTCCCAGATTTGGCTCCCTGTGACATTTATCTGTTTCCAAAACTCAAATATCAGCTCCGGAAAATGCGCCATGAGTCGATTGAAGCCTTAAAAAGAAATTCGCAGAAGGAACTAAACGCCATACCGGCCTATAAGATGTGTATGAAAAAATCGATTAATCATTGGCATGCTTGTATTGTATCAAAAGGAGCCTATTTTGAAGGCGATAATAAAGATTTGTATTAAAATATCATACAAAAATATGTTGTTCTGTTTACCAGTCCGGGTCAAATTTGATCAAATGGTACTTGCAGATGAATACAGCACAAGTTAAATTTTGACAGCAAAAACTACCGTCCACATACTCACATTTTTGAATTATTTACGACTGACCAAGCTAGATATTGTGTTCTCAAAATGTATTCCGCTTATTGTTTTTGATACTTTTGCTGTTATTTGGTTAAAAACAAACACATGAGGGACCTTCTAAAATTTAACAAGGAATTTACCTAAATTTACTGAAAACATTACAAGCCATTTCACAATAAAATGTTTTTTAATCAAACCGCTAACTTGTTGTTCTCTATACTTGGTCTATCTGTACACATAATTAAAATACCAACCATAAACTTTCAACAATATATTAAAAATGTTTTTCTACTTTGAAAAATCAAAAACAGATTTTTGCCATGTTTTCAACATTGTTTACTACCTTATGTTGTAAAACTCAAGTCTTTGAAGTTTTCTGCTTTTCCTTTCTGTGTTTTTGTTGTTCTCATAGAAAATTTAATTTATCACAAAAATTCTGAGATATGAGCACAAAATATTCTTATTAATTAATTAGAAGCGCACCATGCACACACATCGAAGAGAATGGTAAAACCAACAATTTTCATTGGTTCTGAGCGTCATACATTTTTGATTTATCAACATGATTTTGGGAAATGTTACAGTAAAAAACATAACAACATACATTGAAAATAATATATTCACCCCTAATTTTTTGTTGGTGGGGTTGTACAACGTACACTATATGTACATATATTTTTGTAATCAATGCACGGTGTCTCTGTTTTTTTTTTTTTTTAATATTTTGTAACAGAACAAATATTCAACGGAAGACTGTATTACATATAAACAATGTAAGTGTAGGAAAATCGTTTCCATCCCCGCAAATTTTTTTTATTTATTTATTTTGATAAAAAAAAACTGTATCCATAGATGAAATATTACCTTCGATATAAAATAACACACATCCCCTATTTACGTTTTGTGTTACTGGCTTTTATAGTTTCGACAATCTATAATGTGCCATCAGTATCGTATCGACATCCTGGATTTTTTTTTTGTTGTAATCCATAATACGGAATGATATGAAATCAATTTTGTGCCATTTATCAATAAACAAATGTGAAAATTATGAGCTTTAAATAGGCGCGCATGGTGAGACAAAGTACAACTCAAATTTCATTTTCCGGTTATTGTTGCAGTGGGATATGTTTTTATAATATAAACGATGTGTGAATGAGAAAAGTTTTTCTTTTTCGAGATAAGATGACAAAATAATGTGACATACTTTCAAATGTTGTGTTCGATATATATATTTACATATAAACACCGGGTATATTGTCGCACCGCAGTCTAAATATAAGAAAGTAAAAGTTTTTCACTTAAAATGCAAAAAAGTTTAGTATTTCAATGTGAGATTTTCGGTTTTTTGTGTCTTTAAAAATAATTTAATAGAGTTGAATAATCAAATAAAATTGAGATAATTTGCTTTGCATCTCAGAAGTGTTTTATAGAATAGTAAAATAACAGGGAAAATAATTCAAAAGGGGTTGCTTATTTAGTTGTACATATAAAGGGTTACCGCGGGTTGGTTTAGTGAGTTTTAGGAAGCGGGGCAAACTGGTAATGGTTGAGAGGCTAAGAGGTTTCTCCTAGCTGATTCCAGTGCAAGAAAAAGAAAATAACCTAAATCTGCAATGATCAAAGATACAGTATGCAGGTGTGGAAGCCAACTGAATAAAATACACCAGGATAAGCTAACTGATTGGGCAGGCAATTTCAGCGATATAAAAGTGCCCAATAACACCTTGTAGGATAGCCTCATTATATTAATTAAAAATTAATTTTCAAATTAATCAAAAACCCAGGAGACTGGAAAGGAAGTCAAAAAATAAAGCCATCAGACTTTGGGACAACGTCGCCAATTTGCTAATTGGGCCAAATAAAAAAAACTTGAAATTGCGAATTTTTTCAACAAAGTTTTCTTTAGCGACGAAGCAAATTTTGAACTGAAGAAAATCCATGAAAAACAATGGAAAACTGATGCTTCCACAAGTGTCATTTTGGCCATACGGCAGACATTGTAATAGCGGCAAATGCTAAGCCAATTTTACATTGTTGTTATAATGTACCGTATCATAATAAAGACGCCATAGCTAAGGAATTGGATTGCTTGGTGAATGAAGGTTATATTAACATCGTTGCACTGCTCCTGGATACCCTTTGCATTAGCAATGAATCTTAGAACATATGCCACAATCGTAGTAATGGTGTGAAACGATGAACATTTTGTTATTAATCCATCTATATCGTGACATTCTACGACGACTGTGTGGCTGATACTTTTGGACGCTTCAACATTGTTAGGCCTAGACTTATGTTGTGTTGGCCAAAATTCCTTGGTGTTGCATAACCAATTGGGTCCGTGCCATCACGATGCATTGATTCTCAGTTCGTACGGGAAAATTCCTCTCGAAGCAATGTCAGCAGGATTCTCTGCTGAAGGAACGTGCCTCCAATGGATTCGGCTGAATCAATTCAAGATGCGTGACGTGCGGTTTGCGATAAAGGTTAGCCAGCGACAAGGGTGTGAACTGAGCTAATCTAACACGACGGCCGAATCCGTCCATAAAAATACTTGCTCGATCCTTAAACTTGTTTCTTTTTTTACTACCTCCATTAGATCGCTAAGTAATATCGCACCGCAAAGTTGCAGGCGTGGTAATGTTTGTTGCTTGATTGGGGAAACTTTCGTTTTTGCTGTCATTAGCGTTGAATGAATTGCTCCGTCTTCAGTAATCGCTCGGTAGTAAATAACGGAGGCATAAGCATGTTGACTGGCGTCACAGAATCCATGTAATTCAATTGTGCAGTTTCTGGAAGTGTTTGTGAATCGAGAAATCGAGATGTTTTCCGCTTCAGGGAGCGCCGCTTGAATTCGATTCCAATGGTTAGTTTCTTTCTCCAGTAATGGATCATCCCAGTTCAGGTTCAGAACCCATAATTGTTGAATGAAGATTTTTATTTTGACGTTCACTGGAGCGAGCCAGCCCAACGGGTCAAACATCTTTCCTACTTCCGATAAAACAATTCTTTTTGTTAGATTCTATGGAGAATATTAGAAACAAACTTTTACTGATTCTCCAATTCCGCTTCTGTCGTGGAATTCCTTGAGGGTAGTCATGCGATCTTTGGTCTTTATGGCATTTAGAATCTGCCGAGAATTTGAGGACCATTTACGGAGGAGGAATCCATGTTGAGATAACAGCTTGTTGATATCATCCTTCAGCTGTAAGGCTTCCGACTCACTATGGGCTCCAGTCATTAAATCATCGACATAAATATTACGTCGAATAGTATTGGAAGCATCAATATAGGTTGATTGATTATTGTCGGCAATGTACTTCAGAACTCGTGTAGCTACAAATGGGGCTGATGCCAGTCCGTAAGTGACCGTAGTTAGTCGAAAATGGCGAATTGGCTCAGTTGGATGATTGCGCCATACAATTTTTTGAAACTCACTATCCTCACTAGCGACCTTCACTTGCCGATACATTTTTGCCACGTCGGCAGTAACGACAAATTGGTATTCCTGGCATTTTACAACAATAGCATACAGGGTAGATTGCACTGTCGGCCCAGTTGCTAAGCAATCGGTTAGTGATACTCCGGAGGTGGTCTTAGCGGAGCCGCCGAACACAACCCTCAGTTTGGTGGTGCTACTTGAATGTTTGATTACTTCGTGGTGAGGTAAATAGTAACTAGTGTCATCTTGGTTAGATGGATAGATTTCTTCCATGTGATGGAGCTTTTGGTAATCTAGCATAAATTCCTGGTACAGCTTATGGAAAGTCGGATCTCTAACAAACCGGCGTTCAATAACCCTCAATCTTTGGATAGCTACGTTTAGCGAGTTTCCCAAGCTTTTCGGCGATTTTTTAAATGGCAAACATACAATGAATCGGCCCTATTCGGATATTTTTACATTAGCGGTGAACTGATTCTCGCAGGTTGCTTCTTCTGGTGATAATAATAGCTGAAGATTTGGAATGAATTCGATTTCCTAGAATTTGCGAAGAGTTTGATCCAAGTCGATGTCGACACGGTTATTTGACACTAAATCGATTTCTGTTGTTCGTCCTGCATTGTTGAATCTTCCGGAGTAGATCACCCACCCATATATGGTTTTTTGAAGGATTAGACCATTGTCTTTAATTATGATTTGTCCAGGCTCTAGCACGTTGAAGAAGTGGTCTGCCCCAATTAAGACATCTATATGAGCCGGCATATAGAAATGTGGATCGGCCAATTGCAATTCCGATTCGAAATTGAATTGAAGCTTCTTAATGATTTGACATGGTAATAGCGCAGTTATTTTTGATAATACGAAGGCTTCTATGTGAAATTCAGAGCGTTCCTTAGGTCTCACAGTAACTGTGACTATGCCTTTGGTAGACCCAGCACTTGAGCATCCCACGCCTACAACTGCCAATCTTCTGGCTTGAGAACCTGAATCAAGTAGCGCACGGCATAAAATTATGTTCCTGATGAATCCAGCAAATGAATTAGTGCAGTTGGTAAGATGATGTACTTCGAAATGGATTGTGAACAATTGGTTGTGAATAATCCGTCGGTTGTTGACGGTTGACTGATATTTAATTTGGTTCAGCTGGCTCTGTGTAGTGAAGTAATGTGTGATGCTTTCGTTTACAAATTTGACAACGAAATTTAGATAAACATTAGTTGTGTCTACTTCTTAGACAATTATAACAACTGCGACTTTCATTGACCCATGTTCTGCGTTTTGTTAATTCCATTTCGTTAAATTGCTTACATGAAGAGAGTGAATGGCCTTTTTCATTGCATTAATAATATGACTTTGGACCTTAGGTTTCTGTGTTGATTGCTTAATTGACATCTTATGGTAGCTAAAAACTCTAGAAAATTGGAAAATTGTGGATTTTCCAAATCTGTGACGTGCTCTGCCCACATTACTCTGGATTTGTCATCCAGCTTTAGAACCAAGATAAAAATCAGCCAATGGTCCCTAGTTTCCGTGGATTCGCCTAGTGCTTTTAATCCTCTAATTACCTCATCCGAGGTATCCGTAAGTTGCTTTATGTTGTAAACGGTGGCAGTAGCAATGGATAGTTGCTCAATAAACGTACGCACGAACGAATTTATGATGTGTCGCTCTCGGTCATATCGCTCTTTTAACTTGTTCAAAGTGCCTATGTAATTTCTCTCTGTAATGCCGATGTGTCTTAACAATACGGCAGCTTCCTCTTGCAGTAGCTCCTTGAGATATTAAAATTTTTGTACTGGGCTCAAGGCAGGTGATTCATGAATAATACTGGAGAACAGATCAAAAAAGGACTGCCAGTCACAGTGTATTCCCCAGACAACCGAGGTATGTTGAGTTTCGGTAGTTTAATTTCTTTTTGATGTCCCGCATGTGTAGTATTGAATGAGGGATCGGATGATGTATTACCAGTAGCCATTGCTCTTGAACGAATCTTGGTATTGATTATTGTGGTAGCGTCATAATAGTTTTCTTCATAAACGAAGTCGGATTCTTCCAACGGATCTTTCGAAATATTTGATTTTCTACAGACGTGAATTCTGCCATTAACTGTTCGACGCGCGACAGTCGCATTCTGAGTCGCATTTATCAGCTTATAACTTATTTAATTTTCATTGAAAGTTTTTTTTTTCTATTTTCAAAATATAAATATCAATGATTTTAAGATTAAATTCTGGAATATGGGCTATTATGACATACCTTAGCTAATTGTAACTGATTATGATGAATTATGACGTTTCCAACGAACACAAGTAAATGTGACATAAAATAAAATTTATTGTTGGATGAGGTTGTGAGGAATTTGTTAATAGGGCTTTTATATTGTTATCTAATGAGGTTTCTGTAAACCATACAGATGTTTAGGCTTCTTTGGGGCAGCGTTGATGCCTATTTCAATTGCTAAACGAACGAAATTATCTCCGTAATAATTTTCAGTTTCGCCTAGAAATTTTTCTCACCAATCTTTCGCTTTAAACGTTGGATTATGTTTTCTGAGTATGTATTTCGCTCTACATCGCGAATGTCAAATTTTACTAAAATCCATTTTGAAATATGTAGATAAGTTTTATCCTAATTGGCCATACAATATAATTTGCTGAAGGGTCAACTTGAAGTATAAAACCTATGTGTATGTGTAAATTTAAACAAATCCGCACGCCTTGACTGATTTGAGCCAAACTTTGCGCAAATATTAATTTTTGGAGGTTGAGCTGAAGGTCGACTTGAGAGGTTCAATTAGGGATTGATTTGGGAGTTGAATTAATTTTGAAGACCCAAGTTCTGAACACCTCATGTGGTTTCAGCGCTTTACATTTTTAATATAAGGGTTTGGTTATTTCTTAAATGAGGAAACTTAACATACTGCCATAGACAATCATAATAGATCTCTCATTTGACTAAAAACAGAAAATAAAAACAAAAATTTTCTATTCAAATATTATCGGTGTATTGCATATACGTATTATATTTGCAACGCATTCTAAAATCATTGCCTTATAAAATACACAACACAACGATACATTGGAATTATCAGAAGTTTTTGTTTTTTTCCTTTAGCTACTATGAAATGAGAAATCTAGTATGAATGTCTATGATACTGCATAACAAAATATGAAGCAACCAAATCGTTTCAAGTTCATTATTCTCCAAAATTACCTATACCGGTTTAGAAGGTGAAAAATGATAATCTGCCCAGCATAATAGATCAACAAATTTATTTAAATTTCAAATTGTTCAACTTCAAACTTTTAAATAAACTACCTGTTATAAATCATGTAAGATGATGAGTTATGGATTAAATTTGAACATTTGCTTATTTCATAATTTAAAAACACTCAAATTTTAATAATAAATTACATAATTAATTTTATTGGTGAACTTAATCTATTAACACACTTGTATTATACGAATTATCAAATCATGTGTTTAGTCATTTTTACATTATACATAAATATACATTCTGACATTTTAATGTCGGCGCGGAATGCAAAGTATTAAAATTTTAAAAAAATTTGGTATATACCACAAGTGAAAGGGCCCCAATCGCGATCTTGTATAAAACGCATATCTTAAAATAAAAATTCACTTTCAATTCGTCTTTATGTACATATATTCGATACACAAAATTTTTGATATACTATTTATGGAAGAGTAGCGTGTTCAATGTTGTAATAATAGAAATAATTTCGCTTTCAAGGTTATAATCGATCAAATTGGCATACTATGTATATATTATAAGCGAACATGTCACAATGCACAATAGAATTGAGATCAATCTGTGAACAATTTTATATAAATCGTGAATATTTTGATAATTTTCTTCGTGGAAAGAATTTTATAAATATGTATATACATAGATAGATACCGAGAGTTAGATCAATTATGTTAAATTATGCTAAAGTCAATAATTGATCGTAATTATCCATCGATCATTATATTATCAAACGATTAATTATATTTTGAAAGGTTGAAAAGTTTATACAAAACTTAAGAATCAGGGGCACTCAAAAATAATTATATCAATTATACAGCCCGAAAAATTACTGATCTCGATCCGCGATATTCATGTGATCGTTGAATTATTATAAGTAATAATAAAAATTGATTGATCGTTTGAAATAGTATGAGAGAGATGTATGTAACTATGTAGTAATTTGTTTGAATGGAATTTTAATTTTTCATTATTTGATTAATGTTTGAGATGCAACGAGATGATTTATATTTCGTGCAATGGGATCATCGTATTGGTCAAGTATATACACAATATCTTGAAACTTTCGATTTTCTAAAACAAAACAAAATCAAAGTTTACTCATTCCAAATTCGTATGTTGTTAACAAATTTCACATCAACACCCAAACAACATTTCCAATAAATTTGTCATACATGCAGCATTTAATAAAATTAGGGTTTTAAAATAAAAAAAAAATAAAAAATCGAACTTTTTCAGTATATATTTTCCGGAAATTGAATAGAAAAACGATGAAGAAGAAGAAGAAATAAAACAAATTTCCTTTCTCGGAAACACAACACAGTACTTATTACAAAAAAGAAAAAAACTTTTCAAATATTTCTCGAACATGACGACTCCATTAAACATATAAAAAGTTGAAAATCCTTTTTCTTTTCTCGTTCTGTAGATGTTTAGAAATTCAAATCCTTGGAAAATCAATTTAAAATCAATTTTATTGTAGTTTAAAATATTTTTTTTGTTCTTATTTCTATAAAAAAAGCTTATAAGTTAAGATGTAAAGTGATCTCTGATTTATTGTGCAGTCAAAGACAAAATGTGTCACTTGTTATACGTGTGTGTGTGTTTAGTGTAATGGTGAGTCCATTAAATTGTAATTTAAAATCTTTATCTTAAAAGTTTTGGGTTTTTTGGCAGGTAATATTTTATGAGAGTATCTACTTACATGGGAAAATATGTAGATTTTGTAATATGTATTTTTAACAAATAGAATGTGGCTACAATTTTTTGCAAAGTTGTTACTTCTTTAATTTCTCAAAGACAAAATTACTATGTTGAAGGTTCATATGCTCAAATCATTTTCTAGTAGTAGTTACTCTTTGTTCGACCCGTATAGCTAAAATTTCTCATGCATAACGATAATTTTCACGAGTTTAATAACCATTCATAAAATTTTAATTATAATAAAGCTTTTCTGATCGTTACCTGCTACCGTATTTTAAAAGCTTTGGCTTAAAAGGTCTGTCTGAACCATTCACACTGATCCAGTACTGATATCTGCATAACAAAAAAAAATTGTTCGAAAGGCAAAGATGCATCAGTGGCGACTTAATTGTAAATGAGGTTGTACTTTAATTTTTAATTAAACTGAACTCGAGGCATAAATTAAATTATCCAAAAGCACACACTTGAAGTTTAACGCGATAACCGTTTTACTTACAGATAATATTGTCGAGTGCCCTTTTAGTTTAAAGTTCGTTGAAATTAATAGTTAAAAGTTGAAACGAAAATGATTTGTTTTCAGATTCGAGACCAAATTATAGAATAGACATTTAGAGCAGGTAAAAACCACGTGTTAATACCACGTATGGCAGCTATCCGGATCCTATTGAAGTACAGGTTCTCAAAGCTTTTCAATTCACCGTCTTGACCTTAGAAATAGATTGACGAAAAAAATCCAAATGAGACAAGCCGTTCTCCGAAACACCGTGTGTATAGCCTTCTAAACGTCGAGAAAAGTGGTTTTCAAAAAAAAAAAAAAAACGTTGGTCATTTTTGGCAGGATTTCAATAACTTTGCTTGCTCCTTGCATGGGCCGAAGTGTTAATTCCACAATAATATAAAATTTCATAAAATAATTTTGTATTCGAGCTTTTATAGTAATTCTATTTTGTCATCCTGTCTCAACCCATTTTGATCAGAATACTAGCCAAGATTCATAATAAATAAGACCAGACACCAAGCAATACATATAACGATTCATTTCAAGTTTTTCTTTTCGATTAGATAGACAATGGGAATGTGACCCTTATTCAGTTGCAAAATGTGAAATTATTTCTGGCAAGGATAATACTTAAACGACTTTGGAAACGAGAAATTATTGAATTTAACTCAAAAAATAAAATATTGATACTACAAAATATTGAACAGAGACTTGGGTAAATAGGGGCAACGGAAACCTAACCCAATATCCAATAAAGCAGACAATTTAGTTCTAAGAATATGGATTGAAATAATTTTCACTGGTAAACAAAATATAGGTTATGTGGACTTTTTAAGAAGTACTACCACGATTCTTTTGCAGGATGAAGATGGCACGTGAGATAATAAATCTGTGCATCAACATGACATACATAAGTGCCTGAACCTGGAGATCTCTGAATTTTTGGTCCCATTGATGCGAACGCAACAGAGCTATTGTGAGACCAGGAGGCAAAAATAATTTGCATACATGGCCTATGCGATAGATATCCCAGAAAAAATAGTCGAATGTCAAACTTTTGATTTTTGTTGACCAAATTTCGTCGGCGGAAAATCGTACAACATTTGATGCAAATATTGCTTGTTATTTATATGCCTGACCCCAGGAACCGGTCATTTGGTAATTTTTACATAAAGTGCATACATTCGAGGAAAATCTTGTTTGGTTTCTTTTTTGAACAAAAATCGTCACTGAATTGTATTATAATGTATTGGGTGTTGTTTTCTTTGTCCACATTCAGGTGTATAAGTTGTATTACCACTACATATAAATACGTATACGTATACGAAAAATTTGTTTTTTTTTTTTGCTAAGTCACTTGCATTAATATATTCAGTCTATCATTTCTCTCATTGCGTGTAAACGTTATCTACGGCCGTCTAGAAGACACAGCCCACCCGAAATTTTTTGATTTTGATTTAGTGAATATAATTCACTAGGTCAGTATGTGAGTACTCTTTGTGTACACTTAATGTATTAAGCTAGAGTTGTATTTTAGAAGTTTGGTCGTAGCTACCTGATGAGTAGACCTTACTTTTCAGTATGAAACCGAACTACAAACACAAGAAACTCAGGAAAGTTCCTCATTTTTAAAGAGGCGATACATGGTTATGGGTCTGGGGTAAAGAAAGGAGGAGGACGAATAAGATTTTTACTTTTTGCTGATAGATATACATATTAGGAGTGATTGACTGCTTTATTTTACTGATTTACTAAATCGAAAGTACTGAGTATTCTATTACAATTAAAGATTTTTCCATGAAATAGTTATTTTGAATTTCAATGTAGTTTTCTTATTTAACAATTTGAATAAATTTCAAAAATTAATTGTACAGATTTCCTTTCTGCGGGACCCAAACCCAACCATCATAAAAACTTATTTTGGCTTGGCTTGGCACAAAACTACACAATTTTTTTTTTTTCTATACCATCTGGCAATATTCAAACCGTTATTAATTTTAATAAAATAAAAATCCTCTTACTGTGCGTTGTGTTTATCTGTCTATAAGTTAAAATCGTTATAATACATACATATAGGCGAGGGTGACAAAAAATTGCATTTTACTGTGTTAAATAAAAATAATATTACGGAAAACAAAAACTAAATCGAAATGAAATTGCGAGGGATAAAAGTTAATTCAAAAGTTTTCCTCTTTATTTCTACAGTAGCATCGTCAATTTCCAAATGAAAATTAGATAAAATGAACGAACGAAATAATAATCATCATTATTATGTGCGGTATCACTATTATTATGATTTAAATTTATTTGTAGACCAAACACTATTTCGTATCGAGCATAGTAACACTTGGCGCGCACGGCTTGAAAAGCCATATTTGGCGCGCTCTAGGATACGTCTATAAAATCAACACAAAATACGGGGTTAATATTGTTAGTTTGGGTATAGATGGAATACAATTTTTTGTTTTTATTTCATTTAATCTATTTTAGATAATGACAAAACATTTGTCTAGATTAGAAAAACTTAAATGAAAATGAATTAAATGTTATTTCTGGAAATAAAAAAAAACAAAAATTATAAAGACAATTATTGTTTTAGATTACAGAGGGGATTGTAAATAATGCACATATAAATATTTTTGTATCGAGGGGTTGGAAATATTTTCATATTATGACGATAATCGTGTTTCTACCGTGTTGTTTTTAATTTAAATGTGATTGATAATAATTTGTCATATTATATACGTACCTACTATATATAAGATTTAGAATTTAGATTGTCTTCGGTTCCAAATTGAGCGATGTTTTAAATTAATTTATTTCTCTGTAATTTATTGTCCATTAGGAGGGTTGTAAATCTTTCTTGTTTGGATGTATAAATGAAAAGATTTTTTTTTTATGATCCTTCTTGAATGAAAATATAGCCATCAGCTAAAAAGAAATCTGAATATTAAATCAAATATATACCGGGTTACATACATATAAGACTATTATATCCTTTTACCAAAACATTATCCTTTATTTTTACATGTTTTATACATTATTCAGTTGCTATGCAAAGTAAGTATTACATAAAAATAATAAAAAATTTTTTTGTCGAACACAGCAAATTCCGTCTTTAAATTTTTTTTGTTCGGCATCTTATAATCCTTAAGGATAACGATTTCCTTTTTTTATTGAAATTAAATTGTACTAAATTTGATACAATTATAGATGCATTACATATGTGATTACTGAATTCAGCATGTACGTATATTTCGAATTTTATGTTGCGATGGATTACCCTAACACGCATCTATTTGCATATTTTAAAAAATTATTAAACATTTTTAGGGCCATTACGAATTTATACATTTATATGTGTGGAATCATTCGTATGGAAATGCGAAAAGATTGGGAATTCGCTTGGATACAAAATATATAAAATTTTATGATTATAACATACGACGGATGGAATGCCATACACACGATCTATCTATCTAAATACATAAAAATTTATGTTTTAAAATTGGTAACTTCTAAATGAAAATTTGATATGTGATTTTTTTATGGATTTCAATCGAAAGCATAATAACATATTGTTTAGGTTCTCGGCGATAAAAAAACTTAAATATTAATATTTTATACGATGTGTATAGTTCAATGACCAGGAATTGTATAACATATTAAACGGGGGATTTCCATATTTTAACAGTCTACCATATAATTAACTTCTTGCGCTATGTATTATTCATGCGAATCAATCGTTGTATGAAACGGATTTAATTATGTATAGAACTAGATCTAACCAAAAAAAAAAAAATTGTTGCGTGTGTTGTTCATCTTTAAATGATTTGTTTTTATATGGTTAGATTTCCGAAATTTGCAGTATAGTTTAAATAAAGCTAACTAAATTCTTAATTAGCTAAATATTTTCAAGATTCATCACCAATTGATTAAAACAATTTTAGCCAGGGGAAATAACGCTGAACTGTTACCTATCTGAAAGAAAACATGAAAACTGTGAACTGATCTTGTTAGGGAACACGATTCAAATCAACTTAAGCAACAACTGAACAAGTCAACAATAATAAACATCAACCGACTTCGAACAATTTTCAATATGATATTGAAGGTGAATTCTGCGCGACTATGTTAAATTCATTAATTTTGAATAATTTGTAACATCACTTCGGATACTAAAATAAATTTGTATTTATAAGAAATTATCAAACAGTCATTAGGCTAATATGGAACCCAAGCAGCCAAATGTCGTTCGAATTCGTAATTTGGATTAATTCAAAATTATTTCGAGGAAAAATACTACAAAAATGGCATCTAAATATATGTCTCGTGTGAAGATACTGAACTCCCATCGAGGTGGGCAATAAAATGACATCCGAGGATCAAATCTGGCTAGGGGAAGGAACCACGAACAATAAACCAACCATGCTAGATCAAGAAAAAAAAAAATGATCCGGAAACAGGATACCCACATTCGGCGATTTCGGAAAGTGAGCGATCGGGCTTCCAGTCACCGTTATCCAGCGACCACAGTGCTTTAGTAGCGGAAAGCTTAACTACTACAGCAGATAAAAATATAAGCCCTATACCACTAACAGATCCCACACGCTCTCCAATATTAAAATGAGTCTTACTTGAGCGGCAGAATAATGAACTAAAGATAAAATACCAGCAATATGAGGTACAATGTAACAAATATCATTACATTATGATTAACCTACAAAATAGAACTAAAACACTTGAGAGGAAAATGAAACCTTCTACTTCTACTACTGTTATAAGTCAGAGCCTACAAAATTTTAATATGAATACCATACGGATGAAGTGAAACTTGAGAAGGAACTTGCTCAAGTTAGACAAATTAAAGTAAACACGAGTAAAAAAAGACTCAGTACAATGCCATCCCCAAGAGTATCACTATCTCAATCTAATGAAATGTCAAAATAAGAACAAACTAAACCCCACAAGGAACCCTAAATACCTCCAATCAATGTGAGCAATGTTAAAGATTTCAATACACTCAGAGCTCAAATATTGGCAATGGCAGAGAAACCTGCTCAGTTTAAAGTAATATCCAATATGGAATATCATACTTGAAAGCTCAAAAGTGAAAGATGGTACAGTGTCATAATACGAGGTTTGTCGTCGTCAACTGATCGCGAATAGATCAAAGAAGCAACGTACATAGGTAATTGTACGTTCATGTAACGTGACATTAATGGTCAAAATGTAACCAACAATATCAACGTATACACAAAAAGTCAACTATTAAGAATGAGAAAATTATTAGACACTTCCAGTTGTTCTACGTAGACCTACTGCAGGATGAAAACAATAAAGACATATTCGAAATTAGGAAACTGCTATATTGTAAGGTTTCTATTGAACAACCTAAAAAGGTACAGTATACCTGTTACCTTAGTGTACAAATTGTCAACAGTTACGACAGACCAACAACTTTTGCAACAACCAAGCCAAATATGTCAAATGTGCCGATCATCAAACAAAACAATGTCAAAAGCCGCGAAATGTTATGCCGACTTGAACACTGTGCGGAGAAAAAGGCCGTCCGGCTAGCTATAAACCATGCCACGCCTACTAACAGGGTGGAAAGACTTGAAGATAATTCCAAACCACTAAAAAGTAAATTACCGTAACGTTTCTAGGTATTATAACCTGAAACGCTACTGGCTTAATGCAAGAGGCCAAGAAGTAGATATATTTCTAAGAACCAATAATATATAGAAGTAGCTTTAATATCAGAAACACACTTTTCAGAGAAAATTTTATCAAAATTATGGGATATAGGAGCGCTCGAGGAGGAACAGCAATCTTAATCAAACAAAATATCGTACATTTCCAATATAGAAAACTAAAGGGTGAATGGCAAGCTACAATAATAACGATGAATTTTGGGGCGATCTACTGGTTACCAAGATATAATATCGTAAGAAACCATTATGTCAACATTTTTAATAAACTTGAACCAACATTTATTATAGGAGATGATTACAATGTGAAACATACTGATTGGAAAATATTTAGAGAGAAACTGGACAATCTATATAACAGAGTTAAAAGTTTGTCTTAAAACTAAAGAAAACTTGAAATACAAGCTGGATATTTTGAAGAGGTAAATAAAGAGGTCACGCACGTATTAGGTAAGAAAGTTGTACAAGAGATCAACTGACTCCTAGGGATTCGTGAACTGATAAAAGAAAGGCGTAGCAAAAGGCGGATATGGCATAGAACCAGAAAATTATTGACAAAAGAGGATAAGTAATAAAGTTAACTGATTACACTACCCTGCAAAATTTTGCCCCTGGACAATGAATAGTTGTTTCCGAAGTAATTTTTCACGCTGGATCCAAATCCGGGCTCAGAATTATTCTATCACGTCAGGTTTTTGAGATATTCTAACCTAAAAGTGCAAAAAACACTGTTTTTTGACATATTTGACGTTATGTAGCAATGCAGTTTTTACTTTTTTATCAAAGCCATGTATGGGATCTTATTGTACAAGTCTTTCTCTTTCAAATGCCGTGGAATTTGCTCAAATATCATTTTTTTCGCCGAGATATCGCATTTTCAAATTTGCATATTCGTGAATTTTTCTGTATAAAAACACTACCCTGCAAAATTTTAAAAATTTGGTGCCACTTGACAATAAATAGTTGTTTCCGAAATAATTTTTTACGCTGAATCCGAATCTGGGCTCAGAATTGCTCTATCACGTCAGGTTTATGAGATATTCTAAACTAAAAGTGCAAATATACCGTAGGTATAAAAGGTAGTGTATTATACAGTATACAGAAAAATTCACGAACATGCAATTTTGAAAATGCGATATCTCGACGAAAAAAATACATATTTGAGCAAAATTAAAGGCATTTGAAAGAAGAAGACTTGTACTATAAGATCCCACACATGAACTTTTGAAGAAAAAAAAAATCGTGGTGCTAGATAACCTCAAATATTTCAAAAAACAGTGTTTTTTGCACTTTTAGGTTAGAATATCTCTAAAACCTGACGTGATAGAGCAATTCTGAGCCCAGATTCGGATTCAGCATAAAAAATTACTTCGGAAACAACTATTCATTGTCAAGTGGCACCAAATTTTTAAAAATTTGCAGGGTAGTGTTATTTAAAGAACATAAAGAAGCTTGTACAATTGAAGATTATCTGAAAGAACTAGGTCCTGAAGCTGACAAAAACTATTCCCTTTGGAAAGCTACTAGAAGATACAAGAGGCCAACAATAAAAGTGCCACATAAAAGGAACTTAAATGGAGAATGAGCACGACGTAACGAAGAAAAGGCCGGACTGTTTGCACAACATGTGGTTTCCAGTAATTCAATCACACGATATACAATATAAGGTTGAGCCTAAACCAGTTCATAGATCTCGTTCAAACATCCAAAGTCACCTGGAATTGACGAAATTTCGCAGGAGCTGTAAGGAGTTATCAAAGAGAGCAGTCAATATGTTTACATATACATTTAATGCTTGCTATCAACTTACATACGTGCCTGAAATTGTCAAGGCGGCACAAATAATCATGATAAAAAACCATAAAGAAACCAGCGAAGCAAATTACATCATACAGGTTGATCTCTTTATTACCTACTATCTCAAAGTTGTTTGGGAAATTGTTATTGAAACGACAAAAAACAATGATCAGTATACCTGATTTCCAGTTTGGATTCAGGAGTAAACATTCGACCATTGATCAAGTTTATCGAGTGACTGCAAAGATAGAACAATCATTTGAAGAGAAGAAATATGGAATTGCCGTATTTTTAGATGAATCACCGGCTTTTGATAGAGTGGGGTACGAGGGTCTCGTTTAGAAGATAAGTAAAGTAGTGCCACGAAATATATCGCGCTCTCCTATATATACTTCACACTTTTGCTGATGATACTGCAGTATTAGCATCAAGCGAATCGCAAAATGGAGCAGTTGAATACTTATAGAACAGGCTCTCAATGGATTGGAAAATAAAGCTGAACGAGCTGAAATCAGTCCATGTAACATATACGTTGCGGCACAAAAATAGCAACCTCCACACATTTCTCAATGGGGTACAAATTCCCCAAGCTGAATCTGTTAAATATCTCAGATTACATCTCGATTCAAGATTGAACTGGAAATATCACGTTAGGCAAAAAAACAACGGGCGAGTTCACGCTCAACTCGCAAAAGAATTATGTGAAAACCTGCAACTACTGAATCATGTCTCTTCAATCATTTCAAGTCTCAAACTGTTCGCTCAGTACATATTTAAATTACGATTCAATTTTGGGTTAAAAGTCAATAAGTTGTTCTATTCTGGATTTGGAGGATGAAAATTGAAATTTATAACCGACTATATTTCAGTATAGCATGTCTTGGTGAGCCTGAGCAAAGTACAGTTCTGTTAAGTTAATCATATATAATCCTGCCCAGAACGCTTTAAAATTCACTAATACTCATACGAGACAATTGTTGATGATTCCATATTTAAACTTTTGTGAATGGTCGCGGCAAACCAGGGGCCCTATCATGATTTCCGCCGCGAAAGATTTTTTTTACGATATCGTGAATTTGAGATCACAAAACACGACACTTTTTGGCCTTCTATTCAATAGCGACAAAAATTCCGCTAACATAAATAAGGAAATATGGCGGGCGATTTTCCGATTGATTTATTGTTGAGGATTGTGACAAGTTTTTGCATCTAATCTAAACTAAAATCAAAACTAGCCTCAAAATAATGCCGCGTACACTGACAAACGTCATTAAATGAGTGCGTTTATTATGTTAAATGAATGTGTTTGCAGCCTTTTCGATAGCGAAATTCATAATAAGAAAGTTAAAGCGGGTCGAAAAGAAGATGAAAGAGGCCCTGGTGAACAAAGCAAAGTAGCATCGCTGATTTAATTGATTTAAACTAAATGAAATATGGCGGTTTGCGCTAAAAATCACTATTTTGAATAAAAGCGCAATTTTGACTGTAAAACCACAGCAGCTGGAAAGACTGTAGCATATCTCCCTGCGGCTTCTTCCTTGCGCGTATCTTTAGAAAATGGCGTTCGAATCTGTTTGCCACTCTTATACTTTTTGTTTCCTATATTCCCCGCATAACCTAACTCAGCAACAGCATGAGCAATACTAAACATAGCATACCGATTAAACAATTTCAAAATTATTATTTTATTATGTATCAACGTATGTATATAAGTGACATTTTCACAGCTCGCTAAGATGTATGATATTTAATATTTAAAGTATGGGTGCATTTGTCTTTGTTTAACGTACTTCCATTTCAGATTTGTTTAATCACTTGTACTACACATGCATACTTTTTGTGTCTTTTCATTTTAATCTGACGGAAATTGTAATTCGAATTAAATCGTATGCAAGTCCGGAGTTCGGACAGTTCGGTACATTTTATGTTCGTTTTTCTCGTATTTAATTTGCAATTTCGGTCGTACCGGATTTTCCGTTCCTTTTTTTACATGCAATTTTTGACTTACCCCAGCTAAAGATGTTTTCACATCAAAAATTAAGCGCAAATTAAAATAAAACCACGTGAAATGTACTAGCTAAGCTTAGCTTATACCATAAACGCTTTATCTACGAATCAATAATTAAACCAATTTGGACGTATGCTATCCAACTTTGAACCTGTACTAAACAATCAAATCGATTAATTATTCAACGTTGCCGAAACAAATTTCTACGTCCAATAACGAATGCTTACCGCTATGTAACCAACGAGGAATTACATGACCTAAATGTTAAATGAATTGATGAAGTGATCAAGGAATTTGCAAATATGTAACTCAACATCATGGAAAGTCAGATTTAAAAATCGAAACACGAATGAAGGATATTTTCCGCAGGGATCAGGAAAAATCCCAGTCCGACAGCTTTTATTAAATATGTGAGTCAGCGGAACAGCTAAACTTTCAGCACAATTTTTAATAAAGATGGGTGGAATATCAATGGGCAGCCCACTTATTTACATCAAGAAGAGACAAGTAGGCATAAACCTCCGTTTCTGTGAATTTTATTTAAGTTCAAAATTTTCTCAAGTTTTAAATCCTTTTCGAGTTGCGTCAAATCTAGAATAAAACTCAACAACATGTAGCCTTGTATAATTGAAATTTGTTACGCTGTTTTTTTAGGCGAAACAGTTTCATATTGTACCATGGTTCCGAGGTTCATTTTTAATTAAAGGGACAATGTACCTTTTTTGAGTAGTTGAACAGTGGAACGGCTCGGTTCAAATTTTATCCACGTTTAAGCAACTTCCAATCAGAATTGACAAGAAATTCAAAAAAATAAAAATTAAAAGAATTATCAAGGGAAAAAATAAATGAAAAATATTTAACATTATTGGAGTATAGTAGATGCTCCCACATCCAGTAAAATCAGCACTCGAAGAAATATTCTAATACATAACATCAAATGAAAACACCAAATTCAATAATTTGCCTCGACTGCTGCCTATCACGTTCAATTAGCTGGTTGCTGCTACATTAGCAAAGTTTACTATATTGAAGTTAACGAGTTTTATACTAGTTTACTCAAAAAAATAACTTTATTTCTCAAGATACAACTTAAAACTAAAAAACTACAAAAATATTTTATCTTTTTATACAATAAAAATAGTTGACATTGCATAAATGCATGGAAAATTACTTAAAAATGATGTTATAAAAAATATATCATCTTTCAACCGGACACAACACACGTTGTGTTGATTCGACACATAAATGCATGGAAAATTACTTAAAAATGATGTTATAAAAAATATATCATCTTTCAACCGGACACAACACACGTTGTGTTGATTCGACAAGTTTGCGCGTGTCTCATAGGCACGTTGTGTTGACTCGACATTAATGGTGGTGTTAACTTCTCCCTCCTTAAAGACCTGCGTCTCGTGGGTCAGAAACTCAATTTCCTGGGTTGAATTCCTGGCTGATCATTGGAAATTTTGTCTTGATACATCGGCTTGTTGATAAACAGCATTCTTCTTTGACGCCTCACTCTAGCTTTGTTGGCGAGAAAAATGACAACTAAGCAGATGATAATGGTTACGATACTGAAGTCGATGAGGATAGCTTCTTTACGTTCGTTGGAAAGTTCTTGAAGTTGTTCAACGTTATTTAGATACAAGTTATGTAAGTATCCTGGGTCAATTTTGACGCTTTTCTCCGTTATATTTGCTTTAAGTACCGGTGGCAATACTTGAGACGTCCTTACTTCCCTGTTCGTAAAAACTGATTCGCCGATTTTTATTGTTTCGTTATGATATTGAATTAAAAAATTTCCCTCTAAATGTTCGCTTCTATTGCTATAAATGATGTCTCCTTTAAAGTTGCTTATGAAGATTGTATTGTCGTTCAAGGGTTCGATGATTTGATTCTTATTGAACTGGTAATCACATTTAGCATTTAATCCTTTCATAATTCGGCTGATACAATGGTCTTTACTTAATTCTTTTAGTTTATTCATTTCGCATATGGTGATATCTCGAAAGAGGTTGCATCTCTGGGTGATTCCAAATACTTCGTTTTGGTTTATCAAAAGTTCATTGAATTCCAGATGTATTTGTTTGTTTTGATTAACCGTTGATTTTATGATGACATGGTTGTAGTTCTGCTTACTCGTCTTAGGTATAGATATGACGTATAAGATTGTAGAATCTTTAATCATCATCATTGGTTCCGCATATTCTATAGCCTCTATTTCATTGGAATACGGCAAGGTTTCTATTTCTGTGATTAAGCGGCTAATTTCTCCTTTATCCAGTAGATTGGTGTTAACTATTTTTCCTTTTGCTAACTGTACGGCTCGAATGATTTCTTTTATTTCTTCTTTGATTAGAGTAAGTCGGTTGTACAGAGTTTGTTGCATCTTATCGTCTTCATCTTCATTTAGATGTTCTACAATTTTGTTGAATTCGTTGAGCATTTGTTGAGCTGTGTCTATTAATACTTTATTGATTTTGTATTGTTGATTGTTATTGTTAATTACTTGGTTCTGACTTTTCACTATCTGGTCCCAATCCGTGGCGTCAGGTGAGCCTGCGATCCATTTCCACGCGCTTCCGATCCAATTTATTGCTCTTTTGCTTCTTGACTTTTGACCTTTAAGTTCTGAAATCCATTGCGAGATTTGTTTTGTTTGGTGAACCAATTGAGCTCGAATTTTGCTTCCTTGATGAATGCTATTGATCGTTGGTGTTAGTCGTTCAATCAGTTCCTCATAATTGTCCAAATTGATGATGTGAATTAGTTTAAAATTTCCGTTAATAATTCGCCCATTTCCTTGTTTTATAGTGACTACTGGGGTATTGTATTCGTAGATGGTCGCAGAAGATGTTAAACCCCATAGCCAGGAGCTAAAAGTAGATGAAATTATTGTGTTATATTTTTAATATGGGCTTTATGAATTCGTTTCCCGGTTGTTATTGTAATGGTAACATTATTGTCTCTTGCTACTGTTTCTTTTTTGAATTTCGGTTTATCCTTTGCTTGAATTTGTTTAACCGAGGTGAATATTGTTTCCCCAGGCGTGTATGTCTTCGGTTTTTCTCTCTTTGTCTTCTCTCTTTCAATTTTGCTTTCTTGGCTTCTCTTGATCCTTTCGATTATATCTTCGTTTATTCTATTTTTGAAGTCAGACAGATTTTGATAGTTTATTCTTTGACTCCTGCCAAAAAATATGTCGCTTGGTTTTTGTTGAATGACTGAGTGTACTGAATTATTATAGCGGTCTGCTGCTATATTGATTAATTCTTTTACCGTTAGTTCTTTGTATTCGTTTTGGATGCATCTAACGATTTCAATTATCGTAGAATGGACTCTCTCGACAGTCCCATTTGTCTCACTCCTTTGTGATGGTGTCAGGTAAATCTTAACTCCCAAAGTTTTTAGATAGTCCGTAACTATGGGACTTATAAAGCTTCTTTCATTGTCCATCACAAGTATCTTGGGTACAGAGAAGAAATGCATTGCTTTAATTATTTTATCCCTCACATGTGGAATAGATTTAGTTTTGATTCGAAAAAATTTCACAAATTTTGTGAATTTGTCCACACATGAAATGAACTTCTCGTCTTTGATTTCCATTATATCGATGTGGAGTATCTCCGTCGGATACGTCGGAATGGGTGTCTCTTGGATTTCCACGCGACTAGGGTGTCTATCATATTTGTTGATGTTACAGGTGTCGCAAGTTTGTGTATATTTCTTTATTAGACTGGCCATCCGAGGGAAGTAGTATTTTTCTAATATTTGTTTTTTATTTTCTACTTGATTTCGATGTGCCCGTTTGTGTTCTTCTCTTATGATGGCAAGCTGGTTTTCTTCGTTGCGTATATCTGTCACCACTCTTTGTGTTAGCCGTATTTTGTAACCCGAGAAATTTTCCTTAACGGCCTCCTGGAGGATTTGAATATATTCTTCCGGCATTTTTACTCCATTGATTGTGTTCGGATTTAGTTTCTCTCGTAGAATTTTCTTTAAGGTTTCTTTACTTAGTTCAGGCAGGCTAATGTGATGCCTGTGGTAAGATGGGTGTGGTTCTTCCTGAGCATAAATCTCTTTCCCTTTTTTGAATATAAGTTGATTTCTAAATGCGTTGATTGGTGCTTCGCAGTATCGTATTAGATCCGTGGAATCTTCCTCAGCACTGTGAATCGTTCCATTTGTAGATAGGGTGTTTGCTCTGATTTCCGCTCTTACCCCGGTATCGATTGTTTCTATATTGTTTACGGGTCCGAATAAATCTTTAAATTTTGATATTACTGTTTGGAGTTGCTTCTTTGTTTCTGATGAAAGATGTTTATCTCGGATTTCTATACTGTTGACTTGGAGTGATGGTTTTTCTTTTAATGGAATTTTAATATTTGGTGTTATTATTAGAAGATTATTTTTCCTATCAATTATTGCTCCTAGTTCTTTTAACGTGTCGTCCCCTATTATTCCATCAAATGATTTTAATCCCGGTAGAATGAAGAATTCAATATTATTGTTGATGCCAATACTTTTAAAAAATTTACCGCTAATTTTCTTACTAATTTCGATGTCGCCTCCAGCTGATCTGATTTTAAATTGAACCTTAGTTGGGATGGCGTTATTGGCTAATTGTGGTTTTATAAAATTTTTATTTGCTCCTGTATCGATCAGGAACTTGAGGATATCGCCATTTTTTAGCTTATACTCTAGGTATGGTACGCTAGAGAGGCTTCCGTCATAAAATTTACCTCAGAATCATCTTCGGTATATTGGTCATCATTGGTTATTTCGCCTTCCATGTTGTCGTTAACCAATTGGTTGTAATAGTCTTCTTCTAGTTGTGTTTCTATGTGGTTGATCCTCTGTTGTCTACTTGGTTCGTAACGGTGAGAATAATCTCGTTTTGTCACTGGATTATCTTGATTGGTTGGACGGTTAATATAGTTCACCTGTCTTGTTTGTATTGATGGGTCGATATCCATTGGTATTGGTGGCTTCGGGTTGTTTGGTCTTGGTGGTGGTAAATTGTTTTGATTTTGGTTACCGCTTTGATTTTGGTTCACATATGGTATTCGGTGATTCTGGTGTTGTATATTGTAGGCCATGTTTCTCTGCTGTATTGGTATCATGCCATCATTTGTTCGCAGATTTGGTGAGTTGCTATGTGTAATTTGATTTATTGGAGCTGTTACCATGTTGTTGACATTTTTTTTGTGTATTGGTAAGTTTCTAAAATTCAGGTTTTGAATTTCCAGACAGGACGCGTATGCTTCTGGTAGCGTGGTTGGTTTTTGAATTATAAGCATCTTAGATAAGTCTCCATTCAGCCCCCGGACGAAAATGTCTAATGCTCTGTTTCTGTATGTGTCAACCAAAACATTGATTGTTTCGGCTGAATAATCCTCCGTTTTGATTTTGTTGACTATTAGTGAGAATTGGTGATTAACAGTAGCATAAAATTCATCCACTGTCATATTCTTTTGTGTTATATTGCTGAGCTGGTATTCTAGCGTACGGAGGTCCCTTTTATCCGCATAGTGAAGGGACAGGCATTTCTTTATTGACGTCCATTCTTCATCAAAAATATTATAGGATATTAGAGCGGAGTCGGCGTTGCCTCGAATTTTTTGTCTTATTTGTTGAAGTATAGCTCTGTAAATCGGTTTATCTCGCATAATGTTGTAATCGCGTAGTATAGTTTCTACATTATGTACCCATGAGATGTACTGCGTTGGATTCCCATCGAATATCTGCAGTTCTCTTACACAATCAGGTAGCCTGCTAATATCTTTCAGGTCTTGTTCATTTCTTGGTGTTACCAATGTCGTTGTTGTTACGGGGATAACAGGGTTTTCTAATTTTTCGAGTCGTCTCTCGATTTTTTTTGTTAGTTCGATTTGGGCGTTCAGGGCCCCAGTTAATTGTTGCAAGGCGGTTTGAATTTGAATTAATTGTTCCGTCATTTTATTAAATTGGTTTGTTTAATATTCAGATTTTAGTTATTATAATTGTATTAACTTTTTATTATTTTTATTAAAATTTGTTAAAAAAAAATATTGTTGCTTTTTTACTTTTACTTTTATTATTAAAACTTACATTAAAATGAGTTGGATTTTTATTGCCAATAAAATGTGGTTCAATGTTTCCAACAATTTTTTTGTGTGTACTCCGGGTGATTGTACACTTGAGACCAGTCGATTGTGCTCTGGACGGTACGTAGTCTTCCTTTTTGGCTGTTAGTGTTAATATTTACTATCGGCTTACTGCGGTACGTTTTAACTGTCACTTGCACTATATTTGTTGCTATAGTTTAGTATTTGCTATAGACTTTCACTTTTTTGTTAAGCACTGTAGTTTAATTTTTGCTACACCCTTAACCTGTTAAATACTGTGGTAAAACTATAGTATAATATTTGCTATAGGTTTTCACTTTTTTGTTAAGCACTGTAGTTTAATATTTGCTACACCCTTAAACTTGTTAAATACTGTGGTAAAACTATAGTATAATATTTGCTATAGGTTTTCACTTTTTTGTTAAGCACTGTAGTTTAATATTTGCTACACCCTTAAACTTGTTAAATACTGTGGTAAAACTATAGTATAATATTTGCTATAGGTTTTCACTTTTTTGTTAAGCACTGTAGTTTAATATTTGCTACACCCTTAAACTTGTTAAATACTGTGGTAAAACTATAGTATAATATTTGCTATAGGTTTTCACTTTTTTTTTAAGCACTGTAGTATAGTATTTGCTACACTCTTAAAAAAATTTTCACAATAATAACTTTACCGACTGGTCCCTGTTTCGGCGCCAGTTAACGAGTTTTATACTAGTTTACTCAAAAAAATAACTTTATTTCTCAAGATACAACTTAAAACTAAAAAACTACAAAAATATTTTATCTTTTTATACAATAAAAATAGTTGACATTGCATAAATGCATGGAAAATTACTTAAAAATGATGTTATAAAAAATATATCATCTTTCAACCGGACACAACACACGTTGTGTTGATTCGACACATAAATGCATGGAAAATTACTTAAAAATGATGTTATAAAAAATATATCATCTTTCAACCGGACACAACACACGTTGTGTTGATTCGACAAGTTTGCGCGTGTCTCATAGGCACGTTGTGTTGACTCGACATTAATGGTGGTGTTAACTTTGATGATGTAAACTAAACATTGTCAGAAAGATTGAACCACCGATGATCATGAATTATTGATCAACATGTACTAAAAACATCACAGATTTGAAAAGACAATAAATTCCAGATAAACTGCTAAAGTTAATGCACAGGGCATATAGCGTCCACGAATATAAAAGAAACATCAGCTTTAATACGTCGCGTCGTATACCGGATGACACGCTATAACCTCACTCGAAAGTGAATTCTGTACATTCAACACACCTCCTTCTTTGAGGCTGATATCAAATCATGACTATCTTTTCTATATACCACGTAATCTGAAGGAAAGTAACTATTCTTCAGAATTAAAGTTTTTTGTAAGGCATGTGTTACAATTAACTATCACATCATAATCGTTATCGAGAATGCCCAACTGAAAAAATTTAGACTTTCCTCGAATACTGGATGCATTCTGGTAATAAATAGAGGATATTGTAGTTTGTCTTGTGCATATGGGACGGATCATCCTTTTATTTAAAACAACATCACTTAAACCCTGGGAGTCTTGATGTTTGCAGTTGGATTCCGAAATTTTACGTTTGGGCAACTGCTTTTCCAAAATTCTGATTCTTAAATTGTCTATGAAAAAACTGTGAACTGAACAAAATGAATTGACGTAAACAGATAAGGCCAGCTTTATAACAGATCGGTGCTTATACGTTTGACGTATTTTTCAACGGTTATCTCGAAAAATTTTGGCCATTGAGGGTTTGCATATGAGAGGCAAAAGCTATGTAGGACACAATTTTTTTGTTAAGCGGGATACATTTATTTCGTTAGATTGATGATATCTGTATACATAACGACTTTGGTTAATTTAAAGCGGCAAATATTATCAACAAGTCAACTATCAAATCTATGATTTGGCTAAACTAAAGCTATACAGTCAAACATTCGTCCATCGACCCGGATTAGAAGAATTGCATCCTCCACGCATTCTCACAAAGAGGTGGAGTGTAAGGAATTTTTCATAAAACGCCCAGGCGGCTGAAACAATAAGAAAGAGGTCGTAATTACGATATCCCGCCTTTCAAAATCCCGCTTTATCAATCCCGCTCAAGAAAAAAATCCCGCTTTTCAAAATCCCGATTCTGCAAAAATAAAAATCCCGCTTTTCAGAAAATCCCGATTTTTTGTTTTTATTTTATTCTATAAAATTTACCTTCACCAAAAAGCGCGGCTCGAATTAAAAAAAATATGTCTTTCAAATTTCAAAACCAAGATTTTTAAAAGCGGGATTTTAAAAAGCGGGATTTTGATTTCGGGATTTTGAAGGCGGGATTTTGAAAAGCGGGCAAACTTACCTTCCCCCAAGATTTCATCGTCCGAAAATATGCGAGAGCCGGCAAAAAGCGGCATATTGGCAGAAGTAGCCCAACTATTCGATCCGCTACGATGGTTTGCACCGATAATCATCCAAGTAAAGTTATTAATCCACAGCCTAACCTAACGGATTCAATTCAAACAAGGTTTAAATGAAATCGAAAATATAGATGGATAGAACACAGACAATAAAGGAAAAATGAACTCTATGGATTCAGTCGAAGGCACACCAGTAGTTTATCTAATAGCAGCAAAAGCCAAAGTCGCTCATATAAAAAACGGAAAATCATTGCAAAGGTTAGAATTATGTGGTGCCGTGCTATTGGCAAAGTTACTAAAAATGATTCAAGATGCCATGAATTTGGACTACGCTTCTACTTATGCGTGAACGGATTCGATGATAACGCTTGGATGGATAAAAGGCAATACCAGCAAATACAAAACTCTTTTGGAAAAACGAATAGCTAAAATTCAGTCACTTATATAACCAAGTCAGTGGCACTATGTACACTCCTGTTGCAACCCCGCAGATGTAGCTTCACGTGAAATGAACGCTCGACAATTGTGAAACAATCAACTTTTATGGACTAACGCTTGAACCACCTGAAGAAGCAGCGAATGAAGAACTAAAAACAAAATGCTTGCTTGCCAATGCACCTCCTCAACCAGAGTTAATAAAGTTTTCACGATTTTCAGCTGCTCTTAAAATTAAAAGAACTATAGCGTACTAACTGCTACAGATTTGTTACTACCCTTATAAATCGAATACATCAAGTTCCTGGAGAGATACCAGGTTTTTTAACAGTAAATGAACTGGCCAGATACCACAATGTAATCATAAAAACAATACAAGAGACAGACATTAAATCCCTCTAAACAACGAAGAAAGCAAAAAACCACAGCAAACTATCATCAATAAATGAATACATTGACGAAACTGGCTTGTTGAGGGTCGGCAGTAGATTACAAAAATCTCAGCTTAAGTATGTTCAAAAGCATCAACTGATTTTTACTAAAGATCATATTTACTCAAAACTCATTACTCATGAAGCACAATACGTACGCAAAATTGGATTCTGAATGGTAAACGTCTACAATTGTGTAAGATGCTTCCGATTCAGGAAACCAACATCAGAACAATTCATGGCTATGTTACCAGAAACTAGAGTGGCTCCATCTGCCCCTTTCTCCAATACGGGCATCGGTTACGCGGGTTCATTTGCAATCCGTGTATCCAAAGAAAGAGGAAACAAGTACTACAAATGGTTCATCGCATTATTAATTTGTTTCTCTACTAAAGCAATTCACCTGGAACTGGTGAGTTAACTAACAACAGCAGGCTTACTGGCAGCATTTAAACGATTCATCTCAAGAAGAGGAACGCCTCTAAACATATACAGTGACCACAGTACCAATTTTGTTGGAGCTCGGAACGCGCTAAGTAAAGAGTTGCAGCTGGCTATACAGCAGCAAACAATAATGCAGCTCAGGAAGCAGCTAACTATAAAACAAACTGACGTTTCATCTCTCTCGTTAGTCCCCACTTCGGGGGCATTTGGGAATCTGGTGTAAAATCAACGAAAAACCACCTAAAGTTATAAGTGAAACAACACTAACTTATGAAGAGCTCAGCACGGTGCTAACACAAATTGAAGCGTGCTTAAACTTCAGAAATATTCTTTTGTTATCAGGCGATTTGGATGATTTTGATGCTTTAACGTCTGGGCATTTCTTAATCGGGAGACCACTGATTTCACCTCCTGAGTCAGATAAAACCAACATAAGCGCAACACATAAGACACTGCTTTCAAAAATGACTCAAGGATTTTGGAAAATATGGTGTAAGGAATACTTAACCAGTCTACAACAAAGGCCCAAATGGACACTGCCGAGAGCAAACTACGAGATTGGTCAGCTATTTTTAATCAAGGATGAGCAACATCCACCTACAAAAAGGGTAATGGGAAGGATAACAGTTTCTCATCCAGGATTAGATTAAGTCTAACCAGAGTTGTATCAATAAAAGGTCATAAAAACACATTATTCAAGAGGCCTATTACAAAGATAAGTCCTCTTCCAACGGAAGATAATCAAAATCTAACAAGGAAACCTGAGAAGAACAATATGCGAAAACTCAAGACCTGAAGCCAGAAGGTCACACTTACCAAGATGATCTATGCACCACCACTAATATTACTAATTACATTCAATTTATGTAATTCGAGCACACTACCCTTTATCATAAAGTTTGAAAATCAACCAGGCATATATTTTGAATCCATTAGAGAGCAAATACTTACAAATAACGATTCGAATTTACCTAATAGTGTATTACAATCTAACCAACTATTATGCAGAATTAGCTGCTTATAAACGCTGCACAGACAACAGGCTAGCAAAATATTGTTCATATCTTCACGTTAACTTTAGAAACTCAAGTATTTCTAAAAAATCAAGAGAACACATATATGGATTAATAGAACCATCGTTCGAGAAGTCCTTACAAGAAATGGGGCACAGGGATGAGTTGCTTCACCACCATACGATCAGTTTTGGAAGAAGCAAACGGGAACTTTTCAACTTAGGAGGAAATCTAGCCTGCGGAGTGCTAGACGCCAGAGCCGCGGCGGGTTAAGAACAAGAAATAGAGAAGCTCAGGCTGAACAATAAACATTTCACGGCATTGTTGAAGATTCAAACGTCAATCATAGACGCGATTGTAAACGTTTTTAAGAATTGAAAGGAAGATATGAACAAGCATTGGCTGACATTCAAGACTCAGTTAGGGAAGTTGTGAAAAACAACAATGAAAAAGAAAACTTTCTAGCTCTATCAATAAAAACAATGTTGGGGATGATCCCATTCAAAGAAATCCAAGACACACAACCGAGTCATTACCACGAGGCTCTTGACGACCCAACAATTCAAAGAAGAAATAGATTTCATGACCAGAAATCTGCTAAATGAGCTTATGATGCCCAATATCAAAGATACTTATGACATAGTCGCACTGTGCCAGCCCATCACAGCCAAGACAAGGCTGCAGGGAAAATATTTGTTATTTGAAGTGAAGTTGTCTTTAGTGTATAAGGAAATATACCAAATATATAAGCCAATACCGCTGCCTACCCCCAACATTCCATCTGACTATACTGTGATAGATTTGCATCGGCATACATATTACTCGATGACAAATTCCGAATGGCAAAACTGTATCAGCAAACAAAGAATGAAACCTTTGGTAATAAGTTTTCGAATTGTGGCTCTTTTTGTGTGGGTAGACAACAGCCATTCATTTGCGACATCGATGCATGAAAATACAAAAAAAACTTTTTCACAATAAGATTGATTTTCTTTGGAATATGGAAAACATCATCGAGTTTGTTAAATTGTTTACCAAAATACCTGCAAAGCTAAAACGCCTTAACTTTCACTCAAGTAATACAAACGACACACTATTAGCTCAGCATTAGCTGTTAACATTTTTAATACACTTCTACAGAAGACAAAAAATTCAAATTCAATTTCCTGTGAACCACAAAGCTGAACTATAATCAAGAAGTAAAAGGACATCAATCTACTTAAAAATTCTTTTCATTCTATTCATTTAATAATTCAATTCCCAATTGTGGACCCTTTTTGTTGTTCATGTTTAAAATAAATTTTACAACGGTAGGTATTAGAAAAGGATATACGAGAAAGTATTTTTTGTCATCGCACAACTTCTATTCAATTCAATTTGATGAACCGTAAATTTGACCAAATTTTGGTATGTTTGGTATTGTTCAAAAAACTGTTTTGTTGCTTCGGCTGGTTATTGAGGATTGGTACAAGGCATAGAAGATAGTACAAAAAATATAAGCTTAGATTTATATACACTTTGTTTGATCCAAGCGAAAGTGTTCAATCATCACCCTATATAATATAGCATCAATCATCACAACATACATAAAATTTGATACTTTTGTTTTAAAGTAAACCTTCATAATTACCCACATAAAGCCCTCATAATTCGTTCTGTATAAACATTTTCAACCAAAATCTGTGTAATTTGTCAATATTCTACCAAAAATAAATAAACCAGCGAATCACATTACAGATAAAGCAAAAAAAAAAATTATATCATTTCAGCTTCCTATGACTCCTTCAAATATAAATAAAAACGATTTTCTTCACTACTATAGTAAATATAAATATTTCCACCACCCCTCCATAAAATAAAATAAAACTTGAATGAAAAATGTAAATAAAAATGATTGGATAAATAAATTATAATTAAAAACGTAAAAATTTTTGTTTGATTTTCCGCACAGAAAAAAAAGAAGAAAATTCTAACCTTTTCCATCAAACAAAAAATAATTTCAATGATGGCATATGTCTTCATCATGGTACACGAAGAACTGAAACGTAGACGTATAGAATTTTTTTTTTAAATTCTGTTCGAATTAATAACGAAATGAAAAGTGTTTACAATAACACCCCTTTATACGTATGTATGTACCTACTTACGTTTCGTATACAACATAAAAAACGAGGAAAAGTAATAAAGAAATCGGTGGAAGGTTATATTAAGAAAAATCATTTTCTTTTTACAAGTTAAGTGATGAAAAATGACATTAATCATTTACATGATATAATTTTATTTGGTACCCCCGCAAATCGACTCGATTTTTACTGCTTTGTCACTCATCATACATAATATGTATAAAAACAGTGTCTGAAAATACAAAAAAAAGAGAATAGCCAATCAAATACTTACACAATTTCGATCCGATTTCTAACGGCTATTAGGAAATAAATTAGATAAAATACAAGAACGACTATTTGTTGGATGTCATGATAAAATGATTTTACGTGATAACAACTTTTAGTTAGAAGCACATAAACATTTTAAGGGGGAATGAGAAAATTTATATTCGAAAGTAATGTCTGTCTGTTCTGCAATATTTGCCTCGAAATTGTACAAATATTGTGGAGTTGACAGGAATTGAAACTGGCATCGAAAAATTATTTTATATAAAACATTTACAAAGGCTAAATTCACAAATTCTAGAAAGCTTTACTAATAGACCGTATAGTTCGCGGAAACAATTAATGGATATATTGACTAAAACCAGAACCATCTTGATGTAAATAGAGCCGCCATGTGAAAAATGAACTTAAAATAAGGGATATAGAAACACTAAATTTCATTTATTTTCATAGAGTTTGTATGAAAAATGCGATTGCGATTGACGATAACACATGAATTAAAAGTTAAACCTAGTTAAATAATTTTTTCTGAATTCGCTAACTCCATGTCTTACTAATTTAAAACACATACAGATTCTCCTTTTCCCTATTTTCCAGCAACAATCAAAAGAAAATGAGAAATTAAATCAAAAAACATTCTCCAACAATAATAATATGTATTAAAAAGAGAAAATTAATTTTAATGACGTCATCATTTGTCCACATCTAAAACCAAAATATATTGAAAATAATGGCATTCACAACATTTTTCGACTTGTTAATCAGAAAAAATGAAGAGGCCAATCATTTATAATATATCTACCAAGAAAGTAAAAATATCAAATCCCCCCCGTACTTTAACCCGACAGTCATACAAAGTGTATGGACTAGAAAACATCTCTTTCTATTATTTGGTCGGGCATAACACGCACAGTGCGAATATAATTCGCTAAGTCAATACAATAGTTATTTTTGTAGGTTGGCCGTAGCTGCGTGATGGGTAGTCCGAATCTTTTTGATCGTGCGAGCTTATCAGTACGAAACCCAACTACCACAGAGGAAACTCAAGGAAATTTTTCATTTTTACTAGTCGATAGGACGATACACTTTGTATGACTGTCGGGTTAAAGTACGGGGGGGATTTGATATTTTTACTTTTTTGGTAGATATATTATAAATAATTGGCCTCTTAAAACCGAAAGAATCTTATTGACTTCTTTTTATTTACCATTTATGAAATTCCAGAATTTCTTAGGATAGGAAGTTAATTCATCTTCAATTTGCAAAATGTAGTTATTGTAAAGGGACCAGTTTAAAGTTTTAAACTTCCTACGAGCAGTGTTGAAGCTAGGATAAAACTTAACACCGTGTAACATACATATATAAAGTATGTAACTTATTACGGCGTTTTTCAATGCGAATTATCTCTTTATTATAACGTAGATAACGGTACCGAGTGGTTTGTTTCTCATTGATGGAACATATATTTCAATACCACACCGGACGAACTCGTTGAACAAAAAAACACTATCGTTCAAGTATCTTCTTCGATCTAGAAATACCATCCGAATCGACAAGAAATTTGTTCAAAGAAACGTAGTCAGCACATCTCACTCCTCACACGCCGAGAGCTCCAAATACTAAGTCAGTTGAAATCGAAGAATTGCCATCGACTATTGCTATTCGGTTCACCTGCATCAATGCTGTGCTAGGAAACAATTCAGTGACTGCTAATCCTTTTTGGTCGATGGAAGAGGCCATGAAAACTTCATCAACATCAATCCAAGTAATATCACCAGTAACAATTAGTTGTTCACCAACATGAACCAATGGCGCAATAGCATAATCGATGAAATTAATAATTCCAAGGTAATATTCCAGAGTAGATCTGCAGCGAACATAGACAGCAACCACGATCAACACACCTCGATCAACACACCTCCTCCCTTCAGACTGGTACAAAAATCATGTTGAACTGTTCAAAATTTATGTGGATGCATCAGGTTATGATAACTTATCAGCTGATAGAAAGATCGCCATTTCTAAATATTGTGAGTGAGGATGCCATTGATATTACTTTACAACACCATGAATTTAACTGAGGTAGAGAAAAAAATCTCACAGCAATAATGAAATCGGTTAAGATATCAATCCGAGGAAAAATATTTTGTATCAAAGATATTATATTTTATACGAAAGATCAGAAGGATGGAGAACTTTTCGACCATTTCTGAACAGAAATTAAGAAATTAGTTTAAGATGGTGAATTCGGTGCACAACAGAACTCAATTTTGCGAGTTAGGATCGTGTAAGGATTACGCAACAAAAATCTGTAAGAAATTTTTTTTTGAAATTGAACGATGATAAAGTGGAGCTCCAAAAAATTATCGAATATTGTAAAATAACGAAGACATCCGAATCATAAGTTAAGGTATTGCAAGGTCAATCATCCACGATTGTTAATGAAATGGTAAACAAGTATGGTAATCAGTAATCACGATAAATTTTTTGCTTCTTCATCACGTGCTGGATTAAATCGTAATTCTTCACCGTATCGTAGTTTGGAAAACACCAGAAGTGAAAATGTGTCAGCCGCCAGCAGAACCAGATGTCGTTATTGTAACTATTTCTATCAGTTTAACAAATGTCCAGCATTTAGGAAATATTGCAGTAGATGTGGAAAGCGGTGTCAATTTGCAACGGTGTGCATTAATTTCAATAAGATTATTAAATAATAAATATGTCAAAGAAATTGTGGAAAAATGATAACGGCAATGAAATAAGTGATGATTGTGAATACTATTTAAATTCTCTTTCTCTTTCTTTTGTAGATGACAAGATTGATGAGGTGAGAGTTGAGGATCGTGATATTGATTTCAAATTGGATTCCGGTACCGATGTAAATATAATACCGTTTCATACTTTCAAACAAATGAAAGCATTTAACATAAAACAGATGAAACCAAATACATACTTTAAATTTAGAAGCTTATGTAGGGTTTAAAGTAAAAACCGAAGGGCAAGTAGAATTATTGGTTGAATGGTCAAACAAATATCTAGAAAAAATTTTAATAGTGAATACCAAATCAAAACCGATCTTGGGTCTGAATTCCTGTTTAAATCTAGGATTACTTAATCGTGTCTATGCTTTAGATTTATATAGAACTAAATTCATAAAAGAAAATTTATTCAATGGCATAGGGAAATTTCAAGAAAAATGTAGGTTTCATTAAAGGAAAATGCCACATCGGTAGAAAAAGAATTTAAAAAAAAAATGTTAGAAAGAAACTAGATGAACTATTCTCAGCTAATATAATACAAAACGTTCAAAACCCAAGTGAATGGATTAGCAAAATTATCATTGTGGAAAAGCCTAACAAAAAATTAAGAATTTGCCTTGACCCGCAGGAAATAAATAAAAATTTGGTTCCAAATTTTTTTCAAAGTCCAACTTTCAGTGACATTAAGTCAAAACTATTCGTTCAAAAATATTTCACAGTGTTAGGTGTAAAAGACGGTTTTTGGCAGATCGAACTTGATGATGATTCAAGTAAGATTTGTACCTTCTCTACTCCATTTGGATGATACAAATTTTTACGGCTTCAATTTGGAATTAACGTTGCTACAGAGGTTTTTCAAACGTTCAATGAAAACATTTTTGGAAATTTTTCTGGTGTACTTGTATATATTGACGATGTTTTAGTGTACGGAAGAACAAAGGATCAACATGACGGTAATTTATCAAGATTTCTACAACAAGCAAGAAAAGAAGGCGTAAAATTTAATTCCCAAAAATTACAATTGGCAGCCAATAGTGTAGAATATTTAGCTCATATTTTTTTCATTAGAAGGGGTTTCTCCTCATACAAGAAGAATTAGTGTATTGCTATTACCAATTATCAAATGCATAGTGACAAAAAGTCTTTACAACGATATTCAGGAATAGTAAATTATGTATATGTAAGAGATTTCGTATCACATTTGGCTGACAAAACCGCGCCAATACGCGAATTGTTGAAGAATCATGTAGATTTTTTATGGTTACCACTGCATGCCCAAGCTGTAACTGAAATTAACAAAATGTTAATTGCAGCACCTGTACTGGAAAATTATGATCCTAATAAGGAGATAATAATTCAGTGTGAAGCTTTAAATAACGGATTGGGATGCTGCCTTATGCAATGTGGAAAACCTGTCTGCTATGCATCAAAATATTTAAGTGATACAGAAAAGAACTATGCTCATATAGAAAAGGAATATTTCGCCATACTTTTTACATGTAAAAAGTACGAGAAGTTTCTTTACTGCAAACGTTTTGCAATACATTCAGATCATTTACCATTGGTGTCAATAAACAAAAAAGAAATGAGTAAAATTTGTTCCCTAACGCAAATAAGGCGTAATAACACCGTGTGGGGGCGAAATCAAAGGACATTTAATTTTCTCTGTTTGTCAGTTTCTTTAGTGGTACTTCTCATTTAACATTTCCCCATAGATTCTCGGTTTTTTTTCGATTCTTTACCGTTCTAAGTACGCAGTTTGAAATTTGAGAGCAAACTGAAGTGAAAAGAAAGAATTTATTTTATTTTGTTTTGTTGTCTCTTCATGTGGAAGAGACAGTAGTTCACTGGTTGAATGCGTGTGTCCCAAATGATCATGCCAACGTTAAGCAGCGTGAAGACGTTGCATTGGTGGTTGGGTGACCTCAAACGCCGATGTATTTAAGTGATACATTGTGGCGGAGCACGCATGAGTGAGCCGCTACAATTCCTTGAAAATCGGTTAAATAATTTCTGAGACTAGTGCAAATCGACAGACAGACAAAATGATGGACACCTTACTTTATATTAGTTTGTTCAGAAATTAATGCAGGTTTTATGATTTTATTTGTTTCAACAATGTTTCAATAATAAAGAATTGCGCAAAGAATTTAACATTATAAGTCATTTTAAAGCTTATTTTATGCTCTTTCTTATCACATAATCTATTTGTAATCTAAATTGTAGTTTTGTCTATTTTTAGACCTTTGAAGTTATGATGTCAAAACAAGAATTTCGCCAAATTTACTTGTTTGAATTTAAACTCGGCCGCAGTGCAGCACAAACGGCTCGAAACATCAATGAAGTTTGGGGCCAAGGAAGTGTTAACGAATGCACAATACAACGTTGGTTTCAAAAATTTCGTCGTGGTGAACTCAGTCTTGAAGATGAGAAAGGTCGCGGACGTCCCTCTGCCATTGACGACGATGAATTGAAGGCTTTGGTGGAAGCAAACCCACGCACGACTGTTCGAGAGCTTGCAAGGGACCTAGGCGAAAGTATTGGATTAATTTCGGAACATTTGTGCCGAATTGGAAAGTCGAAGAAGCTCGACAAATGGGTGCCACACGAATTGAACGAAAACCAAAAAAATCGCCGTTATGAAGTTTGCTCTTCACTTTTTTTGCGCAACAAAAACGAACCATTTCTTGATCGCATTGTGACGTGCGATGAAAAGTGGATTCTATACGACAACCGACGACGTTCAGCGCAGTGGTTGGACCGTGGCAAAGCCCCTAAACACTTCTCCAAACCTGAGCTGCATCAAAAAAAGACTATGGTGACTGTTTGGTGGTCGTCAGCCGGAATTATCCACTACAGCTTCTTGAATCCTGGCGAAAATATCACAGCAGAGAAATATTGTCAACAAATTGACAAAATGCACAAAGAACTAAAACGTCTGCGTCCAGCATTAGTCAATAGGAAGGCCCAATTCTTCTGCATGATAATGCTTGACCACAGGTTGCACAACCGACGATGCAGAAGTTGAACCAACTTGGCTACGAAGCTCTGCCTCATCCAACATACTCACCAGACCTCTCACCAATCGACTACCACTTTTTCAAGCATCTCGACCACTTCTTACAAGGAAAAGTATTCAACGACCATACAGCCGCAAAAAATGCCTTCGAAGAATTCGGAATTAATAAACTTGTATCTTGTTGGCAACAATGTGTAGATTCTAATGGTTCTTATTTCGATTAATAAAATTTATTCTAAACTGAGATATGTCATTTTAAATAAAATGGTTGAAAACCTGCGTTAATTTCTGAACAACCTAATATTAATATAAGAATACTTTAATATCAAATAATTTAAATTAAACTGCTAATTTTTATCATATTTTCAAATAAATGATTTGTTCGCCACTAAATATTGGTTGCAGATCTATAATTTACAAAACGTAAACGTTAGAATTTTCTTAAGCTGCTTGAATAAAAAACTCTAACTTAGAAATAGTTTATGGTTGGTAAAGGGTAATTTATAGAGGGTTAAGCTCATTTAAAAATATTACAAATCCAAGCTTCTCGTGCCTCGTTTAAATGCCTTGATTCTGTAGAAAAAGTTGGAACAACTTTGCACATACACGAATAGAGGAATTTATTAATACAACAGTTTTGCTTCTAAGCCATTAAAATTCAGCGAGCTTTTCTAAATTTAAAACTAATAAAACAAATCGCGTGCAGTCATTGGCGTTTTTCTCTAACAAAAAAACTCGACACATGCAACATGCAACACGCCAAATATCTACTTTCGACAGAGAGTTTCTCTCTATTTATCTACCAACTAAACACTGCAGGTTATAGTTGACATTAACTGAATATTTTTCAGAAATTTAACCTGATTGAGTCAGCAAGGCTTCAAGCGTATACTCAGACGAATGGCCGCTATGTAAATCCAACAAGTAGGGCCCATTGCAAATGAGTTACGTTAGTTACGTTCTTTGCCAGTAAGTATGTATGTATGTATTTATTGCGGAAACCTTAAAACTTGAAGATCAACAATTATATTTCTTTAGCTGTATAAAATGTACATATTAGGGTTGTGTGTAACTTCAAAAATTCTATTATTTGTACAAAAATTGCCCTTTTCTCTTCGTCGTACCTCGATCCTATTGTATAGGAAATTGTAAATGTTTCCAACATTCTGCTTGCATATGCCTAGTGTCTCAAAAAACTTATTATTGTTATTCTTTTTTACTTCAACAAATTTTTCAATTTTTTATTTATTGTGCACAATGGAAAATCCATTTAGAATTTTTTTTTTCTTCTAGTGAACAATGAAAATGTAATTTTCCAGACTGCAAAGTATTTTTTTCATCTCTTGCCATTTTTTTTTTTTATGTATTATCGTTATTATTATTTAAAATTATAATTTCCATTTTGTGTCACATCGATTGGATTATGGCGAGGGGTTCAAAAATGATTTAGAATTTTTCCCAATACTATACTATATACAATAGCTAGTACAATTGTATATTTTATATGTTGGTGTGTGTATATAAATACTATACGAGAACAAAACATTTCCCCATTAAATGACATTTTATGTAATCGACCAAAATTACAATCATTGAATGAATTGATATGGAAAATTGTATTTTTATGTATGTGCAGCATGCCCTCTCATCATATTGGCAATAAATATCTACAAGTGTGGGGTGAAAAATGATTTTTCAATGGACTATTTTACGGTTTTTGATGGACATAACAAACTAACTTGTAATATGTGTGAAATGTAACAACAGGTATATAGAATTACTGTTATGACTTTCACAATTTGTAATAAATGTTTCGTTGGGTTTGTCATCGGTCATCGGTCATCTTACAACAAAAATGCTTGTCCTTACACGGTAATTTAAAACGCCTACACATAACGGTGTTACCAAAAACCTTGAGTCATCTTATATATGGACATATCTAATATGCACTTAACGCGAACACAATATAAAATTTCAACTTAATGTGTGGCGGCTTTAAATTTATTTACATTAATCATATTAGAAATTGATCATAAAACAATTTTTTATGTTCAACAGTAGGTGAGAAAAAAAAGAACTTACCAATGTAATGTTGAAAAATCAATAGTTTTTGTTTAGTTATAGTTTATAACAATAAATAAACCGTGATGGTGTGAAAGTTCAAATTAATCATAAAAATAATGAATTTGTGTGAAATGTTTTTAGCTTGAAGGTAAAACCGTAATATAGTGTAACGCATAATTGGTTCAGCGAATGGTTTTGTAAATTATTTATTATGTACTTGTACCAGAAACAGGATTCCACAATCATTGAAAATGCCAAAGGTTAATATTGTGCTCCTCTCCTGCGGCGATTTATAAATTTATAAACAAAAATATATGATCCGCCCCACTACAAATGTACCTACTATATGTACAACAAAGAAAAACCTACTTCCTGAATCACTTCATCTAAACCCAAAAAATGATTGCATTTAATCTGACGTATTTCCCCAAAGTCTCGACATTGAATTAAACAAAATGATAATGACAAATTTAACACTAGAAGATTTACCGCACACGCGAAATTATTAAAATTAATTAATCTTGTGTGTTGATGATGTACATACATATAAACTTGAATATATAAAGTAAGACAAATATATAAGAAACACCCCTAACAATGAACATCATCATCATCATGCCATCTAAAAAAAAAAAATGTAATTACGATTTAAGCTACATTTAGATAATAATAATAATAATGAAGATGAGTAGAAGAAATACAAACACAACCTTGAGGATACTGTAACCGCATCTCATATTATGATTTAGTGTTTTAATAAAGTTAAAGTTGTGGATAAAAGAAGATACAGCAATTATGCGGATATGTAAGTTAAATTACGTAAATCGTTTATGATTTTGGTTGATTGCAGGTGATCCAAATTATTTATAGGCATGCGTTTTAAAATTGCTCTTAAAAAATGGTTTGATTGGGTATTTCCGCGCATTAACTGAAAATTATTAGATTTAAATTCATACTAAAGATTTGAAATATTATAACTCTCTATACAACTAATTGTATACATGACATGACCAAAGTCTAAAAATAAATATTATGATGACAAAATGGAGAATGTGGGCGAAATATAAATCTGACAAGTAACCGTACTCCAGTGTCACTCACCGATTCGAATGAAACTTTACATAGTGGTAGAAATTAAGAAATAAGAGATATGTAGGTTTTTTAGCGGCGGAGTAACAAGTTTAGGGAGTGAAAACTACCCCTAAAGTTCACCCCCTAAAACACATTTTTGAAAATATCTTTTCTTGTATGCAATATTTTCCTACAAAACAAAATGGAACTTATTTCCGCACTTTTGTTTATTTTTCCTTTAATTTCAACAATCACACATTGACAAGTAAATAGACCAACATTGCAATTGTCTAGCCGCTTTCTCAGGAATTCCCTTTTTTGGACCGAAAATAGTGACCAAAGAATTATGAACGGTACATAAAACAAAATGTCTACACGGAAAAAAATAAACTAGTCCTCAGCTAAGAAAACAGACTTTTAATTCAAGAAAATATAGTTTTTCTTGATTTAAAAGCTAATTTTCTTATTTCTTTCGAGTTTTTCTTCATGTAAGAATTGTGTTTCTTGAAATGAAGAAAAACTCGAAAGAAATAAGAAAATTAGCTTTTAAATCAAGAAAAACTACATTTTCTTGAATTAAAAGTCCGTTTTCTTAGCTGAGGACCAGTTTATTTTTTTCCGTGTACCCATGACATAATTTGAAAAAAATGTTTATTGCAAAATAAATAAGGAGAGCTTCCTTATAAACCAGCATGTTAAGCCCCTCAGCATTGATAATGTAACCCAAATAACGAACATAAGACTGGAAAATGAATTGGCTAAATGTTTCTCATCTTGAGATGCCTGGTTATGAAAATATTATTCAAAAATACTACCGCTCCTTTTGCCCGGAGAAGAACGCTTTACATTTTTTATCCAACCCGAAGTGATAATTGCCGGTTAACTGGTAAGTACTTCGATCTAGAAAGACCTGTCAAAAATGACGAAAAATATGGTTGGTCCAAAACTACTTTTCTCGACGTTTTGAAAGTCCCTAAGTCTAAAAAGCAAAAAAAATGTCCGTCGGTCTGTCTGGATCTCTGATATCGGACGCCTGAATGACTGGATGTCATGTCTGTACCCATGATATCTCAAGAACGGCTTGTCCGATTTGGAATTTTTTGACGCCAATCTTTTTCTGTGGTCAAGGCGCAGATTTGGAAAGCTTTTGGAGGCTGTACGCCAAGAGGGTGGGGTACCTGCCATACAATTGACCAAAACACCTGGTTATATAAATATTTACGATTTTTTTATATGTAGGTATATTCTGGTTTGATTATCGAATTGGGCATCAAATTTGGAGTTGAGTTGAAGTTGAGTTGGAGTTGAGTTGGACTTGAGTTCAAAGATTAGAGATGTAGTGAACAGATTAGGATATAGTGAACAGTTAACTATTTTTTTTGTATATGCTCGTTTGAGGATCGAGTTTGGCACGGAGTTTGCTGTTGAGTTGAGGGTTGAGTTGAGTTCCGTCTGCGGGTTGAATTAGGGCTGAATATTTTATTGGGATCTATATCTCATCCGATTTTGATGAAATTCAGTATTTTCAATGGAAATTGGATTCTCAAATTATTTTTAGATGAAGTTCTTGAATATGATCAAGTATGATGGAACTTGCCTATTTCTCAACCGATTATTATGAAATTTAACATGTGTGTTTGAAATGGGATTCTATAATGATTTTTGGAAGATGGTCTGGAATATAGCTAATAGAGGTGAAATTTAGCTAGTTTTTAACCGATTTTAGTGAAATGTGACATCTGCGATGGAAAAGGGATTCTAAAATAATTTTCGGATAAAGTTCAGGAATTTATTTATTTGTTTATCAAGTTAAAAAAAAATCTGGTTACAATTTAAAATATTCTGAATTACATTACAAGTTAAAAATACAAAAAATAAACAGATTACCAAAAATCAGTAAGAAAATCAAACATCAAAACCATAAACGATTCTCTTGACAAATTAAAATCAAAAATCGATCGTACTTTATTCAAAGCAACCGAGACAATATAAACAGTCTCCTAGCTAAATTACTCGTATTGGTAATTTAAGAACAGCTCTATATCGAATCTGTCGCTACCCGTTTCTTTATATAAACACTCTCAAAAAAATCGAACAAGTTATAATTATCTTTCAAATTTTGATCCACACGAACATCCAAAACATGGTAGACGGATATCCCTTTGCTTTTCTTTTAGAATCAACGAATTTCCAGAAGCGCTATCAGGTCTAATCTCTAAAATGTAATTGTTGGAAAGAAATGTATTCAATATTCGGAACTCATTTCTCTAAGATTCAAAAACAGTGTACCTATCAGAAGTGGGGAAAAGTTTAAATCTCTTTTGAGCCTTGCCTTTACGGTTCTTCAGATTAATAACCCGACAAACAAAAATCAACCGTAACCTAATTTACAGTTCCAAGTCGGTTAAATGTATAATGTAAAATATTAAACTTAAACCTAAAAAAAGTACGAAATACAGCCAATTTTATCTAAAAAATATAAAAACTCACGATTGATAAACGATTGATAAACGATAAATAATTTGAGTTTGACTTAGTTGAATATAATTCACTAAGTCGATACACTTTAGTTTTACATATAATGTAAAAATTTAGAGTTGATTTACCAAATCGAAAATACAGTGAATATCATTTACATTACAAGTAATACATTGTCTATAAAAAAGCCGAAACATTTTCATAATATTCAGACAATTGGTTAAATTTCGTAATGATAAATGAAAGAACAAAAAAAAAATACACGATGCATTAACCGTTTAAAGTTCGTCACAAAATTATCGATGAGTATAATAACCGCTAAATAACCGGTCGCTATGTAAGATGGCGCTAAACTTTTACCACGTTAATTGTGATAGTATTTAACCGACAAAAGACTGATAAACCACATATCGGTTTTTATTCAGTCAACAAGCACTGTCCAACGCCTAACTAATTCTGGTTCCTGTGTACTATTTTGCGAACAAACAAATCAGATAATAAAATCGGTTTTTAGTATTATAATTGAACCAGGATTTGACCAACCAAAAAACCGCTAAATGACCGATCGGTCTTCGTTCAGTTAATAAACACCGCTTAAGGTCTTACAAATCGTGGTTATCCTATAATACTTGAGGAAACGAGTGTCCAACCAAAAACTGCTTGGTCCCTCAGTCCCTCATCGGTTATTTTATATTACTTAAATCGTAAATTGTTTTTCGGGTAAGCTGTTTATTATGCCACGATTCCTCTTTCTCATGCGGGGTTTTATATGTTTTAATAAATTTCTCCATTCCTTCATTTAAAACATTATAAAATTCATTCAACACTTTATCGAAATGATCGTTACCTTCAAATGCACTCCAATTATATTTGTATAATTAACATTTTCAACAATTAACTCATCTTTGACAATTTTAAATCCGGAAAGAGCGTTTTTAACACCAAATTGAGTTGCTTTCAAAGACATTTTATTTACATTTTGGAAATAAAATGACTTAGTCCTAATGCTTGGTGGTTTGGCCATTGTTGTATTCTTCTTGTAGTCGGATATTTCCAAAATATGTGCTGAGTTCTGATTAAAATGTGAACGTAGCAGAAATAATCATTGGTTTTCATGGTGGTACAGTTAATTTTATTGGTTGCATTTCGTTCGATATGGCTAACGACCATGTAGTATATCCAGCTTTTTCTAGGATGATAAATTCAGACGCACTAAATATTAAGATTTCTGAGAGCTCTAGACAATGTGCCAATTTAACAGAAAGCATTGTATATCAAGAAGTATTTTAAGATCCATAGAATTATAACAATTCAATTTCATAGCTTTTGCGATAAAATAAAACGAAAATATTTGAATACATTTTGCAACATTTACGAACTAGTTGAGGTGGTCAGACATTTAACTTAACATCATGTCGCACTATATACAGTGGTCTAATTTAACGGTAGAAATTTTCTCTGTAGTAATCTATTGTTTATTTACGAAGATGTTAGCAGAAACAGGCAAATTTAAATCACTAAACTATAGAGTTCGAATCACTGAGTTTTTCATTGAACCAACCTTTAGTAATACTGTTAAAGTTAGCCGTAAGTTGCCGGCAGAAATTAAAAAGTCGATAATGCAGAATCCTAGTCGTAATCAGTCGATAGTGTTTAGCTGAAAATTACTAAAAAATGCATGAATCATAATTGAAGAGTTTTGTCAATAGCCTTAAGTGGCAAAACCTGCCTCCAGTACCTCATGGAAAATTGTGAAAAATTCGCTAAACCCAAAAAAATATTTAAAATTGGCATAAAATCAGCCTGTAGAGTTTCATGTCAATAGCTGCGCAAGAACAAAATTCAGTAAAAATTTCCCGTAGGAAATCTGAGAAAATTCGGTGTTCCATAAATCATTAGAAATTTTGTATAAAACCAGCATCTAGAGTTTTATATCTAGAGAATGAGATAGATTGAATTGATGTGACTTGTCAATAGAGCAGGAAAAACAATTCAGTTCAAGTTCATTAGACAATCCATCATCAGACAAATATCATTAGACAATCCATCTCCAGACATAACATTCTATAGAGGCTGATTTTATAAATAATTTTTGGAATATCGAATTTTCCCAGAGTTGATATTCTTTCCAGTAATAGCTATTGACAAATTACATAAAAACGATTCATCTTCAGATATACAACCTAGAGGCTTATTTTATTCCAATTTTCTGGATTCTTCTGATTTTCCGATATTTTCCACGAGTAGGTGGAACAAACTTTTCCGCATAAGACTGTTTACAAACGTTTTTTTATTTGCAATCTATGTATCCCGTTTACTTTCGGCGAATAACCACTAAGTATTTAATTTTCGGATGCAATGTTAATAACGTGACCTCATTATCGACTTTTTACTTTCGGCTAGCTTTAAAAGGGCCGTTTATTGAAATTTTCAATTTAGGAGACCTTATTTTTATTTATTGGCGATTGCACAGTAGTCCCCTATTTTGTACTAAAATATTGCCTATGCTAAACTGCTACATTGAATCAACATTTAGGCGAATTATTAGTGAACTTAAATATTCTAATTGTTAGAATTTCGATTATCGTATATTGTATTTTGGCCGCGATAGAGTGAAGATAAATAGTGCGATAAATAGAGTGATACATAAAAAGTGATAATTTAATAGTGCACTGAATTAGTGTGTGAATTATGGAAAAATGTTTTGAGTTAAGTGATTTTTGTGAATTGTTTAATAATTGTATTGTGCTTATACTGTTAAAGTTAATCGAAAGTTGCCAGCCGAAAGTGAAAAGTCGATAATGCAGATTGTATCACTCCAGCCGAAGAAAAATTGAAGCCGATATCAATCGGTAGTGTTTAGCCTAAAACTTACTAAGGATGCATGAATAGCATGAAGACCCTTGTTAATATTCTTATATAGCAAAACCTGGTTCCCGTTCCTCGTGGAAAATTGTAGAGCGTTATGTCTGGAGATGTACTTTATTGATGTGACTTGTCGATAGCTATTGATGGAAAAAAATTCAGTTTAAGTTTCCCGTGGGAAATCTCGGAGAATTTGAAAGAATTTCTAGCCGAAAGTAAAAAATGAATGTATAAAATCAGCCTCTAGAGTTTATGTCTGGAAATGGATTACATTGATGTGAAAATCGAATTTTCCGAGATTTCCCACGGAAAACTTGAACTGAATCTTTTTCCTGCAATAGCTATTGACAAGTCACATCAATAAAATACATCTCCAGGCATAACATTCTAGAGGCTGATTTTATACAAATTTTCTAATGATTTTTGGAAAACCGAATTTTCCGAGATTTCCCAAGAGGAACTGGATCCAGGTTTTGCCATATAAGAATATTAACAAAGGTCTTCTATGCTAGGCTATTCATGCATCCTGAGTAATTTTTACTAGACTTTAGACTTCATTTTTTATTTTCGGCTGGGATAATACAATCTGCATTACAGTGCTCTACTTTCGGCTGCAAACTTCCGGGTGGAGTAATGGAATCTGCATTATCGACTTTTTACTTTCGACTAACTGTAACAGTATGAAATTTTCACTTCAGGAGAAGTTATTTTTATGTATTTTCAATTGCACAGGAGTCCCCTATTATGTACGAAAATATTTCCAATACTAAACCATAGACAATCATAATAGATTTCTCATTTGACTAAAAACACAAGAAAAAAAGAAAAATTTTATTTTCCATTCAAATGTTATCGGTGTATTGCTTATACGTATTATATTTGCAAAGCATTCTAAAATCATTGCCTTATAAAATACACAACACAACGATAACAGTGGAAATATCAGAAGTTTTGTTTTTCTCTTTTAGTTATAATGAAATGAGAAATCTAGTATGAATGTCTATGGCTAAACTATTACACTGAATCAACATTTAGGCGAATTATTACTGAATATCCTTAATGTTAGAATTTTGATTATCGTATATTGTATTTTGGCCGCCGCGATAGAGTGAAGATAAATATTGCGATAAACAGGGTGATAAATAAAAAGTGATAATTTTATAGTGCGCTGAATTATTGTGTGAATAATGGAAAACTGTTTTGAGTGAGTCAAGTGATTTTTGTGAATTACTTTGGTCTAAAAAGACCAAAGTATTTGAAATCCTATCAAAAATGACGAAAAATTTGGTTGGTCCAAAACCACTTTTCTCGACGTTTTGAAAGTCCCTGAGTCTGAAAATGCAAAAAAAAAAAAATGTCCGTCAGTCTGTCTGTGTGTCTGGATGTCTGGATGTCTGTGTGTCTGGATGTCTGGACCCATGGTATCTCGAGAACGGCTTGTCCGATTTGGATTTTTTTTCGCTAATCTGTTTCTATGGTCAAGGCGGAGATTTGAAAAGCTTTTGGAGACTGTACGTCAAGGGGGTGGGGTACCTGCCATACGAATTGACCCAAAATACCTGCTTTTATAAATGTTTACGATTTTTTTATATAATATGCTGGTTTAATTATTGAATTGGGCATTGAATTTGGAATTGATTTGAAGGTTAAGTTAGGGGTCAATTTGCGGGTTGAGCTGAAGTTGAGTTGGAGTTGAGTTGGGGTTGCATTAGGATGTAGTGAGTAGATAACAAATTATTTATATGATGGAACTTGCCTATTTATCAACCGATTATTATGAAATTCGACATGTGTGTTGGAAATGGGATTCTAAAATGAATTTTGGATGAAGTTCTGGAATATGGCCAAGTAGGATGGAACTTGCCTATTTCTCAACGGATTACGATGAAATTCGACATTTATATTGGAAATGGGATTCTAAAATGTTTTTTGGATGAAATTCTGGGATTTTAAAACGATTTCTGGATGAAGATCTGGAATATGGCCAAATATGATGGAACTTGTCTATTTCTCAACCAATTATTATGAAATTTAATTTGTGTGTTAGAAATGGGATTCTAAAATGAGTTTTGGATGAAGTTCTGGAATATGGCCAAGAATGATGGAACTTGCCCATTTCTCAACCAATTATGATGAAATTCGACATGTTTATTGGAAATGGGAATCTAAAATGAGTTTTGGATGAAGTTCTGGAATATGGCCAAGTATGTTGGAACTTGGCTATTTCTCAACCGATTATGATGAAATTCGACATGTGTAATGGAAATGGGATTCTAAAATGAGTTTTGTATCACGTTCAAGAATATGGCTAAGTATGATGGAACTGGTCCATTTCTCAACCGATTATGATGAAATTCGACATATTGTGTATTCGAAATGGGAATCTGAAATGAGTTTGGGATGAAGTTCTAGAATATGGCCAAGTATGATGGAACTTGCACATTTCTCAACCGATTACGATGAAATTCGACATTTGTATTGGAAATGGGAATCTAAAATGTTTTTTGGATGAAGTTCTAGGATTTTAAAACGATTTCTAGATGAAGTTTTGGAATATGGCCAAGTATGATGGAACTTGTCTATTTCTCAACCAATTATTATGAAATTTAATTTGTGTTAGAAATGGGATTATAAAATGAGTTTTGGATGAAGTTCTGAAATATGGCCAAGTATGATGGAACTTGCCCATTTCTCAACCAATTATGATGAAATTTGACATATGTATGGGAAATGGGAATATAAAATGAAAATCTGAAATGGGAATCTGAAATGAGTTTTGGATGAAGTTCTAGAATATGACCAAGTATGATGGAACTTGCGTGTATTGGAAATGGGGTTCTAAAATGATTTTTGGACGAAGTTCAGGAATATGGCCAAGTATGATGGAACTTGGCTATTTCTTAACCGATTATGATGAAATTTGATATGTGCATTGTAAATGTGATTCTAAAATGAGTTTTTGGATAAATTTCTGTAATATGGTCAGTTAAACAGTTAAACAGTATCAGTATAATTTGTTATACTACTTTTGGTATAAAGTTGTAGAATACGATTTTTCGTTTTAAATTTGATGCCTGTACCCATGTTACTGAAGCTTTTGACCTGTTTGGCTGTTGTTGTATAAGTAAATATATGTTGGTTAAAATAGAAATCAATAATGTCAAAACTGTCACACCAACTTTATGACATTATTGAAGATACCAAAGACCGAAGTTCTGATCACCTCGTGAGGTTTCAGCCCTTTATATTTGTTGTATTGTGCTTTAGACGAATTGTTTAAAATTGACAGTATTTTTAACTTATTTCCTTCGATACAATATCATCGATATCTACAGATCCAACAATATTTCTAAATAAATCTCACAGGGAAAACCACCCATTCTCTAAATATTTTACGCAAGGTCGATTATTTGCTCATCTTGATTTAAAAAAAAAAAAAGCATCGTGATTTGCATAATGTTGCTCAAATGTTGAGAAAGTTAGAGATGAGAAGGTGTAAATTATCTAGGTGGTGCAAGAAAATAAATATGTTTGTAATGAAATTTACTAAATTGAATACATAAATTATTTTCAAAGATAGCATAATTTAAAGATAAATTTCCAGAAATTGGCGTAATGATTAAAATTCATTTGGTTGAATAATTGGTAAATTGCAAGCTTTTAAATATAAAAACTTTTTTCACTAAGACAGAGGACCTTGACAGATCTAAACGCTTAATTTAACTTGAAAAACGCGAAATATTTTTTGTGATGCCATAACATTAATTATAATTTTTGTAATCAAAAAGACAAACTGTTTAATTTCCAAAGTTCTCTCATCAAAATTAAAATCTTTTATGCCCTGAAAAAGCTTCTCGTCCGCCTTTAAAAAAAAAATAAAAGTCACATCCAGATTAAATCTTAACAGCGCCAAACAATAACAATAATTTTTTGTAACAAATTAAATGTCTTCGTCGTCATTTTATATTTTTATGACAGAGATAAATTACAATATTTGCTCTTCTTTTATCTTGCATTACAAGGCAACATAATATTATGATTTTTTTCATCATGCTGAATGAATTTATGTATGTACGCGACCAAGTATGTAGATAGATACGACATAAAGTTACATGAGTACTGAAATACACAGAGAAAATGAAAAATCCTTTGGATGCTGCATGATGATGGTCTAGTTCTTCTACTTCTTTTTCATCGTCATTTTTATTTTTTATTACATCGAAAAGATGTGGTGTTCAGAAAATCGTCGTACGTAGTAAATTTATTTTATTGTTTTGTCTTGTTGTATTCTCCTCTGATGTAATATAAAAATAACAATATTTAAGAAAGCAAAATCACCATCATCATCATCATCACAATAATCATAAACATCAAAGTCAAAATGAAAGTATATTATACAAAATAAAATAGATTTAGAGCTACAGATAGAAAAAATAAAAACATAAAAATTGTTTTCATTTCAATGTCATGATGTAATGGAAAGTGGCCAGTACATAGTGATGAGGTAATAAAACAATATGACCTTGTGCGAAATTACTTTTTCCGGGATTTACCAGATGTATAAAAAACGAACTTTCTATTACCATACTGTGGTTTTTGGAGTTCAATGTCTCCAAAAAATATTTTTACCGGTTACCACCCATTATGTAACAAACACTTCTAAACCTAGCACAATAAATTACAACTTAACCATGTAAACATAGTCCAGTATACTTGAGTCATTTCAGAAATAAAAAAAACAGATATGAATGACTTCGCATATAATTAAAAAGTTTAGAATACCTCGATATGTGATATATACTTAAAATTAATTACCCAGATTATGTCATTGATCTTTAACATATTAGCGATAATAAATTGTAATTCCGTAAATATTTTATACAGCCCGCATCTCCTATTGAACATCATGATATAAAAATTTATTTACTTACCGCGTGGGAGTTACATAAATTAATTTTTCTTAGCGCACATCTTGAAGAATGTTGTTGTCTATATCGTATATGGTCTTACCTGCAAGTAAAAAAATATAAACGAGATTACACATTTTATATGTAACATTCTAAAAATGTATTCATCAATTTTAAATAATGCATAATTTTACTTTTGACCTATATCGCCGCGTGTTTTTATAGTTTTATTAGCATTTAACATTTTTATGATTTCACATTTTTAGTTTTGTACATTTTAGTGCAATTAACTTTTATGAAATATACAAAAAAAAAAATAAAAAACTAAATCATAAAATCAATGAAAGTGTAATTATTGTATATACTCGTGTTTTGTGCATATAATTTTCTGGTGTATTCACTGCATAGTTGAGTCATCAAAATATGTAGTTCTACTACACCCCGAGCAGTTTATATGATTCGTGTACGTAAATGAAATCTCAGTAAATTTAAAACTATATATATGTTAGTTGTTCAAACTTTTCAATTTCTAAGTTTGTCTTCTCATACATATTCTCGTACTAAAAGCTTGATAAACTTTTTTTGTTTTATATGGGGAAACTTTCATCCGATGTCGAGAGTTAATTGAATCGTGCGCGGAATATTAGAACTTTTCTGTTTTTTAATTTTATTTGGTTTATGAAGATATATGTGTTTGGTAACAATTTTTAATCAAACATTTTATTTTTGAATATTACAATTTGATCATATATAGGATGAGTTCATACAGTAGTAATTTCAATCAGATGAAATTTATTAGAAAATCTTGATTTCTAGGTGAGAACTAAAATTCATCCAAACTCAATCATAGAGCATACATTTAAAATTACCGATGATGACTAATATTAATTTGAATGTTCAGCAGCCAATTGAGTCGGTTTTGATAATGAGTCAAATATTAAAAGAAACGTAAAGTCAAATAGTTAGGGAAAGTGCGCACCCGTAATTACTTTAATTTAATTAGCACCTTGATAGGGTGAAACTTAATTTTAAGTTTTCTGTATCTTTTTTAAAGGAACATTATATAATTACGTGAAACAGGAAACTAGGTTTTACTTCAAAAATCAACTCATTAAAAAGAATAAAGAATATATTTAGTTTGATTCACTTTAATTAATAGGCGACGATAAGCGATACTAGGTGCCTGCAAGGTTAACGAATCATTTTTCGGTTTAACATAAATTTGTAATTCGCTCCAATATATTTGTCGATGCTATACTAACCCAACGAATTAAGTTAACCAAAACATAACTTGAAACATTTATAGTGGAAGTGGAACTATCAGTAGAAGTGATACCAGCGAAATAATTCCTTTAACATAATTCATTAAAATTCATTTAAAAACAAATTTTGCATTTACTTCAAAAGTTAACTCACAATTAGAATAAAAAGCAATGGTAGAAGAAGTTCTGCCGATTTGCCTGTTGAAAACGAAGTCAGTAACTTAAGGAAAGCACCTATCGCAATGATAGTCAAATATTTAATACTCGACGGTCAATTAAATGATGGTTTCATTTTCATTATGTAGAAATTTAAATAAATCATGTTTTAGACAAAATATTCGGATTTGACTATTTATCAACGTTTGTGTTAAATTGCAATATGAGTGATAATTGTTTGATTTAACCATCCCCATCATTTTCAATATACAAATTGATTTATTAGGTTTTATTCAAATTTTTATGGAAGGTAAAAGCGCGGATTGGGAAAAAATTATTTCAGGAAAAAATTTGAGCAAATTTCCAGCCTAATAGATTTCAATTTCACGGCAGTTGTATTTCTTCCACATTTAAATTTCATCTGTTAGGTAGTACTTCTGCTATTTTAAGAAAACCAGAGAACAGATGGTTATAAAACAGATTTGTGGCCATGCACTGGTTATAAAACAGATTTATGGATAAATCCATCTGCAACTAATTCGTTAATCATCAAATATGTTGATTAAGTCAGATACCAAATTTCTGGCTGGGATGAAGATTTTTAAATAATAGATGATCAAAATTCAAAAAAATATTGCGGGTACTACTTTGATTATTTGGTGCATAAATTCAAACCATAATCCAAAAAATTAGATTTGTTTATTCCAGCACCAAATGGAACACGCACATTTCTGTGGATTTTAGTGAAATTTTATATCCGAGTTATAAGCCAATTATTCGCGCTCTAAAGAATTACTTTGGCCATATCACCTATGGGGTTGGATTTCTTAAATAAAATAAGGCCCAAAATCACGAAATATTGTGGAACACCAATATATTTTTGAAATGGCCTTTTCTAGAATTTACAACAACGCCTTAAGTTGCATGACATTTCAGAATTATTGATAAATCGGCATTTTTGATGTTTTAAGAGATTTTTCGAGGTTTTTAGGCATATTGGAGATTTGTTTGGGCGATTTTCGAAATTTCCAATAATAATCGCCTGTACTTTGGCAGTTGGAGCTGAATTCAAAATAACAATGATTTATGTAATCTGATAAAGATGACATTAAAAAAATTCGAGATTTTTGGATTTTAATAACGTTTAATTGCCTAGCAAGGGAGATTCGATTCTTCAAAATTTGACGAATACATATTTTAAATTTATGTGAGTATGGGGGATTCTAAGACTACTCGAACTTGTCGTGATTAATCGAGACTTATTTTGAGCTTTCCGAGATTTCCATAGCTTTGTAGCTTTGATTTATTTAAAGTTAAGTTAAACTTTGTGTATGTTGAGTTACATAGATGACACTTTTTTGACATTTTAAATTATATTCTCACTTGCTTGCTCAATTTAAACTGTTTTTTTCCCTCCATTTAAAGGTGTTAGTGTGAGGAATGAAAATAATACAAAAAAAAAAATTTGACGAGAAGTTGGTGATTATAGTAGAATATGTGACGTAAACCAAAAATGAAAATAATTAATTATGGGTAAAGCCGATTTGCTGAAATTAAACAAACATAATTGTGCGTTGCTCGTTTATTTTTATATTCCAAGTTATTTAAATTTCTTGCAAAGACCATGTCTATGCAAGCTTGAGATTTTGTAGTATACTTAGTTCTGCTAGAATAGAGTTCTAGTCCACAGGTTTGTCTCATAAACTCAAGGAAATTATCATTATTCTAACGTTAATATTAAAATCACCCGCTAAAATTATAGGAAAGGTATACAATTTCTTTTCAGCTACATCTTTTAATTTATCAACAAACGATACAGAATACCTAGATAATTTGTACAACAAATATGCTTGAATATTTTCTTCACAGTCGTTCGTTGAGATGTATATGGCTAAATAGTATATAAGTGATTTCCCATTAATTTGGTATGTAATAGAACATACATATGTATATCACCAAAATGATTAGATCGCGTTAAATTCTCGTTAAAATTTTCTTGATTATCGTCATCTGCTAACAAAATATGAGATGTAGATTGGTATTGGCCGCTATCCTTTTCGTAAATTGCAACACCTGCAGCTCTTACATTGAATCTTTTAAAATGTGCAATACACACGACATTACGACGTTTTACTGCTTAATTTTAAGTTTGATTCTGTTTCTTTTTCGGTTGTTTGTACTCATAGATTTCATGCTTTCAAATCTTCTGTCTTTATTAATGAATGTAATGTTCATTAATTAATATACTAACTATAGAGTTACAAACAATTCCTCTACATACTACATGTCTAGATCATTTATTCTTTAGATGCTCATTAAACTTTAAGTTCACTTATTTTGCAAATTGTTCATAATCTTCGTTGTGTTTTTGCCGAGTCGTTTGTCTTTTCTTCAATCTTTAAAAATTAAATCGTTGGCCAAAACTATTATTAATTATTCAAAGTTAACAAATGACCTGTCTAATCAAAATTGGTCGGTCGTCTATCCACAAGCAAATGTGCTTGAAGCTTTTGAATTTTTTTTTGACTAGGTTAAAATTTTATATAAATAAAAATAATTTGGTGATTGAAGTTAAATTAAAGGACAGAATTATTAATCCTTGGATTACACCTCTACTTAATAAAATTAGGTTGAAGAATAAGTTCTCTATTAGGTTAGCTCCAAGTTTGAATGATGTTAATTTGAAACAGCGATTTGAATTGATAAATAATGCTATTAAACATGACTTGGTTATGTCAAAGGTCAACTTTACAAAAATAAATTTGAATCTGTGATTGGTAACATTACAGAATGCTGGAAGTTGATGCCATTCTAAATAAAGATAAGATAAACGTTCAGATTTAAAAAAAATAGATTGATGATAGTTACTGTTCAACAGCTATTTTGTAAATACGGTCCTAGACTTAAAATCTACTGCAAGTAACAATGGAGATGATTTTTCGGACCTATAATCTATAGAAATTCCACTGCACCATGTGTTTACTTTGAAACATGTCCAGATGGAATGCTAAATGCCATTTCATGTCTGAAACCAAGTTATTCTACTGGAATTGATAACTGCAGCATGTTAATGTGTTTTCATATGTACATTGTAAATTTTAGTTTTGATACTGGTGTATTTCCAACTAACTGAAAGAAAGTCTAGTTATCCCAAATTTTAAGAAAGGAGATAAAACTATAATATTGCAAATTAACGGCCGATTTCTTTATTATCGGTGTTTTCTAAAATTATTGAAAAGATAGCACATCAACAGTAGACAGTTTGTGAATAAAACAAATTTTTTTGCATAACATGCAATTTGAGTTTAGAAAATGTAATAGTACTGAAGCGGCTTTGTTAGAGTTCATTAATTTCCTGGATGTAGGTCTTGATAAGAAAAAATCAGTTGCATCTATTTTTAGGCCCCCAAGCTTTTTTTTGATCTACCTAAAATCAATTTTTTATTTAAATTTTTCTGCAAGGTTGATAGCTTTTGCCGATGATCTAATGTTTATGTACAATGAGCAGTCACAAAGTAATAAAATTCACTCTATGAACTCTGATCTAAGATGTCTGAGAAAATGGTGTACGTATTGCTCATTCCATTTTGTAAGCATACAAATTAAAGGTATGTTTTTTAAGCTTAATAAGGTTTACTGTGTTAGTACAAATAGTATAAATTAAGGGTTAAAAGAAAATTTGTTATCGTGTCGGGAATTAAGTGTTTAAATATTATTAACCTATTATTCCACAGTTGGCAACGGAAGAGATAAGAGGATACATAACTTACAAAAATATTCTTATTATTTTTTGTGTTTTTTATATTTTTTTAAAACAAACAAAATTTATCTAAAAAAATATGTTTAAATATGTTATTTGCAACATGAAATGAGTTCAGTTAGTTATTTCATTTAAAATGATGTGATAAATTTTCCGTTATACTGCGTGGAGATATAGGAACGACAGTTTTTTTGGAATATTTCGAAATCGATCCAAATTTTCCAAGATTGTCTTTTACAGGATTAGCACTTGTTTAAAATGACAAAATTTTTAAATAAAAATAAATTAGCAAGCCAGAAGAATTTTATTTTATTTTGTGTTTCTTAAAAAGTGTGATTTTTGTTTGTTTCACTTGAATAGAAACGACCATAATTATCAATAAATTTGAAGTGTTAGCAACTTAAACTTAAATTAAATTAATTTTTTTAAAAAAGGTTACCAATTTAACATAAAAAAATAAAAATATGGGTCGCGGAAAAATCTTAGTAAGGAAGAAGTAGCCCAAATTCAAGTACTACAAAGCGAAAACTATTCTCTACAAGCAATTGCAGATAAAATAGGAAGAAGTAAGACTGTAATATTCAATTTTACCAAAAATCCAAATGCATATGGCTCAAACAACAAAGGACGAACTGTTGAGGCCACATCTGTAGCCGACAAGCGGGCCATACTAAGGACATCCAATACTAAGGGCATCCAATTGCGCACTATCTTGTGAAAAAAATAAAACGAGAGTTTGTGTGGTGGCGAGGCGAATAACAGTATGGAGAGTGATTAAAAAATCAGATCACCTCAGTCGAAGAAAGCTTCAAAACAAACCACTTCTAAATCAGGAGAGGAAATAGAAAAGGTAAGATTTCTCGAGGCAACATAATATGGCATGGGCTGAAAAATGGAACGTATCGTATTTTCGAATGAGAAGAAATTTAACCTCGATGGCCCCGATGGGTTTAATTATTATTTTCACGGACTTCGAAAACAGGAAAAGTTCTAAGGAAAACACCATAGTCCGCGAAATTTGTCATTTCCAACCGTAAAAATGACCGCAGCAACTTATAAGAGCATCCTTGAAGAAGCATTTCTCCGCTTCAATGATTCTTTTAGGTCTTTGCCATGGATGTATCAACAAGATATTGTCCCTATCCATACAGCTAATATCGGGTTTTGCATTTGGGACTTGACAACTTTGAACTTTCAGTGTGAACGCACCCTTAAACCAATAGCCAAACTGTCGGTGTCAAAACATTTAGTAAAGACAACATCTTCATCATGGTGAAGTACACGAACGAACAACGTTTGCAAAAAAATTCTGAGTCGATGACTGCAACTTCAAGAGCATTAATTCCAATTTTTGGTCGTAATTATCGTCCCAGTAGACAAGCAATTCATAATCCAGTGAAAAAATTTGAGTCTAAATATTCGCTGTCGGATGTTCCCGTGCCAGTGAGGCAACGGCTTGGTCAAAGTGCCAAGAATATTGCTGCAGTTCAAGCGTCCGTCGCAAACGAACCAAAACAATCGATTCCACGCCGTTCGCAAGAATTGGGCATCTCTCAGACCATACTTTGGCGAATTTTGCGAAAGGATCTTATAAGATAAAGTTAACACAAGAACTAAAGCCATTCGATCAGCGTTTTATTTAAAAAAAAAGTTGTCAAGTCCTTATTGGAAAACCGTTTATAATCAAGTCATGGATATCGCAGCAAAACGTAGAGCTTTTGCCGTGGCCACTGTATTCTCCCGATCTCAATATCATGGAAAACGTGTTCGGTTGGCTGTCTCGGAAAGTTTACGAAGGTGGTCGACAATTCGACAGCAAAGAAATCCTTATTCAAGCGATAAATGAAGCCTGGAAGGAGATTTATTTGGATTATTTAAAATCTTTGTATGACTCCATCTCCAGCAGGTTGTATGAAGTTATTTTTAATAAGGGAAGTAGTACGCATTACTAAAATCACGTAAACCCAATTAATTTTTGAAAATAAATCGAACTCAATTATATTTTTAGTGAATAAAATAACTTTTTATTAAGATTAGTTAATCGTTCTTATTCAAGTGAACATTCAAATTTACCACTTTTTAAGAAAAAAATAAGAAAGTAAAATTAATCATGAAAAAATAAATTTGTTTTTCCTTTAATAATTATTCACCCCTATTATGATTGTCGAGTCGATCGACAATCGACACGACTCTGTGTTGCCTTTTCCTTTTTCGTATTGTTTTTATCAAATGAAAAAACGAAAATCAAATACAGAGCCGTGTCGATTGTCGATCGACTCGGCAATCATAATAGGGGTGATTGCTTAATCAAAACTTATAATTCCGTTAAAAAAAATATTGAAAAAGTTGGATCGATTTCGAAATATTCCAAAAAAACGTCGTTCCTATTCAAGTGAACTGTAGTGTATAACTATTTTTTTTTTTTTGAGAAGTTCAATTTTTTTTGGACGGATGATTAAATTGTGGCGGCTAAAACTGAACCCCAGATTTCCCTGATCGCTATCCCGCAACCAGGATGTGCAGCACGCTATAGACCCATTAAACTATTTTGGTAAGTAGGTATATATTTGAAAAAACTATGTCCGATTATCGCATTACTTCGGTCAATTACATTTATTGTCATGTATATCGTCATTGTTAGCATTATTATTAACGACGTCATAAACGCTTTCAAAGTATCATATTCTTTTTCTATTAAATTTGGTTTCAATATTAAGGATTCAGCTTTTAACTTTTTTCTAATTCTTGATTCCGCATTCATAGGTATTAAATTTTTCGGAATACACGTGAAAGTGTACTTGTGAATTTAATTTCTGTATAGGAATCTGTTAAATTATTTTCATTTACTGAATATAACGAATTGATTAGTTCTATAGTTTTAGCCATAGGTATCTTCAGATATTTTTTGCAGTGGGTCATTCTGCAACCAAATCAATATATGTACATGTGGACGATGTTGAAATTCTATTCGCTTAAAATAGTCAATAATTCTGTATCTCGCGAAAGAGTTATGTTTTGTTGTCTAATATATTCATAATGACATCAACTATAATTTGTTATAATATGTAACATAAGTCACTGCATCTTCATTCACCAAATACGGTCTTTGTAAACTCGATAATTCTGGTAATGTATTAACAATGTCAACACCATGTGCCAACCTGTACAAAATTTTAAATAAATTGGGCCATTTTAGTTGATTGGCACTCAAAGTAAGGAACAATCTTGGTTTTCCCAACTACCGAAACATCGCAAATATCTCTGTTTTGCGCTAAGACCAATAGTGGACAGAGTTTGATTCTCATTATTTTAATCGACATGTATAAAATTTGTTGTGGTATTACGCCACGACGATCACTTCGACGAATTTCGCTTGTAGCTATACTAAATGGTGTTGAGGTAACTCTATATATCCACGAATGGCCTAAATATATTCTGGGATATAATAATTCTTCAGCAAGTTCATCGTAAATGATTGATGTTGGTTGTGGATGTTGCGCTGGCGTAATTTCCAAATATTTTGCTTCGTTCCACAATACTGTTTGTTTTGTTGAGCTAATAGATCTATATATGTCTCTTGGATTTTTGCCTACGTAATCGATATAACTCGAACTTTCTGTTTTTTCATTAAATATTTGAGCCATTGTTTTACGTTTCGTTCATTAATATAGCCACTTAAATATGAGGATTTGTGGATGATATGTTTCTTGATATATACATTAAAAGAGTATACGTCATCTAATTTACATGGCATCATATTGATCATTTGCTGCACATCTACCGGAGCATTTATCACCTGGCCGATTATGCCATAGCTTCCTGTTTGATACCGCAGTCTACGAATTTGCATAAAAAAATTCTGGGTAAAACGAGACGTTCCGATACCAAATCTAATATAGGTAAGTAATTTGGAAAAAGTGGATAGAAGAACCCATTTGATGTCGATAACGTCGGTATACGGTTTTTTGTGACGCCTGCCATATAATGCAAATTTGAAAATTCGATATGTAATTATTTGGAAATTCATCAAAAATTAATACAATGCCTTGACTTTTTATTAGTTTAAGATCATTTCTAAACCACAGTCGATCGCATACACCACCACAAGAATATCCAAATAGGTTGTCAATAAATTTTTTATTGTGGCTTTTTTGTCATTTATATTATTGTCCAATATTTCACGTTCTCGGTATTTTATGTTCTTTCCGAACTTGAAATATTCGTTTCTGGGGTTGCCGATGTACTCGGTCCTGTTTTAATTGATCTCTATAGTTCAGTTCTTACACCGTTCTGAATTTGAGATTATTGTTTTTGGTATGGTTGATGTCCTCAGTGCCTCTTTTCTTTTTTGTTTCTGTTGTTCTCTATATTTTTTTACATTTTTCCGAATTTGGTATTTTCTGTTTTAGAATATTTTATGTATTTGCCACATCATCTCATTTTTACTGACATACTTACTGACTTGTTCAGCACTTGGAATTTTCGCCTCGAGAGATGACGTTTCAGTACTATGTACGTTTTCGGCGTTCTTAAAATTTTACGTTTGGGATAATTTCCATTGCGTAGAATTTTATTAATTAAATATTTTGTAGGCAATTTTAAATTACAAAATATTGAGAAATTCCAAAAGACACAAATTAATATTGTAAATTAACCAGCACGCAAGCCAAAGCGAAAAGTATTTATTCGAAATTTCAAGCGGTAAGCCTGCTGATTTCCGTCAAAGAATAATAACTTTCAGTTGACGTTCCAAAAGTCGCTGTTTAGAATAATGAAAAACCGCTTGCATTATTCACCGTTCTGCGAATAACTGGTATTAAATAGTCAACAATTTAGAAAAGTTAATGAATTAGTCGAATTAAACTGTACAGGATTGGTTTCTACAAACAGACAAAAGTCACAACTGAATGTGTTAATCGATATTTTATTTACTTACAAAGATCAGCTGGGTGTTCCAATGAAATAAATTTATTGGATGAAAGTATACTATGCGATCGTGACCCGTGGGAATATTCCAAATGGAACAAACAGTTTAATAATACCATTGACCAGATTAAGAAGTACATTTGTAGTTCCGATTGCAGAAAGCAACTTAGCGAATTATTTTGTTTACCTACTATCTACACAACAACAAAAATTAATTATATGGGACCGGAAGTCATGTTTTAATTTTATGATTTTTATGTTTTGTACTGATAGGAATGAGTAAAAAAAAAATTATCGAACATCATCATTGTTCTATAGTTTTAAGATACAGAATGTCAAAAATTTAAAAATTTCATACACGAGGAAAAAAATAAAAAGTAAAAAATGCACATTGGAGAAAATTAAATAATAAAATTTCGTCAGCCATTTTGAAAAGGACGAAATGAAAGATGATATGCACCATTTTTATAAAAAAATTATGATCCCTTTTCATTTATTTTAAGAATGAAAACAACTTTATACTTTCCGGATAATTTGTTTTTTTCTATAGCAATAAATACAATATAATATGCCTGAAATTCTTAAATATTTGACACTTTGTATCTTAAAAAGCAACAAAAACAAAAAAAATCATGCTCCATAAAATTAAACATAAAAATCATAAAATTAAAACATGATTTCCAAAAATTTGTGATTTGACGTTTTTGTCAACTTATACATTATTATATCATTGAGCCTATTTTTGGGTGCCTTGCAAAGTTGAAAAGCTACACAATCCGATAGAAAGTCAGGCATTTTTTTTTCTAAGTCAGCCAGATGTAAAACAAAGTATTTCACTTTGGACAAGCTATGAATAATAAAACATGATAGATTTAATAATATAACATTTAGTTGTTACTGGCCTCAGCCCTACTATTTTATCCCAAAAACTTTTTATATCATTGATGAATAATGACATAATGGCAGGAAATCATCACGGCTATTTCAAATGTTAACACCTTTCAACGTTTTTGTGTAATAAAACAGTTATGGATAAATTACTAATTATTTATGGTATTATTGATTGACGTATGTACACTTACTAAACATACATTACTCATAAAATGTACAACATTAGATCTGGTAAAATTACTCGTACTAATAGTTCTCATCAAAATGTGCAAAAACTACTACATATACAAGCATAATTATTCTAATTATATTTTTTTTTAATTTACTACTTTTAACTATAAGCGTCCTTCGACTTTATTAATATTTTTTGCAATTTATTGGTTTTAAATTAAAAAAAAAAATGCAATTAAATCATTTCATAAATTAATAAATCAATCAGTAAAGCGTTTTATAAATTATACCAAGGTGTATAGGTTCAATACATTTCACTGGGTCATTCACACTACGAACTAAATTTTATAACTGTTTTAGAATAAAATACAGTGAAATCGTCATAGGGTTTGTGGATGTTTTTTTATAAAGTGGTAATTAAAGCGGGATTTCACTGTATATTGAATTATTATTAATAAAAAATAATTATTATGAATTTATGTTTTTAACTTTTTGTGGGTGTTTCGATTTATTTTTTTGGGTGTTCATCTTTCACTCATTTCGTGACATACGCTATATAGATAAATCGTTAAACAAAAATAAATTATTTCAAGGAAAACATCTTTTGATTGATATTTTAAAAGTGTACTGTTTAGCCCTTAGTCATATATGCAGAGTACATATATATAATACTTAGAAATCAAGTTTATTTCGTTTTGTTGAAAAGATCAAAATATTTTGAAAGTCATTTCAAATTAATAAATTCGCAAATATTATTATTTGGATCTAAATAAGGATGTCTAAATACTTATATAACATAGACCTTCATTTTGGTTGTGCACAATTTAATTCAATCAAAGTGAAGGTGGTCAAATTAAATACATAAACAAAAAAATACAATACCATCTTCTTGATTGCTCTTAATATTGTATACCTTGAAATGTGTCTGTAACTTCAAAATAATCAAGGTACGTATATAGCGCGCGTACATTTAGTAAAAGTAATATTTAGAATTATATAGATTATTTCCAGGAATATTATTCATTTCCAAAATGTTAAAAAGTTTAATTAACATTTAAGAAAAATTTCTAAAATTGGGCGCGAGTTAAAAATCTTTGCGTTGTGGTTTTTAACAATTTTTATTTTAATGCAATTAGTTTGACTTACAAAATTATAATATAATTATTCTTCTTAATTCTACGTTTATATAAAAGAAATTTAATAGAAGCACAATCGAGATAAAGATAAAGAAAAAGAAATATATTTCTAAGAAAATGATTTTATGTTATGTTTAAATTTATATTTTTGTTTTGTCTATTCTTTTATTCATTATAAGTTACAATGGATATGATGCGTTGACATAACTCTTATATTACATTTTACAATGTTGTGAGTTACAATGTTGCAATTGATGTGCTGCGTTGACATAACTCCTCCCCCCTAAGTATGCGGGCATCCCTGTCCGTATTTGTTGGTTGTTGCTGCTGAATTTGATTCATCCTGTTTCTTTGAAATCTAACTATTTTGATACAAATAAAAGATATTATTATTAATAATATAATGCTTAATGTGGATATTGCAAATGCTGATTTATGATACGTATTATTAATATGATGAATATTTAGTAATTTTATTTGTTCATTATTATCGATTGTTATCTCATGTATTTCTGGTAGACTTAATTTTATTTTTGTATTATTAATTTTCAATTCTCCATATGGTAGTATGTTTATTTCTTTTTCGTAAAATATTACTTCGTTATTATTATAAGTTATATTATTAATTGTTATACTGCAATTGTTGAATTTTGTTAACGCGATTTCTGGCAGAACTTTCGTTTTTTGGTTGCATGTAGATGTGAACGATAAACTGTTGATTGTTGAAATGTATATATAATTCTGGAAGATCTGATTGATTTCTGGTTCAAATGTTCTTTTTATTAGATTACAGTGAGCATCTTTGTTATTTATTATGTTTGGTATGCATTCATCTTGTATATTTTGCAATTTATTTTCTTTACAGTATAATGTGTTTCCAATTTTAATACATGGGTTTGTCAAATATTGATATTTTTCTTGATTAAGGAGTAAGAATTGAGATTTAGGTTTTTCTTCAAGGAAATTAGTTTTATTAATTGGAATGAGTTTAATGTAATAGTACAAAAAGGTTTCTTGGGAGAAATTTGGAATTTTAATAGAAAATATTAGTGTTGTTTTATTATAATAAGCTTGTAATTCAAGTAATTCGTTTATTTCTTCATAAGAATTTAGTATTACGTTATCTTTTTCTAATAGAGTATAAATATAATTTATTTCGTTTCTTGCTAGTATATGACTTGATATAATTTTTAGTTTTGCAAAAGTGATGGCCTCCATAATATTACTGATATGTATTCTTAACATTTCTATTTTATTTTCGGTTATATGTATACATTGATCTATATGTATTATATTTGAAAGTGTTAACGTTCTTTCTTCAATTTTATTGGTTTCATTGGTTATCCAAATTGAATAATTTTCTATATATTTTTGTAGATAATTAAACCTTGCTAACATTTCTTTATTAACATGATTATTATTATTATAAGTGGTATAAATTGTATTTTCGTTTTGTTTAATTTGTTCAAGGGTATCACTTATCTGTTGGTAATCGTTTTGATCTAAATTCCCTGTTATTGCTTTTATTATGGAACCTAATCCATCGATTAGTCCTCTTTTATTTCTATTTTTAGGTACTAAGTTTTCTAAACTGTATTTTACTTCGTATAATTTTCTAAAAAGACTTTCTATTCTAAATTGATAATAATTACGACTATCTTTAGTAGCTTCAGTTGAAAATTTTAATATTGTTTTTATATTGTTTTCTATGGTTTCAATGTTTTTTACATAGGTTTGTAATTCTATAATATGTAATAATCTTGAGTAATTATTGCTAACTCTAGCGTTTCCTAATTTAATTGGTAAGATTCCTTTACCATCAGAAAGATCTAAGATTTCTATATCTTGTTGACAAGATGCTTTGAAATACCTGTAATTAAGAATATAAAAATTGTTGGTCAGTATTTTTATAATTGATTTTATTTATATAATTTGATCGTGTATGTTTTTCTTGGGATGTTTTATTTTCTTTTTATGAACCTTTCTTTTGTTTGTGACTAATGTAATTTTATTATTTTTTAAAACTTTATGTTTTTGAAATTTAGGAGCTAATTTATTCCTACGATTATCTTCTTCATAGATTGTTTCTCCTTCTTCAATTTCTGGAGGATCGAATCTTTTTTCATTTAATTTGTTTATTAAGGTTTCCTTTTGTTTTTTATTATTTTCGTAAATTATTTTAGTTAATTCTTTATACTGATTTTTATGTTCCTTTATATATTCTTGTTCTGAATTGAATTGTTTATTAATTGGAAAAGGATTGGTATCTGTAAAATGTCCGTTAAGTAATTCGAATGGTGTACACTTTGTACTGCTGTGTATTGAATTATTATATGTAATGACTGCTTCATTAATTATTTCTTGTATCTGTTTCTTTTTATCCTTAGAATAAATAATTCTAGTTATTTCTGTTAAAGTACTATGAAATCTTTCTACTGGTGAATTTCCGGTAGATGATTTAGCTGAAGTAATGTGAAGCTCTATATTATATAATTTAATAAAATCTTTAAATATTATTGAATTGAATTCTGATCCATTGTCAGTTACTAATTTTTTTGGAATCCCATGATGACTCATGAAATGTTTTAGATGCTGAATAACATTAATACTATTCCTAATGGTTAACATATAAGCGCATGAGAATTTAGAAAATTTATCGATTAAGGTGAGAAAATTTTCTTTATGAATAGAATATATATCCATATGTACTATTTCAAGAGGTTTATTTGGTGTTTCTGTTAACTCATATTTTATAGGTTTTTTATTTCGTTGGTATTTGTTAACTTGACATGTTTCACATTTATTTATATAATTGTTTATTAAGTTTTTCATTTCAGGAAAGTAATATAATCTTTTTAAATGACTATAGGTTTCTTGAATTCCTCTATGATTCGATTTATTATGATATTCGCAAATGGTTTGTATTTGTGACTTGGCGTCTTCTATATCTTTCACGAACCCTTTACTTCTAACTAACTTAATTTTACTTTTATTAAAATACTTTCTATATACTATATTCATTGCTTTGAATATCTCTTCATTGCATATGAATCCTGTTAATTTATCGGAATTTATATATTCTTTATAAATTTCCAATACTGCCTTTTCGCTTACAGTGCCTAATTTAATAATATATCTTCTCTTTTTATAAAACAATAATTTAAATTCTACTTTTATTCCTATTAGATTTTCTTGTTTTTCAATTATTATTTGATTATTAAATTCATTTAAAACCGTTTCTGTTGAAGATATTACTTCATTATTTTGATTTATTAATTCTAAATTATTATCTGAATCAACTGAACTATTTGAACCTGACAACCTATTTTCATCAAGTGATAATTCATTTAAATTATTTTTATTATTTCTTAAATATATTAATGGAATATCATCCTCTGAACTGGTACTTTTTGTTGATAATCCATCAACTAATGACCTATTCGGAGAAATTGTATTTCGTTCTGTAATATTTACCTCTATATTTTTATTTTTATTATTTATTTCATTATTTAATTCTTTAATTTCTAATCTAGATAACGCGTCTGCGTTTGTATTTTTACTTCCTTTTTTATATATAATTTCATAATCATATTCCTCAAGTTTGAGGCGCCAACGAACCAATTTACTGTTTGGTTCTTTTAGGTTAAATAACCAGGTGAGTGGCTTATGATCTGTAATAATTTTAAACTTGCGACCAAATAAATAAGGTCTAAAATACTTGCAAGCCCATACTATAGCCAACAATTCTTTTTCGATTGTACTATAGTTTTGTTCTGTTACCGTTAAGGTACGGGATGCATAGCAAATTGGTTTATCACTACCAATATTACCTTGTGATAAAATTGCACCTAGTGCTACGTTGCTAGCATCTGTGGTTAGATTAAAAGGTTTTTCAAAATTCGGATACTGAAGTATCGGATCGTTGATTAATAGCTGTTTACATAATTCGAAACATTCTATATATTCTTGGTTTAGTATAATTTTATTATTTTTACGAAGACAATTGGTCAATGGTTTAGTAAGTTTAGCAAAGTCTTTTATGAATTTGCGATAGTATCCAATTAATCCCAAAAAACTTTTAATTTGTTTTTCGTTCTTTGGAATTGGAAATTCTTTAATTGTTTTTATTTTATCTGGGTTTGGTTTAACCCCTTCGGTCGTTACAACATGACCAAGGAATGCTATTTCTTTGTGAAGGAACTCACTTTTGTCTAATTGAATTTTTAAATTAGCGTTTTTTAGTGCTAGAAATACTTTTTCTAAATTTTCTATATGTTCTTGCAATGAGGTAGAAAAAACTATCACATCGTCCATATAGCAAAGACAATTTCTGCCTTGTAATTTTCCAAGCACATTATCCATAACTCTTTGGAATGTTGCTGGTGCATTTTTAAGGCCAAAGGGCATTCGAACGTATTCGAAATGACCGCCTTCTACGTTAAAAGCTGTTTTAGGGATATCTCTGGGGTTCACTTCAATCTGGTGAAAACCACTTGCGAGATCTAAGGTTGTAAAGTATTGGCATCTTCCTAATTTATCTAAAATTTCGTTGATGTTTGGCAGAGGATAACGATCATCAATAGTTTTTTCATTTACTTTACGATAATCGACAACAAGTCGCCATTTTTGCTTACCGGAACTGTCAATTTTCTTTGGTACGATCCATATTGGACTTGACCATGGACTAAAGCTTGGGCGAATAATTCCTTGCTTTAACATTTTAGTTATTTGCGATTTCACTTCTTCTTTGTGAATATAAGGGTATCGGTATGATTTAGTATATAAGGGAGTTTCATCCCTTAAATCGATATTATGTTTAATTTGATTAGTGAACGTTAGATTATTGTTTTCATTATAAAATATTTCTTCGTATTTTTTACAAAGTTTTAATATGGACTTCCTTTCTTCGGAATTTAAATGGTTGATTCTTATTAGTTGAGATAACTCATCAAATGAATTAATGGTATTATTATTATTCATATCTATTGAATTACTGTATAACTCAGTTTTATAATTTAAATTTAATTGTTCAACCTTTATGGGATGTTCAATTATGAAATTTTGTTTTTCTTCACAGTAATTGATTACTTCCACTTGAGCAAACCAATTTTTGGAACGATAAATACCTTCTGGTATAATTAGATTGAGTTTTATTTCTAAAGGAGTAATGTAAACATCTCCATTTTCTACATCCACTGGGACGTGAGCAATTATTTTATGATTTGCTTCAACCGTGTAAGGTTTTGACATCAAGTTTGGTTTAAATTTAAGAGGGATTCTAACTAGATTATTTTCTAATATTGATTTTTCTAAATTTATTTTAATGTTCAATTTTTGCATTATTTCAAGTCCGATAAGACCATCGAAGTAGTCATGAAACTTAAACAACAAAAATTCTAATTTTTCGTTAGTTTGGAACTCATTTATTCCATTAAGAATAACTATTTGATTAATATCATGATGATTAAATAGTGTTTTTATTTGAATTGGCTTTATGTTTAATCTTCGCGAGGGATGAACGAATTTTGGGTTTATAAATGATTTATTTGACCCTGTATCGATCAAAAATTTAAGATTTGTTGTTTCGTTTAATTTAATATGTATATAAGGTAAAATGTACGCTTGTACATTATTATTATTGATATATCCTATTGAGGTTCCGAGGCTTCGTATTGAAAATCCTGATCGTCGATTTCTTTTATTATTGGTTGATTGTTATTAGAGTATTCATCTAAGTTTGGATAATAATTTTGATTTTTTATAAAATTTTCTTCTAAGTTGGATGATGAATTATTTGTGTCTATTGGGAAAATTTCTTTACTTTTAAAATTTGAAGGGCCTATCGATTTAAATTGATTCGAAGGTCCGGGTTGATTAAAATTATTATTGTTATTAAATTGATTATAATTTCTTTCAAAATAAGCTGGTTGTTTATATTTGGTCATGGCACTAACTGTGTCCATTGGTGTAGGTTTATTTTGTTGGGGAAAATGATTAAAACTTTGATTTTTATATTGGAGATTTTGGTATCTATATTGTGGATTTTGATATCCATATTGAAGATTTTGCAATCTTTGTTGAAGGTTTTGATTTCCATGTTGCTGATTTTGGTTCCCATATTGAGGATTTTGATATCTATATTGAGGGTTTTGATATCTCACAAAATTGTTGGTTGGAAATCTATTATTAAAATTTGAATAATTTTGTGTATTTACTTTGTTAGGTATTTGTTTCCTAGCCATTTGATAATTTTGTTGGACGTAATTATTTTTATTTTTTAAGTAATGCATATTTTGTTCCTCTAGGCAATTGCTGAAAGCTTCAGCTAATGTCTCAGGGCGCATGGCTCTGATAATGGATCCTAGCGGCTCTTTCATTCCGCTTAAGAAACAATTAAGACACATATTCGCGTATAGCTCTTTTTTGGAGAGGATTATTGCTGAACTATCTTCATTTAATTTTATATTATTCATAATCGTGCTGTGTATATCTATAATTTTACCATAGAATTGTTCAATGCTATCATTTCCTTGACTAAGACCGTGGAGGTCCTTTATTAATGAAGTCTCATTTCGTTTATCACTATAATGGGTGATAAGATTTCCTTTTATGTCATCCCAATCAAGTGGGGTGCCATACATATTCAATATGTCATTGGCTTCGCCAATAATTTTGTTTCGGATAGCTCTTAAGAGAAGCTTTTTATAAGAAGCTTCTTCTAAATCTCCACATACTTTAAGAATTTCCTCTACATTTTCTACAAAATCATAGAGTATACGTTTATTTCCATCAAAACGAGGCAAGTCTTTGATTGCGTCTGGGATTCTTAAATGATCAAATATATCTTTATTCATTTTTGAATTAACACTTGATTCTTCACTTAAATTCACTTCTGTTATTTCGTTAATCTGTTTTGACTCTTTAATATTTAAATTTTTAACTTTTTCTGTTATTCTATCTAATTCCGATTTTAGATTTTGTTCTACTTTATTTTTAACACTAAATTCTTTTACTACTTTTCGTAAATCTACCCTATTATTATATTTATAATGTCTTAATCTATTACTACCATTATCCATGTACTTTGGTAATGTTAGGATACTATAACTTTTGCAAACTTTTATTTACTCTAACAAAACCGATTTCGCGATTGAATTTTAAGCTTTTTATTTTAGTAAATAGGAATTAATTTAAATAAAACTTGGGAAAGGAAATACCAAAAAAAAAATTTGTTTGACTCACCATAGTATTAATACAAGTTTTGTCGTCGAGAATTGCATTTTTTTTTTTCGTTCTTCCTCTGTATGTGCTGCGATGATATATTGTGTATTGTCGCTCACTTTATAATTTGCACTTTGGATTTTGTAACTTTTCACTTTTATTATTTTAAATTTTTATTTTCACAATAAACCGTTGTTACTTAATTTAAATCTTAGATCTGTTACTTAAATCACTGTTAAATGTTTTCTGTTTTTATAATATTTCACCACTACCGATATACCGTCGGTATGAACAATTTAATAGTTCCGAATATATTATTTTTATAGAATCACTTAACTTTTGTTACAGTAGAAAAACTTTGGATTTTCTAAAAAAAATCCGCTACCAACTGCGCCAGTTAAAAATCTTTGCGTTGTGGTTTTTAACAATTTTTATTTTAATGCAATTAGTTTGACTTACAAAATTATAATATAATTATTCTTCTTAATTCTACGTTTATATAAAAGAAATTTAATAGAAGCACAATCGAGATAAAGATAAAGAAAAAGAAATATATTTCTAAGAAAATGATTTTATGTTATGTTTAAATTTATATTTTTGTTTTGTCTATTCTTTTATTCATTATAAGTTACAATGGATATGATGCGTTGACATAACTCTTATATTACATTTTACAATGTTGTGAGTTACAATGTTGCAATTGATGTGCTGCGTTGACATAACTCGCGCTGATCGCTTCAAGGTTGAGATTAATTTACCCTTTTTTTGGTGAGCTTTCGTGTATTATTTTAACATAAAGAAAAATTAAATAAATAATAAAAATATGCAAATTCATCTTAATTTCTAAAATTAGATTTTTTTTTCTTTTTAATATAAAAGGGTGGTCCCCTTTGATTTAGTTTACATGTTGTCTTGTGCGTTTTAATCTTGTATGAAAGTTAATTTTAGATTTTCTTTCGTTTTTAATATTTCAGGATAAAATGGATAATTGTCCTGTCAGAAAGTTTTACATGCACAATTTGTAATTAATTAATTTTTTTTTATTCGGATTAGGTCGTGAATTAATTTAAACTGTAAATATAAACTTTTTTGTCTGGGCCTTTTACTCTCTTGTCCTTTAGTTAAAAAAAAATCGAGGTGGGCTGTGTCGTCTACACGGCCGCAGGTGTTGCGCGTGATAACGTTTATAAGATGTAGAGATTAATTATTTTAATTTGCAAAAAATTATCTGCCATTGATTCCTTAACCAAAAATTGACACCAGAATTGTTCCGATCAGAAGAGGCGTTCTCCCGCTACAGTGTTATTAATCATTGTAAATCGCTATTTTGTAGTTTGTAATTTTAATTAAAATTTATGTAGAAATTAATTAATCACCACTGTTTCTTTACGCCAAAATTGGTTTCAGAATTGCTCGGATCGTATGAGCCATTCTCTCGCTACAGTTGTTCAAGCATTCCAGTTAGAAATTTAAAAAAATCGATTTTTTGTTTATTGCATTTTCAGAATATATATTTCAGTATATTCTCTGAAAATTTCAAATCGATCCAGCTAATATTCTTGGAGATACACGCATGAAAAGAAAAATTTAACGATGTAAATATAAACGTCTCTTGAAACTTTGAGTGGGTTTTTCTCAAAACGGTGTTTTCAAAGTCGGTGAGCACGATTTCTCAAAACGGCTCAACCGATCGGTCTGAAATTTTAACACAACCTTCTCAGACATATTTTTCAGGTATTGATCGAAGGAATAAGATTTCCGATAATTATTTCTATATTTTACGAAAAACTTTTGGTCGAAAATCGGAATTTTTTTTTCGGAGTTCTGTCAAAAATCAAAACTTCGTCTATTCCTTCGATCAATACTTAGATTTATCTATCCACTAATAGAATCTTCTGGTTTATTTTATTTCAAATAATCCAAACTGGAGATATCTTGCTCACCACCAGACACCTTTTTTTGGAGGACCTCCAGGAGACTGTCTACAGGAGCAGTGTAAATTAGTATTTTTAAAAATAAAAAATGCCTAAATAAAGTTAAAAGTTGCCGCTGCATTTATTGATACTTCTTGTATTTGTCAAATCAAATCTCGTTTCACAAAAAAATCGTAAAAAACGCCTTTTTTGGCCTTGCAACTGGGTATAACCCCTTAAATATCGCGAAATCAGAGGTGACGCATGAAGCCTAAGGACCAACCAAAGAAATCATACATGTAAATTAGAGGTAATGCTTTCAGTTGATGAGTAATTGCCCACGACCAAAGGCAACATTTCGTTTCAATTTTCTGAACATGTGGTGTAAGAATTTTCACGTCAAAAAAACATTAGTATGGATAAGGATACAAATAATAAAGCTTTTGTTACTTAAGGTTAATTGCTAAAATCAAGAACAAGCTTACGACTAATTTTCAGAATCAAACTGGAAAATAATTTCGAAAATTTCAAATAAACCTAGAATTTTGGAATATAGTTCAAAAAATCAATAAGAGAAATTAATCGGAAGAAATTAATAAGAGAGCAATCGGTTGATATTACCGGAAATCTCCAATAATCTCCAATAGTTTTAGGAAAAATTAACTAGAAAATATTTCATAATCTCGATAATATAGAATAATGCTAATTATTTCGCATAACCTCGACACTAAGCTACTTAACACTATTCAAATCCGGAAACCCAGGTTAACCCAAAAATCTCAGAACCTTGAAAATTGAGAATCTCAACTCACTCAAAGTCAATTTCAACTCTTAATTCAATCCAAACTAAACCCAAATCATATCGCTCACTTGCGAGAAGAAATACATAACTAAAAAAAACGATTTTTGAGTTAAATACACAAATCGAAAGAAAATCCTTCAATCTGTTTACTGTAAAAATGGCGTAACTGGTTTTACAACAGTATCAGCTTGAGGAAGTAATGTCGTGCGATATCGTAAACCTTTATTAATTTCGAAAAATCTCAAATAATAACTGTCCCATAACACTTGACTAATTCTACAAATTCAAAAACTCGAAATTTCCCATAGGATAACGAAAATACCGATTTCTGGTTTTCTTGCTACTGCGATTTTGTGAATTGCGCAAGTTCTCGAAACTCGAAATACGATTAGCGGAAATGATTAGCATTTATTCCCAAAGTGAGCAAAAAATTTGGAAAATAATTGCAGTTGAGCTGGGTGTTTTACAAAGTCGTACATTAGGAAACTGTGAGTGAAGTGACAATTAGTGAGGAGTTGCTAATTTTTTTCTATTTCTTCAAAGTTTGAGAAAATTAGAAACAGGAGCAGTGGCGTATTGAAGCATGTCAACCAAAGTGAGAAAATTGATATCAAGAAGTTAAAACTTTAATATTTAGCTCATAAGGATGAATCGGCAGACCCGCAGCAGCAAAGAAACGTCGATTAGCCAGAAAACGGCAACAAACATGGCGAGAATGTGAAAGTGAAAGCCATAGGAGACACCTGATCGGCTTCACAAAGAAGACACTGCTCGACATGCATTAAGTCGAGCAAACGAAACACCTATGCAATCGCAGAATAAAACGAGAGGGAGATGCTGCAAGGAATTCATGACGAAACAATTTCATAGTGTTCAAAACACTCAACAAAACTTCGGTCCGATGAACATCATTTGCTAGTTCTGTGGTTTGAAAAATCTTCTTGCTGAATGCCCAATTGTAGGAAAATTTACAAACTGTTGCCGGAAAGGAAAAATTAAGCTTATACTTCAAATTAAGACGAAAAAAATTGATCGAAATTCAATCAGCGCAGAGATTATTTTTGAATGTAACCGAAGTGAAATGGTTCCTATCCCACGAATCGATTTGGCTCTAACAGACACTATCCTGCCATTCACCCTGGGACGACGACAATTTACGATGATTCCAGCCTATGCGATGACAATTAACAAATCACAAACATTCGACGATGTACGCATCGAGTTAAACACTGCTTTATATAACTGGTACACAATTGGTACATGCTTTAAAAAAAGGTGAAGACTACTAAAAAAATAGATTTTGATGTCTTAGAAGAGATTGTTTGACAAATTCTTTTTTACAAAGATTAAGGGTTTTAATCGAACTGAATTTGTTTGTTTAATTTGTGGAAATTTTAATTTTGTGACCAGGATTTTTATAAATAGCCTTGATATAAACATTTGTAAGTATGTTTTGCAACCTAAGTAAGTCCTCTAAGTTTTGTAAATTTTATAAATTATTTAAATCCTACAAACACTGTAAATGCAATATATTCTATAAATTTAAAAAAAAAATCGATAATTTTATGAATTTTAAAATGTTTTTTAAATTTTGTAGATTCTTTCAGTTCCTATAAACTGTTTTAGCGCTGTAAGTTTTATAAATTCTAAAACTCAAATTTGACTTATTTTAAAAATTTCCTAATTTCTATAAATTTTTTAAATTCTATTAATGTCACAAATTAAGTTCTGTATAAGTTCTATAAAGTTTAAAAAATATTCTGTTAGCGCTTTAAAGTTTATAAATCCTATAAATCTACTAATTTCGATAAACTCTGTAAATTTTACGAATTCCATAAATTCCACAAACCCTACATTTCTAAATTCTAAATTCTAAAAGTCTGTACATTCTATAATTTCTATAAATTTTCTCAATTCCACACATTTTTTGAATTTAAAATAAATTTTATCAATTTTATAAAATTTTTAGAATCTATTAGACTAAAGGCTGTGAAGTTTTGGAAAGTTAGTTTCACACTATTAAATTGAATTCCGATTGGAAAAATCTAGATTCCTATTGAAATATTTAGTACCAGAAATGTAATTTTATTACAAAATCGAAAAGAATCATTCGAATAAAAATTATTTGTGGAAGGGAATATTATTTAGGGTCGACGTACAAGAAATTTAGTCAACTAATTTATACCAAATAAATGGCCCTCTAGTATTAATGCCAAAATTACGATTTGACGATTAAAATTTGTAAGAAATTTATTTTGGGGGACAGGGCAAACCGCAATTTGAAGTTTAAAATTCGAAGCACATTTACTTCTCTGGTTAGGGGTTACCTTCAAAGCTTTATGGATGGGAAATTTAATCAGCTAATTCGTGAACTATCACAACTTGAGTCCAAATCTCTGACAATGGCCATTATTGGCCCTTCATACAATTCCTGCAAAACCGCAATTTGAAATTTAAAATTCGAAGCACATTTGTTTCTCTGGTTAGGCGATGCCTACCTTCATAGCCTTATGGATGGGGAATTTAATTAGCTATTTCGTGAACTATCACAAATTGAGCAAATCTCTGGCCATGGCCGTTAATGGCCCGTAATTAAATTCCTGCAAAACCGTAATTTGAAGTTTAAAAGTCGAAGCAAATTTATTTCTCTGGTTAGGGGATACTTTCATAGCTTTATGGATGGGGAATTTAATTAGCTATTTCGTGAACTATCACAAATTGAGCCCAAATCTCTGGCCATGGCCGTTAATGGCCCGTAATTAAATTCCTGCAAAACCGTAATTTGAAGTTTAAAAGTCGAAGCAAATTTATTTCTCTGGTTAGGGGATACTTTCATAGCTTTATGGATGGGGAATTTAATTAGCTGTTTCGTGAACTATCACAATTTCAGTGATATAAATATTTTATTTATAAAGTTGCACAAAAAGCTAAATTCACAAAACGATATTTCACGAAATAGCTGCTTAAATTCCCCATTCCATGGTAAATTTGATTAAGGGCCAATAATGGCCATTGCCAAAGATTTTGACTCAAGTTATGATAGTTCATGAAATAGTGATTAAATTCCTCATTCATAAAGCTATGAAGGGATCTCCTAACCAGAGAAATAAAGTGCTTCGAATTTTAAACTTCAAACTGACAAATTTGAATTCAATTTCTGATATTACACGGAATACCTGAATAAATTCGCAATCTATTGACGTTTATTCATGGAAAAGTATTTTATAAACTGATTGTTTGCTTAACATTTTTTTTTGGTGTAATTTATTTTTTTCTATTGTACAGAAAATTGGATTCTTATTGGAACAAATTTATAATTTGTACCTACTAAAATAGTTTGATGTTTATTTTAATGGTTCGGAACGTTGATTTTAAATTTAGCACACTTATACAGGGTGGGCCATCTATTGGTGCTTTTTTCAATCAATGAATTTTAGTACTTAATGTTATCTGTTTTAAAAAATTCTTTGACATATAAAAAATTAAAAATATGCCATTTATCATCATGGAGTCGCTAACAACACACCAACGCATTTTGATTGTCCAAATTTAGTATGAAAATAATCGTTCAAAAACAACAACATTTCGTAAATTACGTCAGAGTTTTGAAGAAACTGGTTCAGTGGAAGGTCGTAGACCGTATCAACATGTTCATCCAGTTCGTACTCCTGATGCAGTGGTAGCTATTGGTGAAAGTGTTCGTAATGAACCAAGCATATTAACCAAGGGAGCTATTTGTGAATTCGATTCGAACGTATTCGACTCTTCGAAGAATAAGATACATATTTGATTTAAATCAGAAACGAAAAAATCTGATCTAATTCAAATAAGAATCCAATGCTTCGAAGACTCGAACACGTCCGAATCAAATTCACAAATAGCCCCCCAGGTAGCGTTCACAAGAACCAAACATGTCACGAAACACATTATGACGCATTTTGCATTTTGATCTTCATTTGCATCCATACAAAATTCAACTGACTCAAAAATTGAGGCCACCAGACCATTTAAATCGTCGTCGTTTTGTTAATTGGAAGCTTGGAAGAAATTAAGGTTTTTCATCAAAAATCATCTTTAGCGATGAAGCTCATTTTCATCATAATGGGTACGTCAATAAGAAAAATTCTCGAATTTGGGGAGCGGAGAATCCTCATGTTATTCACGAAGCAGAATTTCATTTTCCAAGAGTCACTGTTTGGTGTAGTTTATGGGCTGGGGCCGTTTATCTTTGAAAATGAACAGGAAAATGTCCTTACAGTGAATAGGGAATGCTATCGCAACATGTTAACTGATTTTTTGTAACCCAAATTGAATGTATTGCGTGTCAACGACCTTTGGTTTGAACAATCCAGAGCGACATGCAACAAAATTTACTGATGGCATAATTTCAAGAAATTGTGAAGTTCCTTGGCCACAAAGAAGCCTGGATCACTTGATTAGATTTTGTGCGGTTAACCACTTGATTTAACCACTTAAAAACAATATTCGAGCTAAAATTGAGGTCATTAATCCGCTTAGTTTTTATGTTCGTATGCAGTCCTATAGACCCGTAGTGGGCATATGAACTATATGGTTTTTCATACATACATAAATGGCATAGAACCATCTTTCATTATCAATAAAAAATTTTGATTTTTCATCCCAAAATGTGTGTTTTATTTACAAATAGAAAATGGTAACAGATGGCCCACCTTGTATTAGATCGAAATAGCTCGATAGGTACAAACAAAGTAAACTTAATTTAATAAATTTAATTAAAAGTTCAATCTTCGGGCTAAGCTATACAAAAAATTGTTTTGTTTTAATAAAACGCTTAACGTGTCTATTTTATTATTTTATTCTGCCGTGAGGTTTGAGTAATTCAGTAAAATAATTGTAACAAAATCCCCCAAAAGGGATTTTGTTAACAGAACACAACAATAGAGGTCTGGTTGCGGTATTGCACTGGCTGAAGCTCGCCGCTAGGCGTGGGGGTTACCAGACATATTGCTATGCTTGAAAACCGCATAGAGATAAAACGAAGGGGACAAGAAAATTATTCTACTGTGCCACGACCACAGTGGTAGATAATCATAAATGGGAGCGTTCGACAAGGACGCCGGTGCCACTCCGGCGACCCTGCTCAAGGCCTAGGTCAGCACAAGGCCGCCCATCCTCACGCGATCACAAAGAACTATTTAGTTACACATCACTAAAAACTTGAAAATGATAAAAGAGGGAAAAAACTGTAATTACGCAGGAAAAAACCCAAATCGAAAAAAATGAAATGAGAATAATGAAATGAGAAAAACAAAAATTTGAAAGAAAAAAAATGAACCGTTAATGAAAATAAAACCAGAAAAAAAATGTGGTGCGAATCGATTATGGGGTGATGTCGCATGTGACGCCACCCGGAACCTGTAAAACCCGTTAAAAATTTAACTATATATATAAAAAAAATATAATAATAAAACAACAAAAAAAAAAAAGAAACCAAATTTGGCTCACAAAAGTTAAAGAAAGAAAAATATAAAAACACGCGGTGTTTCCAAGTTCTTGTTTATTTTTCTTGGAAAAACACCATACCTGAATACACTTGAAATTTTAGGCCTGTCCGACCCAATATAACAGCGCCGACGCAGGATACCTTCCCAGCTTCCCCCTCTAAGCACGAACCTCAACCCACAGCAAGGTTAGCTGCCACAAAAATCCAATATTTTATCAAATTGACTGATTCCGTTTAACCAATCAACACACACTCGGTAATTCTTTGAATATAACGAACCACTTAGCTTCAGTTATCCTTGTTAGCACCAAGAACAGTTTATTAATTGATTATGGTGCTTAATCACCACACAAGCCAGATCGATTTTCCCGTTACTTCCTCCACCTGATTTTTAAAATTGATCAGAGAGGCTTCACCACCAAAAATTTGGATTTTAGATTTTTTTTTCTTTTGGTTTTCCTCCCTTGTAATATATATGTATATATATTTGTTTGTCCACACTTCCCACTTCAATATAACACCAAATAACAGGAAGTAAAAAAACCCGGAAATAAAAATCACCAATTGAAATCACAAATTACTTCTACAATTGTTTTTTTTATTTTATTAATTTCTAACAAAGTACTAGAATCGTACTAATTAACATATGAGTATCGATTTAACAAATAATCAAAATACATGGGTAACATCCCATTTTATAACATATAAAGGAAAATGTCTATATTTCTTCTTTTTTTTTTTTTTTTATATATATATATGTATAAGCTTTTCAGGACCATATAAAACAGGCCACAATCACAAATTATATTTACATAAAAGTTCTTCCAACATACTTTATGTGATCACAAAAAAAATTTAAAGGGTTTTTTTTCTTAATACCAATATTATGTTTACACTTGGTAGTATAAAAAAAAAATCAACTATGAATTTTATTTTTTTATTAAAAAAAAAAACATCAACTACCATATTCTCAACACCCAACTTGACTTTTATTAAATTTCAAACGATACTATTGAATCAAAAAAACTTTCAAAAAAAAAAAAACACAGACTTATCGTCTTAAAAATTCCAAAACCGACTTATTATTATTTTTAAAGCAAAACAAAATTTTTTAATATTTTAATTTAAAATAAAATATTCAAAACAAAAACACAACCTTTTTTTTCCAATCTCAAAACTAGACTAAAAAAAAAACGTACGACGCGTACCAAAAAAAAAAATAATTTTTTTCCCCCACCCAAAAATTATTTACTAAAGAAAACATTAACCCGACCGATAAATTTCGGGTGGCGTACATACATACAACCGCACCCAAAAATCGACTCGCACACACCAATACTATTTAATTTAATCACTGGAACATTCCATTTACATGGAAAATCCACGCGCTAACCAAAACAAAACAGATGAAGCAACACACCAACCACCACACGTCATTACACACCATCAAACAAAAAATGATAAAACGAATCGAGTAACCGACCAAAATACGGAGAAGTATAAAATGCTAAATGATACACTCTACCAAAAAAAAAAAAAATATTTTCTATTACAAATTAAGCCAAAGAAAGAATGACGTGTAGTGGAAGAGATTTTATGCAGCGCAGTGGATAAACATGCAACCTTGTTGGGATTTTCAACCGTAATTACAGATTTAAATTAAACAGATCATAACAACCACAAGCGGTTGTTACATAATCCACGGTTATAGCACAAATTAACATTATGTTACGTTATGTATTCATTTGTGAACTGAATCATGATATTTCAAAATAAATGAGCTTTGTGCTCCATGTTTTACAAATTTTCTTACATAAGTTTGAATTAAAATTATGTCCATTTAGTCCATTGATTTCAATTGAAATTTAATTTAATAATAATATATTTATAGATAAATTTTGAATTCTTAACACATGCCAAAATCAAATAGAATTTTGTTTATTTCAGTAGGATTTCTTTACGTATATCTGGGGAAAGAAATTGGAAAACCTTCACACCCATATTAGTCAATAAATTGTTTCAACTCTGTTACTATAAATTTTTCTTCATAATACCTACAAATTCTATAAATTCTCTGAATTCTATAAATTCCATAATTTTTATAAAGTTTATATATTCTATAAATTTCCCACGACTTAAGTTCTATATAATTTCTATTAAATTTAAAAAATATACGCTTTAAAGTTTATAAATCCTATAAATTTAGTAAATTCTTTTATCCTATAATTTTTATAAATTTTTTAAATTCTCTAAATTTTATTAATTTTATTAATTCTGTAAATGCTATAATTTTTTTCAATTCCACAAATTCGTAAAATTTAAAATAAATTTTATGAATTTCACAATTTTTTAGAATCTATTTGTCTATAAATTATTTTAACTTTCAGAACTATAAATTTTACTCCATAATTCCTATAAATTTTATAAATTCTTTGAATTCTATAAATTTCATAATTTCTAAAAATTTTATGGATTCTATAAATTCTGTAAATTTTATAAATGTCATAGATCATATAATTCTATAAAATTTTAAAATTCAGGAAGTTTTGAACTTTAAAAATTCTGTAAATTCTTTATGCTATATGAGTGCTATAAATATTTGCAACTCTGTCAGATATATAAATTCCACAAACTCAAATTTTGCTCATTCTAGAAATGGCATAATTCTATTAATTGCATAAAATAGTATCACATCAGGTGATGATGAACATTCATCAAAATCATCAACAAAGAGAGCTGTTGAATGATGGAATTCACTTTACAAGAAATGTATGTAAGTTAACAACACACCACAAATGTTAAATCAGCAACATTCTCAGTCGTTAGTTATTAAGTTACATGATTATCTGCTAAACTTTATTGTATAATCAATAAAATATGTATTATGTATATAAAAACAATATTGTTAGTCTAAATTTGGATTAAATAGAACAAAGAGTAAAATAAAATTCATTTCTTTAAAACTCTCCAAATAATGAGTTTTAAAAAAATTAATTTTATTTTACTCATTCTATTAAATCCAAATTTTGTTGATTATACAAAAATTAATAATAATTAATAATGTTTAGAGTCACCTTTTTAGTAATTGTGCCAGATGCTCGTGGGAGATAATCATGTAACTTATAATAACTAACGGCTGGGAATGTTGCTGATTTAACACTTGTGGTGTGTTGTTAAAACTTGTACATATGCTTTAAATGTACTATTTTTATATTTCCTAGGACAAGTTAATTTTGATGACGCGGTATGTCGTTATAAAGATGTATTATATTTCGAGTTGTCCATAAATAATGTTGTAATAAATACTGAGAGGTTTTAATTGAGAATAATCGGTATGAAAAACAGCTACATATATGCAAATATTTAAGAAATTCTCTTGAACTTTGCTACCCCTTAATATTAAGAATTGAAATTCTCGACTTACTTTAATAAAAATGATGGCTATCGGTTTAGCTATGGGTTTTAGCCATGTCTTTCCTAAATTTTAGGAAATTTCCTTGAACTTTGCTAGGACCAAAATAAAAATCAGATTTTTAATTAATGATTGTGTGGGCTTTGAACTTACTAAGGGTAGCAAAGTACAAGAGAACTTCCTAAATTTCACCTGATATTGCCATCTTGCTTTTGGGCTACTAAAAAAAATGTAATTATAAAACTAATTTTATATTTCGGTAAATGTAGATCAATCGCATGTTACATTTAGTATAGAGTTCTAAATATGCTCTATGTCCGCTTCTACAGCTATTGAAAGAAGCTATTTATTAGCTTATATTTTACTTCTAACAGCGCATTTAATACTGTTTTAAAATCAATATAAAGCAAAAATTGACAGTCTTAGAGCAATATTTTTTTTATTAGCTATATAAGAGTAATTTTGAAGACTCTTTTAGAATGCTTGCCTCTATAAATCACATTATGAGTATTGCTAGATCTTCCAATATTGAGTGCATAGATCTATAAAGCTAGTTCTAAAATTTGATATTATAAAGCTTGTATAAAATAATTTTAGTAATCAACATTTTGCACAAAATCGTCGAGGCTTTTTTATTTGAAATAATTTCTAAAACAATATTTCGTGTAAAACGAATGATACCGAAAATCTAGATTTAGTGTGAACAATTTTATAATGTGGTTTTATATTCTCTTAAGATCTTTCATTATACATAAAATTAAAAATGGATAATTCTATTTAGAATTTTTTTTTTCTATGATAATTTCTAAAATCAAAATTCTTATGCAAATTAGATTTTATCGTCAAAATTTATATCGTACATCTAAATTCTAATCGGGCGTTACAAATTACTTAGATTGAATAATAAAATCTATTTTTTTTTCAAAATAAAAATGTTATGATATTATTTTCACTGAAGCGCACACTTGTTGGTTTTTTAAACCAATTTTTAGATATTTGGATCATTTGCGCAAAGTATAATAAATTTGCAACGAAAAAGAGAAACTTAATAATGAAAACCCTTATGCCCATCCTGATAAATCTACATGAACCGCGAGCCCCTGCTTGGTAAAAAAAGGAAATTGAAATCATATGAAGCAGCAGAGCGGCATGAGGAGGAAGTCTTGGGTAAAAATGTAACAACGGCAATCGAGGATGAGCAATTTGAAAGTGATATAGTTTAGTTACCCCTACCGAAAATCAGGTATACTATTTAGTACCGAAGTAGTTCAAGAAATCGAAAAAAAAAAAGCCCTGAGCATCTAATGGATATTAGCTACAATTACGTTACACTACAACATGGAGGTGATGACCACACTATGCAAGATCACATTACAATATTTCCAGCGTCAAATAATAACATCAGGTGGAAAAAGATATTAGAACACCAGGAAATACTAACCAAAAACCAAGAGATTTTAATGGAGGAATTAAAAATGCTAAGGTTCATCATAATACTCGTTTAGCTAAAGTGCTTACTCAAATCGAGAATTTATCAAAAGCAGGTTGGAAGGAATCAGCCAAAGATTCAAGTGCTATGCAGCAAAGCTTCTCGATAAGTGCATTTAATAAAATAGCAACATATGAGGATGCAAAAATTTTAAAATCAGAAGATTATATGGCGAACATTATAATGCTGAAATGTAATTTAAAGAAAGGTGGCAATAGATGTGCCGATGGCTGGACGTATTACTGTGAGTTAATTGACGCAATTTTCTACAGATAATTTCTAGCGGAATGTTCTTAGACGGGTGCATCGACCTCGAAGGAGGGCGGGAAAATCCCGTTCTTGTCTTTTAAGAATATCCTTTAACTTTATTCTCAAATAGTCGTGAACGCGGATTCTAATTTTTCCCGCGGAAACACAAATTTTTTTTAAAAATTTACTCAGGAATTCGACTAGGTTCTTAAACCAGGAAGCTTCACAAGTAGTGCCGGGCTTCTAGATATTTTTCAAGAATTTAGGTCTAATTTTCATACGTGTTTTAATTATTAGTCAGAACAAAAGTTTGTAGGTGGATACGGATACAACACAGGATCAAACCAATGGAAGTTAAATAATTTTATACTCCTTATGTTATTTAATTAAGTTTAATTTTGTTTTTTAATAATTATTAAACATTTTGAATTAACTTAGTTCGTTTTCATCCGAGAATTTTACAATTATTTCTGAAATGTGTGAAATAGTGGAATAAAAACTATGCCATCATTGTTATGCTTACATAGTACATCCTTCAACAGAAAAATCTTTTCTGGCTCTTCCTCACATGGAAAGATATACATTTAAATGAGATGGTTTAATATAAATTAGTGGCAATTAGTAGAGTCCGGTTGTTTTCAAAAATTATTTTCTGCAAGCCTACAATTCCGATTTTTATTTCTAAACATTGGTAGGTTCTTTTAGGTTTGTTTTTATTTATTCGGCTTAATTCTCCCATCCTTCTAGCGGTTTGAGCCAATGGATGGGATCTAGCGCGTAACATCCTTTTTAATGAGAAGATTTTCAAACGGGTCCAAATTTGTAAACTTCTTCATCCAGATGGCATAAATTATGAACGTTGATCGTAATAGAACCCGGTTTGTAAAGTTCTGTATATTTTTCAATATAATATTCTAATAGCGATTTGGCAAGCGGAAGCAATAATCTATATTTGTCAGTGAAACGTATTGTAATGGCACAGAAAAATGTAAGAAAATGTTCATAAGCATCATATCTTAGGTAGCCCTTTAAAATTACAATGAGCAAATACAATAAAAAAATTCGATATTTTGTGGCTTTCCAAAACGCTAAACAATTTAATCAGATCGAAACTGAATTGCAAAACTCTTAACAATTTCTTCATTTCGTAAAATTATTTATCTATCCGGCTAATTAATTCCGAAATAACCTAATGTTTAATATTGAGGGACTGTTCTAGATTACAATCAAAATATTCTCTTACGTTTCGATTTAGGAGCCTCTAATAAGGTACGTGGGTCACATGGAACACTTCGTTCAGGTAAAAGTTTCGTTAGCAAACATAAAAGTTTTTCAAGAGCTTGCTGTCTTATGTTAAATTCTACAGCCCAAGGTCTCAGTTCATCTCTAACAATTATTTCGTCTTCCTCAGACTCAACTGTTTTCTTCAGCTAATTTTGTTATCCAATTATTGCTCAAATATTCATTATCTCGTGTATGATTCGTGTTGTATTTGTTCTCGCTATGGATTACCGCACGAATTGGATCAATTTCCAAAATGTTCAGTGGCACTCACTCAATTCGTGATTTTTTTTTTTTCATTAAACACTCTTTGAAATTTACGTTTATTTTGCTTAACTTGATGTCTAAATGTACTGCTGGATTTATATTTTTTCCAAGAGTTTAAATTTGACATTTTTCCGTTTTATTTTTAAAATTGTTTTTTGAGATATTTTTATTAAAATTATTAAACGACAGCCTTTGAATCCACGCTAGTAATAATTACTAAATTACTTTACAATTTTTACTCAAATTATTGCTTTGAGCTCTATTTAACTCGAATGTAATAATTCGCTCTATACTAGTGCTAACTACATGAGCATGCTGAATAAAAGTCAAGGGCCAGTTAAATTTATCACCAATGAGTCGTATAAAAGCACTTAGGTTTGAGAACTTATAGAGCAAGTGTTGCTGTTAGCTTTTCCCAATGTTACTTGGGATGACATTCTCTCTAATCTTATTTAAACAAATGTTTAATGAAATGAATAAATTAAAAGAAAGTAGAATATTTTGTTTCTAACTTAGTGCACCTACATATTATTATTCAGTACAATTTAGTATTTTCTTTCTAAATTACTAACCAATTTAGTGGCAATTAGAAAACATTCGATTATCGTCCGAATAGGATCTACAAATTAATACCAACCACCCGATCAGAAATTTTCATTAAATTAAATCATTTCACATCAATTTGATCTTTAATTCTACAAATTAATTTTTTACATATTACAGAAATATGAATCGCACGATCATTTTAATTTCCTCACAGTATGAATCCGTATACACAGCGAGCTAAAAACATCTATCCAACATTAATTATTAATATTGTTTGCATTAATAAATTTTCCGTATATAAACAAATTCAAATCACGTGCGAGCAAATTACTACATGAATTTATTACAAAATGACAAGTAATTTGTCGGCTTAGCGAACATCGAAATCAAGCGATCATAATATTCAATTAAAGTGTTCAATGAGGGAATGTAGTAATTAATTAAAAAAAAAAAATGAATACAACATTCTTGTGTATCTCTAATTGATCATTAAAAATTTGTACCGGATGCTGTATGTAAATCTAGTATACTTTGATCGCGATCATCTTGCGCTTGATCGCATCATTTCGATTTTTACTCGCGATCGAACAAAAGAAAAAACTTGTGCACAAAACAAACAAACAAAACCTATTAGAAAAAAATAAAGATTGATTGTTTTAGGTACAAGATTAATGATGATAATAAAGTCAAATTACTTGGTAAAGGATGGTGCAATCGGAAATATGTAGATCACGATCGTATCGAAGTATTTCTTTCTTATATTATTAATGTTTATTATAATGATCATAATTGAATATTGTAAAAAACATAAATAAACATAAAATGCACTTGATCGTAAAAATTTAATACATTTTTTAATGTACTAAAATAGGAGAAACCACATTTTTTACGATCACAGCTAATATAGTTGGAAAAACTATTACATAGATCGTGATTTTGTTAAATAAATTTATTAAATAATTTTTATTGTTTTTATTAAATAAATAAACTTGACACCATTCTAATCCGGCAGAAAATAAACACTACACAATTTATTTGCATTCAAATTAATTTTTGACTGAACAAATTCATTTGAACGTAAATAATTAAATTGTTTTGGATGATTAAAAGAAAAATTGGAAATGATTAATTTTATAATGTCAAAAAAAAAAAACTTTTTGTTGTTGTCGATTGAAGAATGTGATAAAAGACAATAAACAAAAAAAAATTAATAATTAGCTTTAGTAATGGTTATAAACCACGATATTTCCACAGCATTTTGTTGTTGCTAATTGTTATATTTGAAACATTGTTTTATCAAGATGTTGTTATGATGCATTCAATAAAATATTATGTTCGTTTACATAATTATTTAACGTGTGTGAATATGAACCGCATGCGGGGTTGCTTATATATTTGGAATTAGTATGTTGAAAGACTCGCATGTAAATATATTTCGACTGGTTGATCTTAAATTTTGGAAAGGTCGATTCTGGTCTTCGATGGTCGAAAGGTTGAATTTTAACATGTTCCAACATTCCGAATATAAATATTATAAATATTATATTTTACAATATTTCTTGCCCAATTTCTTGTTCAATTTGGTTGCTGGATTCGGTGTTTTCAATTATTTATAAATTATTTTGCATGCTACCAAAAAGGGCTCAACTCAACCACTCTTGGGCCATTATCTTCTTCTTGTGGCAATGCATTATTCAATGTCAGAGATTAGTTAAGTTTTGTTAAATGTTTTGGGCTGGATTCTTAAACTTTGAATTAGCAAGCGCTGTCAACTTCTATCCGAAATGTTGCAAAACAGAAAGACAAATAAGAAGCAACTTTAGGTTTTTATTGAACTTTTAAAATTTTTACCGTTGGTACAGAACTAAAAATTATACCGTTCGCTACCGAGTGTTATTGAATTTATGCAGTTGATTAAGAAATTATCTCGCGATCTGGTAAATACTGGAATGGCGTATTGCTTTGGCTACATAAAACATTAGAAGGGCAGATCGGAAATAAAAATTGAAATTGAAATTTCCTATATTTTCAGTAAATTTTAAAATTAAATATTTGTTTTCCATAAAATTGACCAATGTAAAATAACTCCAAATAATTTTTTGGGGTTTTATTTCATATCCGTTATTTAGGAACTTATATCATAAGACAAACAAATTTGGAGATTTAGACCATTTTAGTAAATTTCAATTCCATAGTAACATCGGGAACTTATTTCATTGATTGTAGAGAATTGATTTGTAGAGAATTTAAAAATAGGTATTTTAGCAAAAACATTGGAAGTGAATGTTAGAACTTTATTTTTCTTAAATACACCGTTAAAAGATGTACACGCGCCTAAATATTTGTCCGAAACCTTAATTTAGTCTAAAATCTCTATTTTGCCCAAAAACTTGACAATGTACACTCGCCTACAAATTTTTGCCCCAAAAAAAAAATCACACCACTACAATCTGTCATCGTTACACACAATAAGACGATGGTCAGTATTCTTCTGTTTTGAAGTGGATTAACCATGTTTCTACAGTGCTTATGACGTCGTAATTTTCCTCCAGTATTGATTTTGAAAAAGCTGTAGATTTATATCGTATACTACCAAAGCAACCTTGATTATACAAGCCATAATCTAAAAAACGAAGCTTTTATAAGGGAATTAGAAACGACGAAAAAACCAAAATTCCCATAGTAAAACACATAAAACATATGGGAAATCACTTTTTTTCCTAAGACAAATTTGTAAATGGAAACGTTGCAAATTCCTAATTATGATTTCTGAAATATTTTCATAAATGTTTGAATTTTAACATATATAAATCTCGTTTAAGTAAATCGTTTTCATTTTCTTGTAATAATTGATTTATTTAAACCAAAATATAAAAAAAAGTTCGTAACAACAGCTTTCTGGTCAAATTAAAAAGAAAAGCTTACTACAAATCGTGTGCATTAAGTCAATATACATAGATGGCAGTGGGTAGTAAACATTTTGAAAAATCGTACCAAAAATTGTTACTTGGAGAAATTTGAGTTCAAAAGTTGTAGGAAAAGCAAAACAAATTCACGAAATATTTAAGAACGTGTCATAATTTTGTGATTACACAATCTTTTTCGTATTTTTCTGTATAAATCTGAGACATCTAAGGTACACTAGTAAAACTAAGGATAAATTAAGCAAGTATTATTTTAATTCGTCACAGCCAACTTTGATGTATTTTTCAAAATGAAAGTTCGAAAAATATATTTTAGAAATAATTTAATTTTAAAATTTCTGCAATTAATATTTACTTAATACCAATATACCCTTCTTGTATATTGCTGCTAAATATATGTAGAACACTTTTGTATAAAAATTTTGTAACATTTTTGCTTTTTTCATTGAAAAACTTGAAGCTAAAAAACACCATTTTTACTATGGATTGCTATGGAAATCAGTGAAAAGTTATACCACTAAAAAAGCTTCCAAAAAATACGTCATAATGATTATGGCTCTATACTCTAGAAGGCTCTGATACTACTCGATTTGTGGTAATAAATATTTAACATCGTACTCGGTTAAACAGGTTGCCTCTTTTAAGTATTTTATGTTATTTATAGAAACATAAACAACATTTTAAAAATGTCTGTCTGCCTGCACATAGGCGTTGTTCAGCTTTCACGCCAAAACTACTAAACCGGTTTAAAGGAAATTTGGACAGATTTTAGATGACATTCGCAGGAGAAACTGCACTATAATTCATCTCGATATATCTTTAATTTATCTCGATAAATGACTGCTGGCTATACATTGTAGAAACAAATGATTCAGTATAGCTAGAAAGTTGTTTGCATTTTTGAGGGTACAAGTATTTAAATTATACTGGTGGATCTTGAACAGGCCTATCAAACTGACCGTCCTTACCAACATCTTACAAGTAAAGAGCGGATAAAAATTGTTTCAGGCAAATGTTGTTTATATTTTCGGTAATATAAGAATTCGAGCAAAAATTATAGGTTTTTCACATATGTTATTTCAAGGTCATTCAAATCAAATTGTTTGAAATGTACAAGGAAACAATAACATTAAATTTCTTGTGTTTCTTGTGATCATATAATGCTCGGCTTAGTTGAATTGTTCTTATCGGAATAAATATTGTAAGATATTGAATCAAAGCAACTGTAACTTCTAGGTTAATACATGTTGTTTAGTTGTTTTGAATTTCATTGCATTGCATGTATATAGGGAATAATATAATTATTATATACAATATGTTGAGGTGGATGTATTTTTAGGAAGAATTTTCGTTGGTTTTGCGGTGTACCTAAACGTCGTATTTTGTAAGCATAGTTTGTCCGTTTTCTTTGCTGTACAAGGGCATCGAACACGATCATGTTGTTATTGTTTCTCATCTATCCAAATATTTGTATAAGTACTATGTAGTTGAATAAGAATAAGAAGAGTACGCACACGAAATACTCGCAAGTAAAAGTATGTTTGGACAGGGATTGGAAATAATTTTGATGAAATGCGTTGACAGGATATAACATATCAAGATTAGGATTTGAGGTTTGAAGTTTGAAATTTGTAATTTGGAATTTGGAGCTTGGGGTTTGAAATTTGAAGTTTGAAATGTGAAGTTTGGAATTTGAAATGTGAAATTTAGAATATGGAATTTGAGGTTTGAAATTTGGAATTTGAAATTTACAATTTGGAATTTAAGTTTGAAATTTGGAATTTTGAACTTGAAATTTGAAATTTGGAACTTGAAATATAAAATTTGAAATTTGGAATATGAAATTTTTGATATTGGAATTTGGGAATTGGAATTTGAAGTTTGGAGTTAGAGATTTGGAATTTGACATTTGGTATTTGAAATATGGAATTTAGAAATTAAAATTTGGAATTTGGGATTTGGAATTAGAAATTCGTAGTTTGAAATTTGGGATTTGAAGTTTGGAAGTTGAACTTTGGAATTTGAAATTTGGAGTTTGAAAATTGAAATTTGAAATTAAGAATTTGAAAAATAAAATTTAAAATTTGAAATTTAAAATTTGAAATTGGGAACGTGAAATTTAAGATTTTAGAATTTGGGATTTGGAATTTGAAATTTGAAGTTTGGAGTTTAGAATTTGGAATTTGAAATTTGTAGTTTGGAATTTGAGATTTGAAGTTGGAAATGTAGAATTTGAAATTTGAAATATTAAATTTGATTTTTTTTTTTTTTGGAGTTTGAAAATTGAAATTTGGAATTTGAAAAATAAAATTTGAAATTTATAATTTGAAATTTGGAACGTGAAATTTAAGATTTTAGAATTTGAAATTTGGAATGAAATTTGAAGTTTGGAGTTTAGAATTTGGAATTTGAGATTTGAAGTTTGAAATTTGGTATATGAAACTTTGGATTTTAGAATTTGGGATTTGAAATTTGCAATTTTGAATTTGGAATTTGGAACTTGAAATTTGAAATTTGGAACTTGAAATATAAAATTTTTGATATTGGCATTTGGGATTTGGGATTTGAAATTTGGAGTTTGAAGTTTGGAGTTTGAGATTTGAAATTTGACATTTGGTATTTGAAATATGGAATTTAGAATTTGAAATTTGGAATTTGGGATTTGGAATTTGGAATTTAAAATTTGGAATTTGAGATTTGAAGTTTGAAATTTGGGATATGAAACTTTGGATTTTAGAATTTGGGATTTGAAATTTGCAATTTTGAATTTGGATTTATAATTTGGAATTTGAAATTTGTAGTTTGAAATTTTTAATTTGAAATTTGGAATTTGAAATTTATAGTTTGGAATTTGAAATTTGAAGTTTGGAATTTGAGATTTGAAGTTTGAAATTTAGAATTTGGAATTTGAAATTTTGAATTTTAAATTTGAAATATGAAATTTGGGATATGAAATTTTTGGTTTGGGCATTGAAATTTGCAATTTGGAATTTGAAATTTGTTGTTTGGAATTTGAAATTTGTTGTTTGAAATTTGAAAAGTTTGGAATTTCAAATTTGAAGTTCGGAATCTGAGATTTGAAGTTTGAAATTTAGAATTAGAAATTTGTAATTGAAATATGAAATTTGAAATTTGGGATATGAAACTTTGGATTTTAGAATTTGGGATTAGAAATTTGCAATTTGGAATTTATAATTTGGAATTTGAAATTTGTAGTTTGAAATTTTTAATTTGATATTTATGGAATTCGGATATTAATTTGAAATTTAGAATTTGAAGTTGGAATTTGAAATTTGGAGTTTGGAATTTGAAATTTGAAGTTTGGAGTTTAGAATTTGGAATTTAAAATTTAAAATTTAAAATTTGTAGTTTGAAATTTGAAATTTGGAGTTTGGAATTTGAAATATAAAGTTTGGAATTTGAAATTTGAAGTTTGGAATTTGAGATTTGAAGTTTGAAATTTAGAATTTGGAATTTGAAATTTGGAATTGAAATATGAAATTTGAAATATGGGATATGAAATTCAGGATTTTAGAATTTGGGATTTTAAATTTGCAATTTGAAATTTAAAATTTGGAATTTGAAGTTTGGAGTTTGGAATTTGAAATTTGAAGTTTGGAGTTTAGAATTTGGAATTTAAAATTTAAATTTAAAATTTGTAGTTTGAAATTTGAAATTTGGAGTTTGGAATTTGAAATATAAAGTTTGGAATTTGAAATTTGAAGTTTGGAATTTGAGATTTGAAGTTTGAAATTTAGAACTTTGAATTTGAAATTTGGAATTGAAATATGAAATTTGAAGTTTGGGATATGAAATTTTGGATTTTAGAATTTGGGATTTTAAATTTGCAATTTGGAATTTGGAATTTGGAATTTGAAATTTGAAGTTTGGAGTTTGGAATTTGGAATTTGAAATTTAAAGTTTGGAATTTGAGATTTGAAATTTGCAATTTGGAATTTGAAATTTAAAATTTGGAATTTGGAATTTGAAGTTTGGAGTTTGGAATTTGGAACTTAAAATTTAGAATTTAAAATTTGTAGTTTGAAATTTGAAATTTGGAGTTTGGAATTTGAAATATAAAGTTTGGAATTTGAAATTTGAAGTTTGGAATTTGAGATTTGAAGTTTGAAATTTAGAATTTGGAATTTGAAATTTGGAATTGAAATATGAAATTTGAAATTTGGGATATGAAATTTTGGATTTTAGAATTTGGGATTTTAAATTTGCAATTTGGAATTAAAAATTTGGAATTTGAAATTTGAAGTTTGGAGTTTGGAATTTGGAGTTTGAAATTTAAAGTTTGGAATTTGGAATTTGAGATTTGCAATTTGCAATTTGCAATTTGGAATTTGAAATTTAAAATTTGGAATTTTAAATTTGAAATTTTAAATTTGAAGTTTGGAATTTGAAATTTGAAGTTTAGAATTTGAAATTTGAAGTTTGGAATTTGGAATTTGACATTTAAAGTTTGGAATTTGGAATATGATATTTAGAATTTGAAATTTACAATTTGCTATTTTAGTTTAAAATTTGAAATTTAGGATTTAAAATATGAAATTTTGGATTTTGAAATTGAGGATTTGGATTTTAGAAGTTGAAATTTGAAGTTTGAAATTTAAAATTTGACGTTTGAAATTTGGAATTTTAAGTTTGGAATTTGAAGTTAAGAATTTGAAATTTGGAGTTTGGAATTTGAAATATGTTTGGAGTTTGGAGGAATTTGGAATTTGACATTTGAAGTTTGCAATTTGGAATTTTAGTTTAAAATTTGAAATTTAGAATTTAAAATATGAATATTTGGAATATGAAATTTTGGATTTTGGAATTTGGATTTTACAATTTGAAATTTGACGTTTAAAATTTGAAATTTGAAGTTTGGAATTTGAAGTTTGGAAATTGAAAAATAAAAATAATTTGAAATTTATAATTTGAAATTTAGAATGTGAAATTTAAGATTTTAGAAATTGGGATTTGGAATTTTAACCCTTAAATGACACACTTAAGAAAAATCACATAAATGCCACACTGGGGTCTTTTGAACCCCAGCATGAAAATTGCCTATTATTCTATGAATTTTTCTATATTTAGCTTTGACAATTTTTTCCAATATAGTTTAAAGCTTACTAAAGGAGATCAAATTACAATATTAATGAAATTTTAATTTTATGATACCAAAAAAATAAGGTTTGTGAAAAAAATAAGAAAATGGCTTGTTTTACATAAATTAACCGTATTTTTTAATTTTAATAATTTTTAGCTAAACATTTAGCGGTGTACCCTTGAGATAGTAGCTTTTTAGATAAAAATAAGTCCGATACTGAATCTTAAAAGAAAAGTATTTATTTTGCAATATGAACATTGATTTTTTTTTTTATCGTTGAAGATGGCTGATCACGGCTCTGGCCAGCCGCTTGACGCTCTCCTACATACCAAAGCCGTTGATCCAAAGTACTCTCTTCCATATTTTTCTGGTCTACTTCCATGGCACTCTCTGGAGCACTGCACATCGAAAAGTCTGAATCATTGTCTTTACTGTCCTCAAACACATTATATTCTCCTCCTGAAGATGCTTCGTCGATGGGTTCTAGCACTTCTCGGACGGTTCGACTCTGCAAATTGTACGCCATCTAATAATATGTCAAAATCAAAAGAAATTTGATAAACTAAACAAATTTTAACAACGAGCGCAGTCTTACTCACGACCAAAAACAATAAAACAACTCAAATAACGGCAAAAACAATTTTGAAAAATTATTTCGTATGCAATACAAATATTTTCATTCAATTTTTTTTTATCAAACCCGAACACCTAGAGATCTTAGTCATATCACATTATTCTTGTATGGTCAAGGTCTATTAGTCTGTCTCTCTTTCTTAAAAATCGGATAAGTACCTTTCGAATTACTTTGTTTACAGACAGATATCAACAGCGGGGATATAAGACATCTCTCTCGCTCTAGGTATGCTAGAATTGAGATGCCTAAAAATTACTCCGATTTTTACACAAATATACGTATATGACACACTGGAGTCCATTGGACCCCACCGTGATTTTGGACATTTCTACACAGCTGCTAGCAGTCAACCGGCTTGCGCTGAGTACGTAAACAGGTAGTGCAATATCTCAACTGTAGCAAGGAGGGAGGGGGGGGAGTACGAGGTGTATGTCCGGAGGAAACATTTAAATATGTACGATTGAAAAAGATCTGGGGTCCACTGGACCCCATGTGTCATTTAAGGTCATTAAAATTTGGAATTTAAAATTGGGAATTTTTCATTTGGAATTGTAAATTTTGAATTTTGAATTGGAATATAAAATTTTAGAGTTCATATTTTGGGATTTGGAATTTGAAATTTTTAGTTTGAAATTTGGAATTTGAAGTTTGAAAATTGAAGTTTGGAATATGAAATTTGGAGTTTGGAATTTGAAGTTTGGAATTTGAGATTTGGAATATGAAATTTTGGATTTAAAAATTTGAGATTTGAAATATGAAATTTGAAGTTTAAAATTTGGAATTTGAAGTTTGGAATTTGTAGCTTATAATTTGAAATTTAGAGTTTGGAATTTGAAATCTGAAATTTAAAATTAAAATATAAAATTTGGAATTTGAAATTTAAGATTTAAAATAAATTTGGGATTTGAAATTCAAAATTTAGAATTTGAAATTTGGAATTGGAAATTAGGAATTTGAAATTTGGAATTTGGTATTTGAAAAATATAATTTGAAATTTATAATTTGGAATGTGAAATTTAATATTTTAAAATTTGAAATTTGGAATTTAAAATTTGGAATTTGGAATTTTAAATCAGAAATTATAAATTTGGAATGCGAAAAACAAAATTTGAAATTTAGAATGTGAAATTTTGAAGTTTAGAGTTTGGGATTTGACATTTGGAATTTGAAATTTAAAATTTTCGATTTGGGATTCGGAATTTGGAATTTGGAGTTTGGAATTTGAAGTTTAGAATTTGAGATTTAAAATTTAAAATTTATTTTTTTAATCATCCAAGGTGATTGAGAGCTTTTGGATTCAGGCTAGTAAAATTTCAGATTTCTGCATTTAAATTTATATATCTTTTTCTAGCGGAAATTTTGGTTAGGAGATTGTGCGTTTAAAATTAAAATAAAGTTTGTTAGCCAAATCATATATTTGTGCTAATTGTTTCTCATACATGGTACTAATATGGATACTGAAATTATTTTATTTAATTTAGTATGGACAACTTAAAGTTGTTATTATTTAATGAGTTCCATATCTAATTTAAATTATTTCGCAGTAGGATTTTAAGCAGAATAGGAATAAGTAATTATTTATTTTAATTTTGGTTTTGGGGGTAATTTCTAGAGTCAATAGCTATAGATTTTGATATGAAATTTTATGGGGTTTCAGATTTTTTAGTTACTGATTTTAGCAGAGTTTAAAATATTAAAAAAAGAAGATCTTTAGTATTTAATATTCATAATTTAGAATTTAGAATTTAGAATTTTTAGGTTTTTTTCCAAAAGTATTAAGGCCTTATCTGGTGTACCTCAAAGGTCTCATTTGGTGTCGCTTAAGGTATACATGCAGTTGACCTAAAATTATTCAAAGTAATTTTTTTGTAATGAAGATTGGCAACCATTGCAAAGAGATATTTATGTTAAAAAAACACAAATAAATGTTCGTGAATTGAGATTGAAAGATTTTTCTCTTACCGATTCTGTAACTAAATTTCGTTCTCGATCACACTTTTGTTAACAAATTCCAAGAATGAACACTTACGATCGCTGGATTGTTGATAAAGTATTATCTGCTGCCATATTTTTAGTAAATAATATAAATTTTTTTCAGATCAAGTCCACATTGATTAATAAATAATTTAGTTCGAATGATCTTAAATCAGCAAGTTTACACAAAGCATTATAACTGTACCTTACAAATTTTCGTTTATTATGAACCGACATCTACCTCAGCCGGAGCATTTTAAATTAATTTGTCACACGACAGGTGAAATTTTACCTTTCACATACGTGTACCTTCCATAAAAGTAAATGCCAGTATACACGACCAAATAACCAAAAAGTAAATTAGAACAAAAAAAAAAACGAAATTGAATGATTTTCTTTCGTCTGCTACTCATATCTGCCACCACAACAGACAACAAAAAAATAATTATAAAAAATCAATTTCATAATACAAAATAAAATTAGTTCTTAGACTTTCGACTCGAGCGCGCAAAGAAGATGATTTATTGGTTTTTAACAAAAATTAATATGAGTATGTACATATAATTTCATAAATAATTATAGATTATACATAAGAGCGCAATATATCCATTATATACACACACACACACATAATAAAAGTGGTTACCTTAGCTAATTTAGAGATAGTAATAAATAACATTTCAAATAATCAATTAAACATTTATTTTTACGATCATCTTGTCAAAATCGATATTTGAGATGTTACTTTATGGATACTTTTTGTCTTAATTGTAATACTAAGATATGTATGCAGTTTAATTAAATATCTTGTATATCAAACCAATTTTGATCGCTAAAACTTGCTGACCGTGTTCGCGTAATAAATATAAAAAAACAACATTTTTATGATGTGATAAATCATCTATATTGATATTCTAATAAACTCCGTTCGATGAATTTTAATTAACAAACACATAAGGAAAAAATATTTCTATACCTATCACTCCATAATTACAAAGTGGTGGATTACAAAAACCTTTCACATATTATAATAGCGCACACTTTACGTATAGGTATTTGTAGTTTTATAAAAGACAATTGCTTAACTTTTTTTTTAATTTAAAACTAATTAAATTATTTCAAAATTGCTTATGTGGAGATAATTGAAACAAATATTCGCAATTTTTTTTAAATATTGCAATGTTATAGCGAAAGGTAGGTTTTGTATTCGGTTTTGTATCCGGTAAATTTTTGACCTTTCTTGTGTTCCTTCCTTCACTTCCTGCGAATATAATTGATGCTTTACATTTTTAGTACGTGTAGTCTCTTTTACCAATTATTATTTAGTTAGAGTGCCGATTATTATATCATGATCTACTATATGGAAAATCTCAATATTTTGATGTTTTAAAATAATACTAGTAAATAAGTAAATATCAAAATGAAGTATACCTACCTATAGATACAAATAAAAAACAACATACTTGACTATAACCATTCAGACCCGTTCACTTAGTATCCAACGAACTAAACTTTCTGATAACGATAAAATATCATTACGATACTGAACTTCCCCTTCTAAAATCTTGATTATTACGACTTGTTACAGTCAGTAAAATAAAGAGGCTATCTACTCACAATACATCTACAACAAAAATTAGAAATTCACTTCCCTAAGGGTTATATGATGATCTAGTATTCTAGTATATACCCTTTCAAAAATTGAGACTTTTCCTTAAGCTCCTGGTAGTTTGGTTTTGTACTGACAAAAGTTGGCCTACTCATCAGGTAGCTACGACTAAACTACAAAAATACAATTCCCACCTTATACGTCTAGTACTAGGTAAGAACGTAATGATTTAGCGAATTATATTCACCAAATCTAGAAATCTTTTCCTTGAGTTTTTAGATTTGGTGAATATAATTCGCTAAATCATTACGTTCTTACCTTTATTCGTAAAAGGTGGGAATTGAATTTTTCTAGTGTGGTCGCAGCTACCTGATGAGTAGACCAACTTTTATCAGTACGAAACCAAACTACCAAGAGCTTAAGGAAAGTTCTCCTTTTTTGAAAAGTTCTTAATAATGGGAATGCCGAAAAAATATTATTAATTGATAATACAGCCAAATCTCTAATCTCTAAAGAGGAACAATTTGTTGTAAAGGGAGGAAGTTTCAATATTTTTTGCAAATTTGTATTGCTTCCCTCCTAAACATGTTGGAGTTGAAAATTAATGTTTTCCCACTTTGCTTTTTAAACTACTCAATTATCATTGTTTGTATTTCAGGAAAATGTTCAGCAGTTCCGAGATCATCAAATTTATTTTAAAAATTAGCAGAATCTTAATTTAAGAATTTCAAATATTTTCTAATTCAATTGTAAGAAATTTTCTGAACTGTAATAATTGAGGTGTAAGAGTCATTATACTGTTTGCAATTCCTATAAATTTTCCAAATTCCACAACTCTTTAAAGTCTCGAGGAATTATATCACAAACAAATCAATGAACCCTTAAAATTTTATTTTAGGATCCTAAAATTTTGAAAATTTACCAAATTAAATTGTTTTTTCTGAATTAATGTTTCTGAAATTATAAGTTGTAAAATTAAGGCATTAAAATCCTCTCAATTTTTGGAACTTACAATTTTTAATACCATTTTTAAAAATTTACTAAATCTTAAAAACATCCAATAAAATTCTTTATTTGTTAAAATTTTAATTGCGAATTTTCCTAAAAAATCAGTTAAACTTGTCTTAAGTCTGTATATATTCCGTAAAATTTTATTTAAATTCAGGAAGTCATTTAGAGTTATAAAATTATTATAAACTTCAAACGTGTGCCAGTTTCTTAAAACTAAAGAATCATGTAACTTAATTTTAAGAATCTAGTATCCGTAGGTTTTTAGAATTTTAAATTCTAAAGCAAAAAAATTAAGTGAAATCCATCAAGCTATATTCTATCCAAAATAAGTTACGAAATCAAAAACTTCTTTAAAATTATGAAATCTTAATTTTGAATTTTATAAAATTTCCAGATATTATTCAGTTTTAAGGAATTGTTAAAATTACAAATTATACAATTTCTAGAACTGTTGACTTTGACTTATATTTAGAAAATTCTGAAATATGTTTGATTTCTCTCTTCAAATTTTGTAGAGTTGGTAGATAGGTCAAAATTTTAGTTTTGTACAATTTAAGAGAAATTGACTTAGTAAATGGTAGAATTTGTAATTTTAGAATTTGTATAGCCAGAATTTTTTAAATTCCTTCAATTTATATATTGTTATATAAATTTAATCTTAAATGCCTATAAAATTCGAGTTATGTGAAGTGACTAACTTTAAAATAGCTGTAAAAATTAAATTTGTTATAAAACATTTTAAATATTTTTCTGAATTTTAATAACAATGTAGTTTACAGGGTTTTGAAATTTAATTCCAGAATTAAAACGAATTTACTAATTTTTAGTCAATATTTTTAGTTCTGGAAGATGATGAAACGAGACTCTCAAAATTAAGAAAGGCTTTAATAAGACTGAATGTTCCGTAAAATTCTAGAACAATTAATTAAGTCATTAAAGTTCAGTAAAGTTTTAGAATTTTGAGTTCCTCAAATTAAAGTCAGTGAAGTTAGTCCGAAGCCGAATTCTTTAAGTTTGTGCCTTGACTAAAGTGTAGCTATCCAGAAAACTGTATATATTGCTTAAAATGTAGCACTGCTTAGAAGAAAAATATTTTTTTTTTTAAACGTAAGCGATTAGAAAAAAATCTAAATTAAAAGAACACGTTTTTCAAAATAATTCAAAATAAATAAATTTTACTAAAAAATATTTTTTTGAATTTTTCTGAACAAATTTAAATTTAGTAAATTCTTACATTACGTAACCAATACTAGAGATAAATCTAATAAGAATTTTATATGGCCAGTTAGGCAATAACAATATCAAGAGACCATGACCCCATCAGACAACACAATATTTAACAAAAGCAGATTTGCATCGTTGAGTACGTTTTTCTAACGCAGAATATACACTGAGTGATTTTTACTGCTCTACTTGATGCTATAATCTGCTAATACAATTACTAAAGATCCCAGCCATGTCTTGTAAAAGAAAGTCGTGTTGTGGCCCACCTTAATTTTTAATTTCCTTATGATTATAGAAGAATATTGAATAAATTGTTTAGCAATGTTATATTTTACATTGTGCGGCAGGGTTTTTGTTCTATATTTGACTAAATGTCAGTTGAATTAAATTTAACCGGTTGCAATTGTTTTTTTCCGGCAAATAACTATTTGGGGATTAATTTCGACTGTGTTCGGATTGTCTATTATTGGTAGGTCATCATATTTTTCCCATCTATCGTTTACTTTACCCTAACAAACATATTGACGTTCCGAAGTTTTTGAATACCTGATAACTGGGCGTTCATGAATAAAAGTAATAACCGCCGTTACTTGATACTCATCAGTCATCAATATCATTATCAAGATTTATAGTATCAGCTACCTCGGACAATTTTACGCGAGCCTTAACGGCCGTTTTTCTCGCTTCTTTAGCAGACATTTCTCATTAGAACATTCTAACATTACTTCTGAACTTGGAAATTTTTGGAAAATGTGTTTATAAACATTAAAGAGCTCTGTGGTACAATCAGATAAAAACTCCGACATTTGGACTAACAGTTCTTTTCTAATTTCATAAACTGTAGTTAAATCACTAAAGCGATTGGTTGAAGGGTCGAATCAAAAGCACAAGATTTTTTGTAAAAACTACACGTTTTAAGATCATTTCTAATAAGCGGCAACCTAACATTAATGTGTCTGTTAAAAATTGATTTAGGCTTTATTATTTTTGCTTTTTTTGGTGTATCTAACGAGTTTTGACTTAATGTCACCATTGTAGGGATGTTTTGTTCATCATTTGTTAAACCCGTAAAATTGTTTATAAAATTAAAATCAAGGTTGGTTTTCTTCTTTTTACAGCATATAGGAGATGTTTAAGAACTCTTCCGTTGCCATACATGGTCGTAATGAGGGGATATTGTCTTTTGATGTGTTACCGAAAATTTTGGTATAGAATAAAATATTTGTTTACGGATATTTGTTTAAATCGCGTACCAAACGACCAATCTTTAATGGCTTTTTATCTTAGTGTGCACAGCCTTTTTAACAAAGTAAAGTAATTTTGTGCGTGACCGTTACTTATTCGGCTTCCATTACGTAGTATGGTTTTGCACTCCAAATCCAACCTTTTACAAAACATATTCATCCAAATATCACATTGAAATTAAAAATATCGGATTGAAGTCCTTTGATTCACTGATAATTCGTATTTAGAATTTTTGAGATTCTTTGTGACAAATATTTTTGAGATTACATATTTCGAAATTATTGAAAATTTTTAAACTATTCCAAGTTTTTGATATTGGTCTGCGGCGTAAAAATTGTTTTTCTCGATTCAACGGTGAACCAGGAAAAATTTAATTGTTTGTACCGGTAGGCGGTAGAGGAACTAAACTTGCATGGCACTCCGTTTTTCCTTAACCCGTGACTAAATGGGAGAGTCCATCGCAGTTTCTCGTTAAATGAGTAGCTGTTAGTTTCTAAATTTTTCCTGGTATAACCATTTATGAATTTGTTAATTTTCTAAATTTCGAAAATTTTAAATTTAATGTATTGTATTTAGTATTAAATTTCTAAATTAACAAATTCCTAATGCAAATTCTAAATATCAAAAATTTTGTAAACACTCCCTAAATGTCAGGATTCTTAAATTTGACGAATTTCCAAGTTTATACTAACTTTAAAGCTTTAGATATTTAAACTCCCGTTTTCCTAAATTTCCTAATTTCTTTTCTGTCCAAATTACATTACAAGATTCTTTAATTTCTAAAATCAATAATTCCAAATATGTATATAAATGATGAATTTGAATTTAACGATTTTATGAAATTTATAAAATCCTAAATTAATTTTCCCTCTATTTAAAATTTCCAAACTCCAGAATCCTTAAATTTGATAAAATTCTTATTTAAGCTTCAAGGGTTTCCGCTTTCTAAATTCCTGATACAGGGTGAATTTTAGAGTGAAGTTCAGGGTTAGTTTTAGAGAGGGTTTTCCAGTGAATTTTAGGGTGATTTCTAGGGTAGATTGAATTAAAGGGTATATTTTAGAATGAATTTTAAAGTAAAATTTTAGGGTTAATTTTAGACTTGTAGGTTGAATTTAAGAGTGGGTTTTAGAATTAATTTGTCGTAATTTTAGGAAGGATTTTAAAGTAAATTCACGGAAAAAACTAGGGTTGTTACAACGATCTAAACGGATTTTTAATTGAAGAAAATGTACTTTTTTCGTGTACTTAATGGCAAAGAGTGTCATTTCTTGGCTGAAAACAGTAAAGAAAACTGCTACTTTTCTCCTTAGCAACACATTTCTTCACTATAAACACTTTTCTTCATAGAAACGCTTTTTTTCAAAATGATTTTTGGATTTTTGACTTTTAGTTATTTGCTTACTGCGATTGTTATGTACACGCTATGCATACATACTTTGATCCAAACTGGATCTACCATTTTTATTTTTACCTGGTTTGACGTCAAATACACGAAAAAATAGCATGTCCGACACGTAAGAAAATTGGTTTTCCATGCTCGTTAAATTGTTAATCCTCTCGCTCACTAGCGCTCGCTCGTGAAGTAAACAATTACACTCGCTGGAAAACTATCACTTTTCTTTACTTGTAGAACAATCTACTATTTCTCCATTTAAAAGCTAATTTTCTTATTTCTTTCGAGTTTTTCTTCATTTAAAATTTGTGTTTCTTGAAATGATAAAAAAATTCTTGAGCTAAAATTTGTTGCTTAATTGTAATCTGAGATTTAGTTTCTTGCATCTATATAACTGCTCAAAATTTTTGATTGAAGAAAAAAAAACAACGAATGGAGAAAAATATAAATGTTTTGTTCCCAATTTTTCTTGCAACTAGAAATTGACTCTTTTCTCAAACCATATTGTCCAATTTTCTTGGATTTGCTTATTTTAAAAATTAAAAATTTTCTTGATCAACACAAAAGCAATTTCTTGTTTCAAGAAACTATTGAAATATTAATGATAAGATTGAATTTTTCTTAAATCAAGAAATATAACCTTTTCTCAAAATATAGGTATTATCCAATTTGCTTGAAATCATCCATTTAAAAAATTTAATATATTGAAATAAATAAATGAATTTCGTAAAAACATTTTTATTTTTTTATTCAAATTTAATTATTTATGGTTTGCAGACATTTGTGGAGAGTATGCAATGAGAGATTCTTTTTTATAGCTGAAATAATTAGGTTACAATACACACCTAAGTTGGATGTCTCGAAATTTGATTAGCCGGTATAATAGTATGGTTCAGAATATGGAATAATTTGGAAAATATAGTACAGCATTCTGAATAATTTAGATTATTTTTAATGAGGTGGCACAACAAGGAAAAGTTTATTCTATCTTCGAAACAACCCATTTGTCAATGTTGTTCTTGAACTGAGAAAGAATCTTCAATTGAAGAAACTATTTCTTAATAAATTCTATTAACGAGAAAACTATGATTTTACGTCTCTCAGGACAAGAAAACATTTTCTTCTCTTAAACGATCTTATTTAAAAATCGCATTTTTCATTTGAACAAAAATTTCTTATTCTGAGAAAATACTTTTAATACAAGAAATTCTTTCATAATATGAAATTCTTGTTTCTCATAACAATAGAATAAAGTATTTCAACTAAGTAAGACTTTCTTGAAACGAGAAAATTATCGTTAAATTGTTATAAATATATGTACATAAACATATATACAATTATATAATGGATGTTCGTACCAAAAAAAGCATTCTATCGCGAACCTTCAACAGGGAAAAACGTAAATTTATTTTATTATTTTGAAAGTGGGATTTTATGAAAATTTTCTTTTGTTAAAAGTGAACAAACTTAGATTTTTTAAAGATGGTATTTCCACTTCAAAGTGGTGTAAAGTGAAAACAGAAAAAGGATTTCTGGAAACATTTAAAAATGTTTTTAATATTTTCTCCCGCCTTGCTCAATATTCAAATGTCTCAGATATTCAAATCATATGCAAGTATTTCTGTTATTAAATACAAGAGAGTTACTTTAAAAAAATCCTATTTCGAAACGAAGAAATATTGCATTGTCACAAGAAAAGCGTTTCTCTAGTGAAGAATATTCAAGTTCCCTGGAAGAAGAAAACCGATGCATACAAGAAAACGCAAACAATAGATTGATACATTTTTACTCTACTCAAGAAAATATGTGTTTTCCAACAAGAAAATATATGTTTATTTACAGAAAATGCTACTTATATAAGGAAACGAGATTTCTCACCATAAAAGTTTCTAGTTTTCAATAAAAAGAATCGGTTTCTACATACAAACCGATTTTGTTAAACTTAAGAAATAAGAATTAACCATGAAGGAAACCATATTCTCTATGTAATCACGTTTTCTTGTATCAAGAATTTAGTTTTCTCATATCAAACAAATAAAGTTTATTTTAATATTTTAGAAGAATTTCAATTTGAGAAACGTAAAGTTTGTGGTGCGAAAAATTTCGTTTAGCTGAAAAATCATGTACAAATTTTCTTGAACTAATCCGTTTTTTCTTCATATTAGAAATTATTATTTTCCGTGTGTATGGTAAATTTGGGAATGCATTTTAAATTGAATTCAAATGAATTTGAGATGAATTCTACAGAGAATTTTACGATGACATGTAAAGTGAAGTTTATAATAATTGTTGGGCGAATTTTAAGGTGAATTTTATGCCCCTAATATAGGTTTATTTATTTTATTATATCAACTTGTTATTTTGTATCTAAAATTTAAATAAATTAAATTTATTAAATTAAATAAATCCTATTGCTTTTATATTGAATAAATTCTGTTGGTCTACGATTGAATTTGATTTATGGAAAAGGATGAATATGTTTTGGACTTGGAGCATAAAGATATATAGAGAGAGTGTAAAATTTAAAATGTATGAAAAGAGAATACGAAAATCGTAAACGCACTTCTGTCAAAAAAAATTTTTTTTTTTTTGTTTTTTCATGTTTTGTGTTGCATATTTAACATAGAAATAAAGTTAAAAATTTTCAATGAAATATATAAAATGGTTAAATTAATTAAGTCTTGTGTGATAAATTGCTTCATTATGAAGCAAATTAATACAAGAAAAATCAATTATAAACCATGTTTAATTAACTTTTTTAGGTAATTGTCGAGTGTATATTTTTTCAAAATATTTTTAATCCCTGCGATCTTAATTTAATGCACACGAATGAAAATTAAAAATAATTGTGCAGTTTTAAAGTATACTTCAACCTTATTATGGCCACCCATTTCAATTAAAATCCGTTTTAGTTTTCTATCAAAAAAATTAAAACTAAACTGTTTGTTTACCAAAAATACAAATAAATTACAGTGGCCATTTTGTATCTTTGATATTTATATAAAAACGTTAATAGCCGGCGAAACTATTTTTTCTTTGCGGGTTTTTTTTTCTCTAGTTAAAATGCTCGAAAATGTATGTATTACATTTTATTATTAAACTAAAGATTTTTTTTTGTTTCTTGTGACTAAATAGATTTTCTAAGGACAGAAAATTTAGAAAATAACAAATACTGTCAGAAATAAGTTAACTCACCTTGTAATATTTCAAAATTTATGTACGACTATGGCAAAAAATAAAAATAAAAAAAAGAGAAATCCAAAAAAAAAAAATTTGTTTTGACAGAAGTGCTCTTACGCTCAAAATATATTATCCTACCCGGTTGGTTTTGGATAAAGGTGAATTTGATTTGAGTAAAGGTGAATTTGATTTGGAAAAGGATGATTGTGTGAAGATCTTGATAATTACTGGCAACTATCATTGAAGCCATGATTTACTTAACAAATTTATTTACTTGTGGGAATTTCTCGTAATGTTTGTTAATATCTTTGGCAATTGTATGAGAAATATGTGAACAAGATAAATGTATTTTTACCACTTCATCTGGGGATTTAATGTATTTAGTATGAGTTGCCCACTTATGAGTCGTATTTAAGTAATTTAATAAATCCATTCGGTTAAAGGCATCTAGAACCGAATGAATCTCAGCGTGTGAAAAATCGACGATTACGATATTGAAAATTGGCTATTTCTTTAAATGTTCTTCTATAATTAATCGATAAACCAGTTTAAAATAGTGAATGTATTATGGCTTGAGCTAATCATATCACTTAGAAGGAATGGAGCAGTATCTTTAGCGTTAGATGGGGCCCATGGTCTTTTGATAGTATTATTGCCTAGCTGGCCATATAAAATCGTTATAGGATTTATCTCTAGTATTGGTTATGAGCATTCAATTTAAGAATTTACAAAATTTAAATTTATTCAGAAAAATTCAAAAAAATTATTTTTTAATAAACTTTATTTTCTAAATTATTTTGAAAAACGTTTTCTTTTAATTTAGATTTTTTAGTGCTACATTTTAAGCAATATATACAGTTTCTCTGGATAGCTACATTTTAGTCAAGACACAAACCTAAAGAATACGAGTTCGGGCTAACTTCACTGACTTGCAAATTATAAGAATGTTGAATTTTAATTTCCAAAGTTAAACTTAAAAGAAATCGAAAAACTTCAAAATTTTCAAATTTTTAATTTATTTAAAAGTTACTCAGTTTTAAAGAGTAATTAGAAATTTTCAATTCCGTAGCCAATATGGCTAATTTAATTTAGCAATGTTAATAAGTTACTAAATTCGTAGAAGCTAAATTCTTAAAAAACACTTTCTTTAAATTTTCAAAATTCATTAAAATTCATAAAATTATTCTAAATTTCGAGCTGTTTGTAATTCTCGATTAATTAGCCGCTAAAATTTAGGAACTTCGTAAAAATGTGAAATTTTAAAATTTTACAACCATTAGATGAAAATGTCAAAATCTATAAAACTATGATAGTAAAATTTTAACTTTCACCAGTTTTATTGTATAACATGCAAGAAACCCAAGCTTTATATAAATAATTACAAACATTTTACCAACAACCTTCAAATCAATATTTTAGACAAAACTCAGACCAACACCAACAATCCACAAATTTAAGGACGCATACCAATCTATACATTCTCGACGGGTGAACTACCAAAACAGACCAAAATAAATAATTCGGTAAATAAAAGACCCATATCAAACCAAATACATCCATTGGGAAAAATTCAGAGAGCTTACTACTCAGAACCGTCATATGAAGAGTCTAGTTCGCAATATTACCAGGAGCAAATGATATTCGAAGTCTCAAAATATAGTCAAACTCCTGTGAAATATTACAATTCCCAAGAAATCCCGGATCTATCTGAAGCAGACCATTCTGACGATATCTTCGCTTTCCTTTATGGAACACGTGGCGAGAAGTGGTAAAGTTTTAAAATTCTTAGTGGATACCAGTTCTAGATAAAACTACATTTTTGCGCATTACGTATGCAATTCTGCTCTAAACCCAAACATAATGGTTCCACTTAAACAAAACGTTTCAGACTCAGTTTCAGACGAAGCAGATGTCAAAAGCTTTTCTCGGATACCGATGAAAAACTGACATGTACAACAACCGTAAAAAAAGAAATCCGTACCAACAGAACCAGTCTATTCACGATCATATCCCTGCCTGCCCCATGTGCCTAAAAGACGAAGTCGAGACAAACAAATTCCACAACTCCCAGAAGACGAGATCATTCCACCGTGAAAGTCCGCTCACAACTCCCCAGTGTGGATCATTCAAAAAAAAAAAAAAACTGACGCACCTGGAGAGAAGAAATATCGATTAGTGATCGACTATCGAAAATTAAATACTAATAATTACTTACATATGTATATTCGATCCCAGGATGATACCCTAGCAAATCTAAATACGAATTTACCCGTTTGCCATTTGGACTTTAGAACGCCCCATCGATTTTTCACCGTACTCGGCGACATCTTGCGTCAATACATAAGAAAACTTTGTTATGTGTATATCGATGATATCATCTTTGGCAAATCAGAAAATGAACACTTTGCAAACATACAAATCATAAGATTTTAGAAGAAGCTAATGTCAAGATGAAATTCGGCAATTTCGAATTTCAGCAGGATTAGGTCGAATTTTTGGAATTGGGCATAAAGACCAACAAAAAGGAAATACAAACTATAAACAAGTTCCTTATATCAAAATTAGTTAAGGAACTCAGATCCTCATTCCTTGGAATGTCCGGATTCTACAGAAGAATTATTAAAGGCTACACCAAATTAGCAAAGCCTCTGATATGGGTTTTGAGAGGGGCAGAAGGACAGGTATCCAAAACCTTGTCAAGGAATACACGTGACAATCTCGAAAGTTTAGAAATAAATGCGTTGGTGCTATTAAAATTCCCTGAATTTCAGAAAGAGTCTCAACTCACAACGGACGCCTCTTACTTTGCACTCGATGCAGTCATGGCTACAGAAATGCTACATATAATTTGGGTTCTGACTTCATTGAGAAACTTCCTGCAAGGATCAAGAAAATGAAATATCTTCAATGATCACCAAGCACTAACCTACAACAAGAACAACAACTCAAAAATGTAATGGTGAAAAGCCATCTTAGAAAAACACAATAACGAATTAAAATCAAAGCCAGAGAGAATAAATGTAGTAGTTGTGCTCTATCCAGAACGAATCTCAACGAATATCATATTACGCGATAACAACACAATCATTGAACATTCATTCAATACTTAAACACAACACCTTAGTCACGTTGGAAGTACAAATGTGAAAACTAGAGTTCTGGAAATGTTTCATCATTTCATCTTGTTCAAATAGTTTATGAAAAATGATCGCCTATTAGCAAAATTTCGAAGGATTAAGACAAATTGTTGTGGTTATTTGTTTAAACTTCTGATATGGTCAATTGTCATTGAATAACAAATTTTATTTATCTTTACAGATTATAGACATATCATCGACATCTGCTGTATCAAATTTTATTCTTGTATAAATTGTGCGATAAGAAATTTGATATACTCGGAAAGTTTCATCTTTTCTACCCTCTTTCTAAACAAAATAATTTCAATTGCATTTCTTGTGCGGGAGGGTTACGACGAAAGATACTCTTCCGTATACATACTCATATAAAAACTCCATTAAAATGCCATAAATGATTTTTTTCTGTGTAAATATTTGATCCTAAATTAATATTTACAACCAAGCACATATATAAATTAATACTCGATGACTTTACACTAAAAAAAAAAATACTGCAAATTAAATGTAACATTTTAACCCTTTCAAGACATCAAACAATCATGCACCCGTGATGGCAAGTAAATAAATTTCTTATCAATTTCGGTTCAAAAATTCATCAATCAAATTATCAATAATAAAAAAATTGTTTCACCATATATCATGTTTATGGTATTTGCGGGGGTTGCGATTTGAAAGGATACAAATCTTATTTTTTATCCTGTACACATCCACACATACAATGGAGAGACAATAGAAAAAGCTACAAAGTTTATCTATATTTCATTCAGTTCATTGATTTTTAATAACAATCAGCAAATTGTAAAAAAAAAACTGTACCAAATTGACATATTTCTACATATACATGTATACAACGAAGATATCTTATCACAGCATCCCCAAGATGTGGCGAATCAATTTTTGTTGTTGTGTGTAGTCTGTTATCATTGACATCAAGGGTGTTTACCACGTATAAACGTTATATGTATATGGATCAACAAAAAAATGGGGTTGTGAAATTTGTTTTTTGTCTGTTAATCAATTATTGATTGATTTTAATTGAAATTTGATTACTATATGTAACGTTTGTTTCCGGTCAACAGGCGGCGAAATATCGTTATGTATAAATATTTAAATGGTTGATTATGGTGAGATCTTTAAAACAAATTTAAGAATAACTTACTGTTTAAGTTTTTTTTTTGTTCCTAGGGGTGCGTAACGTTGCTTACCTGAAACAAAAAAAACAAATTTCATTACTTTTAAGTTTTCTAAAATCAATTTGGTTGAATATTGACAAGGGAACCTTATACTTCTAACACTAAGCTTACCTGATGAGGTACAGTCGGAGGAGGATTATTTAATTTTGGAAGTTACAACATGTGGATATCAACAAAATAATTTTGAATTGTGAAGTGAAACGAAAAAAAATTAATAAAATAAAAATCGTCTGTTGTACAAGTGGTCATGAGGGTGTAGCATATATACAGACGAAATGCAACAAATATGAAATTAGAAGTAATCAAAACTATGTAAATTCAATTGGAAAAATCTACAAAAGGTTCTCTAAATGAAATAAGTTAACACATATTTTTGTGTTTCCTTCTATGGTATTATTCTTCGGAGTAGGGCCGTTCGCCGTTTTCTGATTTTTTTCATTTTCTTAAAAACACAAACTTTCAATGTGCTTAGTCTTAAAAGTACTTTACCGATTTTATTGACTGATGGCTTATATGAAAGGGAATTTTACTTTTAATTTATATAATGGTATCATTTTTAGTTTTTGTTAACTTTTTGTAAAAGAAAAAGTATGGTTTTCTGAAAAGTTTTATGTGTGGTGACCCTTCAACACAAAGGGTCACCATTTTTTTTTTTTTTTTTTAAAGCTTGTATACTTTAAAAATAAACAATTAAATAAAAGAATGGGTTATATTCCGTTCATTAAGTAATATTTTTTGATATTTCAAACAAAAAATCAAGAAATTCATTCAAATTTTTCCCAGGACAATTTTGTTGTCAATATAATTTTCTTTTTTAAATCTTTGGATTGACGCCTTTTAACAACACAACCATAAACTAATTTCGATTATAAGAGAGGTGTCCTTCAAAACAAGGGTGGAATCTTTACAATTAGTAGACAAATTAATTTTCTCACCCATACATATAAAAATTTGGGCGGACTCAGGTGCATTTTAAAACAGGTCCCAGATACTTTTTCACCACGAATCACAATTGTTGATCTAAAGTTTTTATTACCTAAAAACTAGAAGGGGCAACTATGTAAATGTGGGTACCAAAACTGTAACAACAAATCAGTTCCGTATAAATATGTTAAATTTGAAAAATGTATTTCATTCATCAAGTTGTAGAAAAATTTGTAAGGAAATATTTTAACTTGGTCAAAAATTTAATAAAAACCAAAGGGGTTGACTATAAATCGGGCACGGCCAGTTGGTATTCAAAATGCACCTTCATATTCACTGAAATTTCAAAATCTATTACAAATTTGTTGCAAAGATGATGAAACCAAGAACGTCCATTTCGGAGCGTTCAAAAATTCAGACCATTTGACTTCATTAATGAATATCAAACGGTTTCTCTGAATATGGAGTAATTCAAAGTGAATTTTGGAATAGTCAGGTTTTATTTCTAAGAATGCAATCTATAAAAGCGTACTAAAGCAAGAATGCTTTAAACTTCCTTCGAGTGGGCCGTGAAATGTATTACTTAAAAATACATTTTTCTGTAATGGCGCATTTGGGCAGACCGCACAGCAACAAATCGAAACTCTCGAAACAATCAAACAAAAGTTTCCATCTTTTTTAGTTCCCATTCTTAAATGTTTCCCATTCTTAATTGAGGTTCCCAATTCTTAAATTAGAAAATCCAATGGTAAAAGTCAGTTATGTTTAGACTATAGGAAACAATGGCACTCACTGTACCTGATAGACAATCAGAAACTAAATTTTTGATGCTCAAAATTAAATACTTAAGAATAATGGAAGAAGATGACCCGGCTTTCCGCGTCCAATCTCCGTCAAATTCGCTACATCTAGTTGGTACTTGAAATATATATTCAAATTCACTGGAATTTCAGCAACTATGAAAAAATTACTGAACATATTATGGCAACCGAGCTCAGCGTAACTATTATGCTTCTGAATTAGAATGTTTCTAATAAAAATTTTAAAAATACCAAAAAAATTCCCAAAAATTTCACAAAAATTCGGAAAATTCTGGGAATTTGTGGACATTTCTGAGAATTTCTGGAAATTTCAAGGAATTTTTGGGAATTTCTGGGAATTTTTGGGAATTTCTGAGAATTTTGGGTATTTCGGGGAATTTTTCGGAATTTCTGGGAATTTCTGAGAATTTTAGGGAATTTTTGGTAATTTTTTGGGAATTTCTGGGAATATTGAGGAATTTTTGGGAATTTCTGGGAATTTTTGTCGTATTTTTTGGTATTTTTGGTAATTTATGGTATTTTTTGGGAATTTTTTGGGAATTTATCGAATGTTTTTGAATTTTTTGGGAATTTTTGAAATTTTTTAGGAATTTTTTGAGAATTTTTGTAATTTTTGGAATTTTTTGAGAATTTTAGGGAATTTTCGGTATATTTGTGGTATTTTTTGGTAGTATTTTTTGGGAATTTTTTTGGGAATTTTTGGGAATTTTTGTGAATTTTTTGAGACACTTTTGGGAATTTTTGTGAATTTTGGGCATATGTTTGGGAATTTCTGGTATTTTTGGGGAATTTTTGGTAATTTTTTGAGAAATTTTGGAATTTTTTGGTAATTTTTTGGTATTTTTGTAGTATTTTTTGGTAATTTCATTGGAATCTACCTCCTTCACAAGTTCATCACAAATAACAGAAATATATTCTTACATCATATCGGTCGTGCGGCTTCTTCATCAACACTTTGTATGGACCATAAAACTTGTTTCCTAATTTTGACCCACTACCAAATTGAGTCCTTTGAATGGCAACAAGGTCACCTATCTGATACTTATTTGCTGTTCGCTGTCGTTTATTAAATTGTTTACGGGTTTCCTCTTGTATTTTTAAAATACTCTTCGCTGCATCTTGTCGAAGTAAATCTCGTTCAACGATAAAATTGTTGAGCAATTCCTCCTCAATTAACTCAATTATTCTCTGATCTTCCTTCTGTCGCATCTTTGTTCCAATCATGGCTTCGAACGAAGTGGTTTTAATGCTTCTCTGCAATGTGATATTAATGAATCGTTGCACTTTATCGACATGCGAAAACCATTTAGCAGGATCCTCCACAGAAATTTTCGTCAAAACGTTGATAATTGTGCGATTTATGATTTCCCCTTGTCCATTACCTCGGGGCTGTCCAGTCACAATTGTAAAATGCTTAATGTTTTCCTTTTCGCAGTATTCCTCAAAAATTTTTGATCTAAAACTAGCTCCTCTATCGGTCATGACATCGACTTTTACCGAAAACACTTTGGATCATCTTGAGTTTCTTCAATGTTTCATCAATCGTTAGAGTCTTTAATGGAAAATTCACGTAAACTTTGTGAACCCGTCTACTACTGCCAAAACGTATTTATAACTTTTCTTCGTTGCCACTAAGGTATCTATTGAGAAATGCTCCATGTATAACATCTCCAGTGGAATATTACCCTTCGGGATTGGATTTAATAATCCTTCAGTTTTCCTTGTCTTCTGTGACAAACTTCTTATATAAAATTGTCTTCAATCATCTTCTTTTTGCTTAACCCAAAATGTCCAACATCGTGCGCCTTCTTGACAATTTCAGTCTGCATGTCTTCAGGAATTACAATCATCTTTTTACCATCGAAGTTGCGGTAGAGCATATCGTCAATTACCTCATAACTATTAATCTTTTGATTTCTCGTTAACACCTTTATTGCACCCAATAATTCGTCCTTGCCTTGCACAATTCGTATTCTATCGCTTACTGTTGGTTCAAGGTATAACATCGTTGCTGGGCTTCGACTTAGAGCATCAACACGTGCCTCATTTGCGTACCTGATCGATGAACTACTTTATAATCATACTCTTGCAGGAGAAGGGCCCATCTGGCAATTTTCGCTGATATGATCTTTTTATCCATTGTTTGCTGGAAAGCGAGGCAGTCGGTGACAATCTTAAATGGGTGCCCGATCAAATAGCATCGGAATTTTTTTAAACTCTCAATAACCGCCAAGGCTTCGATTTCGTAGGAATGATAATTCAGTTCGCATGGATTGGTTTTACGACTCAGATACTGTACAGGATGCATCATTCCATCTTCTTCGCACCGCTGAAATAGGATAGCACCATAACCCATCTTACTGGCATCTGTATGAAGCTCCGCCTCCAATCAAAAATTAAACATTTTTAAAACTGGATCACTAGCCAAAATCGCCTTTAGCATTTGAAATGCTGATGATTGCTCTTCTCCATATTTGCATAGGACATCCTTCTTCAATAAATTGCTTAATAGTAATGCAATTTTAGCGTAATTGTGTACAAATTTTCGGATATATCCCGTCAATCCTAAGAAACTCTGCTTATCTTTCGTCGACTTCGGCATTGGATAATTTGTCACAGCTTTAATCTTTTCTGTTGATGGTCGTATGTTGCCGTCTTCATCAATTGCCCAAGATACTGAATTTTCCTCTGCATTATCTGACACTTTTTCCAATTGATTTCCAATCCTGCGGTCCTAGCAACGAGGAGTGTCTCCTCAAAATTTCGTACTGCTTCATTCTCATCGATACCAAGTACAACAATATCATCTAAGTACGTTATTACTTTCTTCTCTTGGATTAAATTTCGGAATACTTTATTAATAAACCGAGAAAAAACGGACGGGGAATTACAAAATCCAAAAGGAGATTTCTGAATACGATACGATGACAGATACGTGGAAAAACCCGTTTGTCAAATCCAATGTAGAGTACCATCTCACATTCGCTAGTTTATCTATTTGTTGCTCTATCAAAGGTAATGGATACCTATCTTTGACCACCTTTTTGTACAATGCTCTGAAGTAAACGCGAAGCCTTTTATTTCCGTTTTTCTTATTAACCAGCAACACTGGACTTGAATAATTTGAAACACTCGGCCTCAGCATTCCATCTTTAAACCACTCTTTTACCTGGTCATCGATCACTTTCTGCGCTAAGATTGATGTTTTTCTTGGTCTACGATAAACAGGTTTATCATCCTCTAAAATTATTGTCATCTCAACTTTGGATTTAACAGTCTTCTCCGGTTTATAATTATCGATCAGATTAATGAGTCTGACTCGATCAGCCCCATTCCGAATATGTCTAAGCTCGACATCATCAGACGGCTTATTTCTTGCATTCAACATAAAGCACTGTATCATACTTATATCGGTAAAATCAAGAGATCGCTAGTTACTTTTTGCTGTGCTTTATTCATCATATGATTAGAAAATTATTTAATTGTAATTCGTTATTTATATAAAAGTTATTCAAGAATAGATGTACTATCCAACATGGCGGTTCGAGTTCGACTGACTTTCATAACCTGTGAGATAGGGTGCATCACCCGGTGCTGTATCCAATCGGTTATAATCGTTCTGAACCGAACCTACCACATACAGTGACTCTCATAATTGATCACACTTAATAATTTTTATGTTAATTTATTATTTATATTTGTGATGTTGAAAATGAATTGTTTTTTAAATTTGTTGAATAAATATTTAATAAACTGTTGAATTTAAAAAGAAAAACTTAAAGACTTAATTTTATTTTGGTGTAATAAAATATTAGCGACTTATGAAATCGTGATCAATTATGAGAGTCACTGTATATACAACCTTTATTATTTTCTGTTATACTTCATTAATTTATATTATAACCTCTAACAGAATTGAGTGAGGGCCTTTATCATTATTATGGTAATTCCAATTGTTTGGGTTAATAATTTCTATCATACTAACACTATTTCCAACCATAATCACTGTGCACCTAATCATATTATATAATATACTAGCTGAGTTACCCGGCGTTGCACGGGAGGTATATAATTCAAATACCTTAATTGTTATGCAAGAATTCTCTCTTTACATCGCTGTATTTGAAAGCATGAGTTGTATTTTCGAATATTTTGTAGAAAATGTCTGGATAACTCAGTAGTTCCAGAGACGTAAGCTAGAAGAGGTTCAGGTGGATCATCCAGAGGAGGAAAATTCACTTTTCCATTTGAACAACACATTCCAGGCGATTCATTGTGAAACTTTAAAGCATGACAATACAAACAAATGTTTTCCATTTGCCCAATTGAAACATTGTAATCATAGTCTTTCTCGTAATTGAATGCTGCTAACTTTAAATCACCTCTAAAAGTTTCTATTAATCGTCCATATCGTAACCGATCGACTTCCAGCCGGGCCTCACAATGTTCAATGGTTTCAGTAGCTCTAGAAGAAGACATCCTGCTTCGAACATTTTCAAGTCGTGTTTCACGCTGTTCAGTTGTTTCATCAGCTCTTGAAGAAGACATTCTGCTTCGAACGTTTGCAATTCGTGTTTGGCGCTGTTTAGTTGTTTCATTAGCTCTAGAAGAAGACGTACTGCTTCGATCATTTTTAAGTCGTGCTTCACGCTGTTCGCTTGATTCAACCACCCTTGCGGCTCTAATCTTCTTCGACTTTGCAGTTACCTGCCCACAGCCCAATTGATCTTTTTTCGGTGGCATTTTTAAGCAAAAATGAAACGTGTAGCTAATTAATCAGGAATGACGGGCATTCAAAACAGAAATTAGTATTAATTTATCAAAACGATTTTAATGTTCCCTTCGATACGTTTCACCGCGAACTGTGTTTGAAAATGTCTTTACGGAATTTTTTTTAAGCAAAATCAAATGTTATCTACAATCAAAAAGTAATCATAGATTAACACGTTTATAAACTGAAAATTTAAATCTAATAAGAATGTATATTCACTTGAAATAATATTTAATACCTGGAAAATAATCACCAACAATTATTTTATTGCAATATAGCTAACTAATCGAGAACAACGGCATCCGAAACACAAATCAATATTAATTTATTTAAAACGATTAAAACTACGTCCATTTCGATACGTTTTACCGCGAACTGTGGTTGAAAATGACATTTCGAAAAACAAAAGAAGTTTTTTCAAACTAAAGCAATTTTACACGCACAATAATTTGAATCCAAGGATGTTTCTTGTAGAAGGTGCTATTTTCAAATATAAAACGCTAGTACTTTTCAAAGTAAATCAGTTTATACGTATAATATTTTTTAGTACCTTTCCTAGAATTGATTTTATGAAACAATCATTGATTTATTTAAGTAATAAACTAAATAAAGTAATAAACTATTGGCGTTTAGTATGAAACTACTATTTTCATTAAAAGCCGCCGGTTGCAATAGTGGATTAAAATAGAATATTAATTATTTCTGAAGTTATGTGGAAATTAGAACTCGCTGACTATGGTACATTTCAAAACAGGATATGATAAATAGGATATCACTAAACAGTACATGTCAAGCTACCAGTAAAAATGGATTATTAGTATGGATAATATAAGTGTTCAGAGATTTGTCTTCAGTTAAAGTGACGAAAGATTGTGTTAAATTTAAATTAATAAAATTAATTTGAATAATTAAATCAATTATAGTAGAGGTATGATTTGTGTATAACAATCGCACGCTAGATATCCTTTTTGGTGTTTAAATTTGCGGCTAAGGCGCTATTTCGGAACATTTAAATAATTGTATCTATACATGTAAAAATTAATTCTTGATCCAGGGCAGACTTCCGGATTGGAGCATGTCACTAATTTCATATAACCCCTTTCCTAAAGTCAGTCCTGTCAAAACAATCTTAAAAAAATTGAAATTTGAGAAAAATTTGTACCACAGCCCCTAGACCCCGGGGTCCAGCCCCTTCAAAAGTATCGTGGGCTTGGTCCTGAACATGCAACATATACATGGTCAAAATTTCATGGCGATCGGTAAAGCGGCTAAGGCGTTATTTCAGAACAATCAAATAATTGTATATTTACATGTAAAAATGAATTTTTGATCCAGGGGCGGACCCCCGAATTCAAACATGTCTCTTATTTCATATAACCCCTTTCCAAAACTCATTCTCGTAAAAAAATTTAAATTTTTGAAAAAATTTGTACCATGGCCCCTAGACCCCGGGGTCCAGCCCCTTTCACAATATCGTAAGATTGGTCCTGAACATGCAACATTTGCATGGTAAACATTTCATGGCGATCGGTTGAGCGACTGAGAAGTAATTTTGAAATAATCAAATATTTGTATCTATACATGTAAATATTAATTTTTGATCCAGGGCTGGGCCCTCGGATTCGAACATGTCACTAATTTCATGAAACCAACCCCATAAACTAATTTTCGTGGAAAAATTTAAAGAAAATTAAAATTTTCGAAAAAATTTATAGCGCAGCCCCTAGACCCCGGGGTCCAGCCCCTTCCAAAATATCGTAAGGTTGGTTCTGGATATGCAACTTGTACATGGTAAAAATTTCATGGCGATCGGTTGACACTACAAATGATCGGATCTATATCAAGGTATGCTACTCTTAATCATGCATGTAATCATAAATATGGTGGTCACTTTTATGATTAGCTGAATCATATTTGTTTTTCTGAGTGAAGAAACCACAATTAGGGATAATCAATTAACGGTTCAAATATCCAGAAACCTTAAGCACTTTTGGATTAGTTATATGAAAAATTTAAAAATATTAGTTAATGACATCCGTTTATAACTTTTAAAGGTATCATACGAAATTTCTGAATGTTCCATGGATCACAGTAAATCACACAATGACATCAGCACTGTGGCAGACAAATTAATGATTGAATTATTTAGAAACCTTAAGCAGGTGCTTTTGGATTATATGAACAATTTATGGTAATAGTCGTTGTTAACGAGATCCGTTTATAACTGTTGAACGCCCAACCAAATTTCTGGAAATAGCATTGAATCGTAGTAAAGGGCCGGCCATTCAGGATCATTCTAATACTCAAACGATTTCAGTGATGACTAAAAGAAAAAAGATGTAAGCCATTGGTGTTGCCATTGGGTTTTCGTGCTAACTTTACAGACAACTAGTCCAACCTTAACATTGCAATAAAAAGCAAAGACACATAAAAATTACGAATTGAAACAACTCGGCTTAAAAGTAGAAACCAAAAGCAACGTTGATTGACTCAAATAATAAACCATTTTAGTCGAGCCAATAATTTTGTGGAATAAAGCATCGAATCCTTGTTTAAAAAAAAAAATCAAATAATGACAGAAGGGTGAGGTAACCTGACTCCTAGTAGGTTGTCTCAAGTGACATATGTCATCAAGCTGTTAGGAGATAATCAAATTTGAATCCATATGCACCCGGGCCAACTAGCCCTACATTGTAAGTTATCTATCTATCTACATTAGTACTTATCATCCTAAAACTATTTCAAACCGTGACCAATTTGAAGAAAAAAAAATTAGCAAATTGTGAAGACCCATGGAAATTTATCGATGTTGTGATTTTTGCCTGTCCAGGAAATTTTGCTAATTCCACATTTTTCGAATAACAAAAATTCTTCTGAACTCAATCCATATCACCGATATAATTTTGTGCTAGGAAAATTTACTAATTTACCGAATGTTCTATTTGAAATGCTCCAAATTTAATGATAATTTAGTTGAATTGCTTTATATGCATAAAATCGATAATAATCGAGTTCATCGTATTTTGTTTGGCACAGAAACCGCAATGTACAACATCCAAAAACATTTATGTCCTAAACATTTATTAGGTTAATTAAATTCAAAACGAATGAAAATTTTTAGTTTTCCGATTCATTTTCAAATTGAATACATAACATTTTTGATATGTTCACATAAACCTACTATAAAATACCGTTATTATCTGTAACCAACAGCAGTATACACTTTCGGTTCCATAATCAATATCAATGCGATTAAATACAATGCATGTTGTGTTTTTAAAAATTTCATGGCAGAGCTTTTAGATTCTTCTTATACAAATATGTTTATTTGGTTATTTTGCCGCATTATATAAATTCATTGAACTAAACTAATCTCCTCTATAATGTATATGAATACGTTTTATTTACACGTATCCCTTGACTAACGCCAAAAATGCGTAAAGTTATAGTAATAAGGTCAAAAAAGTTTATTGTGAGCTTTACTCTAAATAATAGCTTTTATCACTTTGTCCAGGAAAATTAGGTAACAATCCTTCAAGAACTTGTTAAAAAGTGCCCGCAAACATAAATTTGATATATTGGCTCTCAAAAAGTACCTTGAGCTTTTTGTTGAAAGTTATTTTTAAAAACGTATAAAAGTTAGTAAAGTCACAGTTGCCGAGGTATTCCTATACATCAAGTATAATCGACTGTTCTATTTGAACTATTTATAAATAAAATTTACAACAATAAACAACACAATCTAAAGAAAATTGAATTATAAACGCCTCAACTACTAACAACCACACTTCCAGTTTTACTAAACTATTTTATTTTTAGAGTGTAAGTAGGTATATCATACATCTATATACATATATAATCATATTTCTAAAGAATTTTAGATTATACAAAGACTTGCTACTACATCAACTTTTCCTCATACTGTTTTGGATGTCAGGTGGATTTATACCGAAAATAGCTTAACATTAAAATAATTTTACAACTGTAATGAAAAACTATGAGTCATAAATTTAATAAAGGGAAAAAAAACTGTTATGAAGGCAAATCAACATAACACATTTATAATTATTAAAATTAATAATGAAGGTGAAAAACCCACAAAAGAAGGTTAAACATTTTCCACAATAACGCCAAACGTAAAATATATATGTACATACGTAATAAAGATGAATCATTTGTAGGAAAAAGGCGAAACTTTTGCTGACGCAAAAAAAAAAGCTTTTAATGAAATATTTAATTTTCTCATATTTTATGACTTTGTTTGTTTAATGTTTTAGCACACATTTGATTTCTTTTGTGTGTTTGTGTTGGTTAACTTAGTATTGTATAAATGTAGGTGATAATTGCGTGTGGTAAATTTTTATGTTTCGTTACTTTGTCATGTGAACGTATAGCTTCTAGGAATTAGGCGGGAAAACCTTTTTATTTTTGTGCTGATTAATTTTAAAATTAATTAAATTCTTAAGAAAAATGTTTATCGTTCTCGAACTGCATTTTTCTGGTTTACTTTGTGATTATTTAACCAGGGGATGTATATAAAGGGTGGTCCATCAAGCGTTTGCAATTTCAACTACCGGTTATTTCGACACTTTCATCATTCATGTTATGACAAAAAATTAGTTTAACGAAATGGGTCGCTTTACTCTTGAACAAGCCTTAAACAAGCATTGAAGGCTTGAACAAGCCTTGAACGAGCCGCCCTTACAGTCAATGGGGAGCATTACCTAACCATAATAAACGAGCTTTTGTTACACAGAATTCAAGAGGATGACACACACGACATTTGGTTTCAACAGTACGGCGCAACTTGGTACACAGCAAACGAAACAATCGATCTTTTGCACACTGTCTTCGGGAATCGAATAAACAGCCCGTATTTATCGAAACCCATGGTTGCTGAAAAGCTAGATCAGGAAACGTTGATATACTGATTTGTCGTCGCTTCCAAAAATATTTCTGACAGATTCTAAATTCAACGTACCCGGCCAGATTAACCTATACTGTTAAGAGTTGAACACGTATTTAACCTCATTCGTGACAGCCGTTTACAGCAAAATGGGCAAACAGTAGCTATTGAGAGTGGATTAGGATGGATTTTAGGTGGTGTCGTTAATTAATTCAATTTTACAAGCGTCACCAAATAAACATTGTTTGACATTTATTACGCCAGTTTTAGGAGGTTGAGGAGCTGCCGCGAACCCAATTACTAACGGCTGATGAGAAAGAATGTGAACGGTTATTTTATTTGAATAAACGACAACACGCAACAAGGATGGACGATTTGTGGTGAAATTACCATACAACAATAAAAAGGTACTATTATAGGTCAATCATTTTGGATGGCGAAAAAAAGGCAAGTATCGGTAAGAAGGAAGTTTAACGGCAACTTAACATTCTGCGGAGCTTATTAAAATTTTATGAATGAATATAATGCATTATGCCAACTGTATTCATTCCACATCATGGGGTATTTAAAATGGACAGCACTAGTACGAAAATGAGAGTTATGTGTTTGATGCTTCATCCGAAACATCGTCGGAATTATCACTTAATGACATGCTCTTGGTAGGTCCGCGGGTACAGCCAAGTCTACAAACAATTTTGCTTCGGTTCCGACAGTTTCGAGTGGCAGTAGTATATGAACAACATTTGTTGGTAATAGAGCATCGACAATTTTGGCAATTTTTGGGCGAAATAAATGGCATTATGTTCCAGGACACATGAAACCAGCTGATTCAGCATCCAGGAGAATTGATCCGTTAGAGTTGTTAAATTTGGATATCTGGTGGAAGGAACCTGGTTTCATAATGAAATTAGAACACGTATGGTCATCACAAGAACGTAACTACGAGACGTCAGAAGAGCAAAAACCCACGTGGACAGCGTCAATGGCAGTAGAGGTGAAAAAACACAGTATATGACGAGCTACTGACAAAAATTTCAAACTGGAACAGTTTAATAATGGTAGTGGCTGTGATTTTACGGTTCACATCAAACGCAAAACTAACATCGAAACATCTGCAAGCTGAAATTATGGCATTACAAAAGGTTAACAAAGTTAAAGATGGATTAAAATGGTAATGCCCATATATAGATACTGAAGGTCCAGTACGAGTTGGGGGCGACTTCAGAAATCAAAGCTATCAGAAGATTTGAAGCATCCTATCATCATTTGCATCAAATCCCGTCATTTTCATAATAAGGACCATCATTCTGGTATCCAATTGATGTGAAGTTTAATTTTACAAAGGTTTTAGATCATTCGCGGAAAACAGATAACTAGAAAGATTATCCGAAAATGCGTCAAATACTTTAGAGTCAGCCCAGAAGTACGAAGTCAACAAATGGGTAAACTACCAGCAGAAAGAGTTTAAATTGTAAGGCCGTTCTTGAATGTAGGATTGGACTATGCTGGACCGATTTACGTATATTTAAAACGAAGTAGTGGACAAAAAGTAGTGAAGGTGTACCTTTGTATATTTGTTTGTGTAAAGGCTGTACACGTTGAAGTAGTGCAAGACCTAATAACGGATTCGTTTCTAGCAGCATTAAGTCGTTTTTTATATAGAAGAGGTTTAGGCAGTGATATCTACAGCGACTGTGATAATACTCTTTTGTACTATACTCTTTTAAAGGAACGAATTATTTGGCGTTTCAAAACACCAAACGCACCACACTTGAGGGGTTTGTGGAGGAAATTTTAAATTCAAGATCGTTGGCCCTACAAGAAGATGAATTAATTATTCTAACACCAGCCCATCTTCTCGTTGGCCATCCGCTTACATTGGTGCCAGAAGGTGATGTCACCGATGTCCAGCAAAACAGGTTATCTCGGTAGCAGCTGATACAACAACTTAAACAAGCATTTTGGAAATGTTGGCACCTTGAATACTTAACAACATTACAGTCGAGACAGAAATGGACTAAGGTACAAGGTAGTATTAAAATTGGGGGCAAAGTGTTGTTACAAGAGGAAACCTTACCGCCCGCAAAATGGTTGCTTGGTAAAATTGAAAATATCATTCATGGTTTAGTCCGAGTGACACAAGTCAAAACTAAGGCGGGCATGTTTAAGCGACCTATTCATAAGCTCTGCACACTACCATTATATTGAATTTAGGAGATTCAAGGGCAGCAGATTGTTGGAGTTTGTAAATGTAATCCAGATCAGAGTATTTTTTGGCAATGTGGCTCGTTTTTATGTAGGAGCCAAACCTAATAAAAAAAAAATTTACATATTTCACAAAAATTTTATCAGTCAAAAATTGGTGGACCTCTTCATATTACGAAAGCTACTCCTAATTTTAATAGATGGTTCTAAATATTTTTAAAATTCACTTATAGCCTGAAAAATAAAGCCCACTAATTTTTTTATTAAATTTTGGAGGTACGGGGGCGGAGTGAGAAGTCTGGTAAAAATAAAACAAGGAATAATATTTTCGGCCAAAAAAAAAATTTATTTTTCAACGTAGTCGCCTTTTAGCTCGATACACTTAGTCTAACGTTTTTCCAATTTTTCGATCCGTTCCGAATAAAACGATTTCTCCAACCCTTCAAAATAGGCTTTAAAGCGCTTCAAATAAGGCTACTCTTCATCCATAGTTATGAAACGACGCAAAAACTTCTCTAAACTCCATTTTATTTCGCTTGAACATCGCCCAACCAGCTGGGCTATTTCTGAATACGATACGAATACGAAAGTATAACATTCTTATTTGAATTGAATTAGAATTGAATCAGATTTGCTCGTTTCTTATTTAAATCAAATACGAATCTCTCAAGTTCGAATTCGTATCGTATTCAGAAATAGCCCCCCAGCCTCTGAAGTTGTCACACGGTTGCGTTTTAGGTCGATTGTAAGCAAACGTGGCCCCCAACGCGCGGATAGCTTTTTCATATTCAAATGTTCGTGTAATATATTGCGCACATCACACGTTCATATGAGATGCCTACTGTCTCAACTCTCTCTCGCACTTTCACTTTGCGGTCTTGCAACGAAGAAGCAAAGAAAATAATTTTCCCGTATCAAGAATTTTGTCAACCATTTTTGGTGTGGTGACTTCATTTGGGTGTCCTGAACGTTCGGCATCAGTTGTGCTTGTACGCCCACAACGAAAATCAGTAAACCACTTGTGAATAATTTTAATTGATGATGAAGAGTCCCCATAATATTTATCAAGCTTTGTTTTGGTTTGCGTAATGGTTTTTCCATGCAAAAAATAATGTTTAATTAACACACTAAATTCACTTTTTTCCATGTTTGCAAAAAAATAAGTGGTTGTCAGTTTTCAATGGCTGTCAAAACTGAACTAAATGACAGATCTGTCCGAAAATTTTAATTTGGTATTGCCACATGATGGTATTGCCATATGACATCTAGGATTTGCGATTGTGGCGCCCTCTGTTGCAAGTTTACCAGACTTCTCACTCCGCCCTCGTAATTTGTATTTCTATCATTTTTACACTTTGTTATAGTGTGGGTAATATTAACAATTGAATGTCAAAGCCATTTTGTATCAAAAAACCAATCGCAATCATTACCTTAAACTTTATAATGCTCGCGCAATATTACATTTGTACTAGGACATATTTCTTTCTTAAAAGCGGACGACCTTAAATTTTCATCGATTTTGGATTTTAACATAAATTCCGATTAAAATACAAAATAAAAATTTCGTTGTGTTAACATATAATCACTTCCTACATATAGATCTAACCAATATTAATCATTTTACATTCCAATTCTAAATTTTAAGTTCATATTATACAAAAATATGCATATTTATTGATTTTATATGCAAAACGTTATAATACAATGCCATATTATAATAAATTAACTCTGTCATGTACACAAATTTATAATTTCAAGCTAAATATATAAACTAGGTCACGCTTTTATAATGCAAAATACCTAGTACACAGAATATTAGAAAATCGAATGCAATTTCTCGTGTTTTAATCTAATTGATTCCTTACCAACCAACAAAATACCGTATATTACATACCTTTAAATGAGTGAAGCTTTACAATAACTCATTTCTAACGTCTTAGATATGTTCCATAAAATATAAATTTCTTTAATTTTTTACTATAACATGGTTTATGTTAGATTAATAGTTCTCACGCGACGCACGATACCTACTTTAACATTTGTTTTTTATTTTTTTCTACAATTGGAACATAAAAGTTTTTTTTTGTAAAGCTCTTTAAAAATGATTCATCGTAAATATATAGTCATCCCCGTGTGTATGTATATGATATAGAAAAAACGAAGAAGCAAAGAAAATAATTTTCCCGGGTGTTGTTTAAATAGTTATGTTTTTGTCGTAGTTGTATATTTTGTTTAAATGTCATGTGACATTTTCCATTGTAAATTATTAAAACAAACAAATTTAACAAACAATTATAATTTGAAACGACACTAGTTACAGAAGCACCGACATTTTTAAGGGTTTGTTTAAAATGTGTTATTATTTACGTATAAACGACTGTTTTGAAACAGTATTTTAATTAGTGGTGGTTGCTGATTTAAATTTGCATGCATGCAATAAATCGAATTAATGTTTTTTTTTTTAGCAATTTTAACTTATTTTCAAATTGATTTGAGTTGGACAAAAAAATGATTCGTGTATTTTAGTTTTAAATTATAATTTTCAGTAGGGAGGATTATCAATTTCTTCAAAAATAACAAAGATTTTATTCTAATACAAAAATTATACAAACCAACTACACTCCCGAGCAACTGAATCGACTAGACCATCAAAACGCATATTTTTTTAAAATGGCTGGATCGATTTTCGAAAAACAACCTTCTTTTGACAGCCTAGTATTTTATCTTTTCAAGGATACCTTTATCATTAAAATCCATACAGTTCTTTTCAAATTAAAGCAGTCTTAGCAAAATGCGATGTTGCGGTGAAAACAATTGGCGTGATGCAATCTCCTGTATAATGCCACGTTGACCGATATTTGTCGTCACTTATGAGTCAGACGTTGACCTGAACAAATCTCTACCAGTTTAATTCATTGTTTCCTTAAAATCATGGACACCACTCCAGAAAAATTCGCACAAGTTGTTGCTTTATTGCAAGAAGGACGCAATCAACAAGAAGTCGCTCGTCAGCTTAACATGAGCCAATCTGCTGTCTCAAGAGTATTCAGAAGGTTTCAGGAAACTGGTACCTTCAATCGAAGACCACAAACTAGCCGGTTTCGGTGTACATAGAGAGGGACGATCGATTTATCGTCCTAACTTCACTGCGAAATCGCCATCTCACGGGCGTCGATGTGCAGCAGGAGCTAAGACAAGTTTGAGATGTAGCTGTTAGTCAATGGACAGTAAGAAGACGCTTAAAGGAAGCCAACCTCACTCCAAGACGGCCCGCTAGAGGCCCAAAATTGACAACACGCCACCGCAAACAGCGACTCGAATTTGCTCGCGATCACATCAATTGGAACATCGAGCAATGGACGTCCGTTCTATTTACTGACGAGTGCAGAATATGTCTCCATGGTAGTGATATGAGAGACCGGGTCTACTGGCGTCCAGGAGAGCGATTTTCGCAGTGCTGTTTTGCTGAAACAGTCTCGTACGGCGGCGGTTCGTGTATGGTGTGGGCTGGCATATCGTTTGAGGGAAAAACAGATCTTGTTTTCGTACCTGGTGGAGGCTGTGAAGGAGGTCTGACCGCTGAACGATATATCGAGGGCATTCTCTTGGATCATGTAGTGCCCAATGCAGGTTATATAGGGGAAGATTTCATATTGATGCATGACAATGCCCGGTGTCACACAGCTCGAACCACTCGACAGTTCTTGGATGAGGTCGGACTCGAGACGATGAGGTGGCCAGCACTCAGTCCAGACATGAATCCAATTGAACATTTATGGGACGAACTAAAACGGAGGGTCCGAGCTAGAAATCCGGTACCATCTAACATCAGTGACCTGAAGATTGCGTTAGAGGAGGAGTGGGGTGCGATCCCCCAAGTATTTGTCAAAACCTTAATAAGGTGAATGGGGAACCGCATGCGAACCGTTTTATACGCAAGGGGGGCCATACTTATTATTAACCAATAAAATTATTTTTGTTTTGCTTGAGTTTTTTGTTGTAATTTAATTTTAAACACCAATTTTCATAAAAATAGTGTCATTTTAAAGCAAAAATATCAGGCTTTCAAAAAAATATTGTCTTATGAAAATCGGTTTGACCGTTCTAACAAAAATCGCCCTTATGTGAGCGCTTTAGGTTTTAGTCGATTCAGTTGCTCGGGAGTGTATTTGAAAATGAGCAAATAGTTTGGATAGATTTTGCTGAAGGCAAAACTTTTCGGTTTATCGATCCGATAATCTTCGATTTTTACCGACCAATAAATTTATACTGAGTTATTAATTGAATTTTGTTTAGAAAATAGTTTTATGAAAAAAATTGAGCAACATTTCAGCTAGTGAAACTAACTTCAATTTCATAGTGGTGTAATCCTTCCACATTTGAATTACATCTGTAAAGTGCTACTGCTGCCATTTCAAGCTATACCATTTGAGATTACTTTTTGTCGAAATTTTGAAAAATTCTCTTAACTCATAGTCGCGACAAGAAACAAATTAAGTTTTATTTTATATGGTATCTTAAAAATTGCCATAAGGTTATTCGAGATTAATCGAAATTCTCGTATTTTGACATTTCGGTTTCGTCATATGTTAACAACTTATTGACAATTGTGAAAATAGAGAAAGCGCCTCTCGAGGAAGAAAGTTAAAATGATGCACCTGATAAAATGACATTTGTCACAAATGCGACGAAAGAAAATTTAGCAATGCGGTAGTTAAAAATTGTTTTTATAGTCCAAAATTGGAATTATTTACAATTATTAGCAATCCGGTAAGTAAAAATTACGTTTACAGTTCAAAATTGGAATTGTTTATAATAATTTCGAACGTCAAATTATCAGGTAGCTCAGTTTAAAAAATTTCCACTAGGTGGAATCCGTGATGCTCCAATCGTCAAGAGGCACAGAAAACAAAGTATATACAGAAGGAAAACTATGAAGAGAATTTTTTCACTCTTTTTAAATCATATTTTTACACAAACAACAATTTGAAAGAGAATCATTTGGTTTTACGTAAACTCTCAATATTTTTTAGTAGAACAAAACCAGTAAACATTTTCTATAATTAAATCGTGCACTCATATGTACATACTTAAAAAAATACAGTCAAACCTGTTTTTGTGCGGTCTTTTTTATGCGAATTTGTTTTATGCGGTATATGAATATCGAGATTCTGTTCAGCCATTTTCATACCTATTGCATCAGCCAAGTTCATTAATCATTACACATGCTCAATATTCTTATAATATTCCATATTCCAGCAAATTTCACACAAAGAATATAATTTAGTTAAAAGAAATGTTTATTTCACAACCAAGGAAATGCGTAGTAATAGCACACTGATTGTTAACCTTGAACATAAACTAAAAAAATATACGTAATGATGTAAGAAAAAAGGAAATTTACCGTTTTATTTAAAAATGAGAAATTAAATTTTTTTTAAATGTTTCCATGTGTAATTTAATTATTTATTTTGTTTGGAAATCACTTTCTCGCCATTTAGTAAAACTTTGACATATGTATTTTGTAAGGGAGACTTTTTTTATGCGGTCCCTCTTCACCGCATAAATAATTTTTTTTTGTAATTTTTGTACAAAATTATTTATTATAGCGATTTATGGAGTTTATGAATATTTTTTTTTTGTGCGGATTCTTTTGTACGGTCTCTATCTACCGCACAAAAACAGGTTTGACTGTAATTTTCGTTCCCTTCATTAAATCTCTCTCTGCGGAAGGAGACAAATATTTTTTTTTTTATTTATTTCCTCGGGCGGGAACGAAATTCAAAAAAATAAAATACCACTCCTCATATAAAAAACAAAGGGAAGGGAATGAAATAGTTATCAATTTATTTCTTTTCTAAAGAGAGGAAACAAAAATTTATTTATAAACAACTAAACGAAGGAGAGGAGCGGAAAATAAACAAAAAATCGAAATTATAAATTTTAAATTTGTTCACTTTTACAATAATTACATAGACCTGACATAATATTATGTTAATTTTATAATTTATTTTTTGTTTTAATTTCAAGCGAAAATGACCGAACATATTTTTCATAATATTGTTAAGTATTACATTTTGTTCTACCAGTATAACCTTTTTTTTAAATTGTCAACATTTTAAACCATTAATTACTACAGAAGTGTTTATTTTATTAATGAGTGACAAAAGATTATCTGGGATTGTTTGTGCTATTCCAACATGTTTGGCAACCAAACGGTACTCTCCTAATCGAAAATTTTATAAATTTCCTGGCCATGAAAGTTTCTTGTATCAAAGCTGGTTATCCAAATGTCAAATAGATACGAGTAAAATAGAAAAAATATCTTGCGGGTTTGTGATATTCATTTTTTAGATGAATTTAAGGGAAAGAATAGGTTAAAAAAAATGCTCTTCCCAAATTGTGTTTAAAACGACCTTATGAAAATTCTGTTGAGGAGATCCCCGCAAAATATAGAAACATTAAGACGTACTCATCAAAATATATAACAAATGAAGAAACGCAAGGTTTACAACTAGCAGATTTACGTAATTTTCCAACCAGCTCCTCATATAAGTTTGATGAAGATTCGTGTGCTTCTACTTGCAATAGTTGTAAAAAGTTTCAGAACTTTGCGAATATACCAAAAATTGTATTTTAAAGCGTGTCGTTTTTGGCACCAGCTTAATAAAAAATTTAAAAAAGAAAAATTTAGCGTTGAAAGAAGAAACCGAAAAGTTAAAATGTCATAATGTGCTTGGTGTTTCGATTAGCAATTAAGAAGTAAATGAAAATAGCAAAGAGTTCGCTAAGCTATTGATTGTTAAGAAACATAAATATACCAGTTATCCCTCCAACCAAAAATTAATTGCCCAACAACTGTTTTTTAAATCACCAGCAACATATCATTACATGCACGATATCTTGGGATTTAATTTACCTTCTTGGCAAAGCATTGTAAATTGGAAAGTAATAAAACATTTGAAGTCTGGATTCAATCAACAAATAATTCAAAATTAAAGACTTATCTCAAATTCAAAGGAACGTGGTATTAGTGTCTGACGAAGTCATGATTCGCCAATCACTTGAATATGATTCGTTTCATTCGATTTTGCTACGAACATTAAAGGTGATGATTTAGTGAAAATTATTAAACTGAATATTTCATTACTATTTGGAATAGGGTTTAAAGTAAATTGTGCTGTGTATGATCAGGGACCAAATAATCGTTTAGCTTTAAAAAATCTTGGAGTAGAGACAGAAAAGCTTTTGCTTTTTTTTTACGTAAATAACCAACAAATATTTGCGTTGTACGGCGTGCCGCATTTATTAAAATCGATACGTAACAGTTTATTAAGTAGTGATTTAAAGTGTAGCGACGGTGTTGTATGTTGGAATGTACTAACTGAATTATATTTTTCCGACTCAGCAAATATAACCAGGCTGTGCCCGAAATTAACTTCCCAACACATAAATCCAAAAAAGTTTGAGAAAATGCGCGTTAGTTACGCAACCCAAATATTCAGCTGGACTGTGCCATATGCTATCCGAACAATGGATCATTTTAATCAGTTTTCTCCTAACGTTAAAAAATGATCATTACCAACAGCAAATTTTATAGAAAAATTTGATATGACTTTTTATACTTTTTGTTTAACTTTTATTATTAGAGAGCTATAAGCAAATGAAGAAATATTTTTCCTCCTTACAAATCAGCTAAACTAGGATCCAATTGAAAATTTATTTGGTTTAATTCGGCAAAGAGGCAGTGTAGGTAATCGTCGAAATCCTTCCGTAAAGGAGTTTAATGATTTATTAGGCCAGATTATGTCTATTAAATTTTTGAAGAATTCAGCTTTAACAAACTGTGGTGAAGATGACGATGAACTTCTTATTCAAGATCTTATATGTTCAAGTGAATTTTCACCTAAGACGCCTTCGGAATTATGTGGGAACCAGAATACTGACGTATCTATTACTGACCAGGAAGATATTAGAGAAACACATATTTCGGATTCCTCAAACCATACAAATTTTGAGTTAAGAATGCTGGACCAAGTTGGCTCAATTAATGATGTAAACTTGATCTTCGGGTATGCCATATTTAAATGTTTACAACAAAGGTATTGTGAAATTTGTGAGATTAATTGGATAAAACAAGAAAAAGACAGCATTGCAATTAATACGGAGTATTTCATTTTTATGAAAAATTATATTAAGGACCATAGTTTTGGGTATATTCGCGCTCCAACGGAATCCTTATTTAAAATTTTCAAACCACATGCACCATGGCACCATGTTAAAAACTTAAAAAAACAAATTATTGAAGAATGCGTTAGTTATTCTAATCAAAATTCAAGCAATAAATATTGGTTCTCCTCATCAAATCCTTGCGCAGAACATAATTACAAATTATTAGACTTCCTAATATTAGTACTTCTAAGAAAACACACAAAATGGATTTTTGTAAAAAAGACCGCCATTAAAAGATAATTCATATTAAATACCTAATTATATCAGGGGTACAAATTGAAAATGCGGGATTGATAACAGATGGCGTTACTAACGCTATACGCATCAGGCAGTACTGTGACTATGTTCATGTCAAAGCTACGTCTTATAGCTTTAATTTTCAGTATGTGTCAATTTGTCGCAGTGTCAAATTCATAGTTTTTTTGAGCTCTCAATATGTCGAGTTTCGTGCCAACAAAACAGCATTTGCGGGAAGTTTTAATTTACTTCTTTAATTTGAAGAAAAGTGCTGCTGAAGCACATCGATTGGTCTCCGAGACTTATCCGAGTCATGTTCCATCGGTTTCAACGTGCGAGAGATGGTTTGTGCGGTTTAGAAGTGGTGATTTTGACGTTGAGGACAAAGAGCGGCCGGGCCAAGTGAAAAAGTTTGAGAATGCTGAATTGGAGGCAATACTCAATGAAGACTCGTGTCAAACTCAACAAGAGCTCGCAGATTCATTGGGAGTGACACAACAAGCCATTTCCCATCGTATAAAAGCCCTCGGAATGATCCAAAAGCAAGGACATTGGGTGCCGTATGAGCTGAAGCCGAGAGACGTCGAGCGCCGTTTTTTTGCATGCGAACTGCTGCTCGAATGGCAAAAACGGAAGGGTTTTTTGCATCGCATTGTCACTGGTGATGAAAAGTGGATCCGTTACGATAACCCGAAGCGCAAAAAATCATATGGTTACCCCGGCCATGCATCATCATCGACGGCCAAACCAAATATTCACGGCGCCAAGCTCATGCTCTGTATTTGGTGGGACCAGCTGGGTGTGGTGTATTATGAGCTATTGAAATCGAACGAAACCATCACAGGAGCACTATACCGAACTCAATTGATGCGTTTGAGCCGCGCACTCAAAGAAAAACGGCCACAATACGAGCAAAGACACGACAAAGTAATTTTGCAACATGACAACGCTCGGCCACATGTTGCAGCGCCGGTCAAAACATACCTACAAACGCTGAAATGGGAAGTCTTACCCCACCCGCCGTATAGCCCAGACATTGCTCCTTCCGATTACCACCTTTTCCGATCGATGACACATGGCCTAGCTGACCAGCGCTTCCATTCTTACGAAGAAGCCCAAAAATGGGCCGATGACTGGATAGCAGCCAAGCCGGCCGAATTTTTTCGCGACGGTATCCGTAAATTGCCAGAAAGATGGGAAAAAGTTGTGGCTAGCGATGGACGATACTTTGAATAATTCATTTGTTACCATTTTTTCAGAATAAACGTTCAAAAATAGAAAAAATCCCGCATTTTCAATTTGTACTCCTGATACATTTTTCTCTTTTTATTTATTTATTTTATTTCATTTACTTCAATTGGTAACATCTAAAAATGAAGAACAAACATTTTACCAATCGTAAGGCTCAGTGAACGTAAACGCCCATCATAAATCCAAATGGAAAAATTCGTATACATAACAATCAATAAATCATTCGAAAATAGAGCCTACATAACTTATGCCATCCGATATAAATATTTATTTATGATAGTAAAAATTTGGGCTCTTATTTCTGTTGCACTTCTAAAAATATCGTATTATTTTATGTAAATTTAAGATAACAATTTACAGCCGTAATACAAATAATTTGAATTAATCTGTTTCACTATATAATTCGTGACACACAGTTTTAATTTTAAATTCATACATCAGTTAAGTTTAAAATTCTTTTGAACTATTAAGCCACCAAACCACTAAAAAGAAATATCAGTATCTATTTTTGCTATCACAGTTACTTTGAATCGGATAGATCGTTTCCTCCGTTTCGTATGATTTTTTTGCAAAACAATATAAAAATATTCAAAAGAAAGAGAAGTTTGTTGTCTGTATTAAATCAATAAGATTCTTTCGGCTTTTTATAGACACAATATATTAATAATAATGGCATTCCACCAAAAAAGTAGAAATATCAAAATCCCCCCCCCCCCCCCCCCCCGTACTTTAACCCGAGAGTCTCAATACAAAATGTATTGACTCTAAAAATGAAAACCTTTCCATGAGTTGTCTGTGTAGTAGTTTGGTTTCGTACCGATAATCTCAAAACAAAAAGTTATTTATAAAAAGCCCATTTTTTATAAAAAGCCGAAAGAATCTTATTGATTTAATACAGACAACAAACTTCTCTTTCTATTATTCGTGTGGGCATGAAACACACAGAAATAAAAAGTTTTCCTTGAGTTTTTTTGATTTTATAATTCGCTAAGTCACTACGTTCTTGCCTCATACTTAATGTATGAAATTGGAATTGTAGTTTTGTAGTTTGGTCGTAGCTACCTGATGAGTAGATCGAACTTTTTGTTTTGAGATTATCAGTATGAAACAAAACTACCACACAGAAAACTCAAGGAAAGATTTTCATTCTTAGAATCAATACATTTTGTATTGACTCTCGGGTTAAAGTACGGGGGAATTTTGACATTTCTACTTTTTTGGTAGATACATATATTACAAATGACTGGCCTCTTCATTTTTTCTGATTGAAGTCGAAAAATGTTGTGAATACCATTATTATTATTAATATTGTGTCCATAAAAAGCCGAAAAAATTTTATAGAAACAAAGTAGTGTTGCAGTCTTAGGTAAATTATATAAATTGAGAAAAACGTAAACAGACCGACAAAATGATTATCCGAAGTAATTAACAATGCACAATAAAATATGCAAAACCAAAAGTAAGAATGTATAGAATCGATGAGGAAATTCATCAAAGAGAATAATAAATGAATTTAATATATTTAAGAGACAACCATCTCAACTGAAGACGACTACTTGGAAGGGACATCAGAAATAAATCAAAAACAACTATAGAGGCCTGTTTTGGACATACCACAGGTGCTCTTCCTAAAATATTGTTTGTTAAGAAAGAGGATTTCAACCTCATGAATATACTCCACTCAGCGAGAAAAATGGTTTAAATTTCTGGATATTAAACCAGAACTAGCCAGCTTAACAGCTTTTCCCGTACAATGCATACGACACAGTTCATCCATCTTATTCATTCTGCACAATTATTCCCACACAATCATCCCTATCATTCTTCTCCGGGAAGAGAACTAAAACGTCAAATAATAAATTAATTTTAAACAAATTCTATTCTAATTTTAATTTTAATTTCACTTTTCCAGAATATTTTAAAATTAAATCTTCCTTTTTCACAATTCCATATTTAGAAATTTCTATTTCAATTGAGAATAAATTATGCGGGAACAATTATGCTGAACGAATTATATGGAATGAACTGTGTGGGAAGTGAAAATGATTCAATTTTAATGATCTTTGATCATATCTTGAAAGCATAGAAATAACAAGTTATATAACTATTACGGTGCGGAATAACGTTGATGATCGAGATCATAAGGAAATATTCAAATTCGATTAGTAGATTTAGTTGATCAGCTAATTCTGTGCATATCAAAGTGATTTAGAATTAGCTAATTCTGTGCATATCAAAATGATTTGAATTAATTAATATTGAGAAGGTTGCGGCGGAAATATTTTTTGTTGTGGCCAACTGGCTCCGACAGACATTTCAAAGAAGAGACTAATTGGTGATATTAAACAAATATTCGAGCGTTCAAAAAATAATCAGCTGTGGGAACCATTCCAGCTTTAAGAATTAACCGAAATAAGCCAGAAAGAGATAATCACACATTTACAAAACCAATCGCAAAAATAGGTTATGAATGCATAAATGATTAAAATATTGGAAGAATAAATCACCGCTCTGTTTTTAGCCACGATGATTTATCGATTCAAAGCGCGTTTTCCGGCTGTTTTTTAACTTTATTAAATATTATAATAACTTTTTATAAACATTTTAAATACTCTAAAAGGGGGGGGGGGGGGGGTAGCTTAAAAATTAGAATGGATTTTTATTTTCCGGAATATAATTTTTTCTGGAAAATCAAGCGTTCCACTCCATTTTTAAAACTAAATCTCTATTTTTCAAATATTTCAAAATTTTTATAACTGTAGTGAAATGAAGACCTTAATTTTATTTTGCTTCATAAAAGTCAAAAACAGCTAATATGCTTTGATTGCTTATTAAAGCCAAAATTTGTTTTCGGTCATTAATGCCTCGGGCCTTATTTGTGGCCCTTAATTTACCAGCAGCCCTCGCAAAAATGTTTTACAACAAATCTTACTCAATACCATCAGCGCAATGCGAAATGTTGCAAGCTATGCTACAATTAGAATTTGATTTGCTGTTACTCAAATATTTCCGACACAAGTACACAGTTTGATGGTATTGGACTCGCGACCTATTCAATTTCTGTAACCGGACACATTTTTTCAGTTCGATGTTAAGCTTTCTTAGAAAGAAGCTGATCAAAAGGGAAGAAACTTATAAAAAAAGCGAAGGGCTATCGAAAAGGAAATATTTAGTATTCGAATACATTTTGTATATAGACACTTTCAAAATTTAAAAATTAGAAAATTCACTGGAATATTTTGTTTCTTGGCATTTTAAGCCCAAATTTAAAAATATTACAGGACTTACTTAAAAGCTGATTAAAAAAATTCTTATATTTGACCTGTAATTTATGTACCCAACCAAACGTAACTCACCTTCACTTCAAATTTATTCAAAATTAAGAAATAGAAAAACTTTAATTAAAAATACCAACAACAACAAAATAGATTATACCTATTTACCAGGATATAATACCTTTACACTCAGCAATCACCAACGAAACAATACAAAAAAATATCGACAAAAAACACACTTCACGCGATTCCACGGGGGATTAAACAAAATATACAGCCGGATTCCCATAAGGAAGTAAATAAAATAATTGAAAAAAAAATCCGTTTTATACCAGGCAATCCGTTTCATTTTTTTCCCAATAGAAAAGCAGTAAAAGTAAATAAACAAAAAAATGATTCCATTTACTCAACATTATCATTCAAGATTTATAATAAAAAATTTCCGTTAAACTTTTTAATTCCCTTTATACGTGAAAAAAAAATAAAAATGTCGTCACACAAATATCGTCTTTAACACGAATAACGATTTTTGTTGTGTGCTATTGTGTGTTGAATCTAGATCGCGATACAAAATTGTGTAATACTGTTGTCATGTGATAACAGACGACATATCGACATTTTCTTACTGTAATTGTGTATACCTTTGTACTCATGAAGTATATAGTAAATAAAAATAATAAGAAACTGCCGCATCACCACACCAAGCGATCATTATGATAAGGCACATTTTCCCAAGTTCTATTATTTCCTAGAAATATGTTTTCCTCTTTCGCCTCTACACACTTGATTATTGATTTGGGGAAAAATATTTACGCTGTCATTTTGATTTAAAGTATTTTCAAATGAAACATAAAAATTTCCTCCATCTACAAAAGCAAAATAATTACGCTTAAGGGAAAGGTAATATGTATATAGGAGTTACTAGTTAAACTAAGTAGAGGAAAAGAAAAAAAAAAATGGAAAATGTGATGCCTTGGAAGATAACATAAAATGTATTGCAAAAAAAAAAAAATTGTTGTAAAAGTAGAAAACATGAAAACTTAAGGATTTTTTTTTTTATTATGTAATTCAATTTTCATGTTCTTATTATTTATTATTAACAGTATTCTTTTTTCTTTTGGGTCATTCATTTTCTTTGGGGTTTCCTTTTGATGAAATTGTTCGCCTATTCAATTGGAAATAAAATCGTGAATATGTCGACAAAAATAATCACTCGTTGAATAATAATAATAATACCTAACATGAAGACAAGGGCTGTGGATAAAGTTTGTGTATAGTTGTCAAGAAAAGTTTCTAAGATCTGAGTTTTAAGCTCATATAAGGGGATATTTTTAATATTCCCATAGCCAAAATATATACATACTTATTTCAACTTTAATAAGAAATATAATTAAATTATCTAATTTCAAGTTATTTGAATTCCTTTGAGACAGATCCCGACTAGCTGAATTTCAGAAGATAGGAAATTAGCATTTTTCTTTGTTTGTTTTGTTGAGTATTTAAATTCTTTCCTCACTTGTGGTATTGCTCAGTGAAGTAAACTGAATACATTTTATTTCAAGATTTCTTGCTCAGAATATTTAAAGTAAATAAATGACATTAAATAAACTATGTTAAATTCCTTCACTTGTTCAAACACAGTAAACTAAGGGTTAAACTACACTAACTATGCTTTGCATCAACATTGTTTTATTCCTTAATAGAACGTTACATAAACTAACCGCAATTTTTTTTGTTTTATCTCCTGACCTTGGGATTTTTGGAATTTATCTATTTTAGGGTACCCCGAGTCTAAAAAATTAGGCTTTAAAGTGGTGTCTGTCTGTTAGTCTGTGTCCTCTCAAGTGCTCAGAAAGTTTCGTGCTGGCAATCGGACTGAAACTTCACATAATTTTAGTAAATTTATTTGTGCATAAAGGTTATTTTATAATTTATTTCAGACAATTAAATTTTAACATAATTAATTTTAGAGTACGATTAATTATTAAAACAAGATTAATGGAGATTTTAAGATAGTCTATTTTCGGACTCAAACAAACAAATTAAGAAACTTTCTCGTCGTCCAATTTCTGTTATAAATTTGATGAGAGCAATTCAAGCGCGAACGGCGATGATATAATTGATGAATTTGTTGTGAATACTTCTGTGCTACACTGTAATTCAATTTCTTTCTCTTTGTTCTAACTTTTTAGTAAATTGCAATATCCCTCCAAGAGGCGAACAAATTATAAATATTTGTCATTTTTTACCAAATAATTTAGAATATTTGTGCCCATCTTTGGAAATTTTACCAGGGGTTTTTACTGAAAATTGCATCATAAAAACCGATAATTCTAAATTTCCCATGTCAATATTAAATACAATTGAATTCACAGTCGATATAAAGGAAATAAATATAATGCCAACACTTATAGAAAATTTCGAAGTATTTCAATTGAATAAATGGGCAAATCCTGTAGAAAATAGACTTCAAACCTTAGAGTGTCATGTAAACACTGGTCATCTAAATTCTAAACGAGGAAGAACAAAATTCAATTATCAAAATTTTTTTTTAATGATATCTTCTATTTAGAAGGTATTGAGCTCACAAAACCCGATGTTATTTCACATGAAATCACACTCATTCCTAATTTAAGACCAGTGAACATTAAACCTTAGACCTAGCAGATTAACCTTTTCTACAAAGGAAGAAACAAATAAGCAGGTTGACACTATGTTAGAAAACAATATTATCGAGCATTCTAATCCGATAAGGGAATTCTACCTGATCCATCAAAAATAGATACAATTAAAAATTACCCTATAGATGTAAAACCATTTCTAGGGCTAGCCAGCTACTATAGGCGTTTCATAAATGGATTTTCAGATACAGCCGAACCTCTCACAGTTCTTTTTAAAAAGAATGTTTCGTTTGAATGGTCACCTTTTTGTGAAGAGGCTTTCGGAAAATTAAAAGAAGCATTGATAAATTCGTCCATTTTATGCTATCCTGACTTTACAAAGGCTTTTATAGTTACGATTGATGCAGGTGATGTGGTCATAGGAGCAATATTATCGCAAAATTCTTTAACTGATATCCGCATTCCTATTGCTTATGCAAGTAGGGTGTTGCAGACAGCAGAAAAGAACTATGCGACTATTGATAAGGAGCTACTTGCGATCGTCTGGGCTTTGAAATGATGTCAACCCTATATTTTTGGGCAACAATTTATAATTAGAACGGATTCCAAACCTCTAATTTGGCTCAAATCTATTTCTAATCCGTCGTCTCGTTTAATTCGTTGAAGCATCATGGAAGATAGTAATGATATCAATATAGTAACTAGATCAAAATCCAAACTAGAACCTTCCAAAATAACAACGGAGAATAAAACATAAAATTCCGGCTCAACTAACGATGTTTCAATTAATTCAGATTCACATCCAGATAAGTCACTTTAAAACAGAGCAAAATAAAAATATGATTCAACTCGACAATCAGCGGGAAATAGAAAAAGTATTATACAATTTTGATTATAATCCTCTCGGGGAACATCAGGGTATATATAGAACATTTAAAAGGTTAAAAAATTATTATAAGTTTCCGAAAATGATGACTACCATCCGAAATTTCATCAGCAAGTATTGCTCAATGTCAGAAAAATAAAGTGGGCAAATTAACCAAATGCCCGATGAAAATTACTACGACATCCAAGGTTCCATTCGAAAAATTGTTCTTAGACGTAATGGGACTACTTCCATTTGCTGAAAATGAAAATAAATATATATTCTAACACTTCAACACGATCTTACAAAATTTTCGTTAGCGGTTTATCGACCAAATCAAGAAACTCCCATTATTGCCAGAGCATTCATCAAAATTATTTTCAAGTGTATGTAAAATTTTAAATATCAAAAGGATCAACACGACAGAATACCACCCTCTGTCGAACGGAGCGTTAGAGCGATCTCATAGGACGTTGGGGAAATAGCTACGTAATTTTTGATTCAAATGATGTGAATGACTGGGACAAATGGATCCCAATGGCGTTATTTACTTATAATTCTACTCCACATTCTTCTGCGAATTCCATGCCATTCGAACTTATTTTCGGATTTAAACCAACAATTCCTACATCATTAACCAGAAATCCAGAATCATTATATAACTACGATTCATGTGTCGCTGAATTGAAAAATAGATTTCAAAATTGCTGGAAAATAGCCAGAGAAAATCTCATCCAAGGAAAATTAAAATCAAAAGGTTATTATGACAAAAACGTGAATGTCACAAAATTTCAAGTTGGAGATTTAGTTCTTCTGAAACATGAAGTAAGGAGCAAAGGAAAATAAGATCAATTGTGAAACGGCCCTTATCCTATCTTATAGCTCAATTTTCCAGCTTCCTGAAAAATATCAAAAATCTAGATACACGTTTTGGAATCGTCACCAGCGGACGGAAGATTGCTTTTCTCTGCGTTTCGAAAAGGATTTTATTTTTGGGATTATGGAAGTGCCCTTCTAGGCTAAAAGAGCTTATTTAGCAGCGGGAAATATCGCCACCAAAATTCTAGCCCACACGACGCGCTTAATGAGAAAAACAGGGGAAACACTTGCTTTCAATCATTTATGGCCAATTGTATGAATGGTACTAAATCGCAGTAGCAATTAAATCTTTGTTTTAAAATGTTGTCGATTTTTTTTCACATTCATTTGATATGGAGTGAGCAGGAAAATTATTTTTTTGTAAAATTGTTGGATTTACAAAGTTTAAAGAATTTGAATGAATGAACTTTATAGAATCTATCGATTTCATAAAATTTTCAAAGTTCAAAGAATTTCTAGTATTTATAAAAATTGGGAAATTTTAGAAAAAAAAAAATAGAAAAACAATTGAAATTAGCAGAATTTATAGAACTCTTTGTCAGTTAAAACAATTTATAGAACTTACAGCATCTATAAAATTTAAAAAATTCATAGAACTTATTGAATTTATAAAATTATTTTATAAACTTACTGGATTTTCCACCAGCTGCAACCGGAAAGATCAAGTCTGGAGAGTCCTGTGACAGTGCATAAACTGGAAAGATTGAACTGACATGACAGGCTCACTTGAAATTATGCAAGACAAGTCTGGCCAAAACTAGACTTGGAACACACCAGGACATCGTAAAAGCAATTAGATTTAGATGCAAATTACATATGTATAAGCTGTTTGGACGATGAGGAGGAAGGGACTATGGTTCCCTTCCTTTGCTCATGTCCGGTATTAGCAAGTATAGAGATAGGTTCAAGATGGGGCATGTTTGATAATTTGCACGGTACAGTACAGCGCATACTATTTTCCTTGTGATCTATTTTCTATTGGTGAAACATAGAAAAAATGTACACTGCACCGTACCGTGCGAATTATCAAACAGACCCATGGGCAACCTGGCGGATCTTGACAAAAATAAAGTCGCGATGTTCTACGCTGCCTAAATAGTTCTAAATGTTTCAGTAAGGATGAAGGGGATACATTCTGTGCCACGCCAACTAACCTAACCTACTGAATTTTTAGGCTTTGCAGAATTAATTCGTTTCATAGAATTCTAAGAATGTATTGAATTTATAGAATTTTTAAAATAATCCAAATTTGAGTTTGTAGAATTTATAGAACTGACAGATTTGACCAACTAATATAGATTCTAACGTGAATCTATAAAATTTAAAGAATTTATAAAATTTATAGAATTTGTGGAGATTTTATAATTTATAGAATTGATGGAATTTATAAAATCCTTAATATTTATATCAATTTATAGGTTTTATAAACATATTGAAATTTAAATAATTACAGTCTTTGAAGAACTTACAAAATTTATAGAATTTGTAGCATTTACAGAATTTTTAAGAACTACTAAATTTATGAGGTTTGCATAATTAAAATAACTTACTTAATTTTAAAACTTTATCGATAGAATTTATAGAATTATCCGTAGAAGTTATTAAATTTATAAAATGTATAGAATTATTTAAGCTCATAGGATTTATCGAAATTTTTGAATTTATGAAATTTTTAGAATTCAAAGAGTTTATAAAATTAAAAATTATGAAATTTTTAGAATAACTAAAGTTTGGGTTTGTAGAATTTATAGAACTGACAATTTATACAATCCATTACATTGATGGAATTTATAAAATTAATAAAATTTATTGAATTTATGGAGCTTATAAAAATATTAATTTATAATATTTATAGACTTTGTAGAATTTAGAGAATTTATAAGAATAAGAAGAAGAACTAAAGAATTTATGAGATTTGTAGAATTTAAAGAACTTAGCATCGCAGCTTGCATTGTATGAACGACGCTAAAGAAAATAAATCGATGATTTTTTTTATATCTCAACGGTTCATTCTAACTAAAAACAGAACCGGCACAATTATAGAAGTTCGAGGGGAACCTTTTTTATAAATCAAACGTAGGTGTCTCAAAACCGAATAATTAAAGAGGGGAAAATCTTGGAACTATAAGCCTAATAAGACTGAATAATGGTATTAAAATAAAAGCAGCTAAAATCCATGATATTGACAAACTACTTAAAAAACATTTTGGAACTGAATGGCAAAAAATGGATGATTCAAATTTTTATAAAGATGTGATAGACCATCATGAACTGTACATAGATGCAGATAATGAAGTTATTAACTGCAATTAATATAACATTTTTTAATAAAAGCAGTACTCACAAAATTCAAAAGTCCCAACATCGCAGCAGTAGTAGTACTTGAATTTTTCCTAAACTCAAACTGAGAATCTGAGATAACCTTATTTATCGAAAAGAATTAAATTTTCTTATCATTTTATATTTATGGCATTGTCCAACTAAATACGAGTTGTTTGGCGATTTTTCACCATCCGCCATTGAGAATAAATGAATTTAAAAATTAGGCAAAAATGATGGTGAAAATATGAAAATATAACTGTTAATTATCCAGTACATTTTCTGAATTTATTGAATCCTTCAGGATTAACATCGTTTAAATTAAATTTTAAAAATATAAAAATGAATTTAAGAAACTTAGTACTCAAAAAATGGCTTTATAATGGGAAGCGAGCAGCTGTGAAAGGAATCAAATCCAATGTGGTTCAAATGAATTTGTCAGAAAAATTCATTTCCTTAAAGAATATAATTGGAAACATCGAACGACTCCGCTATTTCGTTTAGCTTATGAATTGTTATTTCCATAAATAAATCAAAAGTTGAAACCTTTGGAAGAATAGATTAATATCTACAATCTACTTGAACCAGTTTCCAGGCACAGTTTGTTTTGACTAACTGTTCTGTTAGTCTTTCAACTGTTAAAAATAAATGTGTAGAATACAATTTGCTGCAAAGCAGCAGCAAACGTTTAAACCGCCTACTCTGTTTAAGGAGCAAGCAGGCTATAGTGTGATGAGAGGCTGTCTCGGTTGTTTTTGATTTCACGATAAACACCTCGGCTCCGATAACATCCATTTTAAGTTTGAAACATGGAATTGTCTCCATCAACTCTGGAGACAACGCTGCAGGAAAAAAAAACTAATCGGCAGTAACATCATCGTTAACAGTACCTATAGAGTAACTCTCTGTTGTAACAATTACGACTACATGGATAAACCAAATTTTGCATCCGTCTTTTGATTTTATAGTACCAATATCGTCAATTTGTGATGGATTTCTGTAAACAATGTAACTTTTACAATAATATTTCAAGGACGTCACTTAAACATCACATTTGTGAACGTTCACCCCCTTACTAAGGTGCGGCCTGAACGATGATCAGATCGAAACCGTCTTGGACAATATTCCGCAAAATGACGTTAAACTTGTATTGAACGAGTTCAATGCTCAAATTAGAGTGCATATCGTAACACCGTTGGCATAAACTCCTTGCACCATACTTCTAATACCAACGAGATGCGCACCCCCTAGCTAGCTTTATTCTAAAAATTGGTGGTTGCCAGCACATACTTCCCACCAATCCTACAATAAAGCCAACAATAATTGGACTTGTATGCATACTAATTTATATACATTCAAACAAAATCATTTTTATTCATTCATACGCCAAAAAAATTTTTGAACATAGTATGTATTCTATTATGTACTTTTATTGTTTTTGTTTTTTACGTGAATGTATTACAAAGGAAATCTTTACGCGTCTATAACTTTGGAGTCCGACCACCTAAAGATTTTAGTCATACCATTTTTTTCTTATCTAATCAAAGTCTATAAGTCTGTCTTTGTTTCATGAAAATCGGATAAGTACTTTTCGACTTAATACTTGTTAACAGACATCAACAGCCGGGATATAAGGCATCTTTCTCACTCTGGCGCTTCGCTTGAGTTGAGATGCCTAAAACTAGCATATTCCTCACTATTAATTTACAAAACCTATCTTTTCCTACACCTTTGTAACAACACGTTCCTAATCCATTTCTATTTCTCTAATTTATTTAAAACCACAAATTTTTACGTTTTCGACTTTTCAGAAACTGTTTTATAAAACAAGTTTCTACAGTTTAAAAAACAAAAACAATCTTTAAAGTTCTAAATTATTAACAAATTTTGAGTTTGCAGGAAATCAAATAAGATGGAATAGACTGCTTCTAAACGACTCATCTCTTATCGCTTCTCTTTAGACAGGCACATCTTCCAAGCAACAACCTCTCTTGCTTTAATGCGATATCAATGTCGAGATACCCTACCACCGGTAGGGTCTGAAAAAGTGCGGAACGAGATATCACAGAAGGAAAATTACAAGACACTGGGTGAGGTGAGGATGACATCTGCAACACAATTCTCAATTATTTATTTATTTCATTTCATTATAAAATATCTTTAATATAATATATAATGAAATAATACAATTATTTGGGTTACGAGTATTGTAAGCAGTACAGAAATTTAAGTTACAGATGAAAAAACATTTAAGAACTTTATATACCATACATAAAGATATCTAAGGGGAAGTAAATTTAGCTGCTGAAAAAAATGCGAGCGTTGGTATTCTTCTACGGCATCCATAAATCAGCTTGACAATTCTTTTTTGTGCAATAAACAAATCGTCAATATTTGAAAAGAAGATGCCATCCCAACATGTAATACCATACATTATTATTGATTCAAAGCACGATATACTAGCTTTCGTAAGGTAATACTAGCGCAGTATTTAGTAAGATTGTAAAATTTATAAGTAACAGTTACAACAGTTACGCTGTTAATGTGGGCATTCTAGTTTAATTTAGAGTCAACTGTTAAGCTTAAGTATATAAACTTAAGTACTTCATCAATGGTAAAATACTGTGATGTGCACTGATTTCTCACACATGAGTATGGATGATATGCTATAGGGCCGAAGTTTGCCACGTTAACATACCTTCCTAAGTACATTACTTTTGACTTCTCACTGACAGCAAGCCTATTAGAAAAGAAACATTTTCCGAATAGGTTGCCTGCCTTCGATGAGAAAGCCAATGCCAGATCGTTCGCAAAAGCCGTGGCGCGTCCCAAGTGGTTAATTTCAAAGATGGAATTGAAATAAATCAGGAATAAAATACGTCCAAGAACGGAGCTTTGGGGGACACCACAGTTTTAACCCCAGGGTGGCTCATGGTATCACTTATTTTTTTACTTTTAAATTTTTGAGACGGTGCCTTAATTTTCGAGATAATTTTTTAAGTTAATTGATATTTTTCAGGAACATTGCATTTATACTTGTCTTTAGATGATCGCCTAATAAGACATACTTAATTTATTGTAGAGACATTTTGCGTTTTATTATTTTGTACAGGTGTGTTCGATTTAAGACAAATATGCCGTTGGTCAGAAAAGTGAATAGATAAATTTTGAATTGTGTAATTATAGTACAGCCACCACTTTTTACAAATACATTCTTTTCTTATTGCTTTGTCTTATTTAAAATATTAATCTTAAGAACACCTAGTATATCAATGTTTGTCTTCATAAGTAAACGCAATAGCTCTTCTAACTCACCACAGAACTCATCAATATTTCCATTGTTAAAGCGACACTCCATAATAAGCTCCATAATTAGTTTTGTTTAGCAAGTTTCATGTCTAATATGATAATATATGCAGTAGATATTGTAGCGATGAACGCACAGTGTTTTTATGTAAATACATAAACCCCTACACCACCAGATCGCTACTTATCATTACAGCACGCTTTGAGGTTGTATTCTGGTAAGTAAAATTCCGTAAATTCATTCAAAGTTCGCTCTTAAGCTTCTAATATTTTGTTGCAGAATAATAAAATTACTCATGTTGTTTTGAGTTTAAAAGCAGATAATAAGATTGACGAATGTTAAATAAGCGAGTTTTATTGATATGTTTAGTTTCTTGGATTATAGATATCCGATTCTCGACATTGCATCGTAAACAAAAAATGCCAGATTTTAAAAAATATAAACAAAATACTTGAAATATCGGAGTCAACACAGAACGGAATCAGATAAGAAATGCATTTTACTTAACATATTATACTCCTTTAGATTCCTAGTCAGTAACTGGAGCCGGACATCTCTCTTGGTGGCGGCATGAAATGTCCTGGAGTGCGGTGAGATACTGCATTATATAGATCTTAGCTCCGTATGATTTCGACGAAGTTCCGGATGTTTTCAAGTATTTCTATTTATCCAGATTGCTGATGGAAATTGTTTTAATTACTCTCATTTGCGATAAAATTTTGTTTTTTAATTCCTTTGTTGCTAGTTGAGCAATAAAATAGGGTTGTGAATTTGATTGTGCTTTATGTGACCCGTTCTGATTGAAACGAATTGCTTTTGGCCTGATTTTGTAGGTACAACTGATAAAATATCATTCAATTCAATTTTGACCCCGATCTTTTCGATTGTATTCATAATGAGTCCTAGAATGTCATTATGTTGTAGTGGAAGACCTCTAATAACATCGTTGGTTTAATACATCAGTTGATTAGGCCTGTTATAAGCGGCCTCAATGAAGTTTGTTGTTATTAACCTTCATCCTGCTAGAAGAGTCTTTGAGACTCATGTGTTTATTTTATAGAGATTTCAGTTGCTAAAAATATAATTATGGAATTGAAAAATCAGTAATTTTTCCTCATTTTTAATAAATTATGAATTTAAAAATATAAAATATTTCGCAATTATTTATTTTACAACAATTCTTGTACAATTCTATATAAAGAGTCTCAGAGACTCTTCTATTAGTTTATGTTATGATAAATTACTATCATTGTGAAGGTTAAATATTACTTTTTCATTTATTTTTCCGAGCAAGAAAATTTATTTTGTTCCTCCAATTTATGCACTGTAGCTCTCAAAATAATATTATCCGATTTAAGGAAGAATACTTCATTCCTTAGTAGCTCAAGGCCAGTTAACTGTTTCTTCATCCGCTTTAGCTGGTTCCAGATATCTGCTAGATTTACGTTGGCATCAGTGTCAGTGGGATCATCATTCACATCTACGATGAACTTATTCGTAGTGGAGCGACAGACCTCGCATAGCCATTTTGTTGACCGGTTTTTAATGCCGTGCCACATCTTTCTTGATATTACAGCGCAAGCCACATGATACAATTTCTCGCACGTGCCTCCGCAGTTTACGCCCGGAAATCTCTCTTTTGTGACCTTCAATGTGCACGTATTACTAGGGCATCCAGTATTCCGGAATACCGTCCCATATTTTAATTTCGATTATTCCGGAATTGAAAACTTAATTCTGGAATTATCGAAATTCTATTTGTCACAATAATTTTAGTAGTTTCAACATAATTTCATGTAATTATAGTATTTCTTGTACGAGAGAACAGTGAAACATCTCGAAAGTGATAACTCAAGAGTCGTAGAAATTTTGGTCACTTTATGGAGGTGGTCAATTTGAAAATTGATCGTCTTGACAGAAACATTTTCTTCAATTGTAACAAATTATTTTGTTACAAATATTATAGATAATATTCCAGGGGCTCACAAAAGGTGTCAATTTAGAGAGCTGTTCAAAATTGGTTACTTTTGAAAATTTTACTGTGGTTCTCTTTTGCGTTCACTATAGGATATGACACCTAATAAACGGATTACGAAACAATAAATGCTGGTCCCTAAAAAATGCATTGTATCCATTCCTAAAATACACCTGTCCAATAAGTGTTGTTTTGCTTCTTAGTTTTCAAAACTACCAAAAGGTACTTTGTTCATTCCAAATTCAGAAAGTCTCTCGTCGTTACAATTCCGGTATAGATTTGATGAGAACAATTCAAGCTCCGACGGTGATGATTTATCTGAACAATTCAATAATTTTGGACCTTGGTCCAGAATGCTGATTGCTTGTTTGTTTGTTTCAACACAAAATAAATAATTTAATTAGTTCTTCAGGAACGAAAAAAAAAACAAAAGTGTATCTACAAAATTCCTTAAAATTATTTTATTGATTTACCGCTAAGAAAATTAATGTTTGCTGGTCTTTTCAAATAAATTTGTGGCAGCCAAAGTTTAAAAGTGAAAAAATATTCAATTTTGTTAGTTGATTTTAGTGTTTCTGCTATGCCAATTTTGCTCACCTAATATGATGTATTTATCATACACTGTTCCTAAAACTAAAAGAATATTAAGTAGACGGAAATTTCATTCGCATTGACCGGTGGAGGTATATAAAATGTAACAATAAATAGTTTACCTGAACAACAAGAAATTTCAGCTGTAACCAGCTCACCTCTTCCGACTGGTGCAATATTGCCTTGCTTTATTTCCAAAGTAGATAGGTAGTACAAACACACGCCCCCCCTCCCCCCCCCCCAACGATCAGCAGGCCGATTAAACCTCAAAATATTGTACCCCGAAATATGAATCATTGTATCGGAAATACCACCACGCAACCACGACTCAGAAATGCAAAGTAGAGGAATGTGAAGAATCGTAATGCTTAATTAAACTGCGTTATTGAGGTATCCAATTGCGATAGAACTATTATCGGATTTCAGTTTTACCGAGTTAAATGAATCACCAACCATTCCCATCTCAATGAAGTTTATATACCTACATCCTTTCCAAAATTCTAGAAAATAAGAAAAACTTAATTACAACTGCATAACGATTTAGATAACTCTGGATTTAGAGTTGCAATCCGGTTTTTTGATAAATTGCTCTTCCTTTTGGTAAAGGGTTTAATATCCATTCCTACTCGTCGTGGAGATTATGCGGTAGATCCACTTTAAATGATCTATACGCTACACAGTTACTTAGCCTTTTCAATTAGAATCCGTTTCCTTTTTGATAAAATTTACAACATCTTCCATCGTTGTTTGAGGAGTCAAACGAGTAATGAACAGCTATTTAATTTCTGGAACTGATGTAATTAGAGTTAAAGATGCTTTACTAAGCAAGACACTATCATTCTCACTCAAATCAACGCGTGCAGCAACGACAATAGCCACATTTTTGGCATTTAATGTTACGTGTGGTACTGAAGAAGCACTGCTTCCCAAACTGGTGTTTTTCACTTCATTAATTTTCATATCTACCATTTGTGATATGACACCATTTAAGTTTCCAAAAAAGTTTGAAAATTCCGTAATAATTCGTTGCATTTCATCCGTTTGAGCCCATAATAATAATTTGGTAAGCAAAAAACTTTCCAGAAGAAGAGAAGACGGCTATTACTTGTCCAGTTCATAAAAAAGTAGATCGGTTAAATTGCAAGAACTACCGCGGTATAGTTTGCTGAACGCAGATGACAAAATTTTGGCTAGCGTATTCAATTGGCAAAGTTATCAACATTCAGCGAGATAATCTTGGGAACTTACTAGTATAGTTTTCGTTCAAATAGGTCAACGACGAATCAAACCTTTACTCTGAGTATGAAAAGAACAACTTGTATAGTATACGGCCTATTCGTAAACTTTCAACAACATTAAGAGGAACACATTTTGGAACGTCTGCAGAATTAATTTTTAAACCCAATGCTTCATAATTCTGTGCAGTTTTTTTCTAATTTACCCGACGAGTATTTTTCGGATATTTAGTTTGGAGATATAAAAATAGGAATACATTTATAATTCGATGGGATTTTTTTTATGGGCTACCATAGTTCCTAATTTTGTATGTGTTTGATTTACATGACTTTTAAATAGCCTGGACGAGTTGAAATTCTAACTGTTATCTCCTTTTAGGTTAAAATACACCGAAAATCAATTTCGGAATCTATACCATTTTACTTTAAATTGACAAAGATACATTGATCTAAGGCTTAAATGATCTTCCACTTATCTTAACTGAAAATATTTTGAAGTTTATTGTAGGTATAATAACAAATTAAATTTTTAATCTGCTCTGCAAATTTATCCTCATTGTCTGTTTCTCATTATTTAGTAAACCAAGCGTAACAAATATACGCTACACGAGCCAATGATGAAACAAAATTTGAATCTTATTACCTCCATAAAATGTAAACACAAAACGTATATGTAATTAATGAATACACTGCATCATCTACATACATAAATTTATTAACTGCAATGCCAATCAATCAAAACAAATCCAATTCATCTCAAATAAATGATGATTAATTATCTATTTGCTTTTATATAAATACAGCTTAACGCTTAAACATGTAATTAGCATAGTAGGTATATGATTAATTTGTGTCTCAAGGTGAATATTTAAAAATACACAAAACTTAACGTTTTTAATTAGGTTGATTTTATTGCACTTTGTCATTCGGTTACCAAAACAAATTTATTATTAAAGATTTTATTCAAATGACTTGGCATATATGTATATATGTACATATATGGGGTTATATTGAACCCCTTTTACATTATAAACAGACTTTATGTCGCAACGAAAAATAATTTCTTAATTTATTAAATATAAAAAATAACGAAATCAACTACCGTCAAAAATACCCGTAAATAATAAACGTTGCATTTCTATTTTTATTTATCTTGGCACGTGTTTTTGTTTAGTGATAAAATATAATGATATGAGGATTTTATTATATCGTCTCCCTTTTTTATATGTTATATGCAAGAAAATATACAACATACATATATAGGGAGTCGTTACATATAGAACTATGTATATAAAATAGACATTTTATTACAAAACATAATAATTAATCCTTTTTTTTATTTAGTTTAACCTCCGTTTTCGTCCTACATCCTTCCGTCGTTTAAAAAGAAAAAATTGTCCGGTACTAGTTTTTTCGACTCGAAACGATAAATACATGTGATAAAATTATGACATTCACTTGTCATTGATTAAAATAAAATCAAAGGAGACAGATAAATGTTAAAATTATTATTTTAAAGCAAAATAATGATTAACTAACCTATATATAAAAAACTGTTGTACTTTTGTTGTTGTTGTCAACGAATACTTGTTTGTTGTTGTCAAGTTACCTCGTACTTTATCTCGTTCTAACTTAACAGTACTTAGCAAAAAAAAAAAACAAAAAAAAAATATCTACCAACAAACACTAGGCTATTATATAAATCACTTGCCTTGAAAAAAATATTTTAAGCAAATCACTTTCTTTTTTTGTGGAAAATAAACAAATTTTGAAAAACACTTTACAAAAAATACAACACTGTCACTAAATTTTCACAATAAACAATTTTTCACTTGATTTTATTTAAAATATTACACAATCATTTGCACAAAACAAAATCATAAAATTATAAAAAAAAAACAAACGAAAATGATTTTCCCCAATTTAATTAATTAAAAAAAAAATTTCAAACATTTTATTTATCAAAAAAAAAATTAATTTTTAGATAATTAGAGAGCAAAATAATTTTTCCATTTAATTTAAGGTTAGATGATAGAAAATATTTTTTCATATTTTTACTGAACATTACAATGGTTAAAGGAAAACTGCGGACTTTTTCTCAATTTATTTTCACCAGTATTATTTTGTGTGTGACTCATATTGTTTTGCTTTTGGTTGATGTTGTTGTTGTTTTTATTTTCCATATAATCATTTTCATGGTGGATTTTCCTTTTTTTTTTCTTATGTGTATGTATGCGTTTTTATTTTATACACAAATAAATGAAAATGTCAGAAAAATTCGTCAGAAAAGGATAGAAAATTGTGATTATATATGTTTTACTCATTTTGACGTAGTTTGTTTTGTTTTTCCGTTTTTTACTCTGGTGTGTATTTTTCCTGAATGGAAATGGTGTGTTGTTGGGTGGAAATTTTGTTTTGAAAGGAAATGTAAGGTGGCTCGTTTTTTTTTTTTTTTTTTGTTGGTACTTTATAAAGAACACGATATTTTTGTGTGGAAAATTTTAAAATAGAAAATTTTTGTTATAGATGACTAATATTTTTTGCTGCTACATCGTGTGAGGTGAATGAAATATGGTTTTGTTTATTAAGCTCTAGGTAATTATAAATGTCTGTATCGAATTAAGTTTTTGAGTTGAGCGATATTAAAATTTGAAGAAAAGTTGAATAACCAAATTTCCCTTATACAAGGCGACCATATAAAATTAAGCTTAGACTTTCTATTAAAAATTTGCAACTTAACAAAACAAATTTATATTCCAAAATTTGCTTCACAAATGAAATATTAAGCTATGAAAGAGGCTTTAAGCACCCGAATCTTTCATAATTTAAAAATCATTAGAACAAAACTACATATTTTATTGACTGGCTACTGAACAGCTTTTATTTTAAAAATGTTGTGCGAGAAGAGGAAAATGCTGCTTTTAGTTATGATTTGCAGCCGTAGGCCGAATTTGAACTAAAACCACTAAATAATTAGGAAGAGTTTATTCGAACAGGTAGTACGTGTAAGAGTATATCTAAGAGCACGTCGAGTACGTCTAAGAGCACGTCGAGTATGTCTAAAAGTACGTCGAGTATGTTTAGCAGTACGCCGCGTTCAGAACGAAACATTCTTCAATTTAGGTGAAACTATTTCTAAAATAAATGAAAATTATTTCAATTAATTAATTAATTTAAAAATGAAATTGAATTAATGATTGAATTAATTGAAAAAACTCATTTACGGAAAGAATGAAAATAATTTCGAATGAAACTTTTTCCAAATTAAATGAAACCAAATTAAATAAATTTAAAAGCAAAAATTGTATCACTAAAATTTATAAAATATAACAGTAGTTAAATAAAAGAAACATACTGGTTATTTTGTAACAGCAGGGAGTGTCATCTTCGTGTTTAAGATGAAATTGGGCCAACCTGATGCTGTGAATGTTTCAAATCTATATTGGATTACGCGTTCTAGACTCCGGTTTCTCTTAGTTCTTAATAAATTTCTTGTATATCCTTGGACGTAATTTGGATGGGAAGGCCATGTCCTATCGCATTTACTTTTGCAGATTAAAATAACCCTTTACCAATTAAAGTTTAAATAATTAAAATGGTTTTAAATTGGAAAAAAATAATTCAACCTGCAAAAGTAGAGAGTACGGTTACGGAAGTAGAAACTTCTTTGGCTCTGTGCTGCTTCAAAAAAATCATTCACCTATAGGGTCCCGTATCATAATATCCGTCGCAAATCAATTTTTATACGATTTACAAAATTTCGGATCGCCAAACACGATACCTTTCTACCATTTATGCGATAGTCGGAAAAATACCGCCAATAAATTAAAGACCAATATTGTTTCGATTTTTTGTTGTTTCTTGTGGTTACTATAGAAGTAATTGCCTTAACGAACTGAACATAAACTGAGAGAATCGGATTTGCCCCTTAAAAGTTGGTTGATCTTTTTTACGAAAACAAAATGCCCTTCAAAAGGACTCTAACTTACACTTAAAGTACTAATTTTTTGCATCATACCATAAAGGGTTATAATTTTTCAGTGAAAAAGTTAAACGTACGTATTTTTTAAAATTCATTAAGAATTGTACAATAATTATAACAAGAAATTTTATTGCTTGAGTTATTAATTTTCTATTTTTTTCATCGGAAAAACCTTTAAATAGTTATACTGAAAATCGTACATTTTGACTTAAAGTTATCTTAAATTACAAATTCAATAAAAAAAAAAGAATTATTCTCTGAACTCTTAACAATGTATCTTTTTCGGAAAATATTTATCTAGCGGGCTAATTAAAGAATAACCGAATATTTGAGCCTATCAAATCTGTTTTATTTTAAGCACATGAAAAACGTGTCGAACCAACATTCAATTCTTGATATTTTTAAATGAGGTTTTCTTAAAAAATGGCAGAATGTTAATTGTGCCTAGGGTTTGCAAAAACCCGGTTTCTACCCGGGTTAACCCGTGTTTTATGTATTTCGCAACCTGAAAACCCGGGTTTTTGCAAACTCTAATTCTGCCCGCTCAAATGCAAATTATTACTGTTTTTTTGGATTTGAATATAAGAATTTATAATTTTCTGTTCTGTAACGTTTTTTCTTGTAATGGCATAGATTTGAATAGCAAAAAAAAAAAAATAAAATCTTCCTTTTCAAAACAAATATTTATTAAATATTTTTCCCCCTTTTCCAGAATGTTTCCTATTTCCAGAGTATTTTCCTCTTTTCCAGAATATTTTTAAAGCCATTTTTCAAGCATTGATTCAAACCAACTTTTTTAGCCAAGACAAATGAGTAAATGACTACATGTAAAGTAGGACATGTACGGGCACATGTAAAGTAGGACATGGATGATTAATCGTTTTCCAAACAAAACGGACCTGCAATTTGACATGTGTCTTAGGAAAGGATCCTGAAGTAATTTTTTGGTGATTTTTTGGTATACGGCTATTTAGGATGCAACTTGGCTATTGCTTAATGGATTGTAGTAACTGAGATTTTAATATGGAAATGAGATTTTAACATAATTTTAGATGAAGTTCTGGAGTATGGCCAAGTAGGATGGAAATTCACTATTCCTTAGTCGTTTAAGATGAAATTCGACTTGTGCGCTGGAAATGGGATTCTAAAATAATTTTTAGATAAAGTTCTGGAATATGGCCAATTAGGCTGGAAACTGGCTATTTCTTTACCGATTTTCAAACTGCCTCACAGCATATATACTTCAACAGCTGCCTGGTTACAGAAACTTCTGCTTGTTGGGGGGGGGGGGTAATGGAAATTAGCTTAAGATCTGGATTGGTGGGTTAAGGAAGTAGGACAGTAGGACCCACTCATCTGGCAGTGTTGTGCCGCGTAGTCTACCTTAAGTAATTAATTAATTGTTTGCTCGTGTATACAATGTATGTAGACAATTCAAAAAATGGTATAGATAATGTAGGCAAAGTCGACAATTTCCAGCCGCATACAATTTTAAGACCGAGTTTGCCGATTTCATTTTGAAAATTATTGTTTGTTTTGTTCAAGAATAGCAGTGGCAAAAGATAGTAATTGTTGTTAACGTAGTTGTAAACGTGATGCATGGAACAGCACACGAATCGGTGGTTCAATCGATTTTCTGATATAAAATGCAACATATATCATCCGTTTTTCCCTCGGGAACGAAAATTGTAGACTATAGTATTTGAAGCCGTGTATGAGTTTAGTAGCAAAACCAATAACTGCCAATTTACATTGAAAACGGAAAAAGAGAATTCATCGCGTCAATGATGTAAATGTATACAGTGAATACTATCTGAGAGATCTACATCTAAATAATTTTATCCCAATTTGGCAGCTACTAACATTTTTGGCAAAACCATAATTTTATTTTTTGGTGATATGCTACCCACCGAATAGCTAATTCAAAATTGGGCATCAAACAAATGCAATTCAATGAAAGCGCGTAAGAATTGTTAAAGCAGCGCAGCAATAATCCGGACTTTCATCCACGTAGCAGCGCTATTCGCAACAAATCCGGTGAGTTGGAAATGGACACCAAAACCGTCCTCGAAGTGTCGCGAAATTACTTCTCCTCGCTTTTAAATAAACAGGCACCACCTTCCGAGCAACAACCTCTCTTGCTTCAACGCGATATTAACGTCGAGATGACACCACCACCTCCTCCATCATATGATGAAGTACGGAACGTGATATCGCAGATGAAAAATTACAAGACATCTGTTGAGGATGGTATCTGCAACGAAATGCTCAAATATGGCGGTGATTATCTGTTCTGCCGCATGTTTGAGCTAATATCAACAATTTGGTCTAGAGAAGAAATCCCAGTAGAGTGGAAGACGGCTCTATTATGTCCACTTCATAAAAAGGGAGATCGATTAAACTGCAACAACTATCGCGGTATAGCTTTGCTGAACACGGGCTACAAGGTTTTGGCCAACGTAGTCGCAGCAAAGTTATCAACTTATAGCGAGAGGATCTTGGGTGATTATCAATGTGGTTTTCGGCCAAATAGATCAACGACCGATCAAACTTTCACGCTGAGGATTGTGCTGGAGAAATGCTATGAAAAGGACATCCCTGTACACAGTCTATTCATAGATTTTCAACAGGCGTATGACAGCATTAAGAGGAACACGTTATGGAACGTATTATCCTATCTGGGCATACCGTCAAAATTGGTTTCAATGTGCCAGCTTTTAATGGATGGCTCAATATGTAAGGTGCTAATAGAAGGCAAAATTTCGGATGCCTTCGAGATAACATCTGAAGTGCGGCAAGGATACCCAATAGCTCAAACTCTATTCAATCTATCATTAGAGTATGTCATTCGTCAGCTTAATATAGCGCAGCGTAGCTGCCTGTATTATAAATCAACCCAGCTATTAGCATACGCTGACGATATTTGCATTCTGGGTCGCAACATCATCTCTCTGAAAGAGGTCCTCCTCCCATTGGAATTAACAGCCCAGCAAATAGGCCTTCAGATCAATGAAGCGAAGACCAAATACATGGTGACCGCGAGAAGGCAGACTCGTGGGGACTTCATATCAGGAGATACTCAATATGAAAAGGTGAATGAGTTTAAATACCTAGGATCACTGATCACTGAGCATAACTCTATTTCTGTGGACATTTCATCGAGGATCGCAGCAGCCTACCGAGCATTTTACGCCAATATAAAAATTTTCAAGTCTCCTCTAATATCGCGCAAAATAAAATTAGACATCTACAAGGCGCTGATAAGACCAGTTGTCACCTTTGGTTGCGAGTCTTGGACACTAACAGCGCAAAACATCCAGAAAATCGCTGTAACTGAGCGTAAGATGATAAGAAGAATTCTCGGTCCCATTAAAGAGGGAGCCACGTACAGAATGCGAATGAATCACGAGATCAGAAATGATCTCGATAAAGTCGACATCATAGGATTCATAAAATCGTCAAGGCTGAGATGGCTTGGGCATGTACTACGTTCACAAAATCGGACCACTAAACAGGCCTTGGAGTCGGTACCAGCGAAAGTAGGACCTCGTGGGAGACCACCTACCCGATGGATGGACGACGTTGAGAGGGACCTACACACACTCGGTCACCGTGTCTGGCGTTCTCTTGTGGCGGATCGAATTATTTGGAGGAGCATTGTTGAGGCGGCCAAATCTCTTCACGGGATGTAGCGCCAGCGGAAGAAAAAAAAAAGCAGCAATAATCATCAAAGATGTGTCCAATTCCAAATTTACACACATTTGATGAAAAAGAAAATGGTGGTGAAGTGGTTGGTACCAGAGATATTAAAAATATTTACGAGTGAACTACATAAAGCAGCAAAATGCATCCTCATCAACAAAGAAGAGTAAAATGAAAATCTTTATTAGACACTTTATTGGTTTATCACTTAATCTTCATCGTATAGATACTAGGCATACCATTGATTTATTGAATTCTATGGGTATATATTCATCGTATACAAAGCTAGCTGGTACATTTGGATGTATCATGAAAGCAAGCGGACTAGAGGAATTATATGGGCAACAGCTTATGGAAATGCAACAGTCAAACATATGATAAGTGGACATGCTTTCTCGCGTGCTCAGCAATTTGGAGCCTGAGGCATCACTACGGTGTCGTTTTCCACAAAAAGTTTACGAGCAAGCAGATAAAGCAGTATACTTTGCCGTTTTAATTGAAGATAACAGTATAACCATAGACAAAAGTAATATTGTAAAGACGTCCTAATACGAATAAAAAAAAAGATCCAATTACTGGGTGCCAATCCATATAACAGCGGGTGCCAATATGAAGTAATCTTTAGTGAAATTAACAAAAAAAAGCGAAATGGAAAACAAAAATTGACTTGTGTGTACTTTGTATATCAAAAGCAAAAGCAAAGTTCAATTATAAAATAAACTGAATGAGAAAAAAATGTGTACGTTTTGTGTTACAGCCATTTGTGTATGTATACAAATGTTGGGACAATTTTTTTATTCGTATTAAGATGTCTCTATAATATTACTTTAGTCTATGGTATAACAGTGAGCAGAATGTTCACATTCGAGCGAACTTGACGAGCCCTTTTCGGTTTTGCCTCTTCAGAAAGCTTCCATTGAGACAATTGGACCTTAGTATCGACGTACTATCCATATTCTCACGTTTTATTACCAGTTATAATCCGTTTGACTAGTTTGGGATCGTCGTTCATTTCATTCAGCCGCACTTTTTACTTTCTGAGCCATGTCCATTCGGTACTGCTTTTGGTCGAGATTCAATAATTTCGGAGCCAATTTTACTGTCACCAGTTTCATGCCCAAAAGAAACATTGGCAAAAATGCATCATCAGCTGTCCATAACCATTTTAATATATGACGATTTTAAAAATCGCTGAGCACACCATACATGTATAACTTTTCGACAGCCAAGAATAAACTAATAATCCGATACCAACACAAGAATAAGAATTATGATCGTATTTTCAACATTTGAAACTATTTTTGTTAGTTACCGAAATGTTTCAAACCGGGCAGTCACCAGAAACCATCGTACAGTTTGCGATTTTAGCAATATTTTCGAAATTTGTTAAATGTTTAACAAGAAATATCTTTATTGGTTTGATACAGACGACCATCCACTGGTTAGAGAACAGATTTGAAATCTCTTCTAGATAAGATTCAAAATCCGTCATTTTTATTCAGCATTTGAACGTGTTGCAACTAATTCATTTATAATCAAATATGTTGGTTAAGTCGGATACCAGATTTCAATAGAATTGGTGCATAATCGCAGAAGTTCCGTTTGAGGGGTGGGAATGAAGTTTCTTAAATAAAACATGCCCAGATTTCAACAAGTATTCCGGGACACTACTAATGATACTTTGGTACATGAAATACAAACCATAAATCAAAAAATTAAACTTGCCAAAGAGAAATTTGTTTCTTAAATAGCCCTGACCTTTTCAACAATTCCACCACCAATTGGAATAGGCACGTTTATCAATCAATTTTAGTGAAATTTCTTATTTAAGTTATTAAGCCGAGTCTGTATAGTTTCTCGTATAAAATAATCACGCTCTAAAGAGTTCCTTGGGTCATATTATTTGCGGTGAATCCTTAAATAAAATAAGAGATAAATTCAAAGAAAAAGGGATTGGGTAGCATGTTTGTGGATAGATTTTAATAAAATTTTACGTCTAAGGTTTGAGATCCTAAAATATAATGAATTCCTGCTCTGAAAAATTCTATCGGTCATACTATCTGGGTAGGATTTTTTAAATAAACTATGGCAGAAATCTAGTATAATAAAATGCTAGCGTGAAGCAATAAAATAGGACAGCAGGAACTAAAAATGTGTACTGTTTTCCCTCTTTCGCAATTTATAAATTTTTTTTCGATTTTATCAAAGCCTGCTATATCTAATATCTAATATAATGAAATGTTAGTCGACATAAACATCCGAAAACGAGCCAGATTAGAAACAAACACAGTGCAGTTGTGCTTACCGTTGTGCAGTTGTTCTTACCGTTGCTTCTATCACTACCAGTTTAAATTACCTGTGCCAATCGTAGAAACCTCAACGTTCTCTATGCGAATGACATCTATTGACGCAGAATTAATTAGAAAAGCAAAATGGTACAATGGTACCTGGTATTGCTATGAATGCTGTCAATTTGTAAAGAAATAATGAAAACCCAGAAAAGATTTTGGCGGTAAAACAATGCTACTTGGTGGAGATTTTAGGCAAAATTTACCTGTAGTTGTACATGGTAGTCAGCCGGCTATTGTTGAAGCTAGCTTAAAATTTCATGGTATTTGGGAAAAATTTAATCTTCTCATTCTTCAGAATAACGTACGTTCAGTGGACTCACAATACAGCAATTGGTTACTTAAATTAGGCGATGGAACTTTAACCAACAACCATGGTCTTACCAACGACTTAATTGAAATTCTGAGCAACCTCATTTGCAACGGCTCTATAATAACCGAAATCTATGGTGAAATGCTGTCGCCAGTTGATGCCCAAACATTTTCAAAAATGGCAATCTTATGTCCAAAAAATGCAGATGTATACTTGATCAACAAAGAAGTGTTGACACGTTTTGCGGAAAACTCCATCATGTATTATAGCACTGACTCGATTAATGATGCAAATGATGAAGACATTCAGAACTACCTGACAGAATGATTTAGCGCCATCACAGATGCCGCTTCATAAATTGACTTAATTGTCGAAAGTATCATAATTCTATTAAGAAATCTTAATACAAAGCGTGGTCTTTGTAATAGAACTGGATTAATTGTTCGACAGCTGAAACAAAATCTGATAATTGACGACATTTTAACGGAAGTGCAGAAAATGAAACTGTATTCATTCCCATAATTGACCTAGCCCCGATTAACTCGGACTTACCAAAACGTTGTGTATAAAGAATTTTCTCAAATTAAATGTCGCGTTGCAATATCATTATGTTCTTTTTCTGTTATTGTTTACGCCCGTATTACGGGCTTTTTCCCCTAGTTCAGAAATATTGCGGAACACTGCCAATTATGCTTGTTGCTGATGATAATATCACCTAAGATAGATCTATGGATCCAATTTTTCCGAGATTAATTCCGATTTCTTACGATAATAATTCCTGTGACCTTATTCCATTGCCACAGTAGACCTAATGACAAGTAAAATTGAAATTGAAGCAAATTTCTTCAATTACTCATATTGCGAAGGAGATTATGGCAAGGACAAAAATAGCAAATGAATTAAAATAACTAAAAAACAATTAAAAATTGGGTTTTAAATTTGTTCCTAATTTTTGTTGTTTATCGAAATATCTGAATTATCCGAATAGTTAGATTTTTATGTGTTGATATCCGGATAATCAGCCGGTCAAGCGTCGATGATCAAACAAACTACGGACAAAGGAACGTTTTCCCAGAATAATCTTATTCAGATCATGGTTAGTGTGTATTCCGTTATCATTCTAATTTTCTACAGATTCTAATTCAATCGAAAAAAGTCACCGGTGAGTTTCTATTAAAATGAGTCATTTCTATCGATAATCTAAATTGCTTTCTATAGGTCTAAACGGTTTATAAATTTGAAGAAGTTTTTAAGCGTATGCAAATCAGTTACTTCAGTTCAATTTGTGGATTGTTAAATGATACCATTTGAAAACCCGCATTATTGTAAATCCAAACTTGTAGACCTTGTACTAGGCGATATTATTTTGTCGATTGAATTAGAAAATAAGGCCCTACAGTAACGTTGCCCTGAAAGCGGTACAAGGTATTTACGGTGCATATTTCAAAGTGGCAATTCCTCAACTGTTAATACTGGTACCCAAGGATACGAGATAGATTCCATTAGATTATATTGAACTTAAGTTTTAGATACAGTTAGACTTCTGTTTTAAATGTAACAGAACTATTACGCTACTCACAGCTGTAAAGGGAATATGATTTGCGGTTTCTGAAAGAAAGGAATTTTTAATGACCAGGAAAATTTCCCGGGAGGTTGCTCGTAATTTGGGCTCATATGTCGGTTTTAAATTCGAAGATATATTTTCAGGCTTGTAACTTATTATTTCATAGCATACATACGAAATGGTCGCTTTACCGCGATTTTAAAACAGCCGCGTAAATTTAATAGTTGCTTGGAAAAGGCAAGGTTGTTTAGTCAACAAGAACATGCCGTAGGTGTTCAAAGAAGTTTCTTAAATACCGCATTTTTGTAACAAACAGTTTTATAGATCAAAGTAGATTGGAGTTTAAATTTTGTAAGACAACAACAAAGAATTGTTTGTGATTTTTCACGGGCTTACCACATTTCAAGAAATAAGTTTTTAGTTGATGTGAACTGGACAACTGCACTGTCTAATACAGATATCAATGGTTCGATAGATTTATTCCCTAATTGAAAATAAAGAAGCCTTACTGCCGTAACGACCGGTGGTTCACAAAACAACTCAAGCAACTTGAGGTCATGCGTAATATATATCATAAGAAATATAGACGCACGCAAGTTTGGCCCATGATTATTCTCAGTTTAAGTATCGATGCAAATAGTTTGCCTGCCCAAACCGGTTCCTGTACAACAATTACATTATTGATTTATAGGTCGATGTGCGATGTAATTCAAAGTAGTTCTGGAATTTTGTGAAACTCAGGAAGGAAAATGATGGCCTACCCTCATTTATGGAATTTAATGGGTGTAAGTCGAATGACCCGGGAATAATCTGCAATTAATTTGCTGAATATTTTAGCTGCATCTTTAAAGTGGCTGAGCACATCATCTGAAGGTGTCGGGGTGAAATAACTCGAGGATAATTTTTTCGGTGCACGAAGTGGGGATGGCTCTGAAAAACTTGCATGATGCTAAAGGTCCTGGTCCTGACGGTTTGCCTGCATGTTTATTATTTAACATCGTCTGAACCAAGCCATATTTCCTAGACTTTGGAAAATATCCAAAATCATGCCTATCCAAAAGGATGGAACGCTTGATTAATGATGTAACTAACTATCGAAGGATATCAATTTTGTCATGCGCATACCTAAACTATTCGAGTCTATGATTAACTGATTAACGATGTGATCTATACTTCCACACTACATAATGCGTTAGTGTATGCAGCATGGATTCTTTTCGGGCCATTCAAAAGCGACCAATTTAGCAGTATTCAATCAATTCCGTTGTCTCGGAAGTTCAGGTTGATGTAGTTTATACCGACTTTGCAAAAGCATTCGACAAAATTATTCACCGGGTAATGCTGTACAAGCTTAGTAAACTTGACGACATTATTCCGGCTAACTGGATAACTAAAACTGCGTGTCAAGAATGATGATATATATTTTCTGAAAATCTTGTGGTATCATATGATGTGCCTCAGGGTAGCCATCTGGGTCTACCGTTGTTTATGCTATTTATTAATGAGGTCGTTGATAGCTTCGATTAAGCTGATTATATTTTATTTGCTGATGACATGAAAATATTTGCTAATATTACCGGTAAAGTGAATCGCGACCTGTTTAATTTATATCTTTTTAACTGTGGATAAATGTCAAGTGGTCACTTATTGTAGGTCTATAGGATTCGTTTGGTTTTTGACTACTCTCTCAACGACCATCATATTGAAAAGAGTGAATTTGGTAAACGATTTTGGCGTTATGTTTAGCGCCGACATAACATTTGACTACCACATTGCCACTGTTATTAACAAAGCATATTCAATGTCAGGTTTAAATGCAATTCTAAAGTGTTCCATGATACGTTAACTTTTAGATCACTGTATACCTCATTTGTGCGGTCACAGATCGAGTACCCAATCATAATTTATCTCTTACTCCAACAGAATTGAGAGCATTCAGAAACAGTTTTTATTATTCGTTCGCAATAAATTGCTATCAATAGATTGCGACGACTACAGGTTACCACCCTATGTTGACCGATGCCATCTTTTGGGTTTCCAGACCTAGCCTCTAGGCATAAGTGTGCAAGTGCTATTTTCGCTCTTGATGTTATTTGTGGTAAATTTGATTGTGTGGTCAGACAGCTAAATTACATAAGCCCTCGATACATAAATCACTATCTTACAGCCACGTTGTTCAGCTATTTTTTTGTGACAGCTTTGTTGGTCTATTTATTAAGAAAATTTTGTCTACATACTGATGGGAGTTGGACATCCCTAATATATATAGCTCATCTTCGTCTACCTTTTCTACTGATCTATTGAAACGAAATTAATTGAATTTGTTTCTAAGCTTGATTATTTGCTTATATTAAAGCTTATAGATAGAATGGATCGGCTGTTAGCCCCTTTTTGTTCTGGTTGATGAAAATAATTAGTTAGGAATAGCGAAATTTGTGTAGCATAATTATAACTTGAGACTGAGAGCCATTTTCCAGAGTAAAAATTTTAAAAGATTAGCGAAATTATAAAAATTATAAAATTTACCAAGTTTTTTTTTTAAAGAGAAGCTTAATAAAATTTTTTAATAATTATTTTAAAATATCAGTTTAGTTTTAGTATTTGAATTTTTGGAAAAATCACGACTTTTTCAAAGCTTCCTGTAGAAATATGAAATTTCTTCCTTACATTTACTGTACTGTAATAATTCCCAGTAACCCCGGTCAATGGTAACTCAATTTCGTGTTATTTTGTCCAGGTTTCGATGTTTTGATGATTCAAATTTCTCGAGATTTTGTTTGAATCTGGTTTGTATTATCTTAGTGATTTACTAATGGTTCGGGATGTTTCAAAACATTCAGATTGTTCGAGATTTTTATCGAGATTATTCGAGTTTGTTTAAAATTGGCGAATATATTTAACTCGCGATTCTTAGGGCTAAATAATTTGATAATTTCCAGACCGTATCATATTATTCTTGTTTATCCTAAATTTCTTAAGTTTTTAACTTTCGAAATTTTTCGAGATTTTTCGAGATTTTTGAATTTATCTGAATTTTACTTGATAAAGATTTGTGATTAGCTTTAGATCCGGGACATTTTTTACATAAAATAAGTTTTAGTGGTGAATTTATTAGATAATAAAGATTTTTCGAGATTATTCGATATTATCTAGATTATTCGAGAGTATTCATTAAAACTTGTATTCACGTAAAATTCGTTATTTTTGATAGCTTTTGAAATTTTCCTTGTTATTCAAGTTATTTGAAATTTGTCAGATTTTTCGAGATGGTTAAAAATTGTCACAGCGTTGAGTTATTGGTACAATATTACATTCTTTTCAAGGCATTTCATATTTTTGGTTCGATTGCACAAAAGTTCGGATGAGCTCGTCCACTTAGATAATTTAGAGTATTAACTTCAAGATCGAAAATGACTTTCGAGATTTCTCGATGATTTTTATAGAGTATCGGAGTTTTACCAGATTATTCCAATTACGTAATAATATGTTCCAATATCCAATTCGAAAAAGCTATTAGACAGTAAGAAATTATGGCCCGGAATCTTAGACAAAAACATGCCTGCACGTTAATAAAAAGTAATAACATTTACAAGCTATACGGCGTTTGGTTATATAGGGAGGTAATAAGAATCACATTAATAGAGGGATGCAAAAATATTGTTTACCATCAGATCAAAAGTAAGGTTCCATTTTAAAATATCCTAGGACATGGTACGTCTACTTTTAAAATTAAATCTTGTTGTTGCAGAATTTCTTCATTTGTATGTAACTGATTGATTTGGAGAATCAATATTTTTATAAAACAAACTAAATCTGCAATTTTGAGAATTCATTTCTTGAATTACAAATTTAGCACAAAAGACAAGTTACAATTCAATGTCCCAGTTGTTCCTAGATACTATTTATACAATTTTATATGTTCACCCCACTTCTATAAATACCCAAAAAAAAAAAAAAAAAATTAAGCCATACGCAAAATCTATTTCTCAAAATCCTTCCAAAAGATAAAACTGAGAGTTAGATTTAAAAATTGATTCAAAATTAAATTATATCGCTCTGATGAAAAACGTAAAACAAGTTCTACGAAAAACATCCTAATTTTCCACTCCATAACCATTTGTATTTACATCCTATGCTCTACATTATCCATTGTATAACATTGTTCAAATCTCATCAGAAGCAACAATCCCAATACAACGATAAAACGAATTCGCAAATAAAAAAAAAAAAATTGAAACACACACCACTATACAGCTCGGCACTGATAATAGAAAATATTTCCACTTATCACATAGAATGACGTCATTCGAAACCAATAAAAAATGATGGAAGTTTCCCAAGAACGTTATGTCTGTGTAATTTAACGCATGACTATTTAAAAAAGTTCGCATACACAGAGAGAGACACTCACATTTATGTCTATGTATTATAAAGGAAAATTAAAAACAAACATGGGAAATTCTAATCATACAAAAAAAAAAACAAGAGACAGCTAGTATGAAAGAGATAAATATACGTGAAAGAGCGGAATTGTTACAATATCCCAAAAGAAAATCTCCCCGATCGATTGAGATGCTATGGGAAAAAAATATTTAGATTCTCTCGCGAAATTATTTGCGCTCTCTATTATTTTGTTTATAAATAGATTGCGATACAATGAGAATGTAGACCAAGGATTATGACTCATGCTTATATGGATTTTTCCATTTAGTGCTTTCCATGAATAAATAACACTGGGAAAAATAAAGTTAAACAAAAAAACAAAATCTTTAAGATGAGATTTTTAGTAGTAATTTGTTGTTGTACAATATCTGTACACCTCGACACTCTTTCCCCTCATAATAAATAGGAAATATGCAAGGTGAATAGTTTTTCAAGGTTAAAAGTTATCTATGTGTATAGATTGTTATATAATGGAATTTTTCTTTTTTGCCTAACGGTGTAATGAAAAGCTCATTTCTTGAGTAAATATTTTGTTTTTTGTAATTTAACAAAAAGCTTTCTGGAGTGTACATCCAAGACCAAGTATTCCCCCAGTCGCAGTTTAAAATTATTTATTCTACAAAAAAAAAATTCCACTTTTTTTTTTTTTAGAAATAAAATTTTTTTGTACTGTACAGTGTATATGTTATATGTACTTTTGTGAAAAGTATCTTTAAAACATTTTATGTACGACGTACAAAAAAAAAACATTTGACTTGTAGCTAAACATGTAAGTGGAGGAGAAAAGTTCATGCTGTTTCTTATGTATGTATATATATACGGTATAATGTTTTTGCCCAACAGTAAAATATTTCTGTGTTGAGAGTTTTGTAAGCTTCGATAAAAAAAAGTTTATTGCGAACAAACTTATACTAAACAATCTTGTGAGCTGTTTGTGAAAACAATACGGTGGGCAATATACGATTGTGTACAATAAAATTTGCGGATTTGTTGTACGAGAGGCGACAAATTTGATTGATCCGATATTTATTGTCGTCGAATTATTTGTTTGGAAATTTGAAAATAATTTGAGAGTATAGCATACTGTGTTGTACATATTCGTTGTTAGTATCGTTATCAATCTTGTTCTGTTTGTATATTGTTTTGCTGTCATTTGGTTCATAATCTATTTATAATTGTATATACCGAAATCACACACACACATTTTTTTGTTGGCTTTATTATTAATATCCTTGTATGACGTAAATTGAATGAGATAATTACCAGATATAAATTTAAATTTTCCTTTTCATTTTTATTTTGGTTTGTGGGTAATAAAAATAAGTACGATATACTTGTATGTTGTGAAATTTTCCTAATGATTTTATGGTAAATTGAATAGGAACCAAAAAGAAAATTGAATATTTATTAGGTTGCGTATAAAGATTCAATTTGTAATTTATATGCGCGGACCACACGTATTAAACTTAGTATTCAAATTGTTTTTATGGCTATTACGGGCTATATACATACATATGTCCTCAATTTTGTGTCTTGCAATTTGTTCTCGCCTCAGGTTTTCGATTAGACGCATTGAGGTGTAAAACTCAGACAAATTTTGAATTATTATATATCAATGCGGTTAGTGCTGGTTTGCTATTTCCGGATTTCTTCCCGATTATTTATTCATGGAGAGACAGCATTTTAAGCTGAATTGATTGCTCTCACACATATTATGTGATTGAGGCAATGAAATTTATAGAGCAAATTAAAAATAATAATCTATGTTCAGATAGTAAATCTTAGCTTAATTCTTTTAAGAGTCCTTTGACCGGTTCTAAACCGATCGAAGATTGTAGGTATTTCTATAATATTGTTTGTCCCAACAACAGAGCTATAATTGAGGTACATATGAAGTGTAATGTGTTTGCTGATTCGTTCTGGTGATGCTTCTAGCTACCATATAGCACAACATATTATTGAGCAGCCCAACTTAAGGTTGATTAAGTTAGTGCTGCCGTGAAGAAAGGACCAGATATTGGTTGCATTTTTAAATAAAACTGCGACTGCTTGGAAAAAGACAACGATACCCAGTACGCCGTATACACAGGTCTGAAACACTCAATTCGATTTCATAGAAAATTTGATGCAAAATGGTTATTAAAAAGAAATGCTAAAAACAGAAACCGTATTACTAAATGTGATGTTTTAAATATATGTATTTCTCAAACGAGATGGAAAATAATACACACGTTGTCTTTTACACCACTTAGTCGAATGCTCTTTTCTTTGTTATCCCTTTTCATGTTCTTCATGAACATAGTTACGATTCGTATAATACTTCGTTTACATGTGTTAACTATGCATACATTACACCTCTCTTCTAAGATTATTCAACTTAATTTTAAATGTTATAAAAATAAATACAAATTACTGTTGTTGATCTATCTTATTTGGAGCCCTTCTCAGTCTCTTTTGACGGCTAATTTTAGGTGTAGAAAACAATTCTGATAAACCAAAAAATTCCTCATCTGAACTTTCTAAAATTTCATGCTTTTATTATTTGAAACCATTTCGCATTCTTAGCAACATTGTTTTCTTGAGCAATTATAGCTGAACTGCTTTTAATTATTTGATTGGCGTGATGCCTTATCTTCCTTCCTGACTCGAGTTCGCACAAATAAGTTCTTTCCCTTAAAACCTTTTTTGATTTTAGCTGGTATCCAACTCTTCTTATTTGTATCCCTATAGTCCCCAACTATGACTGTGTCGTTGTAGTACTTTCTCAAAAGTCTTTACTGCATTTTCTGAGGCTCCATTGGTAGCTGGATATCATGGTGGACTAGAGATATACTGTATACGATATGATTTCATTAATTTTGGGAAACTCCCCGACTGAAATTGTGTACCACAGTCTGACACTATGGTATCGGGTAATCGGAAACAACCAAATGTTTCTCTGAGTATTTTTATTGTAAATTCAGATGTTATATCTCGCGTTCGAAATAATTCAACCGACTTTGAGAATGCGTCGGCCATTATAAAAAAATATTCTCCTTTAATGGGACCTGCATAATCAATGTGGATTCGAGACCAAATTTTACCTGGATTTGTCCAAGAAATTAGTTCCATTTTTGTGGGATCTGGTCAGGTCTTAAGACAATACATACGTACATCCCTTAATCAAATCCTCCAGATCTTTATCGATTCCTGGCCACCACATGTATGATCGTACTATTGACTTACTCTTTACGATTCGTAAATGTGAAGCGAAGAGACGCTATTAAGCATAGTAACGTAGCAACATAGTGATGTTGGAATAATAATTCTATGCACCCACATGAGAATATTTGATTCTATTGTCAGTTCCATTTTACGATTTCGAATGGTTTGAAGACATCATCTTTCAATTTTGAAAAATCAATACAACCCATAAATCTTTATCCTTTGATGTTTTTAATCTAACTATAGTTTTACATCCACTACAATGCCCTTATCCTGTATAAAAGTAGTAGGTAATGGTAACCGTGATAATGCATAAGCATTTATCCTTTCCTTTTACGTATTCTAATTTATAGTCGAAAGCTGACAAATTGACTGCCCAGTGTTGAATTCGGCTTGCGGCAATCTGCGGAAATCCTTGGTTTCTCCAAACAACCCTAATAATGGTTTGTGGTCAATTCTAATCCTGCCTACCCATTAAATATTGGAAAAAATTGAAAACCGCAAAAATCACTGCGATACCTTCCTTCTCTATAACGCTGTAATTTTGGCTTCTCTGTTCCATCGCTAAAAATGTGTGAAATTACCCCTGGTAGTTCGTGATTCGAAGCATCCGGTGTCACTACGATAGGTAAATCTGATCTAAAATGAACTAATAATACATCCATAACTATTTCTGCTTTAATGTTGCCAAATTCCGTTTGATAATTTCCGTGCCATTTAAAACGAGTATCTTTTTTTTAAAAGATTGTAAATGTTATGCATTTTCACCGAAATATTTCTAAACGCTCTAATTTCTGTGACACTAGATGGTACCTGCGCATTGATAACTGCGTCTATGCGTTCTGATGACTTTGAACCGCCTTTTGAAACTTTATGTCCGAGGTACTTTATATCGTCTTTAAAAAACTCGATTTGTACACTTTTGCACCGACGGGATTTAATAATAAAATTTTCTTTTTTAACTTCGTCTGTTGTGTTACATGCGTTAAAAAAAATTCTAATCGCTCTTGATACAGAACCCATTCGTCTGTTTTTGAGTTTTAATTCCTCAGCGAACCGCGTTACTCCAACCCTGTTGATTATTTCGGCTTTGTCTACCACCACAATTATTTATATTGAATATTTATTCGATTTATTATTACTATATATACCACTTATTACTATATATACTATACCACTTATTAATAGAATACTCATTCTTTTATTATCCATATTCATGTTCTTCAAGAACATAGTTACGATTCATACAATACTGCCTGCTTTTATATGTGTTAACTACGCATAAATTACACTAAAGGTGTTATATAAAATAATTGAATCGTTATTTGTTCCTTTCTGGATCCTTTCTTAAAAAAATTAAAAATTATAGAGTAAAATTGAACTATGAATTTAAAAAATGTAACTAGAAATTTATAAATTTTGAATATGGCTCTATTTTATGTAGGAGCCAAGCCTAATAAAAAAAAAATTGACCCGAAAATCATATTATTGTTAACACTAAATAATCTAAAGAAATAAATCTCAATCTCCAAAATCGTAAGTATTTCAAGTTTTAATAAATTTGACAACAACAAGTACCCATTGAGGATTTTGACAACAACAAAATATCACACCGGTTTCATTGTAAATTTGGTGTAAAATGGGTTTTAAAAAGTAGTGCTAAGTGGTGTTACATAAAATTTATAAAAAATGTATTCGTTGTTTATTTCTAGCTTTTCCTAAACTTTTAAGGTCATAAAGCAATGTACAATGTTTTACAATGGAAGTAATATTATTGCTAACCAAAAATAAGCTAAACAAGAAAGCTCAAGCAAAATCCAAAATCGCAAGTATTTCAAGTTTTAATTAATTTGACAACAACGCCCGATTAAGAATTTTAACAACAACAAAATATCACACCGGTTTCATTGAAAATCGATTTTACATCAAAAATGGTTATTAAGAAACAATTCTAGAAACTGAAGGTTGATTTACATATTATGCGACGTGCGACGTGTGACGGGGGCTTATAGCCAATCAGAGACGAATATTTTGACATTCGTCACACGGCACACGCCACACGTCGAGAGGTGGTTTAATTTTATCTTTTCCGTCACGGTCGCACAAACACATACAAATTTTTTGTATGTATAAAACGAAATAGTAGGCTTTGACGAAGATTTTTTGAAGAACAAAAATTAAAATATAAAAAATTTTATAGAGTGTGCGTGGGGGAACTCGTCACAAAAGTAAATTGTTGTCAAAAAAGCGTCACGTTTATTTCCACTTGTCACACGTCGCACGTCGCATATGTAAATCAACCTTCAAACAGGTGTTACATAAAATAATTTAATCATGGTGTTTTTTTCTAGCTTTCATTAAACCTAAAAGCTCGTAAAGCTTTGTACAATATTCTAGAACGACAATAATATTATTGATAACACTAAATAATCCAAAGAAATAAATCTCAATCTCCAAAATCACAAGTATTTCAAGTTTTAATAAATTTGACAACAACAAGTACCCATTGAGGATTTTGACAACAACAAAATATCACACCGGTTATTGAAAATTTCATGTAAAATGGTTATTAAGAAGACTAATGTGGAGTTTCTGATAAATTAAAATTGACAAAAAAACTTACAACAGCCAAAAAAGTGTAAAATAATTAAAATATACTTTAAACATATAATTTAAAAATAAAATTTTGCATAAAAATAATTCTTACACAAGTCAAAGTTGTAAACCAAAACTGTAATGGTTCCTTATATTAAAAAACCAAAGGAATTTATGCGGTGGAGTGAACATAAATTTATTTATGTTGAACAAATATGTTGCTCTAGCCTTATTAGGTATTATGTTTAAGTTTGAGCGAAATATGCAATCATGTTGTTTAGACCCTATTTCATGTTTCGTAATGTTTTAGCAATAACGCCGTTAATTTATCCTACACCTTGTGGCATGATAATTAAATTAATCATATTCTAAAAATATAATATAAAATATATAAATTTATAATTTTATAATAAAATATTATTATGATAAAGAGTATATATGTTAAACAATTAAATATTAATTAATAATATTAAAAGCTGAAAGCCTGAAATAAAACCACAATACAAATTCCAAATTAGCCGTCCGCTGTCGCACTGGGCCGATTTCCTCCCATGCGAAATTTTACTTGGGAAATTCCAAAAAATGGAAAGGAGGCAGGGCCCGGCTCCCCTCTTTAAAAAACTTAGTACAGGTATATTCCTGCAAGCATCGTTTGCCCACTCTCTGCTAGTTAGTTCCTGAGCAATAGCGGTACAAAGTGGTCGATTGGACGAAAACATCCCAGTGCGACCGGCGTGTAAGTTTCAGTTCAAATTCAAGAGCGGGGTGATTTTTTGTCAAAACCTGCTAAATAGAAAGTTACAAAAAAAAAAGTTAGGTCTAATATTTGGTCTTGTGACATTTGCATGCAATGACACGTTGCAACCTTCTTTTCATTGAGAAAGCGTACTTCCGCGTTATTGTGGAACTATGTTTGACCCTTTCCTCCACAACGACCTGTTTTAATTGTCCCTTACCCCTAATTTTGTGTTCACAGACCTTTCGCTCCAAATATTGCCATAAATTATGGTTTCAATGAAAGTCAAATAGCCCTGAGCTTAAAGGTCCCCAAGTCATTATACTTCATCCGCCATGTTTTACCGTCTGCCGTAAATTTTCACATCAAGTTACTTCGGTCTAAAAAGACCAAAGTATTGAAATCCTGTCAAAAATGACGAAAAATTTGGTGGGTCCAAAACCACTTTTCTCGACGTTTTGAAAGTCCCTGAGTCTGAAAATGCAAAAAAAAAAAAAATGTCCGTCCGTCTGTCTGGATGTCTGGATGTCTGGACCCATGGTATCTCGAGAACGGCTTGTCCGATTTGGATTTTTTTTTTCGCCAATCTGTTTCTATGGTCAAGGCGGAGATTTGAAAAGCTTTTGGAGACTGTACGTCAAGGGGGTGGGGTACCTGCAATACGAATTGACCCAAAATACCTGCTTTTATTTACGATTTTTTATATATGCTTATTTGATTATTGGATTGGGCATTGAATTGGGAATTGATTTGAAGGTTAAATTAGGGGTCAATTTGCGCGTTGAGTTGAAGTTGAGTTGGAGTTGAGTTGGGGTTGGATTTGGGTGTAGTGAATAGTTGACACATTTTTAATATGATGGAACTTCCGTATTTATCAACCGATTATTATGAAATTCGACATGTGTGTTGAAAATGGGATTCTAAAATGAGTCTTGGATGAAGTTCTAGAATATGGCCAAGAATGATGGAACTTGACTATTTCTCATCACATGTGCGTTGAAAATGGGATTCTAAAACTGTTTTGGATGAAGTTCTGCAATATGGCCAAGTATGATGGAACTTGTCTATTTCTCAACCGATTTTTATGAAATTTGATATGTGTGTTAGAAATCGGATTCTAAAATGAGTTTTGGATGAAGTTCTGGAATATGGGCAAGCAGGATGGAACTTTCCCATTTCTCAACCGATTACGATGAAATTCGACATTTGTATTGGAAATGGGATTCTAAAATGTTTTTTGGATGAAGTTCTGGGATTTTAAAATGATCTCTGGATGAAGTTCTGGAATATGGCCAAGTATGATGGAACTTGTCTATTTCTCAACCGATTACTATGAAATTTAGTATGTGTGTTAGAAATGGGATTCTTAAATGAGTTTTGGATGAGGTTCTGGAATATGGCCAAGTAGGATGGAACTTGCCCATTTCTCAACCGATTACGATGAAATTCGACATTGATCTTGGAAATGGGATTCTAAAATGTTTTTTGGATGAAGTTCTGGGATTTTGAAACGATTTTTGGATGAAGTTCTGGAATATGGCCAAGTATGATCGAATTTGTCTATTTATCAACCGATTATTATGAAATTTGATTTGTGTGTTAGAAATGGGAATCTAAAATGAGTTTTGGATGAGGTTCTAGAATATGGCCAAGTATGATGGAACTTGCCCATTTCTCAACCAATTATGATGAAATTCGACATGTGTATTGGAAATGGGAATCTAAGATGAGTTTTGGATGAAGTTCTGGAATATGGCCAAGTATGATGGAACTCGCCTATTTCTCAAAGGATTATTATGGAATTTGACATGTGTGCTAGAAATGACGATTCTAAAATGAGTTTTGGATGAAGTTCTGGAATATGGCCAAGTATGATGGAACTTGGCTACTTCTCAACCGATTATGTTGAAATTCGACATGTGTAATGGAAATGGGATTCTAAAATGAGTTTTGTATCAGGTTCTAGAATATGGCCAAGTATGATGGAATTTGCTCATTTCTCAACCGATTATTATGAAATTCGACATGTGTATTGGAAATGGAATTCTAAAATGATTTTTGGACGAAGTTTAGGAATATGGCCAATTATGATGGAACTTGGATATTTCTTAACCGATTATAATGAAATTGGATATGTGTGTTGGAAGATTCTAAAATGAGTTTTTGGATAAATTTCTGGAATATGGTCAGTTAAACGGTTAGAAGTATCAGTATAATTTGTTATACTACTTTCGGTATAAAGTTCTAGAATACGATTTTTCGTTTTAAATTGGATGCCTGTACCCATGTTACTGACGCTTTTGACCTGTTTGGCTGTTGTTGTATAAGTAAATATATGTTGGTTAAAATAGAAATCAATAATGTCAAAACTGTCACACCAACTTTATGACATTATTGAAGATACCAAAGACCGAAGTTCTGATCCCCTCGTGAGGTTTCAGCCCTTTATATTTTAGTGTTGGGTTTACGCCACACCAAAACTCGCCCATCTGAATCAAAAACGTTAAATTTACTTTCGTCCGATTTTGGAGCACTAAGCTTTCGATTCTGTTTTATTTCCCTCTCTATTAGCAAAGCAACCTTGATTATACAAGCCATAATCTAAAAAACGAAGCTTTTTTAAGGGAATTAGAAACGACGAAAAAACCAAAATTTCCATAGTAAAACACATAAAACATATGGGAAATCACTTTTTTTCCTAAGACAAATTTGTAAATGAAAACGTTGCAAATTCTTAATTATGATTTCTAGAATATTTTCATAAATGTTTGAATTTCAACATATATAAATCTCGTTTAAGTAAATCGTTTTCATTTTCTTGTAATAATTGATTTATTTAAACCAAAATATAAAAAAAAGTTCATAACAACAGCTTTCTGGTCAAATTAAAAAGAAAAGCTTACTACAAATCGTGTGCATTAAGCCAATATACATAGATGGCAGTGGGCAGTAAACATTTTGAAAAACCGTACCAAAAATCGCCACCTGGGGAAATTTAAGTTCAAAAATTGTTGGAAAAGCAAAACAAATTCACAAAATATTTAAGAACGTGTCATAATTTTGTGATTACACAATCTTTTTCGTATTTTTCTGTATAAATCTGAGACATCTAACGTACACTAGTAAAACTAAAGATAAATGTAGCAAGTATTATTTTAATTCGTCAGAGCCAACTTTGATGTATTTTTCAAAATGAAACTTTGAAAAATATATTTTAGAAATAATTTAATTTTAAAATTTCTGCAATTAATATTTACTTAATACCAATATACCCTTCTTGTATATTGCTGCTAAAGATATGTAGAACACTTTTGTATAAACATTTTGTAACATTTTTGCTGTTTTCATTGAAAAACTTGAAGCTAAAAAACACCATTTTTACTATGGATTCCTATGGAAATTAGTGAAAAGTTATACCACTAAAAAAGCTTCGAAAAAATACGTCATAATGATTATGGCTCTATACTCTAGAAGGCTCTGCTATTAGTCGTATTTGACGTTAATTCAGCTATCATTTGCGACCAACCCAAGGAACCATTTCTATAGTGATTTGGTTTTTGAAAGCTCTGAATGACATATTGAATCGAAGATCGCGGACGTTTTATTATTTTGGAAATTTCCGATAAACTTTTACGTTCGCTCTCCAATTTAATGATCATTTTTTGTAATTTCTACCCTAATTTTTGTAAGTGAATTAAGCCAGTATTCCATGAGAAAAATTGACTCACATTAAAAAAACGGAAGAGAACAATAATCTGATGGACCATATAAGAGACAAAGCCAACGTTATTGTTTTATTTTTTATTTTATTTTAAAATAAAAAAAAACGTTGCCTTTGTCTCTTAAATGGGGAGTAGTAGGCTTTGGCCGGTTCTGGGACATATGGGAGAAGGGAGGGTGACGTCACAAAATGATGACGTCATATGCATAGTTAAAGGTCAAAGGTCAAGGTCACAAAGACCTTTGACCTTTGATCTTTCACCTTTATCCTTTAAAATTTAACCTTTAACCTTTAGCTTATAACGTAGACGACTATGCATATGACGTCATCATCTTGTGATGTCACACTCCCACCTCCCATATGTCCCAGAACCACCCAAAACCTACCACTATGACCATCTTAACGGAAATTAACAAAATTGAAAATAATGGAGATGAATGTTTGGATAAAAATCCATTTTATTGCAAAAAATTTGTATTATTTGACATTCATAGGTATTTCGCATATCTTCCATTATGGTGTATCTGCTTCTCGAGCTATTTAAATATTGAAGGACGGCTTTCAAATTCAAACGTGGAATTGTGGTTTCGACACATATAGAGAGAAAACAATTTTGAGAGCTGAGAGATTCATTGTCTTAATGAAGAAAAAAATAGAGCTATTCGTTAATGCCATAGATATTTCTAATGCACTTAAACCAGCCCCAACATTAAATAAAAGAAAAACTAGAACAATGAACGAATCAGATGAAAAGCCAGGTAATATTAATAATAGAGAATATTTCAAAACTACCGAATAAGCTATTCGATTCTCCAAAGCATATGGGGAGGCGGGTTTTGGCAAGATATACAAATAAAGAAATCAAGAAAGAAAATGTCGAGAAGGAATTGGAAATCGAGGAAGTTGATATTAACAATAAACACGAATTCAATAAGATTCATAGAAACGCCACAGAGTTTTCCAACTTCATTTTATTTTTTGTAGTTAATGGAGCAATTCAATCCACCTTGAGAAGAAGAACTCATTTACTATTGAGATGTTTTAATGTAGAGGAAACTGCCAACGTAGATTTGGCTACAGATTCAAATATTTTCAAAATTGTTGAACTTTTATCAACCACATACGAAAGACAATTTTTATTTGATAATTGTTTATAATAACATCAATGAAAAAAGTTTGCGAAATTTTAAAAATGTCTTAAAATTGTATGGAGCTACGTGCAACAACTGTCATCAATAATTTGAAAATCCCAGTAGCTTAAATATTACAACACATAATTATCTTGCAATTATTAATGATCAACCAATTAATGCTAGCAAATATTATATTATAAAAATTGAAGATATTGAAACAGAGCTTAAGTAGGGAGCAATGTTATATTCGCTGCAAGGAACTTTTCATTTCCAACGACCAGTAAAATTAACGAATCCCGGACACTATATTTCATATATTAAAAGAAATAATGAAACTTGGGAAATATACGACGGTTTTCTAAGCATTATGTTACAAACAAGCGCGCGGAATAGAATTAATCCAGTATCCCTGATATTCATATACAGCAGGATATTAACTAATTCACTAGAACAAAAAATATATTAAAATAACCACAAATTTCTAAAAAGTCATATAAGTCTATTATAGATGTGATTATTAGGCGGAAACAGTCATATATCCTATTGGAATTGATTTGTTACTGATTAATACAAAAAATGTAGAATTCCAGCTTTTTCAAAACTTAAAAGCTCATAAAGCTATGTAAAATATTCTACGTCAAAAATAACATTATTGTTAATACCAAGTAACCCAAATAAATAAAATTCAACCTCCAAAATCGCAAATAATTCAAAACAGAGTGATCTTGGGATTAATAAAAGGGAACAATTCTGACGGAAGTTGTGGTTATTTTAAGCTAAGTAATAAAAAAAAAGGAAATGAAACTTGTTAGTGCCAGACACACCGAAGCAGTGTTTTATTAAAGCACCAATACTAGTTGAGCTGGCGCGGCGTAACAATAAACGTAAAACTTTGTTTAAAAATTTGGTGGAATTTGGACATGCATGAAATCAAGCTATATTTAAATTGGTCGAAAGCACTTTGAGTAGTAATAATACAATTGTTCTAAAAACCTTACTTTGTTATATTCGCAAATTTCAAAGTAAAATCATCGTTTTGAAAATAACTGAGCTTTTAAAGCCCACAAAAATATTGGATTAAAATCCGAAATCTGCAATTTCAATGGTAGAGTAGACGCCTATGCCTCCTAAAATGGGTTTCAGAATTGAATTTATTGTGTCAACGTGCCATTGCTCATATTTTAAAGAAAAACTAAATTTTATTCAAAATCATTGAATCCACAAAAACTCGGGGTCAAAAATCCGAAATATTCAATCGTAAAATAGGTTTCAGAATCTGTATTTATTGTGCCAATCTGCATTTGCATTGCTCGATTAATTATGTGCACTTTTGAAGGAAAATCCAATTTTAATGAAAATCTCTGGAGTGACAAAAATTTGGAGTCAAAAATATAAGATCTGCGATTGAGATGCCTCCAAAAATAGGTCTATGGAGTATTTATTGTACCAATATAAAAATTCGGGATTAAAAATGCTAAATCTGCAATTACACTACGGTTGCGATCGTAATAGCGTTTGAAAATAGATTTCGAGACCTACATTTGTTGTGCTAACGTGCATTTATTCGCTTGATTATTTCTAAACATTTCAGATCATTCAATTTTATTTAAAGTCACGCAAAAATTCGGGGTCAAAAATCCGATATCTGCAAGAGTATTTCAATTGCAATGGTAGATGCCTCTGCAAACATATTTTGGGACCTGACTTTCTAAAATTAAAATAAAATAACAAAAAGTTAAAAATATTTTTTAAAAGCCAGAACTGTTGATTCTTCTTCCATCGTCGGTCATTCTAGAAGGTTTAAAGCAGCTTCAACCGTCAAAGCTTTACTGCTATTATTTCGTAGCTTGAGATTTGAATAGTTCATAGAAAGACAAACGTTATCTATATGCAAACGTTACGGGCAACTCAAATAACAACAAATGGCTTTTTAGTATTATTTAGCATTGTGAAAAGTTATGCTAAAGTCTAATGATTATTTTTTTGGTGGCATTTGAAAGACAGTTATTTTAAAATTTACTTACATGTTTGAACAATAAATTACACACACATATTGAGGAACATCTTACCTAAAAAATAAAAAAAACAATAAATTAGATCGAATCGATGCAAGTTTGTTGTGAATTTTGAGGTTATATAATCAAATTTTGATGTGTAAAATTTTCGAGATACCAAATATTGTGAGATTCTTATTTTACAATGTATTTATCAAGGTAAAAATTCAATTTATTCCATTTGTTCAATTATATCACAAACCAACCGCCAATTTATCGACAATAATATTCCATTCCACTTTGTTACCACACCGCGACTCTATATCATACGAAATTACATTTTCGAAAACAAATATAAATTGTGTCGTGTACATTGTATATACTAGTTGTTTTGCAATTTCGACACAAAAATACTGCGACACTTCTTCTAGTATTTTATTGCACCAATCTCGTACCAATTTTGTATTAATAAATTGGAAAACTTTTTTTTTTAGTTTTTTAACAAATAAATCTAAAAGTTTTTAGTTTTTTTTTAAGTGTTCGAGACATTCTCTATATAAAGATGTAACAAACAATGATGATGCTGGAGCGTAAGGGTGAATCCATTTGTATCCAATTTCATTTCGATATGAACAAAAATATTTTCCCAATGTCAAATTCCAAATAAATTCTCTATTGTATTTGTTATTGATACCGCCGACTAAATAGCGCAGTACGATTTTATGCATGGGAGGGAATATTCAATTTATTAATTCAATTTATAATTAAATTAAACATTTATTTGATATTAAATTATATTGTTTACGTATTATTATTGTTAGTTTTATTATCATATAATAATAAAATATGGAAATTAAATTATTCGTGAGATTACCTGCAGCGACGTACAATTTAACAATAATAACAAAATATATAAATTTCAATCAGCTCATCGTTTTGAATTCTAGAAGAGATGAAGGATGGTGCAAGTTGCATTGATGTTTTAATTTGAGGGAGTGTGTTCACCAATAATAATGAAACAAAACAATATTTGTTTACGACAATGAAGACGATTTCACGCTTTATTATGTATAGCCTTAATGTCAATGATTAGTTTTTTAGTTTATGTAAGTTTTTCTTCACATGTCTAACATCAAGACTATCCGACTGTCAAAGCTTTGATGACATCAATCACGGGCAAAAACTTATAATATATAATAGCGATGTCTGGAAGATAAATGTCCCATACTCTGAAATTACTCAAACTTTAACTTTTGTTGAAATGAAAAGTGAATAAAAGTTTTGGGATTAACATACAAATAACAATACTGTTAAAGTTAGCCGAAAGTGAAAAATCTATAATGCATATCGAATTGCTCAAGTTGAAAGTAAAAAAAAGATAATACAGATTATATTATTTCAGCCGACAGTTAAAAAATCGGTAATGCAGATTGTGTAGAGTGGTATGTCTGAAAATGGATTACGTTGATGTGACTTGTCAATAGCTATCGCAGAAAAAAAATTCAGTTCAAGTTTCCCTTATGAAATCTCGGAAAATTTGAAAAAGTTTCCAGCCGGAAGTAGGAAATGAATGTATAAAATCAGCCTATAGAGTGTTATATCTGGAGATGGATTACATTGATGTGACCTAATAGCTGCCGCAGGAAAAAATTAAGTTCAAGTTTCCCGTGGGAAATCTCAGAAAATTCGATTTTAGAAAAATCATTAGAAAATTTGTATAAAATCAGCTTCATTTGTATAAAATCTCTCTTCACAAAACCATTCGTACCATCAATGGTAAGTAAAAGCCTTATTAGCCACTGAGCATTTAATTGGATTTACTTCCAATAGGGTCTGTGTAAATTTGGCATGGTCCTCCATCTCACGTAATAGCATTTCGCTAACATATCATTTACAACCCAATTAATGAATTTATTGATTGCATTGTAGATGTTTTAGGCTGGATGAAGATTGCAGTATACTATACTTCTTCTGTATTATACTAAATATTTTCATGAAAGGTTACAATCTGAACAATTATTTAGGTTCATAAATCAGGCATTAAGTGAAATAAACCTTTTCGCTTTTAATTTAAATTTTATCTAATGTATAATCCAAGCACTTTTTCTACAAATGACAACTAAACTGAATAGTAAAGGGGATGAACAGGATAAAATTCTGTATACTATAACCAAGTATATGATGAAAACAGTTTCGATGCTTGCAGACAAAGCAAAAATAATACACACGTATGACTCTAGTTGACTGTGTCTAAACAGTACATGTTATTAATTTTGTACATTCTTTAGGTTCCGAGATATTTATTTTTTCCGAACTTTAATGCAATAAACCATACATTGGTTTAATAAAAAAGAACAGAGCTTGCGGTAATACAACTTTTACTGCCAAATTCAAGTCAAGTAATTGATACACCTGCCTAACACATCCTATAAAAGTTCATTTTAATACAGAAATGCTATATAATTAGTAGAATATAAAACCTCCTTTATTTCCTCAACGCTCACAACACCTGATTCCAACATATCACTTTCCTCGTTTGGAACATGAGAAACAATTTGTTAACATAAAATTTAAATTTTAAATTGCCACTCATATCCCTTGCCACACATGATATTAGGAGGACAACAAACAAAAAAAAAAAAATGTTTAGTAATGAAAAAAGACGATACTCGTTCTCCATGTTGCGTTCGTTGAACGGAAAATGTTTGTCAATTTTTAATGAACATCGATGTACATACATACATTGTAATGTTTTTCATTATCTTGTGTATCGAATATAATAAAATTGGTTATTCAATTTTATGTATCGTCTAAAGTTCATAAAATTTTATAACTCAATATGTGATCGTATGCTAAAATGAAGGTTAAGAACTTATGTTAACGTTGTCATTTGGCAAAGACATGGATTTACATTTATATGCTCCTTCCAGTTTATAAATAGTATTCCCATATACAATAAAATGTCATTTTGTATTTAATTTAAGAAATAATTAATCATTGTGTTTTGTACCACTTCCATCGCTATGTTATGTTTCTTATCACTCGTATTCTTATCACACTACTAAATCATTCATTCAATGCTTTACAATTTATATATAGACAGACAAACAATGGCAACTCTTTTTCTTCGTTTGGTTGCTTCTATTTTTTTATTGTAATATACAAAATCACGATTATAATTCATTCTTTTGTGTTTGTATCTTGTATTGTGTCTAACAGCTTCATGTATCATTTCGATTCGGTTTTCAATTTGAAGAAGTAGAAAAGGATGTAACAATATGCACAAGAATTTTTGTAAACACTGATAGACGAAATCAGAATATTAAAAGAAAAAAAAAGAACATTGATAAATGGGAAAACCCAGGTTTGATTGCTTTCTTATGCTAGACAATTTTCTTTAAAGATTTAGACAATGGATGCACTCCCATTTACTATATTGTTCATTTTGGGTTTTTATCTTGAATATTTAATGACAAGTTTATTGTCATGATTGAAAATAAGTATTTTTGAAAAAAAGCCAAAAATAAATAAAATTGGAGTGGTATAATATGTTAGTATTTATATAACAGTTAGTTTAAGTTTGATTTATCGCTTTTGATATTTTGAACAATGTTTAGTTTAATATAATCATTTCACAATTCACAATTGGCTATCTGGCTAGCTTACGAATAGCATTTTATTTGTACTACAGTTTCCTTTCTAATATAATCACTCTACAAACAATTTTTCGTACGAATTCTTATCCACTGCTTATGTAGCGATGAGCTTTAAATAGCTGTTTTTCAAATTCATTCATTCCTTCATCACTGTAAGCCAAAAATCGAATTTATTGAAATGAAACAGTATACAATTTCAAAAATGAGCGTGATTTTTGTGTTGCTCTCTAATAATTGCACAAAATTATCACAATACAGGGCATTTTTCATTCCTATTCATTCTGTCATTTTCGCATTTTTGGCAACTACAATAGAAATGAAGTTAAAGCCAATTCCAAATATACCCTAAAAATTAAATGACAAAACGCCCCAAAAATAAAAAAATGCCTTAAAATTTGAGGAATTTCTCATATTCTTAAAATACCCCATTAGTATCCAAATTTTTGGGGCATTTCTTAATTTTTCTTTAAACATTAGTCTCTATCTCTAATTAATATATTGCCTCGCAAAACGAGTTACATTCCTAATTGTAATAGGCAAACCACCAGCTCATGGAAATACAGGACGATTGTAGATATTAAATTTTTTATATAACTTCACATGCTTAGTAAATCATAATAATTAAAAAAAAATGATTTTAATCTATTAATTAACTACTTTAATGGGAGATGTACAATCTAGAGTTTACCTCAATCGCTACTTTTGTATGAGTGAATTTATTGTAATCTACCCGATGGTTTATAAGGACAAATTAATTATAAAATTTCTAAAATATTATCACCATTTATAGAATATTGTAAATATAGTTTAACCTCCTAATAAGACCACCCTTTAATCGGACCAATTCCAAATCGGACCACTCTTTGTGTTGTAAAAAGGGTTTGTCATAAGAATATGCCCCTGTAATCGGACCACCTCCAAATTGGACATATAGACCTCATTTTTCTTTAATTTTGAGTTTCTTTACCTCTATTGTATAAATTACATACATATTTTGAAAATTGTATAACGGTTTTATTCTTGCTACTTAAAAGTATTGAATATTGGTATTTCTTTTGACAGCTTATTTTGAGTTGTGTGAGTAATAAACACAGCCCTTAGACCAGAGAACCATTAGAAGCTCCAAGATACATTATCGTAATCTGTTAATGAATCGATTGGTCGTAGCTATATTGATGAATCAAATGGAGCTGAAGATTTCTAAAAAAAAATCAATGTCTCAGATGCATGTTCCTGGCTAACCGAGGCATGGACCAAGGTTACGCCTGAAACAATTGGAAGTTGCTTTAGAAAAGCGGGATTTGATGACGGATCAGAGGAGCCAGAAATAGAAATCGTTGCTAAATCAAAAGAATCCGAAATAAAGTTTCTCGATTTCTACGAAGATTTGCAAATTTTCGGATTATTGTCAAGAAAATTTGTTGTCCGTTAGCGCACCAGCTCAAACTATTTCTTCTTACGAAAGCTCATCATCCGATGGAAACGAACTAATTAATGTTGCGTGAGTAGCACCTACACAATTGTTATCTCTTATTGAAGTGCAAAAAAACTACAACAAATAGAAGATTAAGATAGCGCCAAAGTCTTAAACGAAATATTCTTTCATTTGGAAAAATCCGAACAAAAAACTCAACGTTTTTGCATAAGCCTATGTATATTAATGTCGAAGCTTCCTTATGATTTACGAATGTACATGTATTGTACATACATACTTCCAATTATGGTTCTAATTTTATTTTTATTTTTTTCAATTTCCAGAATCGAACCACCTCTTAATCGGACCAATTCCAAACGGTCCCAAAGGTGGTCCGATTAAAGAGGTTTAACCATATTGTATTAAAAGTTTAAAACAGTTCAATTTTTTTTATTAAAAATAAATTGAAATATCAGCAATATTGACAGAAGACTGACACAAAGAAACCATCTACTCAATACATCTTTGATAATATGAGTATTGCAACATACCGTAAATGCAAATACATACTGGTATTTCAAATCATAAAACGAACGTTAAACTAACTCAATATCAATTTGTGCCGACGTTATAGACCGATCTACCAATTGTCAATTACCATATGATGAAATACCTGGAAAACCATCACTTTATACATCAGACCATCTAGGCAGTGATTGGTACACCTAGATGTATTGGTTATTTAAGTTTATGCAAATATTATTTTAACCCACCAAATCTATTAAAAATCAAAACATATATCAGACCCCAATTGAAATAAAAATCACCCCGATGATTATGGGAGCTTAATGTGTATGTATTCTATAAATATTTTTATGGCGTGTGTTTTTTGCAGTTTTATGCACTTTTACCAGAATGTGTTAAATCCAAATACATATATTAAAGTGAATTGTAAATCAGTGTTAATGTCAGCCAATATGCTTAATGGCACATAAAATAATTTTACGCGAAGCCCAATTACATAAAAAATAAAATAAAAACTCGATTAAAGTCAATCTTTATTGTCATTTGGAACAACTTAAATAAAATTTAATCCAAGTTTAAGAATTTTAATTGGATTTCAAAATTTAAGAATTTAAAAATTTTAAACTGTTTGTTAGAAGAAAGATTTGTTGAATAGTATATAGAAAATTAAGAAACTAAACTCAGCCAGTCAATTGACTGGCAAGCTGGTTAATATCAGAGTTTCTAAACTTAAGCATTTCAAATATGTATTTGAAAACTGACGAAGCTTCCAAGGTGGTGAAAAGTACGTAAAATCACAAATTGTTTGAAGCCACTTTTTAAAAAAATTAATTATCTGAAAACTATAATATAGCACTAATTTTAAAGGTAGATGAATATAGATTAAGAAAAACCTATAAGAACAGTATACCTTTTCAGTTTTTTAGTTTGTTCGTTTTAAAAATGGCCACCGAAATGTTTTTTCCAATTCCCTCAAAACGGATTTTTTTATCGTTTTCGTAATCCATTCAATATTCCAAAACAAAACTTGAGCCTTTTTTGTATTTTCTTGCAAAATATATTTATAACTATGACGATCCCCTCTCAATTAATTGTAAAAAAATTAATAAAAGCCGTATTTTAAAAGTAGGTGATTAAGGTTTAAGAAGAAATTATAAAATAGTAGGTATAATCTTTAAAGATTTCTTTTTTTTTTCAAAATGGCCGGCGTTTTTTTATTGTCAATTTACTCAGAAACCTATTTTTACCGCGTTCGCCATTTAATTCTACAACAAAAGCTAGCTTTGAATTATTTTTTTGATTTCTTGCAAAACATGATTGTCTTCTTTTGAAAGTATGTTTGTGACGTATAAATGTACAAATGCAACTTAAAACGTAAATGTATTTTGCCAGAAAACATAAAAAGGGCTCCAGCTAATTTTTTGGTATAGAATGGCAATAATATATGGCGAATAAGTTAAAAAAAATCGAAAAAAAAACATTGTTGAGATAATTAAAGTAGAACACTATAATACCTTTTAACTTATAATAGCTTTCCCCTTTTTAACATTCTTGTATCATTAAATATTCCTTTGCTTGTTGATATGTTTCGCACCTAATATGATAACATTTTATCCCTGCGTAATATATATTTATGAAAAATCGCCTATTTTGCTGGATATGGTGTAGAATCGTATTTATTTTAAATCTGCACCCAAACATCAATTATACCCAAAGTCGAAAGTTTCAGCCTAAGGTTACTATTCCTTGGAAATACCATGAAGAAATATACGGAATGTCGGCGCAATGAATTGAAAGAACGAAAATCCAAGAAATAGTCCATCTAATTTTATTTAAGCAACTAAATTGGGTATTCCAAGAAATTTTTGACGAAATTACTTAGAAGAAAGTTAAATAGCTGCTTTTAAAAATTATCAAATATTTAATTATAAAATATTTAAAATATTTAATGTAATAAATACCTTTGAATGTATGCGTTTGAGGAGCTGCTGCAGACATTTTACTTTCTTTTACGTAAGTAAAACAAAGTTAAGTAATAATGAAAATTATGGACCCCGAGATTTTTGGAAATTTATCTGTTTTGAGGTTCCCTGAGCCCAAAAAAAATGGGTTTCGAGTGGATGTCTGTCTGTCTATCTGTGTCCTCTCTATACAGTCCAGATGGTTTAATCAATCGGACTGAAACTGTATATTTAAGTTTTTTTCAATAAATTGGTAGGTCCCAGTGAATTTTAGTCCAAATCGGCCAACCGGAAGTGGTCATTTGTTTGGGCAGAAAATGTATTTTGCAAATGCCTCAAAAACTAAAGGTTTTACAGAAAAACTAGTGGATACAAAATGTTTCCAAAAAATAAAAATAAAAAAATAAAACAAAAGTCATGTTAATTTTCGACCTTGAGATTTTTGGGGTTCTTGAGTCTGAAAAATTGGGTTTCTGAAGTGGTGTCTGTTGGAGAATATGTCTGTTAGTTTGTAGCCCAGATATTGAACCAATCAAACTGCAACTTTATGTTTAAACTTTTTTCATTATATTTTGAGGTCTCAGCTCCCAGCTCCCGTGAACCAGAAAATTTATTTTGTAATTATTTTAAAAATATACAATTTACAAAAAAACAAGAAAAAGTTACTTAAGTTTACAAGAAATTTGCATATAATAAGTTTCTTAAAATTCGCTGTTCGTAAAAGAAAATCGTGTGTTAGCCACACCTAAATTTTTTATTTAGCCTTTCTTGTCTTTAAAGTGTTCAGTCTTTGGAAATCATATTACTTCCTCGTCCAGCTAATATGGGTGTAGTGAATAAAAACAAATAAGTGATTTAACTTATCTTTTCTCAAGTATGAACTTGTAAGCAGGTGAATACAATTTTAGTATATTCTTGATGGTGTAGGTAGAGGATATTTGAAGTTTAAGTAACTGCTTTATCTACAAGCAAACACTTAAAAATTTCCCAGTACCTACTTATGTAAAAGAGCTGTGAATAAAAAAAAGTATATTCTTAACTTCTTCCGTATTTAATTGATGATTTACAAGGATAAGAATGGCCAGAATGCAAATTATTAGTATTTGAAAAATGAAAAATTATCAAGAATGCCGGGGGATGGGAGGATCCAACCAAACGTACACAAATTTTGAAATTTTATCGTTGAAAATGAAAAGATTGTAGAGCGGGGGTTATGTTTTTAAATTGAAGGGGTAATTTTTGGTTTAAAAGTTCGATCATACAGCTCTAAGCTCATATCAAAAATTTTAATTTTTTACGCTACTTAAATCATCCTAAGTATCAAGGTTTGTCGTCCTCGGAGTCCTCAGTTTTGCTTTGCGACTTAGAGTTCTCAGATTCTATTTTTTTGTTGTTTTTAATTTCACATGGATCCCGGTGGTTCCCGGTTGTGGTGTTGTATATATAATTAACTAGCCTTTCCAAGACATTTTATTTAATAGTTTTATAGTTTTGGATAAAAGAGAACCCAAACCTAAATATACAAGCAAAATTAGCGCAGTTTATACAGGTCCAGTTTCTCTTCTTGGGGGCAGTGAATATGTTTACAACACCATAAAGAAAGCTACCAGACATTGCCGTGTGGTCACTGCAAAGGCTTCAATGGCTATTAATTGTTGTGTAGTTCTACATAAAAATGCATTTAATAACTATCTTTATGTAATCGAGGACGAGGCAGACAACCGAAGTAACCACGTTTAGATCTTCGATAGAGAAGACAGAATAGATATGAATAGGTACGAATTCAAAACCAACAAAAAGATCTGAGGATGTAATTATAAAAAATCTTTACTGATTTGGCACAAAATAAGCACCAAATAATTTTGATAAATAATTAGAATTAAATTATCAGAGATACTATCTTAAGAATAGATTTCTTTGTTGATGGCAAATTTACAACAATATTTTTTGTTCTTTTCCCAAAAAATAGAAATGCCTTTGGGATAAACGAAAACTAGATTTTGCAATAATTGATCATGAATACAGTTTCAAAGTATAGTTTGTATCAGAGCTGCGGAGTACGAAAAAACGTTCGGCTCCAATCTGGCTCCTACTACGAAAATTTATAGATGCATTAATGGTTCCGGTCCCAGCTACAGCTCCAATTCCGACATTTTTATTTTATTTTTTTATTTTTTTATTTATTTAATTCAAGTTAACATATTTAAGTTAATTATAACTTTTATAATTATATGTTATTAGAGCACATATACATAGATACAAATTTTGGGCTACAGTTACAAAAACAATCCCTTATTACCCTTCCCTCTAAATAATTAAATAGAAAATTAAAAATTAAATACAATATAAACTGAAACAGCTACAAATTTACAAATAGACAGCCATATCCTAAAACTCGAATAAAACCAATGCAATGATTTAAAAGTATGTAGTATAAAAAAATTGGCGAAAACACAGGGTTAGCTATTCCTTATCTAGACACAAATACAAAACCGAAAATTCCAAGAGGAAAATCCAGAAAAAGAGAATACAGCAACAAAGGAATTCACAAAGGAAAATCCCAAACTTGAAATATTACGAAAAATCAATAAATTCTGAAATAATTATATCAATAGCACGTATGATACTTTAAATCTCGAATTAGATCAAAAACCTAAGTATGTTATAAGTATGTATGACATCACGCTCAGTGTCGGTCGAGATTCAATAAGATCACGGAAGTCAAATAGACATAAATAATCTTGAATACTCTTAGCGTTCTAGATTGACCTCAAATACTCTGTATAAGTCCAAAAACCTCAAATTTCCCCAAAAATATCGAACATTCTTAAAATTGTAGAATAATCACACACAAATTTCCAAGAATTAATCAGGAAATCCGTAATAATCTCAAACATCTTGAATAATGTTAGTAATCTCGAGTAATTCGATACAAAGCAATGTACATAATCAAAACCTCAAATCTAGATTAATATGAAAATCTTAAATTTAAATTGTTGCACATAAACACTTTGTTTGGCTTGGCAAAAAAACATTTGGAAAAGTCGATTAAAAAAAAAAAAGAAAAGTTGTTTCAGTTTTTAAAATAAATTTCAAGCTGCAATTTACAAATGTGCCAAATCTCTAAAATTATGCAACCTATGTTCATATAATATAGCTTAAAACCTTCGGAAGCCGAAACCTTGTCTAGTGGTGAAAGTCTCATGACGATCGGTTTCGAAGTTTTTGAGATTATCCTGTACAAACAAACACACGTTGCGCTTGGTATATATAGAGAAGAGAAAGGGGAAGATTGTAATCAACTATTTTAACACAAATATAATTCAAGTATTCAAACACATTCGTTTTATATTCAAAATTATTATTTTTAAACTTCCCTAATTCCAACCGCAGAAGGTAAATTCAGACTGGTAAATGTGACCGTTCTTATCATCTTGATCTAGCCTTCTACGCTAATGATTTTTTACTAAATTTTGCTAAAATGTTTTTAGTTCTTGATTAGTAAAAATTTTGCTGGCATATCTAGCAATATGAAAATTTTATTAATATCCTCCTAATTGTTTACTGAAGAAAGTACTTCTAGTACTACTGGAAAGATGGTAGCATTGGTTCCCAAGGACTTCGAGAGGGCAGTCCCACTTCCGTATATTCCTAGTCCTTCTCCGACTCCCGTTTTTATTTTACTGTTACAAATTGCTGGGAATGGTAAGTCGCCTGTAGGTCACCCAGGTTTACTACAGGAAGGTCAAATAAAACTGGAGGGTGTCTGGTATCCAGAGTCCGTATACTTTGTACTGATTAACTTATCAGCCATTCATCCATCGGCATATACCGTTCCACCTTAGATTAGGGTTTTTTGTCAAGGTTTTCTCATAGTGCCGTACTTTAGCCTGTGGCAAAATGCCACATTCTGCCTAGTGGTGTCAGTTACTAGTGGTTGCCACGAGGAGGCAGCACATATACTTGCGAATTGTGATCAGGTTACTCGTTACACAATTGTACCCATCACGCAGCTACCTAATACATGACCAGAACAGCTCACATGATGCGCACCCTACTGTAAGGTTACGGAGCTGGTACATTAATCTACTCAACTTAGGCGCCTTCCCCCTTCCCCCTCCAATAGACGCCAAACCACCGAAAAATAAACGAATTCATACATAAGTAATGAATTACAAGGAACTCAAACGATGCGTTTTTTAAAAGTTTTCAATATTTTCTTTGGCAAATATGCTTGATTTTTTAGGCTGATATCCCACATTCTGTTTTCTAAATATGCTATTAATTTAGCATATTTCGAAATATTTATGTTGTCTCTAAAGTTAAGAGTACTTTTCAACATAGAATAATGATACCATATGGATGATGGTTTTCTAGTCTTAGTCTCGTCGCCAAAATAAGTGAATATAGCGCTCTCAGAAGTATACTTTTGGACCCCGTTTTTAGTGCACCAGACACATTCTATTAATTCTATCATCCAGTACCCTATATTTCACTATCGGACATTTTGTTATCCGACATAGTTCTCTCGACAGGATTGAAATACTTTCCACGTCGGTATGTAATCACTATTATGTACTCTAATGTTTTCTATTTGCAAAGTAATTCGAGATATTTTAATATACAGTGGCGTGAACAGGCGTATTTGGTAAAATAAGTATAAAATATTCAAGGCATCAAAAGTTTTTTTCTTTTCCTACATATTAAGCCGAATGATTGTTTGTGCTGACGAACCTGAGATGGCACCACCAACCAGTTAAGTAGAAATTGAAATGTACTGATTAAATATATTTGACGGAGAATATGTATTGGTATTATGGTGGTGAACGAGTGAATACAATCTGAAATTAATGCATGAATGAAATTTGTGTGTATTCATGCATGGACGCTTGAATAAATGAGTTAACCGCTACATATCCTAGGGGGCTGCAAAATCCAAGAGAATTTTCTAAAACTTCCATAAATAATGTTGAACCCATTGAGTAGACGAAAATCATAATGAGATTGATGTTAATTGGCAAAATTTAATTTAATGTTTTAACTTTGATAATTCTATTTCTTGATGAAACACCAACATCTCTGAATGTATGCGTTAGTGTGTCATGTTTATTTAGTACAAATTAATAAAATTTTCATTCGCGTAGCCTTCCTTATTTTTATACTGTTCAATCCCTAGAAATTTTATTTACTCACCTCCTCCACCTAATCTATTCACATCACTTAACTTTTCTCTAAATTTATTTACCATTCAGACGGATAATCGTTACCAAGTAAAGAAATCATAATGGTTTCCTCTTCAATCAAAGTCGTGATTGGTTTCTTATTTTACAAACACAAATTAAAATGCGACCAGATTTATCTTTTGTAGTCAGAATAACTGGCTGAAGCAAATATTGTCCTCTAAGGAAGGGTCTACAATACCTTCCCCTTTTTTTTTGAATGATTTGATCTAAAAAACACATCTTTTGTAAATATAAAATAATTTTTAATCTTCATCGATTGATTTTCCTAATTTTACACTAAAATCATTGCAACCCTTAATAAAAAACATAATTTTAAATTTTTTTTTGTATTTTTAAACCCAAAATTTTGTTTATTTTATTTTTAAAATAATCATTATTATAATCATTTTCATCAGCATCCTTTCTTCTCTGTAAAATTAATCGTCCTTCTTCTTTTATTCTCTCATGGATATGCGAAAAAATAAACACTTTGTGACTTCCACCCATTCGGTTGTTTGTTTATTCCTTACTACTTTATAATATAGACATAAAGAAACTTCATCCCTTTAAAGATGAATAATAAGCGTTTCAAAATGTTTATAAAAATATACATGTATGATGATGAAGGTGGTTCCTCTGGTATGAGGTACAAAGTGTTAAAGAAGAAAATTATTTATGTTTTTTTTTTTTGCTAGTCGTATTTTCATTTATGAAAACATGAAAAAGGATTAACTTGACACATTGCTTTTTTATGCAGAACAGTGGTAAAGAGTAGTATTTTTTTAATTTTAATATATAAAAAAATGAAAACATGAAAGAAAATTAAAAGTAGGAAATAAAAGTACAAAATAGTGGGTGTACAAATAAACGAAATTCAATTATGAATATATAATTTAAATTCATTAAATCATCTGGCATAAAAGGGACTTATAATTTTACCAACATAATAATGAAATATTACCTTTTAAGCATACACATATAAACCAAGAATAAAAGGATTACTTACGTTTGTATATTATATACGAAACTTATTTTGAAAGAACAAAAGTTAAAATGCCATAATTCAAGAAGGCTTAACTGAAAAACGATGCAAATACTGTTTTAATTAAATTTAAATTGAGCTTAGGTAAAAAACAAATATTAAATGCTAGAGGTCTTATTAAATCAATCACTCTCCTATAATTACGTCAACCCAACAAATGATGATTTCAATTAAATTTACTTAAAACTGTAATTAAAATTCAATCGAAGGTAATATCGCTAATTGTTTCACATTAAAAATAATTTATCAAATCTTCAATTAACGTTTTAATTATTTTAATAATTCAACCGCTTAAGTAAATGTTATGAATGTTGATCGATAAACTATTGGCGACAAATTTACGTTAAAGTGAAAGGATTATTTAAACTAAACTTAATGTTTTAATTATACGAGTATATTTGTAATACACAAAACATTAATATGTGGGAAATGAATTTGTATGACACCAAAGATGAGGTTTAGTAGGTGACCAAGAAATGAAAATAGTAATATCATCATGGATAGAAGTCGCGGTCATGCATTTGAAATTAAAAACCGCAAAGTGAAAGGAATTCTAAATAATTGTATAGTTAATTAAAATAAAATGTAAGTACGAGTATAATAGTGCGATCGGGTTAGTCAAATTAAGTGACAGATTTAAATATACGACGATTTGCCGTTTGACATTTTTAGCAAAATAGTAAAAAAGCAATATGTATTCCATTTTATACATACATACGTCGTAATTTTCCTGTTGAGTAATTTTTGAAAGTTGTCTAATTTTAAAATGGTTTTTTGTATGCCTAAATAATTAAATTTTTCACAATTAAAATCATTTATTACTTAGCAGAAAATTAAATCTGAAAATTACTGTAAAATTTCAAAACACCATTATGGATAACATTTTGTTTAAATTATTAATTGATTGAACAAAATTAGAACGATTTCATAAGCAACTTAAAAAATATCTGACATTTCGAAACAGTACTTTTCCACCTGTATTAAATACACCAGGTGTCCTATTCGAAATGCGATTCTTTTTTTTTTTTAAATCAGGAAAACAACCATTTGAAATCTAGACAAATGTATAAATAAAATTGGAGTGTCTGTCTGTTTTTGCGAGATAAATGTCTCTTTTCAAGTTTCTTACGTCATTTATAAGAAGCCAAAACATTTGCTATCATTTTTAAAATGTTTGTCTGCCTGTCGGATGAAGGAAAATTCCATGGCATTCTCGAAGTATGCTCGCCACACAACCTCAAGGAGCCTCGAAAACAAAGAAACGTGAGAAAAAGATTATGCGTTGAGCGGATGCGCCAGACAATGTCGAGATGTGTTGATTCCATAAATTTGCTGGATCATTCGGTTCCAGATAATAGTACACTCAAATCGTTTTCAAGTGGTCTCGATTCCAATAAGCGAAAGATTACGGAATGGCCGTATGCGATATACCACATCGGGATCATCAGAGGCGGAGATTGAACGTGAACGACGTTTAGAATCAGACTGCCTCCGCCATGAACGTCAGTGTGAAACTGATTTCTAAACAATATGAAGGCCGCATCACATCGTAGCGTGAATTTTATTAAAAGACGCAAAAGCACAGAATTCTGATTACAATTCAAAATCATTTTATGCTGAGGCGTAAATCTGAATCAAACTTACCAAATAAGCATCGCTTACCGTAAAACCAAATTACTTAAATTGATACTGACAACAATTTAATCGTAGTTTGTTTTAGGTTTTTCAAAACTTAAAAGCACATAAAGCTCTAGCCTATTTAATCATCATAAATGCTCTAAACACTCATCATGTATTTCACAATAAATAGAGATTATGATTGATTGATTATCGCGAGTAATTCAAATTTTAATAGATTTGACAACAACAATTTTCATATTAGTCTTTTGACAACAACAACTCTAGCACATTAGTTTTATTCAAATTTGTCACAAAATGTGTAACTAAAAGAAATCTTTGAATATGAAACCGAATGGCTTAAATTGTAACTGTTTTAGGCTTTCAAAACTTGAAAGCACATAAAGCTTTTACCTATGTCACTATCATAAACACTCTATAGACTCATTAATTTGTTATAAAATGAAATGTCGTTGAGTCGGGCCTCGAGAGACGACGACGTTTAATGGATGACCATTTACGAAGAAGTAACCGACAGAGTACGAGATGGCAGCAACAAGTAATAGTGGTTTTAATTATAACTCAATTATAGATTACTTTAAAGCGACGGAAATTGGAACAATGGAAGTGACATGCAAATTCTGTAAACCCAAAAATGGAAAACGGAACCTAAGGGTCTTTGTTGTTCGTAAGGAACCAATTTTGTAGCCAACAGAAGTCTTTATTAAAGGGAAGTCATGAGCATTTCTTGCAAAACATATGTGCCTACATATAATGCCTTATTTCGTACTTTCATTTCTTATTTCATACCAACATTTAAAGTTCAAGGCCAAGAGTACCACTTATTAGGCTCACAACTTCCTGCTGAAAATTCAACGGAAAGATTTTTATAAATTTATTTCATTAGCGATTACTAAGAACAAAGGGAAACGTGATTGACCAATTTTCCGAAAATAAATTCTTCATTGGTTAACGGCTTGCAACTGACACTGAATGAATCGAGCCCGTGCTTCAAAGATTTTAAAATTGTTCTACAATCTTTGTTATAGGCTAATCAATATGATCCCAAAATAATTATCAATGCTGATCGGAAACCACCATCAGAGCACGGAGGACGCCATAATGAACCCATTATACAAGCGAAGTTTCTATACTCTTAGTAGATCAGCAGTGTGTGATAAAAGGAGTACAGTATTGCATAGAAATTTTTTGCAATTTCCCATGTTGATTCAGAAACGGGAGCGCCAAACTTAAACAAACAGATGTATGCACTAAATATTATTGCTTTCGATTGATGGTGAGAAAAGTAGAATACAATCACATAGTCGACGTTTATTCTTATAAGGCTGATTTTCATTAGAACGAATCAAAATAAACTCAGAGTTGAAAATTATTTACATCTTCAGGATGCAATGAATAGAATTGAAAATACAAGTAATTTAGGAAGATTAGTCATCTTGCTGTCCTCCGGCACTGGAGGCCCCAGATATATGCACGAGCGCACACAGGATGCATTCTGTTAGGTAAGGAAATATGGACGTCCTGACTTGTTTACTACTTTCACAACAAATTCAAAATCGGACGAAATAGCCAATAAGCTATCTCCAGGGCAATGTGTATTTCCGGCATTTAAATTTCAACATTGAAACACCTGGAATGTGCTGCACAAGTGGTAAAGTCAAATTACCGGTACTGATTTCTTCACCAGAACCATTGCGCTTACCTCATGCAGATATTTTCGTTTGGTTTATTCATAAAATAACATGGGATGAAATTGATAATGTGATCTCAGCGGAAATTCCAGATCAAACAATCGCTCCAGAATTGTTTGAAGTTTTCGCAAAGAATATGATCCACTGTCCGTGTGGTGCATTTTACATCAATTCACCATGCATGGTTGACGGAAAATGTTTGAGTAACCCCAGAAGCATTGGTTTTAGACACTATTAGAGGCAACGATGGATATCCGGTATATTGTCGTCGATCAACTGAGGGCAACGGCCGATAAACAACATTCGAAATCAAAATATTGAAGTTGGTAATCGTTGCATCGTGCCATATTCACCATTATTGTCGAAAACTTATAAAGTTCACATAAACGTTGAGTATTGTAATTCAGTAAAATTGGTGAAATATAGTACATTTGCAAATGGGGTCGTTACATCAGCAGTAATAAAGCAATATGGTGGACTTTTTCATCCCCAATACATGAACGACAACCAACAATTCTTCATTCAACAGCGCAACCATCATCTACAATATTGACGGCCTTTCTTACGTTGTGCTAAGCTAATACATTTGCCGGAACATTGCTATACTCCGAAATACCATACAATATTATACTTGGGATTAATCGTTGAAAGTTTTTCAACGTCGCTAACAAGGAAAAGCCGTTGAAGGTCATTCAAATGTATTTTCATCAGATGCTTTGGAATGAATATACACAGTTCACTCCAACAATGATGAATGTTTTTACTTGTATTTATTGTTGATTAACGTTCGTGAACCATAACATCATTCCAAAATTTGAGAACAATTGATGACCGATTGCGACGTATCGTGAAGCATGGCACCACTTCAAATCCAGAATTGCTCATTACACTGGAAATTAATAATGAAGCGAATGATTATGATTGAAGACATAATGTTTAGCGATCGCAAATAAAACATTAGCACAATTAGATGTGACATCGCCCAATCGTCCAATGAACGATATATTTAATCGAGGTTTACAACGCGAAGAACAATTTGATTGCAATGAATTGAGCACATTTGTACAATCAAATACTCCAAAAATTAAATGATCAACCAAAACATGACTACGATTAAATCATGCAAGTTGTTAACGACCTGCCTATATGGAGGCATGGGAAAAACATTTTTGGTTTCATTGCTTATAGCAGCCATACGACCGCGAAAGAAAATAGTATTAGCACTACTTCCTTCTGGAATTGCTGCCACTTCCACATGCAATATCCCTAAGACATCTGGAATGGCAAAAGTTTTGCAACAATGAAAACTTATCGTATGGGATGAGTGTACTATGGTCCACAAGAAATCATTGAAAGCATTATAGAGCATTGCAGGATCTATGAGGAAATCAAGGACTGTTTGGTAGTGCCATTGTTAGCAGGTGATTTTCGACAAACATTACCCATTATTCCTCGATCTACCTCTGCTGATGAACTAAACGCGTATTTGAAATCATGAAACTTGTGGACAAAACTAAAAACACTCACACTCACTCTAAACGTGCGTGTTCAATTGCAAAATGAACCATCAGCAGATTTGAGTTTTCAAAACAGTTGTTAGACATCGGAAATGGAAAAATGTCAATCGATAATTTAACTGGTTTCACAACACTACTGCCCACTTTTTGTAGTATTACGCATCAGTCCCCATCCTCTAAGGTATACAACGCGTTCACCGGCACACAAAAAAAAAAATTCTGAACCTGAGGTCTGACATGCCAATTCTTATTTTGTGCTGAATACGAATCCCAAAACCCCAATTTTGGGTCAAAATTTCCCAAGAAAATACCAAAGTCTATTTTTTGTACCGTTTACTCCAGATATATCGTTTCCGGAGTATTTTTAACGGCAAAAAAGGATTCCGTAATTCAAATTTAATTCTGACTCTTCATTATCCCAAAAAAACACGTGTCATCAGCAAATTAACGTGTGGCTGCACCCAGGGCACCTTCACGTGGTGACGGTAGACAAAGGAGTTGACCCACCATCCGGCTAAGTCCCTTGGTTACGGCTTTCATGCCGTCATGGCAACCACATATAAAAATGTCACGATGCAGAGGAGGGATACCCTAGTATCGGCGGCTGGTCAGGGTGGGAAAGCGGGCCCACGGGTATCGACATTATGCGACCGTAGCTCTTTAAGGGTAGGCAACTTGACCTTTGAGGAGTATACGGCTATAAGAAGACAACAAGACAAGTTTTAATTTCGGCAGCTCTTTACCAAAGATAAAAAAACTTCATTGGTGTATTGCACAAATATACCAGCACTGTTGAATGATTTAAAACCTAATATTTACAAACCTAACGAGTGGAGACTATTCATTGACTCCTCAAAACTCAGGCGGTACTACTGCACAATGGAAATAAATATGCCACTGTCCCAATAGTCCATACTCAATCCCTATGGAAGAGAATTATGGAGATCTAGGATATATTTTGCAAAAAAACAAGTACTCGGAGCGCACAATTGGCAAATTTGTGGGGATTTAGAAATTATAACAAAACTGCTAGAGCAGCAGCCTGCTTTTATAAAGTACCCTTGTTTTAAATGTCTCTGGAACGGTAGAGACCGAGAAAACCATTACGTTAAAAAACAGTGGCCGCTAAGAGACTGCCTTCAGCCAGGAAACTTAATGTAATTGAAGAACCTTTATTAGATCCGTCAAAAATCCTCTTACCTCCACTAAACATAAAACTTGGACTGATGAAATGATATGTGAAGGCACATTAAATAAAGAATGTCAATGTTTCCAATAGCACAACAATTTCCAAAATTGACCGAGACTAAAATTAAAGAAGGTATTTTTAACGGACCTCAAATACGAAAACTATTTACCAAGAACACCAGAAGTGAGCATTACAAAAACATTGTTACAAAGTTGATAGAAAATTACAATTAACTTAAATCTCCATTTTTAGGATTCCCATCTTGATTACTTTTCTGACAATTTAGGTGACTATAGTGAATAGCTAGGGGAGCGCTTCCATCACGATGTAAGGGAAATGGAAAGGAGATATCAAGGAAGGTGGGATGATATCATGTCAGCGGACTATTGTTGGATGCTCAAGAGTGATGAAGAAACAAATCTGGGAAAAGACGTAGAAATCCACTTCATAGGTCATTCGAGGACAAGAGAGTACGTGATAAACTTTAAAAGCAACAAACTGCAACTCAATCTAGAGCAGACAAACTTAAACTGAAGCAAGCTCAGGGGAACCCGTTTCAGCTAAACTTTTTTAGTTAAGTTTCACTTTCCTATTGCCAGTTAACTTTGTTTCAGTCACTCAAGCCGCAAATTTGTCTTATTTGTCTTCTATTTGTATAACTTATACTCTCTGAATTTCAGTTTGCTTGTCATAGTTCAAGTTTAAGTTTTACGTGTCGGTTTAAATACCAGTTTGATTGTCTGAGTTTCAGTGTAAGTTGTGTGTCTCGGTTCTAGTACGAGTTTCTTTGTCTGACTTTTTAACAATGGTTTAGTCAAAAGCGATTAGTAACCAAAATAGAAAGGTAAATTACGTTGGAATTTTTTGGCCATTTAAGTAAATTTGAACTACGGAATCCTTAAAAATACTCCGGAAACGATATATCTGGAGTAAACGGTACAAAAAATAAACTTTAGTATTTCCTTGGGCATTTTGACATAAAATTGGGGTTTTGTGAAAAGTAGTGGGTGATGGAGCAAAACGGATATCGGATTCGTATTTAGTGCATCAAAATACATAAGAATTGACATGTCAGACCTCGGGTTCAGCAAATTTTTTGAGATATATCGAGGGTTTAATTAATTCCTCTAGATTTGCTTGAAGAAGAAAAAAAATCCAGAAATTTTAAAATCCAAAATAATTGATAAGTTAAAATCGTAGGCGTTTTTAAACTTTTGTCACCACTATAGAACTATCAGTAGAAGCGGCACGAGATATAACATTGCTGGAAATTCCACGTCGTTTTTTTCATTGAAAATTGCCCCCTTCCCCCTTAGCGCATTCCACTAATTTGGAATGTCAGTTTTGGGTTGTAAGTATTTATTTACAAATAGGCATTTTTGTAGTGAAATGTATGTATGTCTCGTTTCACGACCCAAGATAACCCAAATGTTTAAAACTGCAAAGTTTCATGATTTTTATAAATTGTCAAGCTCATTTTTTTCGCAGATAATGGTGAAGATTAAATAACTATAAATCAGTCAGACTAAATATTTATAGTTGTATTAGGAGACGTAACTATAAAGCACAAACAAATAGGGCAAGTTAATTCGTTAATAGAATTTACAGCTAAGCATTTTTTGCATTTTTGTTCAAGGATCTCAGATATCTCATTTTCGTGGCCCGCCAATTTAAAAAAAATGTTCTACCAACCCAAAATATTCTTTCAGCTTCATCCGATTTACAGGTAAAAAAATTCCTATACGCAGAAATTGTAGAATTCCAGAAAATTGTAAAAAACATGAGAGGATCCTATATAAGGAACTATTAAAAATTAGATGTACCTAGCTGTGAAATCTCCGAAACTAAATATTTTAGCTCGACATATGACTGGAGCAGAACGGATACCGAAATGACTAAACTAAAGTTAAAGCTAAACATTTTTGAGCTTACGACTACTCTAAATATGTTAAAATTCAATTTTTGCACGTCTCTCTAATTTGACCGGAACTGAACCTTAAATATTTGATCCGATTTAGGTTCGTTTTTAATTTGTGCGTGAGATTATTTTTACTTAGGTATTTAGAACTAAATTTGGATTTCGATATTCTTCTGAATTATCGAACTATATTCTGGAATACCTACTTAAAACATTAAAAAAAAAATTGAATTGTTCTGTACAAAATCCAGAGTTAAAAGTTTTTTTAGATTTTTTCAGCTACCAATTTTCAATGTAATCAACCAACTTGAAAGCTTAGGCCCGCTTAGCAATTTTATATTCAAAATTTTAAATTTTATTTATCACGAGTTCTTCAAAAAAAAAAAAAAAAGAACGCGCTATAGTATAGAAAATGATAGCTCAGTAGGTGAGAGTAGATCAGTTTTGTTTGGTCCCAAAGAACTAGGGAATCAAAAATTACCGAATTTTTGAATTGGGGGGCGTAATTATGTTCTCAGTAATTTTTTAATTGTAATTCTAAAAAAATTAAAGAACATTCCTACTTTCCTTTTAAATTCTAGGTGAGCGCATAATTTGTCAAAATTGAAAGCTCAATTTTTCCATTGTTTGTATTAGTAATTTGACACAAACTTTGGTTCTTAATTTTTAGAAAACTGACTGACCTCATTATTTTATTGAGGTCTACATATATGCTAGAAATAAAAATAAACGTTCAATTTTATTTTTATACTTATATGGTCGTTTTGAGTTTTTTTAAACTTTAAACATAAAGATGTCAGCCAAAATATGCAATGGTATTGAACAAATTATGGATCGGGCCCAAAGGCGGGTGAGTATACGTTGTATCGTCTATATTATACATACATATTTACAATAAGTTGCACATACTGCTGGTGCATAACATATTCATTTTACTTGCAAATTAAATTTTTATCGATAGCATGTCGTCGTGTCCAAGTAGGAGTGTTGCGTCTGCAAATGGATAATTTTTTGGAGAGGCCTAAAAGTTGTTGGTGCTGATTTTGTTTGACGTGATTTTTTTTAAATGGGGTCCTTCCCAAAAAGTGTGACAAGAATTTTATTTGAGGAGAACTGAGCCAGATTTAGCATTGGAAACTTGACACGCCCCTCCAGAATATTAGTGGTTTGTAGATGTGGTACTCTTGTTTGTACGCGAGCGACGATGTATTATTATAATCTAAGAAAAGGGTAGGGGTATAAATTAAATTTAACCTGAATAATAAAGTTTGTAAATTACAGCTACAGGCAAGTGTAGTGTGAACGGAGAATATAGAAATTGAATAAATTAAAAATTATTATTGTTTGTGTTCTAATTCTATAAGTATGTATTTGCAGATTGAAAAATAGAAAAATTAATTAAATAAATTACTTGAGTCGGATTCTTCTTGGGAAAAGAGCGCGGATGCCGCATCGTGTAGTTAATTTCGGTTGCTTTTATAAACAATAAATGGAAGAATGTAGTGTGATGAGTGTATTTAACGTTTTGGGGATGTCGATTGACTGTGTTCATGTCATGTTCATGCTGGGTTTGAAAGGAAAGAGTTTGTATGAGGTGGTATTGTAAATGTTGAATGGATGAGGAGGGACAGGTTTTCTAATGATTTAATAACAGGTTTATGGACATTTATTTCATTTAATCTTGGGTTTAGGCTTAGTTGGTTAAGAGGGCGATGAGAGATTTAAGAACCAAGCAATCAATTAAAAGGGGCCAGAGGAAGTAGGGTGGCGAGAAATATATAAGGGAAATGGATAACCAATTAATATTGATTTCAGGACGCCAAGAAGAGGAAGCAGGCACGGGACAAGTAATTAGTAATTAGTAGAAAAATGTAATTACTAAAAATTGACTGTCAAGGTGTTTGTAACCGGGTCGATCTCAATCCTATATTAACAATCCTATCCTATCCTACCAAGAAAATGTAAAAAAGGGTGTACGGTGGGTCCGGCGTCAAAAATTCTTAGAATTACCGGAAAATCCTGCTTAATGCTTGGTCGTACATTCAAAATCAATCAATCAATCAGTATGGTCATTTTGAGTTTTAAACAAAGCTTATCAATAGTTATGAATTTATGATTACATATGTCACTAAGCCGAAATTTATATTTTGTGCAATACTGCCCTACGGTCGAAAGGGCACTTTCGATTCCACGGAAGTTAGTTTAATAGAGAAATGTACTATGCTGAATGCATCAAGCGGAAGATCAATCAAACTGAAGCCTTGGATGTCTGATTATTTATTAAAGCTAAGACGCAAAAGAAATAAAATTTGTCACCTGTCGAAAAAGAATTCTAATAATAATAGGTTAAAAGCATATAGCCTAAAACTAAATGATACAGTAAATCTTCTAATAAATACCAGCAAAAAATTGTTTTATAAACAACAATTTAATAATAATGGTAAATATGCTCGTAAAAACTTTCGAACAATCAACGAAATATTAAACTGTCATCAAAAACCAGTTGAAATAATAGAAATCATTGATCAAAAGGGAAATACAATCTCTAATTCTGTTGCCATTGCCAATGAGTTCAATTATCGACCAATTATCGACCAATCTCCCTTATATCGGTATTCTCCAAAATATTTGAAGAGACTATGAAAGTCAGGATTATGAGCTTCTTAGATAAGAATAATTTTCTATCCCCTCGACAATATGGATTTAGAAGAAACAGGAATACAGAATACGCTATTATATCATTTTTGGAACATATTGGCATGAACATTGATCAGGGACTAAAAGCATCCGCCTTGTTTATGGATTTAACAAAAGCATTTGATAGAGTGAATCATTCAACTCTTTTAAAAAAACTTTATTGTTGTGGCTTTAGAGGTTTAAACCATAAGTGGTTTTTCTCCATATTACTAGTCGAACTTAGATAGTGCGAATAAACAGGTAAAAGAGTGAGGATTTGTCAATCAATGTAAGAGTTCGGCAGGGTTCTGTATTGGGATCTCTTCTATTTCTAATCTATGTTAACGGAATTTTCAGTCAGCAGTTTTGTGGTTCTTCGACTGCGTTTGCAGATGATTTTTCATTTGTATACACTGGCCCTAGCATAAAAGATAATGTCTCAGGCATTGAGCATGACTTGTTTATGCATATTGCCTGTATGGTTAAAAGCTCATAACTTGCTTTTGAGCGATAAAATTAAGTTACAACACTTCAGAAATAGAGACTCAGAATTACTTGAGATAAAATACTATATGTCTGGATGTAACCGATGCCCGCCTTGTATTTCTAATGGTTACTTCCCTGTAGAAGTGGTTAATGAACTACGATATCTGGGCATCGTGATTGATATTAATCTAAATTGGAAGGCGCATATTGAAGGGTTGAAGTCTAGATTGTTACTGGTGTCTACGGAAATGTATGTGCTTCGATTGTTTTATCCGCTTTATCTAATGAAAATGGTCAATTTTGCCCTAATTGACTCAATTTTACAATATGGACTATGATGCTGAGGAGGGGCGCGTAAATCTACTCTAAATCCGCTATTTGTTCGACAGAAACGCATAGCCCGTATTACGTGCTTTAAAGAACTGCGGTCTCCTTCTTGGCCCATATTCCGAGAGTTAGACGTACTTCCGTTAAGACACACGTTTGTCTTTAAGGCGTTAAGACTTTTTTGTATTATAAGTGGGAATACTGTTAGCCATGCAAGCTATAGCCTTCGTTCAAATTTTCAAGGGAAAAAAATGTTCCAGTTTTCAAAACAGATTTCCGGAAGAGTTTTTTCAATGTATTCTCACCTATTATCTGTAATAATTTGCCGTTCGATATTCGTAACAGCCGCTATCGGTCTGTGGTTAAATCATAATAAAGATATTGAAATACTTTCCTCTTTGCAGATATGCAATTTATAGGTCATGTTTGTCAATGATGAATCAGTACACTTGTCGCATTTTCTTTTGAACTAAAAGTGCACTTATCTTACTAATTAAATATATTGTGTATATTATGTATGTATTGTATATAAATAAAATGAATAAAATTGGTATAATGAAGAAAAAAAAAGTTTGAGAAGCACCGAGATGATGTAAATAAATTTTCCTTAAAATTTCGTTAAATTATTAAAAGAAGTTTTTCCAAGGTGCTTTGGCTTATCTATATGTTATCGGTCTAACCGAGCATTCACAATGAAAAAACTTTTTACTTTCGACTTACAGGTGTGTATGAATTTCCAACATCACGAACAAAAATTTGTGTTCGTTATGTTGGAAATTCATACAAACCTGTAAGTCAAAAGTAAAAAATGTTTCATTGTGAATGCTCTGTAATTTGAGTAAATCATTTTGTTTTGTTTACTTCAAATTACGTTGGCAAAATACCAATGAATAATTTATGCACCCAACATTTTATAGTAAACCACCTAATTATGATAAATGAATTACATTTCATTTGCAGCCTAATTTCGTTTGCCATTATTCGAATGCTGAACACATAAAATTCACAACTAAATCACGACAATTCAATTTTATCATAAAAATTATCTTCTTCCTTTACCATTTTTTTGTATCTGCACAAATATATCCATTAAAAGTTATCTCATATTTTTTTGCTCGGTATAGGACTGTGTAGTTATTTAAGTTGCTTCGCAGTTAAGCAAAATATAAATAAACAACAAATGAACACAGCATAACAAAATTAAAAAAAAAAACACAAAAGCGTCTTTAAGAAAGACATTACGGTTTAGTTGGTAGATATATCGCGCGACAAAATGTCTCAATCAAAACCAACAACAATAATAACAAAACAACCGAATGAATCATCATCAATTAAATAAATTCCATATCGCACGAGATATAAGCATTTTGTTGAAATGTTGATGTACGATTAAATGTAAAACCTTGAAATGTTAAGAAAAAGACATAACATTGTATACATTGTTGTTCTGATATAACGTATACAAAAGTATGATATAATCGAATTTAAGGTGTGATACAAGTTAACACCCGCAATTATATAATATCGAAGATAAAGTGAACAACTCAAAATCTTAAAGGATTACATGGAAATTCATATTCTGGTGTTGTGTTGTTTTGACAGAACATGTACAAAACAACTAAACAAACAAACAAAACTCATCATCATCTTTATAGTTTTAAGGTCACGTAAAATAGATATAAAATATTTAGTTAGCATTGTTGTTACTGGAAAAATAAATAGTTTTCCGTTTTAAACTACTTTCAATAAATTGATGTTTATGTTAGTTTACTGTCGATTATCTCTGCTACAAAGTAAAATAGTATGGATGGTTTGTACATAATTTATAGTCATTTTGTGAGAAATATCAGGATTTTCGGTGTTATGCAGTTTTGCACAAAATATTATAAAACTGGTAGATTGCAAATTCACAACTGAGTGTTAATTTGTTGGCACGTTTTTAGATTTTTATTTTATTCAGCTGTCGTATATATATTGTAGATGGTTGCAACGCTTGCAAAATTTTTTTGTGAATAAATATCACAAAGTATTTTTGGCGAGAATATACTGAAGGCTAATTTTTTACAAACTATACACGAAACGTTGCTCACATAAGTTTGTTATGTTATGTGAAGAGTTTTGAGTTAAATTTACAAGGATTTAGTATTTACCAAATATTTAAGTATTTGTTAGGGATTAATCTTGTAGAAGTCACATATTTCGATATTCAAACTAATTTATCTGCTTCAATGTTTCGGTTAATATCGTTCAACTTCTGAATCGTCAGATTGCGGAGTCAAAATCCTGATCCGTTATTTTAATTTTATTTTTCTATGGTGATACTTAAAGGCACAACTCTCAAAATTTGCATCAAGAAACCAATCTGAAACGCTTTAACTTCAATTATGTACATAAAAACAGTTGATACTTAGTTATAAAAGAGTTATGAGTACAGGAGGCCAGATTGTCAACATTTTCTGAAAGAGATTTGAGGAACTTTAACCTGGTTTCCGTTTTATGTTTATTCTTAAGTTCCAGAGGAATTCGCAGAAATCGCAGCAGTAGTCCAAGGTTTGTGAAATATTCTTAAAATTGATAAATTTTAGGATTGTGTGAAAAATTTCGACGAAAATTTAAAATTTCCGAATTTTCAACTCTAAAAAAATCTCTAAAAAATGCAATCAAAAAAATCAAAAAAGCAGTTCATCAAGCCACGAGAAGACTAGCAGAAATTGACACAACAACAAACCACTGCTCTTTAAATACCCAAACAAAAGAGATGTTTCTGAAAACTAGCAACCATGTAAATGTTAAAGATGTAGAACTTTTGAAGGTGAGAGACGTTTTCTGTCTTTCTTCACAAGTGGATTTTTTTTTAATTTTATTTATTTTAAGCGCAAATTTTAGTGTTTCTTGCGAAAGAAATTAGCAGCGCTTTCACCAAAAACAAAAATTGTGTGAACATTTTTAATGATAAAGTGCGCTATAATTTATATGAAGTTAATCAACAAAAATATGGTGTATGGTGTTTGAAAATATAACAGGATTATTCACATTCGAAATTTGCATAACGGTACTGCTCAGGAGTGGTTTGGCAGGTAATCTCACGCCACATGCATTATTTTGCATCTAGTAGAGGAAAACAATTACATGAATAAATTATTGGGAGTTTCATTAACTATAATGGTGTTCGATGATTATTGCGATTATTGCGTTTGTGTATGTAAAAATTGTAAACAGAAGCAGTACAGTAGTAGTAACGATGGTATGTGGTTTTCACGACTTGTTCGCATTTCAATCTATCACATTGCAAAAGGAATTTTCAGAAAACAACATGATTATTTTACTATGTTGCTAACTTGGCGGAACTGGATAACTATATTCAATTGAGTTTTAAGATTAATCTTTATTAAAAAATGTAAAATAAATTAAATTTTTATTCTTAAACTTATACTATTTCAATTTTATGAATTAAAATTTGTTTTATAATTTAATCCGGTCTAGAAATTTTCAACACAATTTACAATAATATATGTCAGCTTTGAGTTTTAAAATTTTTCATTGCAATTTTTAATAGTTTAAAAATAAAACCACTTATAGTTACCCACTCATGTACAAAACACCTACACTTGAGTATAATCCAAATTGTCCCGTGCCCGTCTTACCAAAATATAACAATGTATTTTCTACTCATATACCTTAATTTCTGTATAAAATGTTCAAAAGGTTTATGTTTTGCTTGCATACCAACCTTTTTTATTATTTACCTTCCACGTCCACCTTAACATCTATAAAATTTCAACTCAACACCTACGCCGCCTCACGAAACAATTTAAAAAATAATAATTTTTCCAGACAACTAATAAACATAAAATCTAGGAAAAATATTATTTGTGCTATAGGATGCTTACTAGACGAAGGATTAAACAAGGAGATGTTAATAGAATAATTCCTTTAGTTATATAAAGTCGTGCCCTGAGATAATCCATACATATGTATGTAAAACTCTGAAAACCATTAAACGAGTATCAAAAAACGTTTTATGGATGACCTAAGAAACAACTATAAACAGTTTCATAATTAACGACTCTTAATAAATCATAAAAACATTTTTTTTTAGTTAATTATCGATTATTCGCGTATATACTATACAGTACTCTGTCAATGACGTGTGATGATTTTAAAGTTATGACAAATTAAATTTTTCTCGGCAGCAGAAAATTTTCACAGAATGCTGTCATCCCATTTGACTGTTTGAGAAATAAGCACGTTTTATAATGACATTGATACCTTTAAATTATACATTAGCGTATTTAACGCTATAAAATGTTGTTTCATGTGCGATTATCATTATATACCATGGAAAACAAAAAATTCTAATACGGATTATCATCATGAGGATGAGACATGTGAATTTGTTTTTGTATTTTTTTTTTTATTATCACTTTGTTACAGTTCAATCAATATACGAATCGTTATGTGTAACGAATTTAAGAGATAATTCGATTCTGTTAAATTAGAAAAATGACTTGGTATAATTCGGGTGATGGGTAATCTTCTTGTAATTTGTTCATGTTTTAGTTGGAGAATTTTCGATTTATGGTACGGTTGTACGAAATTGAAGAAGGAATAATTGTTTCTTTAAAACCGAAGTGTAAAATTTTTCAATTCTAAAAGGTCAAAAATTTATTTTTAGTGTCAAGTATTTTTAGACAAATCAAAAAATTAATAAATAAAATTTGTTAAATAACTAGGAACCAAATTGTTTTTAACTCTATAAATAATTATTAATACATTGTATACTATTCTTTGATTTACACTCATAAAACATAATGGTTCCAACATATTTCGAATACTTGTTGTTTTTGGGACGTTTAGCAGGACTCGCATCGCTTTATTCTGAAGTTTTTGGAGGTACTCCTTATCTTCTCTACTGCATGTAAATATCGCTGATGGACAATACTGAAAATGAGTAGCAATTATTGCCTTATATATACTAGTTTTGCTTAAATAGCTCAAATTTCTATGACATCTCTTCAGTACACCAATCTTCTGATTTATTTTGCTTCCTATATAAGACACATGATCACTGAATTTCAACCTCTTATCAATTATTACTCCTAAATATTTGATAGTGTCTACCTGCTCAATGTTACTCTGATTAATTCTGATGCCACAATTATGATCTGCTTTACCAATAACCATACACTTTGTTTTGTTAACATTTAACTTTAATTTGTTTCCATTTAGCCATTTTTGTACTCGTTCCAAATCACCGTTAATATTATCAACAACTCTTTCAATGGCATTTCCACGATAATAAATCAAGGTGTCATCCGCAAATAAATGTATACCATATGACAATTTTTAGACTTTTTACTATATCATTGATATAAACTATAAATAGTATGGCACCCAAAACGCATCCTTGAGGAACACCAAGCTCATTAGTACATCTACCATCAGATGTTTCATGCACTAATTTCGTTCTTTGACTATTCTGACTCAAATAACTTTTAAACCAATTCCATTCGTTATTTGTAATTCCTATATTTGTTAACTTTTTCAACAATATTGTTCGATCAATTGTTTCGAATGCCCTTTGGAAATCCAAAAATATTATAATTGTATATTCACCCCTGTCTCTCGATTCCTTCCATTTACTCAATACTAAGTTTAATGCAAATTCAAATGAATATCCCTTACGATATCCCGATTGTTGATCTATTAATATCCCTTCCTCGTTTAAAAATTCGATTAGTTGCCCCTTTACGATAGTTTCTAAGATTTTCTCACAGCAGTCCAGCATATTAATTGGTCTAAAATCTTCTGGATATTTTGCGTTTTTTATTTTTGGAATAGGAATAATATTCGCTTCTTTCATACATTTCGGAAATTGACCCGCCATTAAAGAAGTATTGAAAATTGATAACAATTTTTCGCCAATAACATTCATAGCTTTCAAAATCATGCTTGGCTTCAATCCATTTACATCTCGCTTATCACACATTTTTGTGATTATATCCTTTAATTCTGCTTATGTAATCTGGTTCAAAGCGAATTTTATTTTCGCTGATGCACTAATCTCGACTAAATCATCTTGTACGCTTGGAATTTGTCCATTTAAGATCTTGATACCATCGACATAAAATTTGTTTAGGACATTTGCAATTTCTTTGTGGTTACAGTATTCATGGTTATCAACTATGATGCGATCTATGCTACTATCTCGTTTTCCTTTCATTATTTCCTTTAAAACGCTCCATACTCGTTGCGAATTATACGAATCAGTTTCTATTTTTCTAATGAAATAGTTTCTCTTAATTTTTCTTATTGATGAAAGATATCGATTTTCCAGTTTACTTTGCTAATTTGTTCGCTGCAATGTTTTTTGATTTTAAAAGCCGCAAATTATAATTTTTGTGAAACCATTCATTTGACTTTGGTTTTATCTCTGCTTTCTTTTAAAATACAATTAGGGCCTTATAAATATTTTCATACATATTTTCGCATACTTCATCAATATCACCAGGCGTATCCCACTTTGAATCTTGTAACAGCTTATTGAATATATCTTGATTAAAATTAAATATCCCCTCAATATATTTTTTTGGTGTTCGGCTACTTTTACTAATTTCCATCAAATTTACTTGAATCGTCTCATGATCACTAATTTTCTCTTGCTCTAATGTGTCGATACGTATATTTGCAGTTGTTGTATTACCAATAACCCAATCAATTAAGGTCTTCGTGTCTGCTGTTATTCTGGTACATTTCTCCATTAGTTGTTTCAGATTCAATCTTGTCATTATTCTATCCAACTTTAGTTCGTCGTCTGACGTAGGAAGTCAATATTAAATTCACCGCATATTAAATTTAACTCATCTGTAGAAATATTTTCTTCACTCCAGTGATCGAAATAGTTGATGAATGATATTATACTTGAACTTGGGGATCGATACAACACCGATAATGCTACATTTTTACTCAATTGATATGCATTTCTTATCAAGACTTTACTAATCCATAAATAATTATTCTCAATCGAGCAATTTTTTACTTTAAAATTTTAATTTTTGGATATATAAATAACTACACCCGCAGTAAATCGTGAATGTGAATCACATCGAACACATGAGTAGCTCTGACATGTAATTTCAAAATCGCTTAATCGAAACATATTTCGCTAGCACATGTGGATGTGGTTGCCTCCTGTTTGCTAGATCTCTATTTTCATCTATATGGGCTAATAAACTACTGATATTTAAATAAATGATTCGAAATGGGACATCTTGAGATTTTGATTGCTATTCGTAACAAATTCTCCTCTTCAATAAATTTAATGTTCTTAGGTAACTAGGACATGCCTTATCAGTTGCTTCATGATTCACATCGATGTTCAACTTATTATTTTCCACAACTTTTTTACAATTGACACATGATTTAATTTGCTCCGCACATTCCTTTGGTACATGATCATTTTTACCACATTGCTTACAAATGGCTTTAGCTTCAGTGCATTTCTTACTAGTATGGTTGTATTCTAAGCATTTGAAACATTGTACTAACATAAAATCCTCAATTACTCTACACCTATCACACCCAATATAAATTCTTTCCATTTCCAATATTCTGGTAAATCCGCTTGTATCCAACTCGAGAATGACATTTAAAGCCCCTCTTGATGTCTTATATTTGCGTATCACTTTAATTTGACAATCTTTTAATCGTTCATTCTGTTTTTTCAATGTTTCAACAAATTGAACATCTTCATATTCTTCTGTTACTCCAATCACTTTCACTTTCGGCGAGAATGTTTTACTGGTTTTAATGTCATATTTATCACTGAGCCTTGCTTGGATACTTCTTTCAATTATTGTAAATTGTAAGAGACTTTAATCCAGTTTCGAACTAATGAATCTATGATTATGGAAAAATAAATCCTCTCATCAGACCACGGCAATTGTATTGATTGTGCCATAATGTACAGGTGGAATTAGCGAATCATACTAATTCAGCCAAATTCTCTTCAAAATTTTCTTTGTCACATTCACACATCGAACAATTTTCAGCAATTTTAATTTTTCAAAAATGTTTCGAACATACCCCCAACCCTTTTTGTGAAATCTCCTTAAATAATTTTTGGTGACCTTGAAAAAAAAAAAGTTGTCAAGGTTAAGTTGTTTTTTATAAATACAATTCCCTTACTTTCCCAGGTAGGAAATTGAACTTAACACCTAAATTCGAAATAATTAGGTGGACCAACTTAAATGATTCATAATGCAAAACATTAAAAATTTTGAACTGATTTAGTCTGCAGCCAGCCTAAAATATAAATAGTTTTCTATGACATCTTGGTGTATTGCTATTGGTAGATTAATTTATTAATTCTATAGCTGAATGGTTAACATTTTAAGGAATCTGTTAAAAACTGCATTTACAGTTGTCCCTTGGTGAAAAATTAGGCACAATATACAATATTTGTAATTACAGTGAGACATGCGTGCCGAGCCAGTCTTGTTTGCAAAAACCACTTCATTTCCTTTCCTTACTTGAATTCCCATCCCAGATAGGAGTATTAGTTGTGAAAGCTTGAGCTTTACTAGCCAAACATTTTAATATATTTGAGTTTAAAACAAATCAACCATTTTCAAATAGTTGATTGACTAACCGGCTATCTTATAAACTTGTTGCTTACATTTAGGCGGATTTCATGTTTATGTTGCAAGTGTCAAAGCACTTGGCTCAAAATTTGGGGAATTAATATGATTACAGAATATTCAAGTTAAGAACGACAGTGAATTTTTGATTAATGTGGATTAATTTTTTGATTATTAATTTGATTTGGTTATTTTATGCACAATCCAGTAGCGATCTTGAATGATTGATACGCACATTTATCTACTACCGACTGTATAATTTAAAGTAGTGCTAAAATAATTTTTTTGCTCTGTGAAATTAGCCGAAGCTACATCCACCTAAATTTCCCAAAATAAATATTTCTAGATACCTTTACGAAATACTAGACCTTCTATTGTTGAATGCCTTGGTACCAATACCCATTCATCGAATTTTATATTTGTAAAAATATTTGAAACACGAAACTTGAGTTGAGATCTAAAGGATTTATTCTTGTTTTTTACCTAATGTGTCTAGCACAGGTAAAATAAGCTTAAAGAATTATCAAAAGTAACATGCATGTAGGTAGGTAATCCATTAATGAAAAAAATATTTTTTCCTAAACTTTATACTTCATCGTTTAGGGCAAATTGTTATTTTTTTTTTCATATAACGTCGTGATGCGTGTAGGTGTTGAAATCTTTAAAATTATATATAGGCTTAGAGATTTTATAGGAGAAATGGGATGAGTATCGTTCAGGTTTCATGCTTATGTTGGGGTTTGTTGATGTGAAAATGAAACAAACCCAAATATATATACAAGCTAAAGCAAAAAATTTCGTACGCAGATACCGACAAATATTAGGCCCACTAGACTATTGAAGTTAGACTAATGTCGATTTCTATGGAATTTTTGAAACATAGCGCAGGTTTATTTTAGTTTTAACCCCATGTCGTAAAATCACGGTGTGATTTTATTTTTAACACGATGTCTACATGAGTAGAATAAAATTATGTAGCAAAAATGTAGCATCTACATAGTATTAAAGTAAGTTACATTACTATATTACTATTATTTTATTTCATTTAAACGTACAAAAATGCTTCAAAATTATTGACATGGATAGATAACATAAATAACATAATTGGCATGCAACAAATTTGCTCTCTGAGCAAAAAACTCAAAGAAAGTGGCATAGGCATACTACGAACAGATTTTTGTTTAATTTAGTGGCCTGCGACTCGTAAAGAGCCTGAATCAATGGTAAATATGATGTAGTTTTCTAATATGCGTAGTTAGCCAATTTCTATAAATATTATCTCCTTAGTTACACCTTACATACTAGGTTATTTGGAAAGTTCGTGAAACACTTCTTCCACTAGTAGAAACACATTTATAACTACATTGAACGCATTCACTCTTCATATGAGTGCGTACGAAATTTCAAGCCGATCTGTAAAATACTTTAGTTGACAACTAAAATTGATACTACCGACGAAATGATTGATTATGTACATGATGTTATTATATGGAAGACAAACTACTGACAAACGGGCGTTTCATATTTTACAGAACGAGTTGGGAATGAGCAAGCTGTTAACAAAATGGGTGCCGTATTTGATAAATTCGGATCAAAAACGACTTGCTCAACAACATTTGGATCGTTTTCGAAAGGTTAAGACTGATTTAGAGCAACGACTTGGAACTCAATTTAGATAATTATTTCAACTTTTTTGCACGATTTTCAATTTTTTCCATTTAAAACAAAATACAAAGACAAGTCTACTTTAATCAGCTGCCTAAACAAACCTGTTTGACAGATCGACTTGAAATTGAAAATCACTCAATTTAGTTATAGACTTATTTCTACTATTAGAAATGTAATTTCTTCAAAATGCTTTATACGGTTTATAGATAAAAGCTATAAGGGGGACCTTTGGTGAACTTACAATCTTTGATTTCTTCGCGTGGGGGATTTGCAATCTTATTATTGAGACCGACATTACATGTGCAGATCACTATTCATCGAAATCTACAGTATGTAAAACTCGCGGAAAAGGCCAGTCCTACTTTATTAGCCTAGATTGATTGTCCAGATTGTTTAGGGCGTTATAAAAATGCGTTTTTCATGATCCACCAGGCCCACCTTGACATTAACATTAACTTTAACCGTAATCTTAATTATCACTATCACTATCACCGTTACTATTACCATTACCATTACCATCACCAATTTTATTTAAGCTTATATATATATTACAAATATTTTGATAATATAATTACGTTATATAAAAATTTTTAAGTTACCCATCCACAATATCGCATCGTTAGTCATCTGATGAATTTCCTCCAATCCGTCTTTAAATCTTCTAAATATGCATTCTTGATAAATGTGAGCAATATTTTGTATAGGATGTCCAGAATCACAGGCAGCTGAAATTTCATGGTTGTAACGATTTAATTCAGAATTTGTCACCGCGTGATTTGTTCTAAATCTATTGACTAAGGTCCAACGATATCTTAAATTTGTAAATCCAGGGACAACTAATGTTGGATCTTCGATTAAATGCTTGTTGACAAACTCTGATTCATTGAAAAGTGCCTTCCAGTTGTTATTGATGTCGTAATTGGTTAAGTCTCCCAACTCAGCAATTTTTGTCCAAAAAGGTTTTCTATTCTTCCATCGAAGTCGAAATGAATAGGAAGGTTTACGTTTCTTGTAATTTTTAAATGTTCTTTGTATAATGCTAAATGTCTTCTAAGGTGAAGTGGTTCAATATTGGACAATATCGGCAGCCATGGTAATGGTGTTGTTTTAATTGTACCCTAAATAATTCGCATGCAACTATTGAGTTTTGTATTTACATGATTTGTATGGACACTATGTTCCCAGACAGGTGCGCAATATTCAGCCGTTGAATACACCAGTGACATTGCTGATATACGTAACGTTTTAGCGTTCGAACCCCATCGAATTCCAGATAGTTTTTGGATAATGTTCACTCTTGATTTAACTTTTTGTCCAAGTTTTAAACAATGACTTCTAAAAGTTAAAGCTCGATCCAAAGTAACTCCCAAATACATCGGATTCTGATTAAATTTGATTAAAATTCCATCCATGTAAACATTTAATCGAGTATTCGAATGTTGAATTGATAAATGAAAAAATGCAACTTCGGCTTTGCTGGGATTCGCCTTCAGACGCCAATTCTTGTAATAATCATTTAGTAAATCCAAATCCAACGTCAAAGTACGCTCTGCATCACCCACCACTCTGTCATTGTAAGGAAATTGGTAAGCTATTGCCAAATCATCAGCGTATAAAGAAACTTTTTAGATTTTGTTTCTGGCAAATCAGATGTATATACATTGAACAATGCAGGAGCAAGAATTGAACCGTGAGGCAATCCATTATTTCACATCGAATTCTACTTTTCTGATTTCCCAAATGTACAACAAATTTTCAATTCGATAACAGAGCAGAGATCATGTTTAAAGTTTTTGAACATTTTAAAATCTTACTTAATTTCAACATCAATCCTTTCTTCCAAATCGTATCATATGCTGCACTTAGATCCACGAACGCAACAGCCGTTTGTAATTTGTCTTGGAATCCTGCTTCAATATATGTTACCAAAGACAAAACTTGATCACAACAGTTTCTTCCTGAAAGAAAACCGGCTTGATAATTTGGAATATTTTCTTCAAGTGTTGGAAAAATTCTGTTATAAATAATTTTTTCGAAAATTGTATAACCAATGCACAGCAAAGATATCGGCCTATAATTTTCAGGTAAATGTTTGTCCTTTCCAGGTTTTAAAACAATCAGAATAAAATTTCGCCAACCAATTACGGGCGTTTTTTGATAAATTAATAAAAAATTCGGAAAACACCTCATCCACTCCACTATCTTTTCATGGTTTTAGATATGTTAATACCCTATTAATTTCATCTAAAGATACTGACGAAGCCAATGGTGAATCCATAATTAACTTCTTTGATCTTCACCATTTATTTTTAACGTTTCGAATTTTATCTTTATGGGTATCCGAAATTTTGAGTTTTTGACTAATCTTGACGCAACATCCTTCGGATGTACTGTTGTAATGTTAACCCCATTCTTATTACTAGAATCACCACTCTTCTTTAATAGATCCCATGCTTTTCTGCTTGAACGTGAATAATCCATTGTTTTTCAAGTAAATTTATCCATTTAGCGTACTCCTGATTTAATTCCATAATTTTTCACATTCATCGGACCAATTTGGAATGTATGTTCTTCGAAACCCTCTTGGAATAAATTGTTTGGCCGTCGCTATTAGGAGTCCCACAAATCTATTATAATTTTCAACGACCGGAGGAATCCATCTGATGTTCGAATCTATCGCTTTGGCAAATTCTGTCCAATTACCTTTTTTAAAGTTCCATCTCGGTTTCGGCAATGATTTTATTATTGGAATTTTTATTTCGACTTCTAGAAAAACACATCGAAGTTGACTTCTTGGAAATTTATTACTTACAGTTCTTACAGCAGATAAGACATTGAACGAATCATCTGTTGAAACAAAACATAGATCCGGGTTATATCCTCTGTTCCATCTACCAGAATGAAATGTTGGTTTATCTTTAGCATCAAATAATAAGTGTAAACGGTTTATGTTTGCCAAATCAAGTATAAATTCTCCATTCAAATCATCTTGGTTGGAACCCCACAGACAACGATGACTATTGAAATCGCCCATATATACTGCGGGATTATTAAATACCGGCAATGGTGTAGACCAAGAAGAGCCAGGAGGTTTATAAACATTTAAAATTTTCACGTCGTTTAATTTGATAACCAGAATTTCAATATTATTGATGTTTGATTTTAATAACACGAAACAATCGTCACATAAATCACTTCTTATAAATGTCGCAATTCCATAATGTTCATGATTAATAGAATCAATGCACGAAAATTCATTTATTAATCCGCAATACCAATACCAATACCAATACCAATACCAATACCAATACCAATACCAATACCAATACCAATACCAATACCAATACCAATACCAATACCAATACCATTACCATTACCATTACCATTACCATTACCATTACCATTACCATTACCATTACCATTACCATTACCATTACCATTACCATTACCATTACCATTACCATTACCATTACCATTACCATTACCATTACCATTACCATTACGATTACCATTACCATTACCATTACCATTACCATTACCATTACCATTACCATTGCCATTACCATTACCATTACTATTACCATTACCATTACCATTACCATTACCATTACCATTGCCATTGCCATTACCATTACCATTGTCATTACCATTACCATTACCATTACCATTACCATTACCATTACCATTACCATTACCATTACCATTACCATTACCACTACCATTACCATTACCATCCCCATCACCATCACCATTACCATTACCATTACCATCATCATCACCATTACCATTACCATTACCATTACCATTACCATTCCATCACCATCACCAATCATCATCATCATCTTCATCACCATCACCATAATTATTATCATCACCGTTACAATTAAGAGTTCCTAAGATTTGCGTTATTTTTGATTTTCTAAATAGAATGCAGACGGACACACAAGGCGAATATAAATATACAGAAAGAGTTTCACACCAACTGAATTTATTGAATTTTAATTTCCAATACTCCCTAATTTTTAGAAATGAATATCGATTTACATACCACACGAGTAGTAAACAAATATGTATGTATATGATTCTTATTCATTACCACATTTGTTTTGGGGTTGCTATACCATAGACAATCATAATAGATCTCTCATTTGGCTAAAAACAGAAAATAAAAACAAAAATTTTCCATTCAAATATTATCGGTGTATTGCATATACGTATTATATTTGCAACGCATTCTAAAATCATTGCCTTATAAAATACACAACACAACGATACATTGGAATTATCAGAAGTTTTTGTTTTTTCCCTTTAGTTACTATTAAATGAGAAATCTAGTATGAATGTCTATGGCTATACTAAGCGCTTTTTGCATGTAAGTATATTTGATTGACTTGAAGCAGATTTTAGTTGCTCGAGTAATATTTTATTTGACACTTTTTCTAGTTTTATAAAGAAATTCCATAATTGTATTCCATATTATCAGCTTATAGATATCCAGCCAAAACAGCCTCGTAAATCAAGAAAGTGTTGGTTTGAACCGTAAGGACGCTCTAGAGAAAACTGTTATTCATCAGAAAACCAACTGTTTTCTTCTCGCCCTTTATTCAACGGTGTTTTATTTAATTTTAAAACATTTAAGAAATAGATCTATGGTTTTACAAATCTTTCAACTGGGCCGGCATTTACCCCCACTGAACTACTTGAATTTGAGCTTTGCAGGGCAATTGCGTGCTTGTCTGTTGGTGTTGTAGCCTTCCTTTTCGTATTTTTCTGTGACTTTCAGGATTTTTTAGAAAATATTGCCTATAACATTTATACCTCGATCTAAATTTTGGCTTTAGTTCAAATAAAATCCCGATCATCCTAAATTTCATCTCTATTTTGGTTTTTTCAGCCATTGTTAAGATGTTTTCGGAACACATTTTATTTTTCTAATGATTTCCTGAACATGATGCAACTAATTAAAGTAAAAGTGTTAAATTTAATGCAGTGATCCCAAATCAAGTGAAAATGAGTCTATCTACTTCAAATTTTGTATTATTTTAAAATTTGATGGTTTTTGGAAGACATTTAGTGCTATTTTTAACAGAAATATTACGTTTTTCAATTTTTCAGGTTGCCCCAATTTAGTTCAAATTCTTTAGAAAATTTGGAATCAGTTTCCGTATTTTGTTGTCACCTGGTAATGGTGATATAGCTTTGTCGGTCGCCTCGAACAGTCTAAAAAGACCAAAGTATTGAAATCCTGTCAAAAATTACGAAAGATTTGGTATGGTCCAAAACCACTTTTTACGACGTTTTGAAAGTCCCTAAGTCCGAAAAAGCAACAAAAAAATGTTCGTCCGTCTGTCTGGATATCTGATGGTATCTCGAGAACGGCTTGTCCGATTTGGAATTTTGTTTTCAACCTGTTGCAGGTTTAGTTGGAAGTTGAGTTGGAGTTAATTTGGAGTTGGATTAGGGTATAGTGTGCAGTTCACCAATTTATTTTATGTGCTGGTTTGAGGATTGAGGCCGTTGAGTTTGCAGTTAAATTTAGGGTTGAGTTGTGTTCCATTTGCTAGTTGACTTGGAGTTGAGTTGGGGTTGGAGTAGGATTTAGTGAGCAGTTGTGTGATATTTAAACAAATCCATACGCCTTAACCGATTTGAATCAAACTTTACACCTAAAACCTCAGAAAGATCACGGTTAATACCACACCTCTATTTCCTTCTTGAGTGATGATAATCACGTCCTAAGTTATTATGGAGGAATTTGTAAAACTTCACCGATTGAGCTGATTTTTAGATATTTAGTGATGGTCACAATGGCGGTGATAGTAATGGTAATGGTAACAGTGTAATAATAATGGTAATGGTAATATGCTGATGCTGAATGCGGATTAATTTGGGAAGAGTTGTGGGTGGATTTTGAAGTTAGTTTGAGTTGAGTTCACGTATACATGTATTTTTCGGACAATGTTGATTTGGAAATTGAGTTGAGATTTAAGTTGGAAGATACACATGTGCTTTTCAAACCGTGATGATTTAGGGTTTAAGTTGAATGGTGGGTTTTGGTTTGAGCTGAAGGTTGAGTTGAAGGTTGAGTTGGGCTTGGGTTATGATTAAGTTTAGGGTTGGATTGCGTTGAGGTCGAGTTAGTGTCGAATAAGGTTGAGTTAAAGTTAAGTTGGATTTTAGTGAGGGGTTCGGTTAGGAATTAATTTGGGGCCGAGTTGAAGGTTTAACGAGAGATTAATCTAGGTTGATTTGAGTTGAGTTCGTACAGATTTCCCGGTTGTCTTGCTTGCTTGCTATTTACATGACATTATTCGATATTTTTTAGTTTATTAAAGATTATTCGCAGTTGTTACTGTTAGAGATAATTTCGCGATAATTGAAGATTTTTGAAATTATTTGAGATTATTCAAAATTTTAGTGACCGCAGATTTGTATGATAATACAGTTATAAAGGCAATTTAAGTATTTTTTAATTCTGAGGCTAATCGAAACCTTGAGAGGTATTTCAGATTGCCGAGATGTGCATAGTGCTTCTCCAGAGAATTTATCAAATTCTTTCAGATTTTAAGTTGTATTCGTAATTTTGACGATTTTTCGTGAGTTTTTCGAAACTCGATTAAAATTGATGTTGGTTTTGTTTGGTTTTCCAATTAACATACTCCACCATCAATACTCCGAGATTTGTAATAGTTGAATAAATCCCCATCCCTATAATGAAATTGAAGCCAACAAAAATATTTGTAACAAAAACCGCATCAAATTTGCTTGCATAGCGCATTTTTTTGTTAATTTCACTCTGCAAACAAAGAGATTAGGCGCTCAATCGATTCCCCCAATAATAATAATTATGAAAATTTCGTCACTTAATTTAATGTTTGTTTACATTGGAAGAAAAACTGAATATTTTCCTTCTACATCTTATCTAACCGCATATATAAAATAAACGGAAAGATAAACAATTAGAAATACTTAAGATTAAAATTGACCACAAATAATAAAAATAATAACAGTAATAATAATAATAATAATAAGATAAGAAAAAATTAATGAAGAACGTAAACAGAAATAATATTTTCGCAAGACCATGGTACTATGTATAGTACAAAGAAAATCCACTTTGCAATAGAAATAATAAATGAAAAGTTTATCTTCTGGTTTTCGTCTTCTATCTCTCTACTCTTAATTATCTTCTTCGATTATTTTTTGTGTTTTGTTTTGTATAGTTTTTGCTGATGTTTTTCTTAAGATGGACAACAAAAGCATAAACCTATGCACATCCACATAAAGAAAACCACTTATTTGTATATCTTCTTTAGGGATTTTATTGTTTTGGTTTTGGTTTATTGGGGGGTTTATGTTTTATTATAGTTTTGTCTAAACGATATATTGAATGGGGAGATACGATCCATTCAACATCTTATGAAAAGTATTTTTATGCCAAATTAAAATAGTTTAGCCATTTTCATTTAGTATAATCAAAGCTCAAATCAAATTTAGGATATAATTACCACTTCACCTTAAATATTGGAAGTGCCTTAGTCAGCAAATTTTAAATTGTATTAAATAAAAATGGGGGATTTAGTTGATGATTGTAACTAAATTCTTCTAATGTCTACCACACATGTAACCCACATGAGAACCATTCATAATATAATTATCAAAAATACAAAAATAGATGAAACAACTATTGCAAAAGTTTCGAAAAAGCTAATGAAACTATACGGATTCTTAAAATGCAAAACTTTGGAAGAATTGCTGGCGAAATGTGCCGCTAAGGACGGAATGCCTTTAAAAACGATTACAAAATCCTAATGGCGAAAATTCAAACCACAATCGCAAAACTAATAATCTCGTTCTACGAGCTAACAAAACAAGAGCTGTTTGACAAAATTTCTGTTTTAAAAAAAATGTGGTGACAAGTTCAGCATAACAGTTGATGAATGGACCGACATCACCATTAAAAGGTATTTAAATGTAACTCTTCACAATAAAGTTGTATATAGATTGGGTCTGGTTAAAATCGACCGTTCCTGTGATGCTATCACAACCGTAGAATTAGTCAAACAAAAATTGGCAGATATTGGGTTAGAGTTAACGTACATAATCGCGTCTACTTACGATGGTGCTGCAGTAATGCAAAAATATGGACGAATAATTCCTGTAGAGAGTCAACTGTACCACAGTCACGGTATTTATCTGGCCATAATCGATGTTCGCTACAAAAAATTACGTACCTGCGATAGCCAAACGTGTTCGGGCGACGAATCAGATGAAGAAGATGCTGAGGAAAGCGATGAAGCGAGCGATTCCGATTAAAGGGTTGTTACCGGGAATTCCCGGGACAAATTTCCCGGGAAAATAGGTACATTTGTATAAACCCGACTCCCGGGATTTTCATCATAAATCGCGGGCAATTTTAATTTATATTTTTCTCAAAATTTATTCATTTTTTCAGTGAAATATTTCAAAATTGTTTTATTCTATTTGATTCATTTTTTACATTAAGGGAATTATTATAAAATTTGTATGATGAGCGATGAGCCTTGATCTGAAAATTCATCTTTGTCAAATGAAAAGCTACGTACCATTCGAAAAGCATCCTTCATTTTTCTTTCAAAGATGCAATAAAAGAGTTGTTTTGTACAAAATTTGAAGGCTACGGTAAAGCTTTTTTGTTTTTTGGTGGGACTCACACAATTTCCAAATACATCCGTAGAGAATACATACTACATTTATAGGCTATCTTATAATTTTACTAAACTCGACGAGATGGAAAAGGAGCAAAGCTGTAATCGCTATATTGTAAAAAAACATTTAAGATTCGGCAAGAAGTTGGTGCAGCCAAACGGAGCGTTGGTGGGATTGTCGTATTGGCTACATTCTCTAGGGACGAGCCAAGAAGTTGGTACCCTTTTCTGTTGGGGTTTTTCTAGAAAGAAGAGTCCAACAATTACTTTTCGAGCTGATTGATTGTAAGTAGAAAACTGTGTCTATAGAAACGTGACCTCACCAGAGAATGAGATTAAAACGTTCTTCGCAGTATCCTCGGCCTTCGTTCGATTGCAGTGGATACGTTTTCTGAAATTTTTCAAACCAAGTCATGAATGAAGCGCTGTCCCTTTGCGTTTCATAAAAAAATGCCTTATTGGTCAACGGAATAGATAAACTATCAAGCCTTATATTCATTTGAATGCCTTTTTGATTCCTTCTGAAAATACATTTGTTGCGTCTTTCTTTTTTACTATGGATTGGCAATGTGAAAATCTCTGTGAAACCTCTGTGGTCGAGACTATTTCCACGACTCGAAATTTGAAGACAATTTGGGGGATTTAGATTCTCATTCAGAACATTGTCCGATGAAACCATATGCATTCAGAAAGCACTATCGGACATTGGAATAAATAATTTTTATGAGGAAGTCGATTATAAAGTTTTAGAAGATATTTTGAAAGTGTTAAAACCCGTTGAATTGCCTGTTAAAGAGCTACGTAATTTAACCAGTGAATGTGTTCACAAGTTTTTGTTCAAAAATCTTTCTTAGCAAACGTTTAATTTAAGTATAACGATGATGGATTCACTCAGAAAGCGATATGATGAGCGACGCATTAAAGATTTAGTGTCGCTAATTGAATATTTGCAAAACCCAAATTCAAATATGTCACAAAATGATGATGGCTTCAATTATTCATCAAACTCAGCAATAATTCAATATCCCAAAAATATAATCAAATAGAATTTTGCCAAAGTATCGAATAGTGTCGATGTCGAATCATTGGATGAAGAAATTGCTGATACTGAAGAAACCAATAATAACCTGACGACACAGTTGCAACAATCCCTTTAACAAAGATGGAGTTGAATACTGCTATAATTTTTGAATAATACTATAAAATGAAATGAAAAACGAAAAACTAATTAATTAATTAATTTAATACCGCGCAATACCGGTATATACCTGTATGGAGAAATTTTGAATACCGAAAACCGGTATTAGAATTTTCGAATATTATGGAAACTCTACATTTCACCATTTGGCATCAGAATTTTATAACAATGTGTGTTGAGGATCGAACCGTCTGAAATTTTTAGTAAATTCTGAATATCGAGAGAGTTTGGAAAAAAAGATTAAAAATAAAATTTATAGTTTGGCACATCCTAACCCGACAATTAAGTTTAAAATGTAAGCCTTATTATAACTCAGAGTCTTACAAAAGCCTTTAAGTGACCCTCTTGATATATTGTATTATATAGATTAAAGTATCTAGGGAATCCAAAATTACCGAGGTTTTACATTACCGGTTTTTGATAACTTTTTAGCGGAATTACCGGGTACCAGTAATTACCGGTAGATTTCGTTATTGGTAACAAAACGCCATTATAATTTTTTAAAACTAGAAGATTATATTTCAGTGTTACGTATATGCTTATAAAAATTAAAAAAAAAAAAACAATTCATAAAAATAAACAAATAGACATTGCAATGTTTATATTAACGTACACTACTTATCAGTCTTAAGGCTGACTATTCGTCCTACATTTTTAACGAACGTACCACATAATGTATACTTGCTTGTAAAGTGGTGGAACAGATTATATAGGAGTTGGCTAGTCCGCTGGTGAGCTGAAATTGAGCAGGGGTTGTATATGGGGCTCAGTTGGAGGCCGAGTAGACGGTTTAGTTGGAGATTAGATTGAATTGAGTTCAGTAAGCATGCAGTTTTTAGAATCGGGTTGATTTCGGTATTTAGCTGGCTAACGAGTTTGGAGTTGATTAGACGATTTAGATTTGGCTTCAGGCGGGGTTGGGTTGAAGTTTAGTTTTGGTTAAATTAGCTTGAGTTGAAGGTTAAAGAGATGGTTTGAGTTGAGTTCATGCTTGAAGTTGCGGTTAATTTGAAATCATTAATATAAGTAGCTTTATATAGCTTCTAATAAAGATGTAGCGTTCGAGTACCTGTACTTAAAGTATTTCTTGATACAACTGAACAAATGAACATCTACTAGTTTTAGATTTTTTCAAAACTCGTTGGCTAGGGTTTCCAAAGTTAATACATTTTTTTTAACGATACCTCAAAATCATCATTGAAGGAGACTGTAACACAGCGAATGAAATTTCTAACTGTATAGTAAAGAGACCAGGAGTGTGTTCATAACTCTACATTGTAACAATATTGTAATCATCAAGCGTTTACAAACTTAGATTGTAATTTTCTACCCTGATAATGCTAACTTTCTAGTTGTCATCAAAAGGATCGACAGAGAGAATATTATGTATTCATAATATAAACTATAGCCGTATTGGTTTACTATCATAAAAATCTCTGAAACTTAAATCGTAGAATAACGCATATAGAAAGAGCAACTTGAATTTTTTTGCGATACGAAAAAAAAAATTACCGAAATAATTTCGGTAATAATTGCCGATAATTAACGGTAATTTTATAATCAAAACTTTCCGGTAAAACCGGTTAACGGGTTTATCGAAAACCGGGTTTGGATTCCCTAAAAGTAACCATCCCTCATTGTTGAGTTCTTTGGTTTTTTAACTTGGATGATGTTTTGCCGGCAAATTTACATCTGATCATAAGCCCAAGAACATTTTCCATAATTTAGAACGAGTTTGTGGTATGAATCAAGCATATTATCTCAATTTTTAAAGTCCAAAATTGTTAATTTTCCTAAGTATTGAAGAATTGGAACATCGTTGTAGGATCACTGAAAGTAATCCTAAATGGACCAAATAAAGCAAAGCAGCATTGAATAAATATTAAACGTACTTTACGAAAAATATTAAAAGCGGATATAAAACATAAATATTTCAAAAATCACAGAATTTTCTTTTAAACATGATTCATTACAAACTGACCTCTACCTACTGAAAACCTGTTGAAATTACATAAATTAAGAAACTATCATTTCAAAAGAATAATTTATTCGTTTCATGCTAAAACAACACCTACTTAATATCATCGATGTAATATAATGTTATGTATGACCCTGGGGACATAAAATGAATATAAATCAAAAAAACACTAACCACATAAAGCATCGATGATATCGAAATATTTTACAGTATCCAGTGTACGACCACCCGGATGTACGACTTTCTTGAGTTACTAAAGTGGTGACTGTTCATTGCTTATTTAAAATTGTATTTCTAGTTTGAAGTTTGACACATTGTAACGTAAAGCCGGATCAAACAAGTGTAATGCTCTAGGATGAATATTTGTATAATAAAATTAAATAATCTTTTAATCACATGCCCTAAATATTTTTCAAACATTTAAATTTTTATTACATTTCGAACTTCTACAAAGTCAATAAGCTGACGATATATATTTATTCAATTTCGTAAGAAATCAGTTTCCTCAACTAGTTAAATTGCGCGACGAGTAATAATTCCAAGTCTATCATACATATTTTATATTCTCCAAAACTGTCAAATTTCTACAAGTACAGGATAGTCGAGGTAGCTTGTCAGTGGTTGGTGGAGAAAATCATTAGTTTCCCCGGTGGATAGAGATTACGATTTCCTGAGAAATTGTATTTCTCGAGAAACCGAGAAATTTGTTTCCCGGTGAATTTCATTTCTCGAGAATTTGTGAGTTTTCAAATTTTTTTGTCGAGTATCTCGAAAATCTTTAAAATTTTTCTATTTTTTAAATTACTAAAATTTTATCAAAAATATACTTTTATTTACATTGATCCTGACTAAGAAATATTTTTCTCATTTTAAGCCGAAGTAAAGGCCGAAGAGTGAACAGACCATTTTTTTCGAGTCAGCCACAAAACAGTGCGGTGGATGCAAGACACTCGGGTCCCTTAAATGGTCGGGTCTTAAGTAATTTGTCAAGTCAAGAAAAACCGTCAATAAAACAAAATATTGTTTGTTATTACCGCATGGTGAACCTCAGTGGTATCGTGTAAGAGTACAACTTTCAGACTGCGGGTGGAAGAATCGATGAAGAGCATCCATTCTTCACTCCTGTAAATGTTTGACTTCAAGCAATTCATGAGGCAAAGAGGTTCCTCTTTCATGAAAAAGGGGAGGAACTTTCTTCCTCGATTCCGGAAAGTTGTAACATATGTACCTTTTGCCAAAAGTCCATCCTTCTTCATGTTTCACGCAAGATATTCTGCAGCACCTTTTGCTAACCCCAGGTCCATCACGATATCATTTAAATTTTACTGATCCCATTGTCCTAGTCGCAAAAGTAGATCCAGAATCAGTTCTACTTCCAAATTGAGTAGTTTCCAAGCTTAAATAAGAAAAGACTGCAAATGCAAATGAAATTTCAAAGTGTTGATGTCAAGTTCAAAATATAAATAGGAAGAAACAAAAAAGTGGGATGTTTCAAATATGCCCCCTTTCTGGGGGTAGTAAAGGCGCGCTAGGAGGTGATGGAAGGGTCAAATTTATTTTTTGTTATCATTTTCAGTTTTAGCATGCCACGAAACGTAGGAATGCACATTCATTCCAACTTGGCATGAAAATTGAAATTTCAACCCCCAGGAGGTGATAACAGGGATGTAACGGGAAAATAGGCAATTTGAATCATTTTTTATTGTCATATTCGGTTTCAGCGGACTCAAAAACGTAGAAATAGTGCGGCCTCCCCTCTGGGTCACGACTTTTTTGTTGTGTGTCTATGATATCAATAAAAAATTATTTCATCATCACGATTTCAATAGTTTATTTTCACCACCCATTTTAGAGAATAATGTTAATTAATGGATTCGTCGCAAAAATAGTAAACATAATATATTACACATACACATATACACGTTAATGGATGTGTTTCGCAGCATCTTTGACCTCCGGGCACACTTACCGCAGAAATTAATAATCACAATAATTAATATGCATTTATATATTCAATTACAAACTGTATGTATCTAGACCACAGTGCCAATTGGCATCACGCAAATTATCATTAAAAGCACATGCAACGTAATTATTTTAAATAATACATACATATCAATTATAAACAATAATTTACACAGCGAATGTATGTAACTAAAAACAATTTATAAAAATTTATTACCTATATTAATTATGGTAAATATGCTGTCAATTTATTATTCTGTTGTATTTCAGAGCTATTAGCAGAAAATAAACTGAAAAAAAATTTACATACCTATCACAATTTTAAACGGTTAACCTTTCAAATACGTTTGTTAATTTCTTTCTTCTTAGACATTATGTGATATACATACATAAATTTAAAATTGACAGGTAAATAATTAATTTGGGCCGATCGCGCGCACACACACATATTTCACTATCGAATCTCGAAACGATCTCAAATTTGTCGTGTAGGTAGATCATGAAAAAATAATTTTCACTTTGTAAAGTCTATTCATGCTTGGCGAATCATAAGCTCAATTACTTAATCATTTTTTTGATTTTTATCTTATTTATTTATAATTTTGCATAATCTTTAATAATTTTTTTTTTTCTTAATAAAAACCATAACAAATTAATAAAGGTATACGGAGAATAACGAAATTCTTGTAAATATACCGCACACCGTAGTAATAATTGTTGTGCAGATTTTGACATTTCCCAGGCGCACACAAAAGAAATGCAACATAATCTTGAACGTTTTGTATCTCGATTAAACAAAAGAAAGACGAAATACATTTTTTATACAAAAGAGATTAATAGTTTTATAAACTATTATTAAATTAAAATATGAACAATAAAACTGAATTTGTCTTATTAATCTTGCGCGCGCTTAAATCGAAAGTGGTTTGTAAAAAAAATTTAATCCGCCAATTTAATGTGTCAAAAAGTAGTTCGATATTATGAAATTGGCATTTTATCTAGATGTAATTTGGTGCTATTTACAATCTATAAATTGGAAAATCGTAACTAATCTGTATACGAAGCTACCTACCAACCATGCTTTGACATTCAAAGTGAAAGAATATTATTGTACGTTGTCTTTGTTGTAGTTGGTTTTTGCCAATAATAATCAAAGATGTAATTGGATTTATTTATTGTAGTTTGTGGGTTGTTCACCTTTTTGTTTTATTTGGCAAATTTTTATGTGTGGTATTTATGCTTTGTAAACCCATCTGGTTCTTTTTATGGTAATGTTCGAATTATATGTGATGCAGTTGCGATGTAACCAGTAGTGGAAATAATTTCCTATTTAGGAATGAACTTTACTAAATTGATTCATAGATGCAATGTTTTGTATTAATCAATTTGCAGATTTTTGTATGGAGAAACCACGTGAAATCTTAAATCCTTTATATGGAACCGAAAGTCATGTTTTAATTTTATGATTTTTATGTTTTGGATGTGTAGCACTGAGTAAAACAATCAGATGTTTTTTTAAGATACAAGGTGTCAAATATTTAAAAATTTCATAAACGTGGTGTTGTATTTATTGTTATAGAAAAAAACTTATATTATTTTTAATTTCTCTAATAGTTTGTTGAACGTATTTAGACTTATGTATATTCAGAATCTCAGTCTTTAAGGTTGTAGCTCATTTGAATAATTCTTTCGCATTGGTTATAATACCATCGTATTCGTTTGTGAGACTGGCTCTGGGCGCCATTCTTTTGATAGTACCTCCTACTCCATTGCACGATCCCTTTAGATGAGCTATTGCGTGATAATGTCACTCATAATCGATACCGAAATCCTCTTTGTACTTCTGTACCTTAAAAAACAACCAATCTTGTCCCGTAATTTTTTTTCTTGAATTAGTGCTACACATTTAAAACATAAAAATCATAAAATTAAAACATGACTTAAAAAACATGTGATTTAGTATAAGTACAAACAATTGTTTTAATCTGTTATTGTGGACTATTTTAAGTTATCGATTCATTCTAATTTTACAGTTTTCTGGGGAAATTCCTTTAATAATTTCAAAAGGCCCGAATCAACGAGGTTCAAATTTAGATTTTGATTTTTGTTCATTTGTAATAAGAACTTTATCACCTACATTAAATGTTACTGGCGAATACGACTTATCATAACGTGTTTTAAATTTTTTCTTGCTTTTAACGATATTATCACGCGCCACTTGACACAATTTTGAAGACTATTCTTAAGTTCTAAACTATAATCGGAAAAGTTAGATAATTGGTTTGGGATATTCCAAGTAATTTACAGAATTCCTTAAACATATCGCTCATAAAATTACATCCGCGATCGGTAACAATTGTCTTAGGGATACCATATTTGCATACAAAATTTTCCGCAAATGCTTTGGTAACTTCATGTGTTTCCTGCGACTTCAATGGAACAGCTAACGAATATTTCATCAAATCGACTTGGATTGTAAGAATACACTTATTACGCCGGAGCCCCTTTGTGACCAAATGGCACTCTATTCCAACATGACGTTCCGCAAGGTGAATTGAATGTTGTCTTTGTTTTATCGTTGGGGTGCAGTGGAATTTAGTGATAACTGTTCACTAAATCTAGCGCAGTGAAATTCCAATTGATCCAGGATTTCAGAAATATTGGGTAAAGGATTAATGTCATCAAATGTCATTTTATTGTGTCTTCTGAAATTTACCACCAATCTCCATTTTTTTTTACTGCTCGAAAATTTTTTTGGAACGGCTAGAAGAGGAGAATTATAAGGACTAGAATATGGTTCAACGATTTTATCTCTGAGCATTTGATCTAACTGACTTTTTGGATTTATAATAGCACTTGCCACGAAAACGCCAACGGGTTATATAATAATAAAATCTCGCTTCATATTTTTACTAACATCTAAATAAAAAATATTGGAATGAATCATGATTTGACAACGTTGGGTTAAGAAATATTTTTTCTTTTAAACCGAAATGAAAACGTTAAGAGCGCCATTATTTATCTCTTAAACAACGTCGCTTACAGTTGCTGATTTGTTCACTAATCACATCAAAAGAACAAAGTGCAATAATTTTTTGAACTCCAACGGTCATCAAAAACTCAAATACTTAATTGGTCATTTGACATGTCGAGAACCGCCTCTATGTTTAAATGGGAGTTATTGTACTCTTAGACCTTGGGCCTTCCATCGTTTTCCAATCTACCTATGTACATATTTAGCTTCGATACCGATAGCATATTGGGTAAATGTGCCAGAAGAGTATAACTCATTGAAGTTTGTGCTTGAAAAAATAAAGTATGAATTGTCGAGATCGCGAGAAGCATTATAGAAACCATAAATGGCCTACTAGAGCCTCTTTAATCCCTAGATCAGAGAATATTATCAACGATCCACTTGTACACCTGACCAAGTTTTTCTTCATCCACTACATATAAAGCTCGGATTAATGAAGCAATTTTTGAAAGCATTAGACAAGGAGGGAGTCACTTTAATTTATATATAGAGGAAATTTCCGAACAAATCAGAAGCTAAGCTTAAAGAAGGAATTTTCGACGGACCGGGAATTCGGAAGCTTCTGATTGACTCCGAGTTCATCCAATCAATGGGCGTTAAAGAAAAACGCTTGGCTCAGCTTTTAAAGTGTGGTAGAAAATTTCCTATGCAATTCAAAGAATACGAACTACAAGAGAGAAATAAAAAAACTGCTAACAAACTTTAAGAACCTTGATTGCCTGATGAATGTGAAACTGCACCTCCTCGAGTCCCATGTAAACTATTTTCCGAAGAATTTAGGGACTATAGCACGGAGCAAGTTGAAAGGTTTCACCAAGATCTTAAAGAAATGGACCGACGCTATCAAGGGAAATGGGATGTCAGTATGTTGGCTGACTACTTCTGGAATTTGAAAAGGGATTTGCCAGAACATAGGAGAGCCAACAAGAGGAAACCAAGAAAAAAAGCGTTAAAAGCTCGGGTCGGTAACACAGGAAGAAGTAAGCGCCCGAAATCGTGAGAGGCGAAGAGACTCACATTGAACGAGCACCCCGAATGGTGAGAGGCAAGGGGACTCACTTCAAACAAGCTCCCCGAATGGTGAGAGGCCAGGAAGCTCACTCTAAAGAGACACATCCATCTCGATTTTGGAAGAAAATAGAAATTACAACCCCCTCCAGGAGATAGTATAAGGTGGTGCAAGGGGTTATGGAGGGGTCAAACTTACTTTTTGTTGTCACTTTTGGTATCAGTGACCCAAAAGACATAGAAATTGAAATGCCGACCCCCAGAAGGGTGGTAACGGGAAAATGGGCAATTGGAATAATTTTTTATGGTCATATTCGGTTTCAGCGACCTAGAAAACGTAGGAGTAGTGGGGTCTTCCCTCTGGGTTACGACTTTTTTTTTTGTGTGCATGTGTATTATAAAACCAGTATGGTGGTCCAGGCGAGGCTTGTAGGACAGCCTTTAACAGGCCCAAAGGTATAAGAGAGGCTCAGTATTGAGAGTCCTGTAACGAGGATCTTAGAATTTATAAGAGAGAATTAAGAAAGGAGCAAAGGAGGTTCTCGAGACTCTTCTGTGATAAAATGGAAGATGTTTCCGAAACCTTTCGCATTAGGAAAATTCTTTCCAAAAGTTCAACAAGTCCCAGTTTTTTGTGATCATCAGGAAAAATGTTCAGTGTGCACAGAGGATATCGTATCGGCTTTAAATAGGGGAAGGATCCTGTTTGCCCTAAAAGGTATTAACCCATATGAATCGGCTGACCCGGATCAGATTATACCAGCGAAACTTCAGAACCGCACAGTAATTATTCTTCCTTTAATCTGGAAGGCTGTTATTTATATTCAAAGGGTGTTTAAAGATGGTTCATATCATTAGGTACTGGACGAAAGTTAATATGGCCTTTATCCTGAAAGCGGCGAAAAGCTCACATGTCCATCCAAAGGACCTAAGACCAATAACTCTATCATCCTTTCTTTTGAAAATCTTGAAAGGCCTGTTGGATGCAAACATTAGAGGGAACGCTTCGACGGCTTGTTATTCCATCATCATCAAGGTAAATTACAATAATAAATAAACAAATATATTTTTGGAATATTTACAGAAAATAAGAAAACACAACGGCTTTACAAATGTTCAGTGGGTTGGGTTTAAAACCATGCATCGTAAACAGTTAGTGCAATACGATTATTTTCATAACAGCCGTCTAGGGTTTATAGAAGGAATATTAATACTTGACCGGTATTTGGTGAAACAAATGCTACGACTGAGGGAATAGGGCCCGTCTCAATGAACACTTTAGTCTCCAAGAAATTTATTTATTTCCTCTATTCGTTCTAAACATGAAAATGTAAAGGGCTGAAACCTCATGAGGTGATCAGAACTTCAGTCCTGAAAATTAGCTCAATTCCCAAATCAATGCCTAACTGAAACACTTAACTCAACCTCCCACTCAATTTACAACAACCACCATCTCAATCGCAACGCAATCACCAAATTAACCACCAACCTTAAAATCAACTCTTAACTTAACCAAAAATCAACCCTCAATAGAACCTCTTACTTAACCCGAATGTAAGCTATCTAAACCTCAACTCAACTTCGAACGATTGAAACGATCATTTAATATTCGAGTTTATTGGAATAACTGTGATTACCAGCATACGAATCAGTTGGTTTGAAAATGAATGAGTCCATTTATTTTATCTGTCACAATATAGAAATATTGTGTATAATTTTTATGAAAAAGGATGTTCCTTTTCTAATCGCTGAGGTGGATTCTTGTTTAATGACTGTGACGATACTTAAGTCAATCCCAAAATAAAAAACGTATGCACATCTCTAAAAATGATGTGATTCTCGTTTTTTACGTGTACGTCATAAGTGATTGTGGTGGTAATTGATGATTTATGGGATATAATTATGGGATGTTTAGTATTATAGGGTAGTGCTGATTTTTGAATTTGTCCAAACAAATGGAGTTAATTGTCTTAATTTGCTCTTCACTGGAACTTAATTTTTATTATAGAGGCAATTATATTCTAATTCAGAGAAATCTTTACTTAGAAAATGCCTTGCTATGCATTGCGTTGCTCTCTCCCTCTATCTCTTCCGGCAATGACACTCCGCCTTTTCTATCAGTTTTCTTATGGCCAAGTGGGCGTTATGACAGAATCGCAGATTGTACGCTACTATTTTCAGCATCTCGATTCCTTAGATCATCTAATGCAGGGTTTCGAACCCGCACAATTATGGGTTCGGGTTCGGGTTCGAGTTAAAAAAAAAACTTCACAAGTATATCATTAAAAGTTTTCGTTTAATTTGACGAATAGGATATCTCCTAATGATTCTTCTCTAACGTGTACCCTTTGTGGTCCTAAACTAAACTTTAGAGCCGAAAATGATCATTCCACACTAGTTTGCGTTGCAGGAACTGCTAACACAACACAACTTATGATTTTCCCACCATTCAGGTGGGAGGTGAGCAGGATTCATAAACATCAAATTCCTGTTTCACGTTTAGTACAAAGTCAACTCGGAACCCGGTTGAATCGAACCCGCGAAATGATGGTAAAAAATTACGAAACATGTTTGAGCCGGAGCGCGTTTAGGGTTCGGGTTCGGTTCGAAAACCTGAACTCTAATGCATTGTTTATGCCTTGGTTTTTAATCACATTAGTAAGGCCGTAGACATCAATAAGCAATGCACTCTCCTCTTCTGTATGATGTATATTGGGTTGATTTGGGCATAGTTGTTCAGCCTCCTTTAGCCATGGTGGGCCAGTCCACCACAAGTCATTATGAGTAATTTTGCGTGCTGATATACCTCTAGATGCCAAATTGGCTCCGTCCATAACGTGACTAAAGAGACTGGGATACTAACATGGCTTTGACTTGTTTTGCAAGCCGACTCAGAAGAACAGCACACATCAACTCCAACCTTGGTAAGCTAACCTGCTTTAGCGGAGCCTCTTTTGTTTTTGAGCATATTAGTGGAATTGTAGTGCCATTTTCGGTTTGTGAGCTGGCGTACAACACCGCTGTATATGCCCATTTGCTGGCGTCACAGAATCCATGGATGCCATGGATGGTAGAAACAGTGATGGAAAATTTGTGTCTGTCGGCATCTTCCTCGAATTCTGCAGTTATATGAAGAGTGACCTAGGTTCAAGCAATTAAAGCAACGGTTGCCACTAATCAACAGCTTCTTCCGCTCGTCTAATTTATGTTTCAATTCGTTGCAAGATATACATTGAGGAATTGTTGTCAATGCAAAACTATGTTTCGGTTGTGCGATGGCTCGTACCTCAATGTAGTTAGCATCGGTTATTTGGAACTGATTCACAAGTGAGTAAGCTTCTCCCCTAAGTAATCCCATCAAATATTGGAACTTCTGGACGGGACTTATTGTTTCGCGTTTATGGATGCACGAACAAAAGAACTTTATTAACAGATGAACTTTAAATATTTTAGGGAAGATTTGGATACAATTTCATGGGCAGCAAACTTATAATGTAAAGATAAGTATAACACACGAATACTAAATTATAAATTACAAGAAAATAAATTTTATTTAATTTTAGGTTATGATTCAGTTGGTGTTGAATTCATACATTATCATTGAAATTTAACCCAAAAAGTTTAATTATTTCCACCCTGACCTCTTGATATAGAAAGCTAGCCTTTTATTTTCTCTAGGATGTGTAATGTGTTAAACGAGAATTATTAAAAGTTGATTGGTTGCATTGCCAATAATTGCTAAAAACCTATGGCTATAAATAGTGCAATAGATAAAACATAGTTTTTTAAATTCAGATGTCGATTTTAATAGTCTGGGGGTAGATATTAAGTTAAAAACTGGGTTAAAATTAGAGCTGTCGTTCAGAAACGACGAAGCTAATGATATACGGAAATATTATAAACAAAATGCAGCAATGCGAGCTAGTATGCAGAAGATGCCATTAAAACTTATAATGTCACTTGGCATTTCGAAAACGGGCCTAAAAAAGAACCAGCTCCAAAAACAGCGAACAGATAAGGATTAAGAGTGATCCTTTTTGTTCGCCAAGAAAATAAGTGGTGCCATATCATCCCAAACTGCGCAAAGTTGGTCAAACTGGTCTACTGGACGTAGGCTGTTTGAATATGTTAGCATTACATGCAAAAAACCAATCATTTCTAAACAAAATTTAAAACGATGGATAAATTTCGCTCAACAACCTCTGTAGCGAATCGAACCTTATTTAAGACCACAAGGCGCGATGGTGCGAGCATTATGGCTTTGTGGCATTTATCTAGTGGGGCGTTATCCAATAGTTAGAATTAACAAACGAATAGATCAACACATGCACAAATATATCACGGGAAATTTGTTGGAGCCTTATTCCGTCAAAAACATGCCGGTTTCATTTATTTTCCAACAGGATAACGATCCTAAACACACTACAAACTTAGTGACGCGTTGGTTTAAGCATTAAAAAAATTGATGGTTTGGGCGCAACGCCTCTGACTTTAATTCAATCAAGATGACATATGGGCAGAAGTTGAGCACGGACTGAAAAAGAAAGTTTCTGGAATTCAGACGAGTTGGAAAATATTGTAGGCCCTCATTCTTGAAATTCACACGAAAAAAGTAATCGGTAGTAACATTCTAGTTATGTATATATGTCGTTTAAATTGAAAATTTAAATTGTTGTGTACTATAGAGTAACCAACTGCATAAACTCAGGCTATCTCACTTCGGAGCACGAAAATTACACGCCCCTAAAATTCACGGCGCACTAAAACGTTAATAGCCCTACGAGACACTGGCTTTCTGGAGAATATGCAAGAAGGCTGGGTCTGGAGATAAATGACTTCTGCAGAAGCTGTTTGGATGAGGAGGAGGAAGAGATATTAGTGCACTTTCTTTGCTCATGTCCAGCATTGGCACTCAGAAGGCATAAACACTTGGTTAAGTTCAAGAAGTACGACCAGTCGGATCTCAAAGACAGAAGAGTGCGGGATGTTTTAAGCTATATAAGCAGCTAAAAATTGTTCCAGCAAAGGTAAAGGGGATATATCCTGTGGTCTAAGTGTTTCTAAGCAGCTACTCCGCAACCTAACCTAACCGTAAATATTAATCGTTTAAATATTTTTTTTAAATTCAATGAGAATATCTGGGCTCTGTGATGCTCATCTAGGGAATTTATAAACACAAAAAAATTGGTTCGAATTGGTCATAACTGGTTACAAATCCATAGTAATAAGTAAGCGCTAAAATACAAAAAACTTTAGCACTCAAAATAACGACTCGTGCAAGGATAGGTAAACAACCCAAAACAGACGTGCGATTCTTAGAATATAACCTTCAAATCTGGTTCTCAAGAAGTAAAATTTGGTTAAAATTTGTGTTATAGTTATGCGAGGGACTCGTGTAGTACAGCTTGCCACACACATTTAAAAAACCAAAACACAACACAAATGTGGCATTAAATGAAGCACGAGAGTCATCATCCCCATCCATTAGTACTACTGTGATCAAAAAGCAGTAAGACTTTTCCATTAAAATCTCTGGGCTGGGGTGCTAATCATCTGTTATCTTTCATTAGACTTATGAGACACGCTTGTTTCCTTTCATGTAAAAAAGTGTTCAACAAAGAAGTTGCATCAAATTTTGCTTCAAAAATGGAATTTCAGCGTCCAAAACATTGCAAATATTGGAAAAGGCGTTTGGTGACAATGCACTGTGCAGAGTGAATGTTTTTGATTGGAATAAGTTATTCAAAGAAGACAGAGAACGCGCTGAAGGCGATAAACGTCCTTGTCGTCCTTCGACATCTACCGATGAATATTATGTCAAGGAAGTCAAGGATTTGCTGCTCAAAAATCGTCGATTGACAATTAGAGATCTTGCTGACATTACGCAAATATCGTTTGGGTCAGTATTTTGGGCAGACAACTCTTGATTTTGGTATCACGATAATGCACTGCATTGGTTGTACGTGACTATTTGGTCGAAAATTCGACCAAAGGTTTTGAAGGGCATTCCGGAAATAGGCTATAACAACCGTTTCAAAGACTGGTAAAACCGTTGGCATTACTCTATCCGAAAGTGATTACTTTGAAGGGGATGAAACAATAATAAAACGTTTGTGATTTATTTAATAGTCTTAGTAGTTTTTGATCAAAGTGTTGAAAGGAAGCGTTCTTTATGCTTAGACTGACTCTACGGTTATTTTGGGGTAGTTATCAGATGAGCCACGTAAACGGAACAGTTGCATTAGTAATATAGGTTCAGTTACTTGTTAGAAAGATTATCACGCCAAATTTGGGATCACGTTCCAAACCGCGAGCAACCCAGTTAATTGCAGCTCTCGGAGAATATCACCATAACTACTCGAGAAACATTACCTGATTCATGAATAAAACAACATCGGGAAGATAAATTTTTGACTGAGGTGGAGAACGCAAAATAAACATGCGAATTTGATCGACCAAATTCAACTTTATTTTATTTGCTGCATGTTGTGAAGTACCTAACAATACCTAATTAAATCGTGCTGAACATTTCATTAAAATCAGTTTTTATATCTAGGCTACAGATCTATCGAACTAAGGACGAAAAATATTGTTTACAAAAAATAGCCAGATCTATATTAATGGAAACCAAACAGAAAAAGCCATGTTAATCCAACATCCAGCGCTGTACGTAAATAATATTTATATCATTTAATTGATAAAATTCCATATTCATAAAAAACCAACCAAGTGAATATTTTTAATTTATTTAAATACTATTAGTATTTTTTTTTGCATTAAAAAATAATTAAAACACAAACATTAAATTAAATCGTTAATTAATAACCCCAAACAAAAAAAAAAAATAACAGATTGTTTTTGTTGTAAATATAAAAACATTTTAATAAAAATGAAATTTTATTTTATATAATTCGCGCGCATTATTGTTCAGTTCCGTTAAATAATTTATTATGATTACAAAATTTAATTGTGAGGGTCATAAAATTCGAGTGTGGCGCACGGCGGGTAATTCACACATATTTTCACAAGTATGTACATTAATTATTTTTTTTATTTTTGCTGCAGTGTACGTAAATAGTTAGTTTTATGTTTTGTCGTAATTGAATCAATAAATAACAACCAAACTAAAATAAAAAAAATAAAAAAAAGTTTGCTCAAAAGCTCTTCTCAAATAAAATACCAAACACAGATATATTTAGTGATAATTGTGATAAAGCATAACAACAACAAGACAAAAAAAATAACGAACGTCTTACGTACTATTTCGTGATTGAAGTGGAAACAGGAAGATAATTAAATTTAGTTTGTTCTGTCAATTGGAATTTTTGTGTTAAAAATAGAATTTTCAATTTTGTGCTACATCATCGGGAATTTAATTAGTTAATGTTGTTGTGTCTGTGTGATGGGGATGGCTGATTAGACCGGAATATCTATCTCTGTGTAGAGTGTGTACATAAATCACAATGGTTTGCACTTTAATCTTAAGGCAAATTAAATATTGTATTTTTTTTTTACTCGTACTTTCGTAGTATTCTCTCTCTTTTTGGAATTTTTCGTTTTTTTTTTTTGTTTTGTTATTCTCATTTGTGACACCCAATTGTCTGAAGTGGTTACCTCGTTTACATAGAAATGTGATATCATCATAAAGGAGAAAAAAGTAAAACTTTAATTATTTTACGTTTGAAATGTAATCGCATGTACTCTAAGTGGTTTTTTCAAGTGATACGTTTTTATGTTAATATGGATTTTATGTAGTAGGTGTTTCTGGATGAAATATTTAAAACAATACGTAATACAATATTTTTCATTAGAGTACATAATTTAAAGGTTTACACGAACCAAAGAGCAAAGAAGTTTTGAAACAAGATTGATTACAAGAATCTAAAGGTAGCTAAAGGTAGATTAAAACTATTTATCCGTCAATTATACTGGTGTGCACAAAGTGTTTCGTAAATGGTACCCCTTGTTCCTCTTTTGGCCATAATGGGACACATACTCTATAATTTGGAAATTTGCAAATCGTATGGCGGCAAATATGCCAGTGTTGCTTACATTAAATTGCTTGCGTAAAATCCTGGTAAAAATCCTGATAAAATCCTGGTTGCGTAAAATCTCGGTCCGAACCAGTTAAATCTGGAAGTATTCTAAGTAGTGATATTAGTGAAAGCAAAATAATACACCAAAATTGTATAAAAGAGCTGTCATATAAAAGAGCAAAGAAGCGAATGCAGGGACTGTAAAAGAGTGATTCTCCAGTTAATGGAACGCTAATGGAAATGTATGCGAGGTTACGAAAGGGGGACGATCCGATGGCCCAGGTATGTGGTGTCTATATAACAAAAACTTTAAACCTATAATTAATCAATTATATAAAAAGTAATGTAAAATAAAAAGGAAAGCACATTTAAATGTGGACTCGGTGACTAAATTCGCATTTTCATCCATCCACATAGTTGCGCGTGTAGTTAGCAATTCGTTAACGTTTTAAAAGACAGGCATGGTTATTTAATGTAATAAAGTAGCAATTGGTTCGAGCATTTACGATGTCTGATAGGACAAAGTAGAAGCAATATTATCGGGAAAACATTGATGTTTTGTTTAAACAGATATTAAATTATTAATTATAATTTGTCTGAATAACCAATGTTAAATTATTAGAATTATTTACTAATTATTGAAGTTGAGTTAAGTTTATGGTTCGACAAAACTCGGGATATAAATAAGACAAGGAATCATGATTGTGTTAAGACAAAATGAGAAATTAGTGCAAGTTAAGGCAAAAGAAGGAAGCAAAATAAACTGGAAATATCTGGATACACGTGACTGAACACAGGGCCGGGCTAGAATCTGATTGGGTATAGATGAAGACTACGGGTGTCGCTTACGCAAAAGAGCAACAAAGTATTAAATCCTGATTCATTGATATATACATTCAGAAATAGGGGTTGGCCTAATATGCAGAGACGTGAATCTAATTACCGAGATGAAGTTATATTTGAATTTTGAGTATTCAGCGTTGGTCTTGTTCTTCTGAGGTCATTATTAACTATTGTGTGATTCACGTCGGCAAAGTTGTCTAGCTTACCTACATGTAAAGGTTTGGAGTAGAAAGGGAGATTTTAGGTTTAAAGTTTTGAATCTAAATTTGAATTTAAAATTTAGTTTAAACTTAAATGTGGGTCTCAATATATAAGTATAGTGAAACAGAAAAAGAAGAAAATATAAAAATAAAAATCCATAGAATAAGGCGTTATAAACTGGTTTAGGGTCAAACCATTATAGTCAAGATAAGTGAGCGATAGTGAATCGCTTAAAAGTTACATAGGACAAAGGATTTTTGCGGTTGCCTTGTAAAGTTGCAATGCAATTTTTACTTGATACGTGTAGGATGTCTCGTTAGCACATATACCAATTGAATATTTATTTCCCAAATTGCCGATTAACCTTTCGGATATGGAAAGGGATTACGTATGATTATTCCCTTTGTCAGCACTCTGTGGCTGACAAAGACGAGAAAATTCGAAATGATTATCAAACAATGTTACAGAGCACTTACGAGGAAGCTCTCGCCGAAGACAAAACCACTAACCAGTGGCAGCTGATTGTGGAAAGCATTGAAATTGCAGCTCACACCCTAACATCAAGAGCTTCCCTGACTTCCAAGCATTGGCGAGCATTGGCACGGTATAAAAGTGATCTACATTATAAAATATAAAGGGCTGAAACCTCACGAGGGGATCAGAACTTCGGTCTTTGGCATCTTCAATAATGTCATAAAGTTGGTGTCACAGTTTTGACATTAATGATTTCTATTTTAACCAACATATATTTACTTATACAACAACAGCCAAACAGGTCAAAAGCGTCAGTGGGTACAGGCATCCAATTTAAAACGATAAATCGTATTCTAGAACTTTATACCGAAAGTAGTATAACAAATTATACTGATACTTCTAACCGTTTAACTGACCATATTCCAGAAATTTATTCAAAAACTCATTATAGAATCTTCCAACACACATATCCAATTTCATTATAATCGGTTAAGAAATAGCCAAGTTATATCATAATTGGCCGCATATTCCTGAACTTCGTCCAAAAATCATTTTAGAATTCCATTTCCAATACACATGTCGAATTTCATAATAATCGGTAGAGAAACGAGCAAGTTCCATCATACATGGCCATATTCTAGAACCTGATACAAAACTCATTTTAGAATCCCATTTCCATTACACATGTCGAATTTCAACATAATCGGTTGAGAAATAGCCAAGTTCCATCATACTTGGCCATATTCCAGAACTTCATCCAAAACTCATTTTAGATTCCCATTTCCAATACACATTTCGAATTTCATCATAGTTGGTTGAGAAATGAGCAAGTTCCATCATACTTGGCCATATTCCAGAACCTCATCCAAAACTCATTTTAGAATCCCACTTCTAAAACACAAATCAAAGTTCGTAATAATCGGTTGAGAAATAGACAAGTTCCATCATACTTGGCCATATTTCAGAACTTCAAGCAGAAATCGTTTTAAAATCCCAGAACTTCATCCAAAAAACATTTTAGAATCCCTTTTCCAATACAAATGTTGAATCTCATCGTAATTGGTTGAGAAATGGGCAAGTTTCATCATATTTGGCCATATTCCAGAACCTCATCCAAAACTCATTTTAGAATCGCCATTTCTAACACACAAATCAAATTTCATAATAATCGGTTGAGACACAGACAAGTTAAATCATACTTGGCCATATTCCAGAAATTCATCCAGAAATCGTTTCAAAATCCCAGAACTTCATCCAAAAAACATTTTAGAATCCCATTTCCAATACAAATGTCGAATTTCAACGTAATCGGTTGAGAAATGGGAAAGCTCCATCCTGCTTGGCCATATTCCAGAACTTCATCCAAAACTCATTTTAGAATCCGATTTCTAACACACATATCAAGTTTCATAATAATCGGTTGAGAAATAGACAAGTTCCATCATACTTGGCCATATTGCAGAACTTCATCCAAAACAGTTTTAGAATCCCATTTTCAACGCACATGTGATGAGAAATTATCAAGTTCCATCATTCTTGGCCATATTCTAGAACTTCATCCAAGACTCATTTTAGAATCCCATTTTCAACACACATGTCGAATTTCATAATAATCGGTTGATAAATACGGAAGTTCCATCATATAAAAAATGTATCAACTATTTACTACACCCAAATCCAACCCCAACTCAACTCCAACTCAACTTCAACTCAACGCGCAAATTGACCCCTAATTTAACCTTCAAATCAATTCCCAATTCAATGCCCAATCCAATAATCAAATAAGCATATATAAAAAATCGTAAATAAAAGCATATATTTTGGGTTAATTCGTATGGCAGGTACTCCACCCCCTTGACGTACAGTCTCCAAAAGCTTCTCAAATCTCCGCCTTGACCATAGAAACATATTGGCGAAAAAAAAATCCAAATCGGACAAGCCGTTCTCGAGATACCATGGGTCCAGACATCCAGACATCCAGACAGACGGACGGACATTTTTTTTTTTTGCATTTTCAGACTCAGGGACTTTCAAAACGTCGAGAAAAGTGGTTTTGGACCAACCAAATTTTTCGTCATTTTTGACAGGATTTCAATACTTTGGTCTTTTTAGACCGAAGTAATTGTCTCGTATGCCGATGATATCGTCCTCATATTACGAAATATCAATAGTCTCAAACCCATTCCCAAAGAATTAATTCAGAACCTGAAAATTACTAGTAATTGAGAACTTGGAAATTGCTCTTAGTATGTACAACACAAAAATAGTCCCTATGATAACTTATGGGTTAAAAACTGCAGCTCTCACTTTCGCAAACCGTCGCCGATTGAGATAACTTGAGTTTTTCTTCAAAAAAAGAATTGTATTCAACAAAAAACATATACCAACTTTAACATAACTAACCATAAGTTTCCGAGTCTTACTAACAATAGTGTTAGTACTAACCTTAATAATACTCAAATCAAACCGACTTATTCCAGTATCGCTCAGACTAATCTGAATTTTAATAGCTTAAATGCCGCTAAACCTGTCGTAGCCATAATGATCTATTTTCTGCGTCGGAACTTTTACATATCTTTTCCGAGATTGTCCTGAATTTAAAAAGCTGTAATTCTCGGCAAGAACAATTACAGACTATCTTTCAAATTACTCTGAAATATGGCGACGCCTCTAAATAAACTAACGATCGGTACTTGGAATGCTCAAAGCGTTAAAGATAAGAAATTCAAATTAATTCATTTTTTAGAGACTTTTAATATAAATAATATAACTAATACTTCTCTGAAAAACAACATCTATTTTAGCATTTCGAATTATTGGTGCTATCGCAGAGACAGTTTTGATTAAAAAGGAAATAAATCATTATCTTTTACCAGACCTGTCTCTATAAAGTATTGAATGTATTGGGTTATCAAAAGGAACAGCTTATAATTGCGGACCTAATCTTAAAACATTTTGCTGCTATTGTCCCAATTCTAGCCATCCGGGGTTTACAAATGATTTACTGCCATTTACCAACCGCAATGAAACTGTCACTATTCCAACTGGAATTGTGTTCGCTCTAACAAAGGCGGTATTTTGTTATGATCACTCCTGAAGACCCTACATTTTTCAATCACACGGGAATACCGAGACATTAGACATTTTATTTTCAAATACCAACTATACATCATTTCATTTAAAATCATTCATCAAGTTAATTCCAATCATCTGTCCATACTTTGCGAACTAGAAATACATGGCATCCATAATAACTTGCTTAATCAAATCTTCAATTACCGTTCGACAAACTGGCAATTACAATATATAAAACAATAATTGAAGCCGAGCCAACGCAAGTGCCCCTATCATCATACATTATAAACTCCGTGTCTGAAATAGGTGAAACAATTAGTCAATTTACCAATATAGTTTGTTTGGCTAGAGATAGTTGTACACACTTAGTCTTAAAAGAACACACCGACAAAATAATTCTAACTGATGAACGCCAATGGCAACGTACCAGGTCAGCATTTCTAAAAGAAATTGTTAATATTTTGAATAAATTAATAAAAACTAAAATTCTTGTTCTAGTAAATGCTCGCTGGCAATCAAAACTGGAAAATCTGGCAAAAGGAACAAAATCTTATTGGAAAACAATTATTAAATCTTTAAAGTGTAAAACTAATACTATTCCACCTCTGAAAAAATCCGATAGTGATCAAAATAACCCAGCTTGTTTATTCCGAAACTCTGAAAAAGCAGAAGAACTTGCCGGTCACTTTTCAACAATTAGTTCCAGCAATTTCACGTTCAAGTGGGTGAGTGTATGGATTTAGTTGACTTGGCCACCAATAATTATTTCCAAATTAATAATCGTTCAGTATCTCCGCTTGGGATAGAAAGCATAGCTAAATATCTGAAACCTATTAAAGCGCCAGGTTATGACACACTTCCAAATATTTTCATAAAAAAAGTTCCATCGTTAGCCTTTGAAGTACTACAGCCACAATTTTTAATGACTGTTTAACTAGTGGATATTCTCCCTCAGCTTCGAAAATCTTCAAAATTATTCCATCATCAAGCCAGGAACAGACCCCACATTTGTATAGACCTATAAGTCTCCACTGCGCGTTAAGTAAAATCTTTGAATATGTTATAAAAACTCGAATAATGGAGTTTACAGAGGCCGAAAGTATCATCATAAATGAACAGATTGGCTTTAGAGAACAATATTCGACTCTACACGAGATCCATAAAGTTCTAAAACATGTTAAACTTGCAAAAGAAAACAAAATGTCTACTGCATTCATCCTCGCTTAGCTTTTCAAAAGGCTTTTGACTCTGTTTGGATATCCGGATTGTTATATTCAAATTACACTCATATAACTTTCCCATCTATCTAATCAAAATCCTCAAATCTATACCGATGCGTGTGTTACCAATATACAGATGCGTGTGTTACCAATATAACGCTTGTTCAGCGTCGCGGATATTACTACGTGATTACTACGCGAGGTGAAACAGCTACCACCGGAGCCGTAGAAATATATGTGGGTAATATTTCAGAAATGGAATGGATCATATATTTGACGAGTCTTCTTAGTTTAGGTAATAAATATTGCTTACCTTTTAGAAAGGATTCTCTTCCTTTTAACAAAATTGTTGCGGATATAGAGAGTGGCATCTCAAAATTAGATGAGGAAACTCATAATAATATTAGAAATAGAATTATAAATATTTTAACAAATTTTAAGTACATTTCAAACAAACATTTTTTTAAAATTGAAGAAACGCAAAAAATTCGGGATTCATTTAAGAAAACGGCGAAATTTATGTATTGAAAGCTGACAAGGGTAACCCAACGGTTCTCATGAACAAAACTGAATATTTGTCAGGCAACAATACATATTGTGAAATTAAAAAATTTGGTTTGTCTTCAATTCAAACAAATTTAAATTGAATGATAAGCTTTTGGGAACGTTTAGGAAAAATTGACAGTGTAGTGGCGAAAAACTTAAAGAATTATAATGGTACCAATCCACTGAGACAAATTGTAAGTTATTTGTTGTGTTCCCCACAACATTTATTGTTGGAAATAATTTTTTATCGATACAAAACGCAGACATTTAATTTTTTATTTTATTTTCGCTGGAGCTACATTCCATAGAGAGATTTGGCCGCTTCATTATGAAGTTTCGTAATCATTATTTTGAACGGATAATGAATGATTAATTCATTGATCCTACATTAACCAGCCGTAATTTTTTCATCACCTGCCGGGAATCGAACCCGGGACCTGCGGTGCTTAAAGCAAGCATGCTGACCAGTGACCACTGTGCCACCGGGGCGGCATTTAATATTTAGATATAAAATTCAAAATATAGTTCTACCTCAAAATTATATCTTAACATCTTTGGACGTTGAATCTTTGTTTACCAACGTAGACTCGTCGTTGGAATTAAATTTGGTAAAAACATTTTGGAATCACATAACATTAAAAAGCAATACTAATTTATATTTGAATAACTTTTTGGAAGGATTAAAATTTATTTTGAATCACACAGAATTTAGTTTTAACGTAAGATGTTTTAAACAAGCTTTTGACTCTCCAATGTGATCACCAGTCAGTCCAACAGTGGCTAACTTGTTAATGGAATATATTGAGACTGCAGTGTTGAAAGCATCTTTCGTTAAACCTATCTTCTTCTTTAGGTATGTGGATGATATTTATTTTGATGTTTATTATTTTTTCGAATTATTTAACAGTTTTACTCCACCAATCAAATTTACTTATAAAATTGAAAATGAAGGACGTTTAGCTTTTCTTGATGTTTTGTAATGAAAATGGAAGTTTAAAAACGAACTGGTATCATAAAAAAAGTTGGTCGGGTTGATACCTTAATTACGAATCGTGGCTGCCATCTTCATACAAAACCAACAAAGCGTTTTATTGGCAGTAAAAGTTTTGAGATTATCGGATGGGGAATTTCATTCTGATAATTTCAAAAATTTAACGAACGTGTCGTTTTCAAATGGCTACACAAAGAACGTTATTGCCAGAAATATTAGAAAGGCTATCGATAAAAATATCATTTTGACAAATAATTCACCAAATGCGTGCGAAAATCAAAATTTCGTGGTTTTAAAATCGCATTGCTTTTAATTCTAGGTTTCTTTCAAGTTTGTTTTCCGTATATTGAAATTGTTTTAGAGCTCCGTTAAACGATTCACCTAGTTGAAAGTTGTCATCTTTGAACGGTAGTTTAACAATGGACTTCCCATTAAAATCACGTCTGACATTTGTAACGAAGTGCTCTTCACAATTTTCTTCTTCTATTGTGATATGTTTGATTTCAGGAACCCTTTCTATTTGCCAGAATTTCTCTATTTGTGGATTTAACTAATTGGTATCTCAGATGGCACATTATGTACTCCAAATTCAAATCTAAATTGGACCGAAAAGCAACCAATTCGTTTTAACGCGTTTTATTTAAGAAGCTAATCATGGCAATCACTACTCTAATATCTTGATATCTCTAATATGATAATATTAAATTCAACATGCCAAATTTTACCCATGAAATTTCAATCAAAATAAGAAAGAAGATGATCCACAAAGATGAATACAAAACTCTAAACAATAGATGCATCTTTGTTCATGAATCAATCACTTGATATTAAATTGGATTATTACAACAACAACAAAAAATATATAGACTGTAGACTCTTGTATAATGACAACACCAATAACACCACAACAATGTTTTGTGATGATCCACTTTGACATTATAAAAAAAAATTATATCATACAATTTTGTACCTACAAAGTGAAAGAGGCACAAGCGTATAACCGCGACTAGTCTGCCCAAAAAGAAAACCAATTTTTTTTTTTTGTTTTGTGTGAAACTAAAAGCATTTCAATATTTTAGTTTGATAGATCATGAAATTGAAGCGATGTTGTATTTTATGAGCTATGATTTATATTTTTCAGTATGATTGATTTTGTAACACAAAAATTGAAATTGTTGTTGCTGTTAAATAATAATAATTAGTAATTTTTATTGCATTTTAAAATGTTAAAATAATTTTTTAATGGTGTTTTTTTTTTAATTGATCCAATAAATCGTAACTTTTATGGTAATAAAATAAGACAAATGGATGAGCTAGTTTATGGTTTTGGAATTTTACTTTTGTACGTCCCAACTTTAATATTCTTCAGCGTGGTTGTTATACAACAAAACTATCAAATATTGATTGAAATTAATTTATCGGTAATCTTAATAAAAATTAAAACAACAACAATATAATTACATAATAAACAATTATTATGTGTACTTAGAAAGAGATGGAGAGACGATTTGTCCATTTTAAATAAATTTGAAGTCAATCAAAATGTATTTAAAGTACAAAAAAAAAATTATAAACAATAACCTTTAATCCAAATAAATTATAAATGTTTACGTATTTTTAAAACGAAAGCTAACCTTTGTTTGGTGGGTGGTCAAAAAAACCGCGGTCGCCGCACAAATGCTAGGTCACCGTGTTACATCTGAGGTCACAATATATACTTACATAATTAATTTTAAAACCTGAACATCACATCTACATATATGTATGCAATGTTGTATAACAGATGACATTTACAACCGCATTAGCACACCGCCTTATTTGTAAATTAGATCATAAAACAAAACTGAAAATTATTTTTGATTTGCAATCATCACAATATCGGTAATTATGTTTTTGATGTTCGCGTAATACATAAATATGGGGGGAGGGGATGACCGCACTATGTTGTGCACAGTCTAAATAGCAGTTTTTTTTGTTGTTATACCAATGGATTTGGAAATGGTGATTTTGATGATTGAATTGTGTATTAAATTGATATTGAACGTGGTGTTGTCATATTTTTTTTTCTTCTCATCAACGATGGTTAAGTGGTTTTGCCTATATTGTCATGTAGTATACCCATTATGGTTTAAATAAATCAATCATTGATCGATTATTACTTTAATTTATATGAGTACACCTGATTTAGCAACATTCTAAGTTTGCTTTTATGCCAAATATAGATGAATATTACTTCTAATTAAAATGACTCGGCATTTGTTTTAAGCATAAAGAGATTTTTTTTCAATTTTGGCATGAAATTGTTCGATTTTTATTCGAAATTTTTTCGGGTGAATAATGATTATTATCAATATTAATGGAAGGTGGTTTGGCGTCTATTGGAGGGGGGGGGGGGGCTAAAGTTGAGTAGATTAATCTATCAGCTCCGTAACCTTCCAGTAGGGTGCGCATCACGTGACCTGTTCTGGTCATGTATTAGGCAGCTACGTGATGAGTACAATTGAGTAAGGGGTAACCTGATCATAATTCGCAAGTGTACGTGCTGCCTCCTCGTGGCACCCACTGATAACTGAGAGCATTAGGTAGCATTAGGCCATTTTTATGCATCGAATCTACAATTTTGATTTGTTCAGAAACTTTCAACCAGTGGAGGGTTGGTCATGACTTTCGAGTCACGCTTTTAATTTTCCTTAAGAATTTAATTTTTATTAAAAACTATTTTATTGTGAATTTGCAATTTAAATTAAATTCCAAGTGAGTGATGAAGTGTAAATTTTGTGAGTGATTGTGCATCGTAGCCGAAAGAATGGATCGCTTCATGATATCCTAAAATGTATTCTCCGTTTAGAAAAAATGACGGCTTATTTCTATCTATTTCATGGAAAAGGAAGGAGAATTGGAGAATTTTAAAACTTCGTATATCAAGAACCGAGCTGGCTATCTTGTAAACACATCTCCAAATCGCATTTCAGCAACACAAATAGCCGATTAAGTCATAAATGTGTACCCTTTTTCGCAACAGAAAGCGAGACAGACGTTCCGTAATTTAGTGCTGGCTTGAGATTATATCATTGTTAAATAAAAGATCAAATAGGTGAATACAGGGACCGCAAAAGAGTGACCCTCCAGTAAATGGGACGCTACCGGGATTATGTCGTGATTTTACAGGACAAAAATTACGAGAATATGATCGAAATCATAATGTTAATGGAAATTTAGAGGTAACTTGGGGTGATTAAGTGGATTATGATTAAACAGCATCTGAGTCAGCGCCGGGTTTCCGGGATTGGGAACCTTGAACCGGAAGCAGTATGGCTGAGTCTCCGCGGGCTTACTGAGAGGTTGGAGTGAGATCTTAATTAGACGTGTTAATACACAAGTGGTTTCAGAATCTAAAATGAAGCATATAGTTGAATGCGGTTAGTGAGGATGGAGAGAGGTTGGCGGGGGTGGTTTTTAGGAGATAGTCTCTGTCGGGGTTTAAATTTAATTTTTAGTGTCTGATTTTAATTCCAAATTTGAAATTGAATAAATTCCATTTTATTTAAGTAAGTAAAATTTAGAAATAACTAGCTAATCACGATTTTGATTTTGATTTCGACTTCGATTTTTAGGAAGTCAGCTGGAACCTGACTCAATGGAATTGTGCTTTCTTGAGCTAACCTTTATCTTTATCATATATGCACAACACTATACATATAACAAAATACTAAATATTCAATACTTAGGCGTATGTATCTCGTACAAGATTGAAGCGGTGTCGTTTATTGTTATGCTGGAATACAAATTTATAATCCGTGCAGGTTATTGTTTTGGGGCTTCTCAAACTTAGTGATTGACCGGCAGGCTTGACAATTTAGATGCATAATTTAATTTATTTCTAGGGAGTTACGGGCTGATTTTTAAAGTAATAGTCTCATGGAATCGGAAACGAACCAATTGTTTATTGAATATGATTCCGTAATAAAATAATCGATTGATTTGTTTTAGATTGGAAACACGTGAGAAACATGACTGGATTTCCGGAAACATTAAGCATCCGACGGAATAGGTAGTTTAGAAATTGGGTTGCTTTGATTTTTGCCTTCTGTTGATTTACCTGCACTTCAGTTCGGGCGTCATAATTCAGAAAATAATTAACGCCTTACTAACCTTGATTTTGGTCACAAGTGTCATTAATTGCAATTCATTACAGGAAAGCGTCCATCGAAACTCCTATAAACTTAGTGGCAGGTTCGCGGAAATGCTATTTTTAGAATAGTAGTTTGGGCTAAACTGTAGTTTCAAGTTTTGACAGCGATCAGTATGGCGGAAATCATTTGAATAAGTAGCTGAGACTAATTATATTTATTATGTTAGGCCGTCTCTGAGCTACTGTTTTATAACTCTTAAGTGGAATTTAAATTAATAATAATTACGATTTTCAGAAGTGACCAGAAATTGGACCCAGCAAACTAATAAATGTTATTTCATACAGAGATATTTAAATTTAGACAGCGCTTAATCATATTGCGACAACAAAGGTCCGATAGCGGGTTCTGGAAACTGAAGCAACCAAAGGAAACAGACACTAATATTAACATTAAGGTTGTTTGTAGCACTTAAAAAATTAATTCGTTTATAGAAATTAAATTAAACCTAAATTTAAACTTAATTGGTTGAGAGTATGATTAGTTATTTAAAAATCAAACAATCAATTCAAAACGGCCGGAGGAAGTCAGGTGGTGGAAAAATGGAAAGTAGTTTTTAGAAAAAATGTAGTAAAGTAATGATTAGAAAAAAAATGTAACTACTAATAATTGACCGCCAAGGTGTTTGTAACAGGCTCGAACTCAATCCTATCCATTATTATTATTATACATTAAGTAAATGTAACAGGGGTGTACGGTGGGCCCGGCGTCAACCATTCTTAGAATTACGGGGAGATCCTGCTAAATGCGTGGTCGTATAGTCAAAATCAATCAATCAAACTATCAACTTGATCCTAGGGTACTCAAGAATCGTATTAATTTTTACAAACAAATGAAAAGGTTTTTACAATTTTTATACAGCCTAACTATTGAAATGCTGGAGAAATAGAAAAAACACGAAATCAATTTGGCCTTACAAGCAACTTTGGAATGATTTTCAAGTATTTTCGCCAAATACGGAGAGTAAATTACTATAGTTGATGCATATTTGCAACATTTCAAACTATTTTTGTTAGATACCGATATGCTTCAAAATGAGCGAGCTTAGCGATGTTTTATTCGTATAGGCTTCTAATTTTAGCTCATGGTTTGTTTAGTACTACAAATTACGAGAATTAAGAAGCACTTTTTCGTTAGAGTTAATTGCGAAAAAAGGCAGCCATTGGAGATTCTAGAATGAAAAAAAGTTCTAAAATCTAAAATTCAGAATCGTTTTACTTCCTCTACTTAAACCTATTTGGCCATTTAATTGACAATGCCAGATTATTGTGTAACAGAATTTTAGCACGCTATTTAATAATAGTTGAACTATATACATAGATAAAAGAGTTTTGTTCCAAATATCCTTGTGGGTTTATATTTTTACAGACAAACATTATGAAAAGAATAGAACGGTGAAAGGCAATTATCTCGGGGTTACATATTAGTACCGATTCAAATCAATCACCAAATCAACCTAAAATCAACTCTTAAATTATTCCCCAACCGAGCAACTTACCTAACCCCAATGCAACCAAAAGTAGTTCGAACCAAATCTCAACCGTCTGCTCAACTCAACACTTAGTGGTCAACCCAAATCCCAATATCAATTTGTTTCGAAAGCTACATGCGTGTATGAACTCAACTTAATCTAAACTCTAAACTTGACCCCAAATTAATCCCTGACTGAACTTCTCACTAAATCCAATTCAATTTTAACTCAATTATGCCATAATAGCAACGTACAATCGTAACATTAAGCAATCATTCTATCATAACATTATTATATTACACCGTCATACCATCATGACGCTATAATATTAAACCATCATACAATCATATTAACGTACCATCGTAACGTCAAACCATCACACCATCATACCGATGACCGATTTGATAACCAGACGTTCCCAATTCCAACGCACATGAGAAATTACATCATAATCGGTTAAGAAATAGCCAAGTTTCATCCTAATTTGCCCTATTCCAGAACTTCATCCAAAAATCATTTTAGAAACGCATTTCCAACGCGCCTGTACAATTTTTCAACACTTCAGCATTTATAAAAAATTGGTAAATATTTCTATAAGCAGGAGTTTTGAGTCAACACTCGACCGACAACTCGTATGGCAGGTTCCAAAATCTTTTCAAATCTCCGCTGTGGTGAACACATTTAAATACCAAAGACGATGTCCACCTGTGCTGTCCATTAACATAACATAATCAACGTAATTCTACACAACAGGTTTCAATAGAATTTCGTCATAAAATTCGATTGGAAGCAACAAAAATGAAGTGATTAAATTTAAATGGTAAATGTCAGACAGATTGAAACACATTAAAGCTTCAAGTCTTTGGCATGATATATATACTCCAATGTTTTTACCGCTTTCATTTTCAACAACGTATGTTACATTACCAGTTTTCTTAAGGATCCTTCCGGGAATATATAGAGGGGCCAGTTTACAGGAAAATTGTTTATTTTTTTCACTCACTGGATTTGTTTTTATGAATACTCTTTGGCCTGGCTGAAAAGAAATGGGCCGTGTTCGCAAATTATACGCTTTTGAATATGATTCAAAAGCCCTCTCAAGGTTATCCTTGATAATTTTGTGTATAATAGGTTGTTTATAGTGTGCCGGAAGAGTTTCTATGTCTGTGTCATCTAAAGATTTTAATTGATCGAGTAAAATATGTATATGTGCCACCATGAAGTATCATTTCATAGCCAAACAGTGCGTAAAAGGGAGAACATCTGATAGATCTATGAACTAAGCTTCTCAATGCAGCTGCAATTTCCCCTAGATGTTCGTTCCACATTTTGTGGTCGGTTTTTATATATGCTCGAATTGCACTCAGAACTGACCGATTGACCCGTTCCGAGGCATTTGATTGAGGGGAATATACTGTGGTTCGTTCGTGTTTAATCCCCAATGTCTTTAAGAAATTCTGAAAATCTTTACTGGTAAATTGAACACCATTGTCTGTAAATACAATTTGTGGAATCCAAATACATTAAAAACTTCATTTGTTAGGAAGTTGATTAAGGACTTAGTAGTTGCCGTAGCTATTGATTTCAATAAAGGGAATTTAGTTAGCTGATCTAGGACAACTAAAATTATCGTCTTACCATTTCTAGAGCGCGGATATGGCCCGAGATAATCGAGGAATATTTTTTGAAAAGGCCTTTCTACAAATTTAGTGACACCCATCTCTAGTTTTGAAATGATATTGGAATATTTAGTGCTTCAACGCTTCCATCCCAATTTTGGAAGTGCTCCACATCAAGTTTTTTTGATTTACCAACCTTTGGCATTTCTGATAATCGTACTTCTTAATACCCGGTTTTCCGCATCCAAAACAGAATGTGCCTAACAAATCTTTTGGGCAATCTTGATAATATAATGACCGATATACTGGCAGTTCCAACAAACAGTAAATCGAACGCTATTTACTGCTGGACTATTTAAGGCATTTATATTCAACGAATCATTCTGAACATTATCACCAAATCGATCATTAAATTCGATAGCATCGGGACTTACTATTTCGTTAATAAAGTCTGGGATAATAACCAGTCTTCGACCATATATTTTCATAGGTCTGACAGAGGACACGCAAATCTTCTATGATCTGAATATTTGCTGATACTATTTTACTTCTAAACGCGGGCCGCATGCTGCTATATGTAACAACTATTGCGGTGATCTTCACATCTAGTCCGGAGTGATAAATTCTTTGGCCCTGGATACATAAATAATTACCGCGTTGTCCAGTTGGCTTTTTATTCTAATCGCAGTTTTAATGCTCTAGTTATTTTGAAAATGTGTCAAAAATGCTCATTTGGCTTGGACGCCCCTGGCGAAACCATGTTAATAGTGCTTCTCTTATTTCTGGCCAGCCTGCATTCGGGTGATTTCGAACAAAATTCCAAAGAAATATATCTGCTTGTCCTGAGACATAATCACCTGAGACGTCTCGCCAAACTTTCAAATTTAAACAAAAAATCACTGACGTTCATTTCTTTAGAACCATTAAAGTTTAAATTACGCCATATAGGAAATTTTTCTAAAACAGGATTACAAATTTGAGGTGTTACGCTGTTACTAAAGGTATTTCAGAAATTTGATGAACATTACCTCTATTAAGATCCTGGTCCCTGTTTCGGCGCCATGTGGTGAACACATTTAAATGCCACAGACGATGACCACCTATGCTGTCCATTAACATAACATAATCAACGTAATTCTACACCGCCTTGACCATAGAAACAGATTGGCAAAAAAGTGCTAAATCGTAAAACCGTTCTGGAGACACCATGGATATAGACATCCAGACATCCAGACGTTCAGACACACGGGGGATATTTTTTTTGTTGCTATTTTAGATTCAAAAATTTTCAAAACTTCGGGAAAAGTGAATTTAGACCAACCAAATTTTTCATCATTTTTGTCAGGAGTTCAACATTTTGGTATTTTTAGACCGAAGCAAATCGACTCCGTAGAAACTTTGGACCTGATTATCATCCCTCAAGAAGAACATATAGGTTTGAAATATTAGCAGTGACCTTTCTAAAGTCTTAAACAATAATTGTGTGAAATTTGGTTGAAATCACATATATGTATATATACAAACACTCTTGTTTATATATGGATTGCTCAACTGCTCACTATATCCTACAGCCCCAACTCAACTTCAATTCGCCGACCTCTAACTTATCCTTTAACTCAACTTCAAACTCAATGCAGAACTCAATATTCAAACCGGCATATATAAAAAATTAGTGAATATTTATATAACCAGGTATTTTGGGTAAATCCGTATGGCAGGTACCCGACCCTCTTGACGTACAGCTTCCAAAAGCTACTCAAATCTCCGCCTTGATCATAGAAATAGATTGGCGAAAAAAAATCCAAATCGGACAAGGCGTTCTCGAGATACCATGGGTATTGGGTACAAATATCCAGAGAGACAGACGGACGGACATTTTTTTTGTTGTTGCTTTTTCAGACTCAGGGACTTTTAAAACGTCGAGAAAAGTTGTTTTGAACCAACCAAATTTTCCGCTATTTTTGACAGGATTTCAATACATTGGTCTTTTAAGACCGGAGCGCGGCCGACAAATAACATCATTTCCTCTCATATAATTTTCTCGCGTGCATGCACAATTCAAATTGCTTTTTCTCCATTTAAACAGCGAATATAAGTTTATGCATCTAATAGTGTATGAAAATATGAACGAAAAATATATGTGTTGTCTAAAAGTTATTGGGGATTTTTATAATAATTAGATGAAGAGAAAGAGGCGGATTGCCGATTAGTTATGGTCGCTCAAAGAGTTAATGGAGAAAAAACAAACAAGAATTTTGATTTGCACGTTTATTTTGTATGAAACAATCTGAGTTTGTTGCGTGTTCTTTCGTTTAAGGGATGCATACAGTTTATGGGCTAACCAGCTTCCGACCACAAAAAACTTCCCAACGGGTATTAGATCATTGACCTTTGCAATATCCCTAAATGTTCACGATTGTTTTTTGTTTGTTTCATTCAGTCATTCAACAATCAGATTTTGTATGACAAATCATTAGGACACTTTTCTCATACATAAAACCACGTTAAAGACATAAACCCAACTATACACCATAAAAGTCATAAGAAACATTAATTACAAATTAAAGCGCGAATGACAAACCGATAAACCGATTTACAAACAAATAATTAATATTTAATTAATTAATTATTTAATTTATTAACAATCTTACAAATTAAATTGTTTTTTTTTTTACTTAATCATTTTCGTTTTCAATTTCATTTTCTTTTAAGAGAAATGATGTCGGCATTTATGAATTATGAATGAAATTGAATTTCAGATCCAATATACAGACTACAACAATACCACAAAAAATTACTTTTTACATTCACTAAAAATTAAATTTAGAAAAAAAAAATGTGTTTTTTGTTGTTGTTGAATTATTGCTCCAATTGCGTTGAATAAGATGAATGTACTGGATATATACAGTATATGGGTAAGATTGAAGCAAAAATGAAATAAAAGTGAGAGGTTTCGTTGCCAGATATAATGTACGATGACGAAGACGAGCGAATTAAAGAGGAATGTGCGAATAAAAAAAAATAAAAGAATATCTTACTTAAAGTCTATTACACTTTATAAGTGCGCGAGTGTTGTACTCGTATTAAAAGAGGTTATGGTCGACCTTAAAGAAAAAGTGATCATCATTATGCAGACTCAATAACTATATGCTCGTCTTATAGTATTGTGTTTTTGTATGATCAGTTTTTTTTTGTTTTGTTTTGTTAAATAATATTTTAGAATGCAAATGATATTTGAATTATGTTTGAGAAATTGTTGTAAGAGAAGTGTAATTGAAACACAGTGGGTGATGTTAATTGGTAATAATAGTGCGCGCGCGCGCGCGATATATAAATTAGTTTTGGTTGTGCTTTATGCATTTGAGCGGGAAATTCCTTTTATAGTTTTCTGATTGAAGATAACAAATTGCAGAATATTATGTAACACATATAATTTTAATTTTTAGAGTGCAAGAATTTGGAAATTGCTCATTATAAATTTATATGATACAGAAATATTACTTTCATTATTTTATTTTTTGTACGAGATGATTTTTAATATGTTGAAGGCTTGATGAACTGCCAATCTTGTACGGATTCCAAATTTGGATAGACATTTTGACGCCAATGCCATCAGGTATCATAAATAAAACTCAGTAGTAAGTTTTTTGCGGTAAGTGCGCGCACAGCTTGATGCGGATCCAAAAAAGGTTTTGCATTACTAATTTTATATGTTTCCGTATTCACTGCTGGTTTTTTCGGTGATGCAATTTAGTAAAACGGTAAATATAAACACTTGCCGAACTATTTCAACTGATTTAACTGGACAATGAATTTACATATGTATAATTCTTCTTAAATGCCGTCAATAGATTTTAGACAAATTATAACGGTGAGAGATTTTTTTTCTTCAAAATTGTTAATTTTAAATTAAAATTTCATCATTTCAGATCAAATTGTATATTTTTAATTGAAAAAATGAAGTTGTGCGTAACGAAAGATTTTCTTTTACGAATGGGACCAGAATAGCGTATATAAATTACTCGAGTTTCAAAGTCCACGGGTAGCCGAGTATTGTTTATTTTTATGATCGCTAAACTGACGGTTTCAATGTTTTATACGGGGCAATTCCATTTCGTTCAACATCAATACTATGACTATTCTAAGTGTTCTTCCTTAAGACAACGCCTTAGGTTTTTAAATAATTTATCTCGCTGTTGAACTGTCCATATGTCTTTGAATTAATAAATAGTACATGTTACAAATTTTGATCCCCATTTCCCTTGCTTAAATGCTAAATCTTATCTTTTGTTTTTATATTAAAGCATATTTTTTATTTTACTTGTTAGACAGATTAGACATAAATATGATAATTCCGAGTTTTTCAATTTTGTCAAACTACAATCTTAAAACTATAAATTATCATGAACTATTATCATGAGTCATCTAAAATCCTTCGTCCTTATACACACTCCGCCACAAGACTGGATTTCATCAACGACTGGCCAAATTAAAAAAAAAATGGACCCCTTCAACCAACATAGAGCAATATTCCCAATGTCAAAAAATTTTCGATAGTTTACGGCCCATCAATTATCGAGCGATATGGTTTATCAATTTTTTTAAAATGTGGTATCACTTGGAACCGCTATGTTAATGCGGGTAAGAATATTTTGTACTTGGGACTTTGTCTCATCGACCAACGAAAACAACATGAAAATTTTTGTAAACAACTCAAAATATTATTGTAATACTTTGAGTTGATTTTTTTTTCGTTTTATAGATAAAGAGATTTAATCTTATCAAGGTTGAACAATAAGGTTGATTTTTGTAAACCAAGAATTATTTTTCAGGCTTGAGAGAGATTATAAAAGTAAACAAATGGAAATTCATTTTCTTATTTTATTTAACGACGTATGAGCAAGAACCACTCCTTGCTTTAGTATTCTGTTACACCTATTCATGATTAAAAACAAATCTACTAAATTATTTTACAATGGAACACAATCATTTGACAGTGCGTCGTGTAAGTCAAGAGTTTTGATAATATATTTAAAAAATTTCCTAAAAAAAAATGTAAAAGGTAACCAAAAATTCAAAACCATCGGCTAGGCCGATAAGTTTCTCGAAAAATAGGGGCGGCAATATATATCTAGCAACATTTTCTCCCATTTAACAAAACGATGAACTTATTCGAATTGTATAAACAATTTTTTTGTGACTATCAACTTATCAAAATTAAATACGGATGAAATCATAAAACCTGGAATAATATAATTTCATTGACGAGTACTTTCTACTTTCAAATGAAAAAATCGTTACTAGAGTATTACAATTGATAAGAACAGATGAATTACATATTTCCAAATATAGTTGCACATTAAGAATATTTTTAAGTAAACCCACGACAAATTGTTCGGCTGAATGAGTAGAGTTGTAAAGCTATTCCAGCCCCAAACCACGGGTTATTTTAAGTGGAGGTCCAAGAACTCAATAATCCGCCGTTAAACTCAATAATCCGCCCATTAAAGTTTTACAGTTTTAAAGTTTTAAAGCCTTAAAGTTTTAAAGTTTTAATGTTTTCAAGTTTTAAAGTTTTAAAATTGTGAAGTTCTACAATTTTAAAGTTTAAAAATTTTAAAATTGTTAAGATTTGAAATTTTAAAGATTTAAAATTGTAAAGTTTTAAAGTTTTAAAATTGTAAAGTTATATACAGTTTTAAAATTGTGAAGTTTTAAAGTTTCAAAGTGTCAAAGTTTTCAAGTTTTGAAGTTTCAAAGTTTTAAAATTTTAAAATTGTGAAGTTTTCAAGTTTTAAAGTTTTAAAGTTTTGAAGTTTTATAGTTTCATAGTTTTAAAATTGTGAAGTTTCAAAGTTTTAAGGTTCTAAAGTTTTAAATTTTAAAGTTTTAAAGTTTAAAAATTTTAATGTGTCAAAGTTTTCAAGTTTTTATGTTTTAAACTTTCAATATTTTCAAGTTTTATAGTTTAAAAGTTTCAAAGTTTTAAAATTTTAAAGTTATAATTAAAACTTTTATAATTAAAAGTTTTAGAAATTATAAGTTTTAAAGTTTTCAAGTTTCAAAGTTTTAAAATTTTATAATTGTGAAGTTATATTGTTTTAAAATTGTTAAGTGTCACGATTGTGTTTTTTTATGTTTTACACTTCCAAAGTTTTGAAATTTTACAGTTTTATAGTTTTAAACTTTGAAAGTTTTAATGTTTTAAGGCTCAAAAGTTGTAATATTGTCAATAAGCTTTAACAGTTTTAAAAATGTGAAGTTTTAAAGTTTTATGTTTTAAACTTTTAAAGTTTTATAGTTTTAAAATTTAAAGTTTGTAAGTTTCACAGTTTTAAAATAGGAAAGTTTTAAAGTTTCAAAGTTTAAAAATTTAACAGTTTTAAAATTGTTAAAGTTTCAAAAATTAAAAATTTTAATGTGTTCAAGTTTTAAAATTTTCAAATTGTAAAGTTATACAATTTTAAAATTGTGAAGTTTTAAAGTTTCAAAGTGTCAAAGTTATAAAGTTAATTTTCACAGTTTTAAAGCTTTATATTAAAAAAGTTTTAAGTTTTATATTTTTAAAATAGGAAAGTTTTAAAGTTTCAAAGTTTTAAAATTTTAAAGATTCAAAATTTCTAAAGTTTTAAAAATTTAAAATTATAAAGTTATACAGTTATAAAATTTTCAAGTTTTAAAATTTTAAAATTGTGGTTTTAAGTTTTCAAGTTTTAAAGTTTTAAAATTGTAAAGTTATACAGTTTTAAAATTGTGAATTAAAGTTTCAAAGTGTCAAAGTGAAGTTTTCAACTTTTTATATTTTAAACTTTCAAAGTTTTGAAGTTTCATAGTTTTTAAATTTAAAGTTTATGAGTTTTATAGTTTTAAAATAGGAAAGTTTTAAAGTTTCAAAGTTTAAAAATTTTAAAGTTGTATAATTGTTAAAGTTTTAAAATTTAAAAATTTTAAAGTGTTCAAGTTTTAAAATTGTAAAGTTATACAGTTTTAAAATTGTGTGAAGTTTTAAAGTTTCAAAGTGTCAAAGTTTTCAAGTTTTTATGTTTCAAAGTTTTAAAGTTTCCAAATTTTAAAATTTTCAAGTTTTAAAATTTTAAAATTGTGGTTTTAAGTTTTCAAGTTTTAAAGTTTTAAAATTGTAAAATTATACAGCTTTAAAATTGTGAATTAAAGTTTCAAAGTGTCAAAGTGAAGTTTTCAAGTTTTTATATTTTAAACTTTCAAAGTTTTGAAGTTTTATAGTTTTCAAATTTAAAGTTTTTGAGTTTTATAGTTTTAAAATAGGAAAGTTTTAAAGTTTCAAAGTTTTAAAATTTTAAAGATTCAAAATTTTTAAAGTTTTAAAAATTTAAATTTTTCTAGGTTTCAAGTTTTAAAATTGTAAAGTTTTAAAGTTTCAAAGTATCAAAGTTTTCAAGTTTTTAAGTTTCAAAGTTTTAAAGTTTGAAAATTGTGAATAGTTTAAAGTTTTGAAATTGTGAAGCTTTAAAGTTTCAAAGTTTTAAAGTTTCAAAGTTAGAACACTTTAAAATTTTTAAAGTTTTAAAGTTTTAAAATTGTGAACAGTTTAAAGTTTTGAAATGGTAAAGGTTTAAAGTTTCAAAGTTTTAAAATTTAAAAGTTTGAAAGTTTTAAAATGTGAAAGTTTTAATGCTTTAAAATTGTAAAGTTTAAAAGTTTTAAAATTGTAAAGTTTCAAAATTTCAAAGTTTTAATTCTTTAAAATTGTTTAAGTTTTAAAGTTTTAAAAATTTTGAATTTTTAAGTTTTAAAATTTTAAAATTGTAAAGTTATACAGTTTTAAAAGTGTGAAGTTTGAAAGTGTCAAAGTTTTTATGTTTTTAAGCTTTTAAGTTTCAATGTTTTGAAGTTTCAAAATTTTAAAATTTTTGAAGTTTTAAAGTTTTAAAATTGTAAAGTTATACAGTTTTAAAGTTGTGAAATTTTAAAATTTCAAAGTATCAAACTTTTAAAGTTTCCAAATTTTAAAATTTTCAATTTTTAAAATTTTAAAATTGTGGTTTTAAGTTTTCAAGTTTTAAAATTGTAAAGTTATACACTTTTAAAATTGTGAATTAAAGTTTCAAAGTGTCAAAGTGAAGTTTTCAAGTTTTTATATTTTAAACTTTCAAAGTTTTGAAGTTTTATAGTTTTCAAATTTAAAGTTTTTGAGTTTTATAGTTTTAAAATAGGAAAGTTTTAAAGTTTCAAAGTTTAAAAATTTTAAAGTTTTATAATTGTTAAAGTTTTGAAAATTAAAAATTTTAAAGTTGAACACTTTCACGTTTTAAAATTTTAAAATTATAAAGTTATACAGTTTTAAAATTGTAAAATTTTAAAGTTTTAAAATTTTAGTGTTCAAGTTTTAAAGTTTTAAAATTGTAAAGTTATACAGTTTTAAAATTGTGTGAAGTTTTAAAGTTTCAAAGTGTCAAAGTTTTCAAGTTTTTATGTTTCAAAGTTTTTATGTTTCAAAGTTTTAAAGTTTCCAAATTTTAAAATTTTCAAGTTTTAAAATTTTAAAATTGTGGTTTTAAGTTTTCAAGTTTTAAAGTTGTAAAATTGTAAATTTATACAGCTTTAAAATTGTGAATTAAAGTTTCAAAGTGTCAAAGTGAAGTTTTCAAGTTTTTATATTTTAAACTTTCAAAGTTTTGAAGTTTTATAGTTTTCAAATTTAAAGTTTTTGAGTTTTATAGTTTTAAAATAGGAAAGTTTTAAAGTTTCAAAGTTTAAAAATTTTAAAGTTTTATAATTGTTAAAGTTTTGAAAATTAAAAATTTTAAAGTTGAACACTTTCACGTTTTAAAATTTTAAAATTATAAAGTTATACAGTTTTAAAATTGTAAAATTTTAAAGTTTTAAAATTTTAGTGTTCAAGTTTTAAAGTTTTAAAATTGTAAAGTTATACAGTTTTAAAATTGTGTGAAGTTTTAAAGTTTCAAAGTGTCAAAGTTTTCAAGTTTTTATGTTTCAAAGTTTTTATGTTTCAAAGTTTTAAAGTTTCCAAATTTTAAAATTTTCAAGTTTTAAAATTTTAAAATTGTGGTTTTAAGTTTTCAAGTTTTAAAGTTTTAAAATTGTAAAGTTATACAGCTTTAAAATTGTGAATTAAAGTTTCAAAGTGTCAAAGTGAAGTTTTCAAGTTTTTATATTTTAAACTTTCAAAGTTTTGAAGTTTTATAGTTTTCAAATTTAAAGTTTTTGAGTTTTATAGTTTTAAAATAGGAAAGTTTTAAAGTTTCAAAGTTTTAAAATTTTAAAGATTCAAAATTTTTAAAGTTTTAAAAATTTAAATTTTTCTAGGTTTCAAGTTTTAAAATTGTAAAGTTTTAAAGTTTCAAAGTATCAAAGTTTTCAAGTTTTTAAGTTTCAAAGTTTTAAAGTTTGAAAATTGTGAATAGTTTAAAGTTTTGAAATTGTAAAGCTTTAAAGTTTCAAAGTGTCAAAGTTTTAAAGTTTTCAAATTTTAAAATTTTCAAGTTTTAAAATTTTAAAATTGTGAAGTTTTAAATTTGTGAAGTTTTAAAGTTTCGAAGTGTCAAAGTTTTAAAGTGTTTATGTTATAAATTTTCACAGTTTTAAAGCTTAATAGTTCTTAAATTTTAAGTTTTATATTTTTAAAATAGGAAAGTTTTAAAGTTTCAAAGTTTTAAAATTTTAAAGATTCAACATTTTTAAAGTTTTAAAAATTTAAAATTTTCTAGGTTTCAAGTTTTAAAATTTTAAAATTGTAAAGTTATACAGTTTTAAAATTGTAAAGTTTTAAAGTTTCAAAGTATCAAAGTTTTCAAGTTTTTTAACTTCAAAATTTTGAAGTTTCAAAGTTTTAAAATTGTAAAGTTTTAAAGTTTGAAAATTTTAAAATTTTAAAGTTTCAAAGTTTTAAAATTTTTAAAGTTATAAAGTTTTAAAATTGTAAATAGTTTTAAAGTTTTGAAATTGTAAAGCTTTAAATTTTCAAAATTTTAAAGTTTCAAAGTTAGAACACTTTAAAATTTTTAAAGTTTTAAATTTTTAAAATTGTAAATAGTGTTAAGTTTTGAAATTGTAAAGTTTTAAAGTTTCAAAGTTTTAAAGTTTCATAGTTTGAAAGTTTTAAAATTTTAAAGTTTTAATGTTTTAAAAAGTTTAAAAGTTTCAATGTTTTAAAGTTTCAAAGTTTAAAAGTTTTAAAGTTTTAAAGTTGCAAAGTTTAAAGGTTTTAATGTTTTAAGGTTTTCAAATTTTTAAGTTTAAAATTTTAAAGTTTCAAATTTTTAAAGTTATAAAGTTTCAAAGTTTGAAAGCTCTAAAATTGGAAAGTTTTAAAGTTTCAAAGTTTTAAAGTTTTTAAATTGTAAAGCTTTAAAGTTGCAAAGTTTTAAAGTTTCAAAGTTTAAAAGTTTTAAAATTGTAAAGTTTTCAAGTTCAAAGTTTGAAAGTTTTAAAATTTTAAAATTTTAATTTTTTAAGATTTTCAAGTTTTAATATTGTAAAATTTGAAAGAATTCTAGTTTCAAAGTTTTACAGTTTAAAAGTTTTAAAGTTTTGAAATTGTAAAGTTTTAAAGTTTCAAAGTTTGAAAGTTTTATAGTTTTAAAATTTTAAAGTTTTAATGTTTTAAGGTTTTTTTAAATTTTAATATTGTAAAGTTTTAAAGTTTCAAAGTATGAAAGTTTGACAATTTCAAAATTTTAAAATTTTATATTGTGATAGCTTTAAAGATTAAACTTTTCAACTTTTAAAGTCTTAAAGATGTAAAGGAAATCCAAAATGACGAATCTTTGAGTATTGGGACCTTCATTTAAAATAACCCGTGATTTTGGGCTGGAACTCTCATAGCTTTACTAATCGAATGATCCCAAATCCCCAAATTTGAAACGAGGAATAAACCCCAAATATGAAACGAAAAGATAGCGAATTCCGTTGACTATACAACTCATTGGAAAATAAACCAATCAGATAGTTGAATTTTCCTTAGTTACGCTGTATAATATCGGTTATTTGCGTTGCTAAGTAGTGTTTCGCGAAACACCACTAGTGGTGTTTCGGCCGCAAACAAATAAATCATATCTTCCATGAATATAAACAAACAATTAATATTTTTGATATTTGACATGGTTGATTCGTTGTATAGTCTTAACATATACAACTCGAGCTTCGAAGATCATCTGAATATACAGTTGCGGACTCGATGTGTTACTTAAGAAACACAACTCCACCTGCGGTGTCGTTGTGTTTCCTAAGCAACACATCTCGTCCTGTCAACTGTATATTCGATTATTTTCGAACCTCTTGTTGTATAACTAGTGATTATACACTAATAAAAATAATTGCGCAGAAAAATTATTACGCAAACCGAAGAAAAGTTAAAAAGTATTATGACGTTTTTGTTCCTTTACACATCAATTTCATAAGTGGTTTACTGAATTTCGATGGAGTTGAGCCAGTATGAGTTGTTGAGATTGTTGTTTAGATTGCTAAAATGGTAAACATTCTAAAATAATGGGTACGCAACATGCCACTTGAACATTTATGCATGAAAATGTGCTCTTCCAAAACGATAATACACCGCATTACGCTACGACTTTTAGTTGAAAGAAGTTCACACCGCCTATTTGGCAGAGTTCGACAAATCGAATTTTCTAGATGGCTTAACTGGAATATCTTTGGGTCTGGGTCTGGGTGAAAAAAGGCAAAATATAGATAATGTTTCACTCTGCCCTCGTACGTATCGCTTTAAATTTATTTTGTTAGCATACGATGAATGAAGATGTTTGCATATTTGTAATAGCAAATAAATAGGGGGAGGGCATGAAAATTTTAAACCCGTAGTAGTATGATGGCACGGCCGACGGTAAGTGATGAGCAATGATGAACTGTTTAGAATTTCGTGTCGAGGAGTTAATTAATGTCTTAAGTTAACTCAATACATTATAACTCTACAAAATCAAAATGCAATTTTAATTTTAAACAAAAATATGCTTCATAATGCGGCTGGATTGTGTCGAGTATTTTACTCGGATAAAAATTAAAATTAAAGTTAATTTGCTAATTATCACACAAATTACTTTTGGTCGACTAATGGTACGTTACAAAATCTGAAATGTTAAAACAATAGGATTAATAATACCTAGTTTATTTCAGTTTATTATGATTTTTATAGTTGGCGCACTTATATACATATCTGAAATTACACCAAATATGATTGACATCACAATGCATTAGTTAATTTTCATTTATTAATTAAAAATAAATTATACAATAAAATGTGAACAATAACAAAATCTCAGAATGAAACACTCTCAGCACAGCAGTGAAATATACACATCTTGATATAATCCGTAACTAATTGCTGTTCTTTTGTATTTATATGTACATATATAGTTTGTTTGGGTGTCTGTCACCTCTCACAACACAACTCTATATAGACATCTATTGTATTGGTATAACATTTTGTAAATCATTCAAGTATTGTGATTGTTAAGCAAAATCTATAAATTAACCATAATTAGCAAAAATAAAATTCATAAATATCATAAATCATTTTTCATGATTACTTGTAAATTGTTTTATTTTTTACCCCAAAAATTTATCGAACCGGATACCAAATACTGATTATTGTATCTTCTTCTTCATATAGGAAATAATACTATATCGCCGATTATCGCTGACGCATCATCATTTATACAACAAATAATTGCTAATCATAGTTGATTTGATAACCAAATAGATAAAATTACGTCTCTCTTAATCGAAACATAATAAAATAAAACAAAAAAATAAAAATAATTACCACCTTTTTGTTTACAACAAGTACGTACACAACCATCAATTAAAAGATGCTTCATATACATAGTGTCTGACGAAAAATTTTGCATCATTTTTAATTTGATTAAATGTAATTATGCATATTATACGAATACAATAAAAATTTAACAATAGAGTGGGGGATGATTTGCACATGGTTTTTGTAAAATTTTTTTTGTTGAGAGATTGAACAAACCGGTCAAAATATTTGATTCATTGTAAAAAAACAATCCAACCTAAATATGTGAGACGCTTTGGTCATACTCAAAAAAACACGTTACAATCCAAAATGAAGATTTACGAGCATTTATTTTGTAATCTACGTAAAATCTTCTACACTAATATTTTGGCTGCGGGAATCCCAGTCAAAAACTTTTCAGTCAAAAACGAAAAGGAGTTTCAGTCAAGAAGATAGAAGTTGATTAAATTACGATAACGTTTGTTTTGAGGGTAAGGCTGCGTCAAGAGTGTACGCGACAAGCCATGTGATTGAAACAATGAAAATTTAAACAGTTCAAAAATAGTTTATGCGATGAGACTTTGGAAGTAAAATTTTGGAAAGATTTGTTTTATTTTGCTAATAATTTAAATGACAACAAAATTATAGCAATTTTTTGATAGAAATATAGGTAGAATCAGAAATTATTTTGCCAATGTTTTCTCTATTTATAAGCAACAGATTTAAGCAACGCATTTTGCTCCACGTCAAAACTCAAAAGAAGCAAATTGCTCAGACTAAATCCAAATTAAAAACATTCTGAATTTTAACAATATTTTTTCGAAAATTAGATTTTATTCACATTTTGAGACTAAAATAAAATGTAAATTTTACCATTTTTGTTTGCGAAAATTTTTCTTAACACCAAAGATGATTTTGCCTCATATAAGCACATTTTTACTCTTAGCAAACAAATTTTTACATTGGTTCATCCTATACAGTAGCAAAATATATTTCTAGCAAATAATAGGCTGTTTCCATACCAAAAGACTTAATTAAACCTAAGACCCTTCTGGGAATAAATAGTGAGATCATTGCCTTATGATCATTGATACTCAAAATTTTCTTTTCGGTTTGAGCACGTTAGCTGAAGGAATGCTAGATTTAAAAAATCAAGCAATTTTCAAAAATATCGCTTCCCCTTGAAAATGCTGCAACATCTTTTCTATACTTGAGGAATTGGATTAAGTTTTAGTTATTTTAACTATATTGGTTAACAATGCCATTAAAATTACCACCATAAAAATAGTTTACCGGTAAATTTTACGAGTTTCTAACGTTTAATATTTTAACGGCAATTTAAATTTTGCTTAAATTCTAGAGAAATTTTACGATGCCAACCTCTAAATAATTTACATTAACAAATGAGATACCTAAATCTGAGACGAAACAAACTCGGTTAATTTCCAATGAAATCTAAACACAAAAACACCACTCAAATACACTCGAATAACCACGAATAGACGGACTTCTTTATATTACGCACCATTGGAAGAGTTAATTCCAAAATCACATATCGGTTTAGTTCTTAACAAGCATTGCTTCCCATGGTCCAATTGTATGTGCTAAATAAATAAACGTAATGTGGTTTAGTGATTTAAAAAAAAATAAGAACAAATATTTCCGCCAAGATTACGATACCATAATCGTGTTAATCGTTAATCGTTTGCGAATTGCCCCATCCTTGGAAGCAAACCTTGTTATAAGCTAACCCGACATTTAAATTTTAAAGAACTCATTGAATGTGGACCAATTAATGGTGTAATTTTAAATTTTATCGGAGTTAAAAGTCTGAGATAACTTCAACATAGCATAAAGTAAATATTTTCACTCTCTTTTTAACAAAATCGAGACAATAAAGCATTGCAAACATATTACAAACGTACATACATACATAAATTGATTGATGAAAACGAACATTCATTTGTACATCCAAGGGAAGGTCGTGCAAAATTCTTTATATCCGATATAAACCATAATCATCTTCATTAAACAAATTTGAACACTTTTCTTTCCTGAAGTTATTTGAGGTTGCATACATAACTGTATGCCGGTGATGAGAATTCAAAATAATGTTTAATGACATATCGAGGTTTGCCGGAGGAAAACTTAAACACAATTAAACAAATGAAAATAATTTTAAACATACGCCTGACCTTTTTGCTACTCCCATAACATGGCCCTGAATTTAAATTGTGGTTGGAGTATTTATTCATTGTATACCTACTATACATATATTCTGCATAATCTTTGAATTAGTTACACATAAAAAAATACATTAGGCTTCCTTAATCATTCTAAAAACTTTGATATTTTAATTTTGATTAGCAGATTCCGTTTTTTTTTTCTTGGTCTGTAATCTAACATTTTTTTATATTACAAATATTGTGTTTAGGACATATTCAACTTTATAGGTACAAGATAAAAAAAACGTAAAAATATGATGACAGATATTTTCAGTGTCGATTAGAATTTTAGAATTTTACGTAGTTTAGTTCAAATGACGTCAAACTTCGTTTGTTATTTATAACAAATAAACGGGGCAGACGATGAATGGAAGAAGGATTCAAAATTCTGCAATAAAACCATACATAATTTGTTTTTTGGTTTTTAATTTGAATCGGCAGATCTACGACGCACTCAAACGGTATTCGGCTTAATTTCCTGTCTCAATTGTATTTTATAATGACATAAGGTCAAGCATTTACGTAAAATACGCCAAATTGTGAAACATCGATAATTCTTGGGAAGTTGTGTAATCAATACATTTAGATTTTCATAAAATCGTTCATTAACAACTGCAATATAGAGAACGGTTTTAAAATTATTTTACCTTATTAGCATTAGTTTATTAGTATGATAATAAAACCAAATTCGTTGAATTATTTTGTTAGTTGATTACTATATGACGCAAAATATTAAGAAGTGCAAAATGAATTGAATGAACAGAACAATAATTTTGAAAACAAGCTTTTATATTTTATATTCCAGTATTGCCGAAGCATCAGTAACATCAATGATTGTGTTATGTTCGGAACTGGCAACAAACAAGATTCAGTTTGAGGTCTTGAATAGTGGGACCTTGAATAACGCTGGAGTGGGCTTCAAAAACCTTATATGGTATATGGGTCATACTTTTGACACATTGCAAAATTTGCCGACATGAAGCTTAAGTGGTTATAATTATAAGCTTTCCGTAATAATTACAGAGAAAAGAGAATATGTTTACTGACAGAAAGAAAACAAAGCCAATCATCACCCGTCCTCCAACAAGATTTGCACAATTTACAAAACGGCTTTAAACCTAATAATGAAAGAAAAACCTTATTATGAAAGATCTTGTCAATTTAGAGTCGGTCAACATATTAGGACAGTTACAATGCCTCGAGAGAAATTTGAGTAAATACGAATTAGCTAAATGGTTTGAAATCAATCATCATTTGATTAAAAACCAATGTTGTCCAGGGGTCAAGAACGCGTTTTTCTAATCTCTACTTGTATTCGCATCAAACATTTCCTCGAATCTGCAAAACTACAAATAATCCCGAAGAATTACCAAAAATTTTCAACGGTTTTGAATTAACTGTAATATCAAACGAGTACCATCAACGAGCGAAATCTCAAAAATTTCGAATAATCTTCACCGTTAATCTCGATAGAATCGAATAATACCGATACCAAGCAACCCAATACCGTTCAAATATGCAAATTATTTAATCCAAATTTATGTCAAGGACATCTAGATAGATACATAGGGTGGTCAGGTGTGAAATTGCTCTCGGGATTCAAGTTGGCATTTGTTGTCAGCTCCGTAACTTGCAGCTTCCGCAAGTGCTAGTGTTACCTCCACGTGGTGACCGCTGGTAACTAGATTGCTGTTTTATTGGCTTCTAGGCTAAAACACGGCGCTAAAGGAGCCAACCTTAAACAAATCGCTTGGCTGGGTTATAAGGTGTTACTTGTACCGGGGCTGATCATCGACCCCTGTAAAAAACTAGCTCAGTCGCTAACGGTGGATCCGGATACCTGGTGCCCTCCTAATTAAGTAGCCTTATCTGAGTATTGCGGATATCGGCACAGATGGACCCTCTTTACTCCGCCACTCGTGGGAACTAATATGGAAGATTTAAAAAAAACAACAACAAACAAACAAAAGACTCAACTCTCTAACAAATCCGGAAAATGTAAACAAGGAGACTCGGGTTTGTAGGCTTGTAAATGGCTGGGAAATGTACACAAGGAGACTCAGATCTGTAAGTCTACAACAAAAACGTGAAACATAAGCTCAAGCGGAAACAAAGCACGAATGAGCCTGGTTCCTCAAGATCAATATATAACACTAGGAGAAAGACCTGGAGGGCCCCAGTCCAAATAAGTAACATCTCGCCAGAAGACAGGATGGAGAAAGCCAAAGTCGTGCTTGCGTGGGCAGAGAAAGTCAAGGAACAAAATTCGGAAGGCCCTTCAGCTGACCCAAAGCTAAAAAGAGTAAGATGGCAGGAGGAAAGTCCTAAGATCGCCAAGTGGACGAAGCACCACCCTACTGATATGAGGCATTTTAGTGAGGTACTCAAGGATTAGCTGGTTGTGGCAGTCATTGACCAATCCCAAGAGGATGGCAGTATCACGCTGCCAATTGGAAGAAGGTAGAAGAGGCCTTAGCCCACCACCTATCTGAAAGTCCTCTCGGAAAATCCAGGACCTGCTCCGACTTAACGGGATGGGGGCTGGCATAGGATCAGGTGAAACCGACTACATGTGCAGTTCAGAGGTCACTGCTATTTTACAAGAAGGCAGTGGAAGGATGATCCTCCAAACTTAACTTTAAATAACTCAACAGTAGGTAAATTACAAATTCTGTAACAAAACTCTATACACAACCATCATTTCGAAGATGCCAAGAAACATAAATAATGTCGAAAAAAAACGAATAATGTTGAAATTCTATAAAAATATCGATAATCAGAAAAAATTTCGAACTGTCCCAAAAACTCGAATAAGCTTAGGAAAAATCAAGAAATCACTAAGAATCACGAATAATCTGAAAAATATCAGCAAACATCGAACAAAAAATCTCAAACTTATTGAATAACGCCGATAATTCAAAATAACATCAGTTCCAGGCAAATTCGTCGGCACACAACTCGAATGGATTACAACGACTCGACTCGAATAATTTCGAATAGCTCATTTCGAAAATTTACGAAAATCTCGAATAAAATTAGAATTCTAGAATAATTTCGATGCCAAAATAACCCTATTAAAGTTAACCGAAAGTGAAAAAAGTATCGGCAATGCAGGTTGCGTCTTTGCTATATCAGCTCAAAGAAAAATTCAGTATTATGAACAGTCTGGAATGTGGCTCAATTAGACTATATGGCAAATAGTGATCTCTGGAAAAAGTTTGAGATCAAGTTTCATGTGGGGAGTCCGGTAAAAATGCGTTTGAATAAAAAACCCACAAAAAATTTAAAATTTCTATAAATCCAACCTTTCAAATATCAAGTCTCGAGAGTAGCTCAATTAGAGTACCTTTCCAATAATTATCCGTAGATCAGGTCAAGTTCATGTTGGGAGCCCGACAAAATTCGTTTCAATGAAATGACTAAGAATTTTAAAGGTTGAATTTATACAAATTTTTAAATTTTACAAGCGCCCATCATTGAAATAAATTATCCAGGGCTCTTCCCAAGAAACTTTACCTGATAATTTGTCCAGGGATAACTTATGGTAACCAAAATCTAATAATAATTTTGTCCCACAATTACTACTAGGGTTTACAAAAACCCCGGTTTTACCCGAATACCCGGATTTGAGGATCTTTCAAACCTGAAAACCCGGGTTTTTGCAAACCCTAATTTTGAATAGAATTTATTTTTAAATATAAATCCGGGTTTTAAGTAAAAACCCGGATTTTCGGGTTCATCACATTTGGAAAAACCTGGGTTTTTGAGACCGGGTAAATCCGGTCTGCAAACCATAGTTACCACACCTCTTCATCATATTTCAGATTAAAATTGTAACTTGATTTAGATAGTCGCAGCCTGCCGATATTATACATAGCTAATCTTCCCGAAGTAGATAGATACGTGACACTTAAATTAGAAATAATTAAACGAAAAACTTTATCTGAAACCAAACGGCTAGAACAACTTCTTGTTACAACCAATATGGACCATCGATCGACATTAGGATTTTATCGACATTTAGAGAATTTGGCAGATTCTTCAAACACAGTAAATGGATCTATTTTAAAACCGATGTGGCTGAAATCTCTACAAAGTAATATTAAAAGTCTTTAGTACAAGCAACTTTTCGTTACGCAATGTTGGGAGGGAAATTTCAGACCATCAAGATCATGTATCAAATGTCTTCCAAGATATATAGAAAGAGACTGATGTGTCCAAGTAGGATCTTTCCAACCATAATTGCACCAAATTTGTTTTTTACGGTAAGTATGATAAGTATTCATATGATAAGCAGTGACAAAACAAAACGAGTTCATTTCAGTCAGCAGCCACCGAAGCAAAGCCCAGTGATGATATTTCATTATTATTTAAGAGGCCCATCTCACCTGCTGAAGGAATCAATCACTTAATCGAAGTTGAGTTATTTTAATTAAAAATGTCACAAGGTTTACAGATGATAAACATGGCCTTTCGGCAAAATTTAACCATACTGAATATTGAATGCAGCTCAGGAAAATTCAAACAATTTTAACATGCCACGTTCAAGAAGGTGGATCGTCGAAGAACCATTGGAGCACGTAAACATATTTGCCTCTATTTGTAATTTCAGACAATTTTGGGGTCAAAACAGAAAATTATACCGAAATTGAATCAACTGACATCTAAATGGACTTTAACGTTGGAAATACATCGATCATTCAGGATTTTTGAATAAATGTGAGCATGGAGTTCGCCTACAATGTTATTGACCCCGGAAAAAGCAAAGTCCAACGAAACACTAAGTGCAGGAGGAAGGAGTAATCTTATAAATCGAAACAAAAGATTTGAACTATGACTTAATAAAACCAGCCAAATCTCTAAAGCTGTTCGTTATCTAAAAAGTCGAATAACAAAACGAAGGATCTGATTGCGATCAAACAGTAAGGATAGCATTTCCCGACGAACAAATTCGGTCATCTATTTTTTACGAAAAGCTCAATTCGCATGCTCTCTAATGAATTCCAAATCACTCTTCGGTGGTCTACTATTGAATATTCTAATAACCTATTGCTTCTAAGCTTTTGTAATTTGAAAGTTACGTAGTGAAAAAATGTTTGGCACGTTAATTTTGCGGACCAGTGTAGAGTTCTTGCGTTTGATTTGAGGGATCTAATTATTACCACTTTAATAAGTTCAGCTATACGGGATTGCCTTAATTACTACTTACTTCACGTACAATCTGAACTGCTTATGTCCAATACACGTTTTGAAAAATTAGTGTATTTACATATCAACACGTGAATACTGTTACGGTGACACCTAGGATGGAGTAGAATAAGTTAGTTGATAGTGGACTGGACCTACTAGGGAATTTTACATTTCTAATGTGTCTAGACTATTTTTACCGGAACAATCTGAAATTTCGAGAAGTTTTGGATAATAAAATAAGGAGTGAACGAGTTCGAATTGAAACATTAGTTTTTGGTAAGCGATAGTGTGAATATTAAAAAGTGAATTAAAAAAGTGATTGGAAAAGTGAATTAGTGAGATTTAAAAATTATAAGTGAACAGTAAAATTGTGTAAAAATTATAATAAGTGATAAATAAATTCGTTGGTAATAAATTGAAGTGTTGTGTTCTAACATTGATTGGCAAGGTCAATTGAAGAAGGAACTAGAGAAACGGGATTTGTCCACTGATGGTACTAAAACAGCTTTACAAGCGCAACTGTCGCCATGGAGAAAGAAGGGATAGACGAGGATTATCATGATTTTGGCGTCGAAGTAATAGATGCGGCAACCGTAGAGAAGACAGAAGATAAACAACTGTCGGTCAAAACAACACAACTACCATCTGGAAGTTTCGATATGTCACAACTAATGGCTGATATGACGCAGATTATGACGCAACAGGGAGGGCAGTCAAACCAAATGAAACGACAAATTGAGAAAATTAAGCAGTCAACCCAAATGATGGAACAACAAAACAAGTCAAATCAAGAAATGAAACATCAGATGGAACAACAAATAGAGAAAATTGAACAGCCAATCCATGAAATTGCAGATGGTTTAAAGAAAATGGACGAGAAGTTTCTCGAATTATCTACTCAAATACATGAAGAAGTAAAGAAGTTGCAAACGGAGGTTCAACAGATTGAGGGAAAAGTTAGAGACAAATGTTCAACAGGTTGAAGAAAAGTTTTAACGTCTCAAGAAAGAGTTAACTGATGTTAAGACAAGTCGAACAACGACGCAAGTGGTTCAGACCGTTCACTCTATCCAGATAAAGCCACCAATATTTGATGGAATAACATCTTTCGGCATTTTCATATTTCAATTTGAAACGGCAGCCAAGAAAAATCATTGGGAAGACGCACATCTATTGTTGCAGCATTAATAGTGGCCCTTAAAGGCGAAGCAGCAGGAGCTTTACAAACTATTCCGGAACAAGACCGCAACAGACGTGAAAAGCCGCTACCAAAATGGATGAGAATCATTTCAGGAAATTTTTTCTGCAATCGAGCGACTAGTACATCTAGCACATACAAGTACGTCGGCCGATTATATGGAAAAGTTTAAAATTGACGCATTCATTGACGGCGTTCGAAATTCAGAGATACGCAAGGCGGTGATGTTGTCACCTAAGGCAACCTTCGCAGAAATCATTGCTTCTACGTTAACGATGGAGGCTGTGCAGACTATCACCAGACCGTCATAATTTACATCGAGCGGACGGTACTAAAATTTGGAAGCGGCAGGTATAGGTGTTGGAAATGTGACAAGTTGGGTCTCAAGGGGCTGTCGAAGCATAACACAAGGAGGGAGATGATCGCCACCTTTTATGCGGGCCAACGTTGAACGATTGGGACAAAGGCCCATAGGCAGCGAGCTAAAATATTGGGTACGTAACAAGATTGGCCACATATCACAAGATTGGTGGGAAGCAAGAAAGAAATGGCAAGGATCAGCAACTTCTATGGAAAGAGCACCCAAAGGAGAGCAGACAACGGATGAACAATGGCAACAGTCGGTAAAGTGGAAAGATTACAAGTCAGTTCGAAGGGGTAGAAGCTCGATTCACAGTTTGGTTGCTCTATAACTTACATCCCGGTCACGAATGTAGCACGAGGCGGTAGCAGCGTAACAATCATGGGGGATGTTTATGGGATAAAGTGTATCATTACGCTGGATAGGGGAGCATCTCACACGATTGCCCGGGTAGACTTGATCAGAGGAGCTGTGCAGCTGGCTGATGGGTTAAAATTAAGAATGGAAAATGTAGATGGTGCAATAATAAGAGGAAAAATGATCGTGAACATAAAGATCAGTGAGTATGTACCAAGATTGGCCACATATCACGAGATTGCTGGAAGGCAAGAGAGAAACGGTAAGGATCAGTAACCTCTATGGAAAGCAATGCGAACTTTAAAACGTAAATTAACACGCATGAATGAAATCAAGAAAGCAGCTCAGATATTCAATGCGGAAACCTCGCTAGTGTTGCAAGCACGAATTTAGGCAATAGGAAAGAAAGTAACAGAAACTGCGGAAAATCTAGAACTTCTAGAATCCATAGATGATGTATATTTTCGTCTGAAATGTATTCTCGTCCAAAAGAAATGCAAAATTTCTGAAGGCAACGGATCTTTAAATAACACAACGGAAGACTTGGTAGCAATAATATCGATGCACCTTAATCAACGCGCCCAAGATATACGTTTACCGCAAATTAATATTCCACCGTTTTCAGGGAAATATTCGAAATTTCCTTCATTTCGAGATTCGTTTGAAGCATCAATCGACAAGAATGAGAAAATTTAAAATGTACACAAGCTTCAATACTTGCAAGGATTATTACGTAATGAGGCGGCAGCTCTTTTCCGCCACATAACCGTAACGGAGGCGAATTATACAAAGGAAACAAGATGTAACGCAAATAATTAAACAACTTATGGACCAACTGAGTATCGCTCATTCAAAACACTTCATCAGATGAGTGGCATATCAGATCAAGTAATTGGTAGGTTAAAGGTGCTAGGCGCTGATGCGGAGAAACGGGATCCATGGTTATTAAATGGGAATGGTTTTTACATCCCCTCCCAAAAGGAGAGTACCCATTATCAATTTATCACGTGGATCATTTAGGTCCACTTCCAAGTACATCTAAATGCTATAAATTTATATTTGCAGTAATCGATGCATTTTTCAAGTTTGTTTGGATCTACCCAGTGAAGACAACAAATTCCGAAGAAACCATCCAGAAGTTGGAGCTGCAGCAAAGTACATTTGGGAATCCCAGTACGATCATCAGTGATATAGGACCGAGCTTTACATCTTCAATATTTAAACAATACTGTAGCGAAAACCAGATCGTTCATCAGACAACAACCCCAGGAGTATCTAGAGGCAACGGGCAGGTCGAACAACTAAATGGACTTATTATAGAGTCGTTAACAAAATTATCGAGTTCAAACCCACAAGATCGGTATAAGTTCAAGACCAGGCTCCAAAGATTTATCAATGGGAGTTGGCAGTGTACTATTAAAATGAGCCCTTTCCAAGCCATATTTGGTGTGAAAATGAGGAATCAAGAAGATGTCGAGTTAGCCAGAATCGTGGAAGGTGAAATTTTTCAGCAATTTGTTGCAGAACGGGCAGAAAGTGAGCAACGCCATACGTATGACAAAAAAAGGAAGCCTGCTTATAATTACAAATTGGACGACTTAATAGCCATAAAACGTACTCAGTTTGGCAGTGGACTTAAATTATATCCAAAATTTTTCGGTCCATATAAAATCATAGCCGTATTACCCAATGAGTGATACCAGGTTCAGAAAGTTGGTGAGCATCCCGGACCTAAACATACGACAACCTGTGCTGACTACATAAAGAATTGGGCAGAAGTTTCCGTCGATATTGGCAGCAGTTCTGAGGACGACGAATAAAATTACCTACCTCCAAAAATACCGAAGTAAACCAGTATACCTATCAGAAGGATTGATTCAGACGAAAGATGACGCCATATTAGTTCAGACGATAGATAATAGCTGTTGAAGGACGTTCTTGTGATGAGAGACTTGTTTAAAAGTAGACGAGTTGAAGAATACTTACCTTACATTCAAAAAGAAGATGTTGAGGACAGATGATGTTACTTCTCGATTCACTTCGTTATTTAAATATTACCCTTATTTACTGGTTTTACCGAGACGGTAAAAGAGTCGGATGGCCGATTGTGGAATACTAAATAATTGTTATACACTCCTGAATTTTAAATCATGTAATTGTGTTTGTAACTTGTATGTATGTAATTATAATTATTGTTGATGGAAAAAATAAAATAGAGCAGTCGATTCCAAGCCGCTGGCCAAAATTATTTGTATATTAATTAGTGAAAATAAATAAGAAGAATCGACATATATATATAATATATATATATATATATATATATATATATATCAATATATATATATATACATATATATATATATATATATATATATATATATATATATATATATATATATATATATATATATATGGAGAGATCGACGTCCCCAAGTAGGACATTTCGAACTATTAATGCACCTAATTGGTCGCCCCGGTGACACAGTGGTTAGCATGCTTGCTTTAAGCTCCGGAGGTCCCGGGTTCGATTCCCGGCGGGTGATGAAAAAATCACGGCTGGTTTAAGGGTAGGATCAATGAATTAATCATTCATTATCCGTTAAAACAACGATTACGAAACTTCAATATGAAGCGGCCAAATCCCTCTATGGGATGTAGCGCCAGCGAAAAAAAAAAATGCACCTAATTGGTTTTTTCCCGTAAGTCAGTGTTGCAATTTTGTGTTTATAGCATAATAGAGAATAAGGTGGTAGATGAAACATATTTAAATGGTACTGTTAGTTTTATCGTAATTTCGGCCTTACCTATAATATAGGTATCTGATATTACAGAGGGATGCATTGGCCATTTTTCATCATTTGATTAGGTTCGATGGCATCGTTGAACACATCATACATATATGACTTCCTTATGATGCGACGTGATTAAATTAAAATAAGTTCAAAACCATCTTATGGACCTATAGCGAAAGCCGATCCAGCCGTAAACTGTGTCTAAATGCATATAAACAAAAGTTTTAAAATCGAGTGTTTTTTATAAATCCAATTAACATAGCGTTTACATTTTTTTGTGGCGATTTCACTAGATGTATTTGATTAGTCCAATTTAAGATAATAATTAAATTAAAATTTAAGTGAACGTAACAAATAAAAAATAAAAAAAACCAGACCAGTTGAAAAAAAATAGAAACGCAAATCATAATTAAAACTGTTCGCCGTCTATGTATTTCATTTTTGAAATTGTATATGTCGTTTAGCAAAATTAGTTAGCAAAAGCCCTAATCCCCCTAATATAGCGGTCTATATTAATCTACGCTATTTAACGATACATAAGCCGAAGTAATATAATTGCAAGGAGCACTTTATTCCTTCAATTGGATCCAGCCAATGCGTCCGTACACTTGAATAAATTATTGGTTTAAATACATTTCCATAAACCATTTTATTGTTGTTGTTATATTTTCCAAATTCATGTTAACTTAAGCTGTAACGTTTCTTAAAATTCAAATACACTCGAGGTTAGGCTTCTCAAGGTTTCTCGACCTTTTTAAATGTATTCCAACATAATCGAAGAATTTCCGACAAATAATTTTGAGTTTCGATGACATTTAGAATATTCCCATAACTTACTTTTAATTTTAATTTTGAATTGACATTGGAAGGAATTAGAATTAAGCCCCTCAAAAATAAACGTTACGAATTGGGTATTAAGAGTGTAATATAGTAAAACAAATCAAACTAAGAAAAACTGAGCGGTTCACATAAAATTATTAAAAATTCACTGTCAAAAAACCTGACTAAGAAAATTACATTCGTCATTGAAACGGAAAAATAATTTTTGAAATTACGGCCAAAATACAATAATAAAGTTAAATATCACACTATTTGCCAAACACATAAAAAATGGAAGCACAAACGAAGCATAAATATCACCGTACTACCAGAACCACTTTCAATTTTGCATCAAATAAAATCCGTTGAAAAACCAAACTAACTATATCTAAGCAACAAACAGACACAATTAGAAACAATTTTACACGGAAAACTACTCAAAATAATTCCAATCGATCGAAGGTTAGAAGCTAAACTTTGAAATTTGTTTTTTTGTTGTTTTACAAAAATATTCAAACACAGAACATGACAGACTAAAATTACAAGAATAAATGCGCGCTCTCAAAAAAGTGCATCACGCAAAGATCATACTCGTCAAACTAATAAAAAAATATGATCGCGTAAAAAACAAAAAAAAAAAAAAAATTGTTGGTGGTGGATATGGTTCGTTACAAATATGATCGCACAAACTATTTATTGTACACAAATCAAAAACTGAAAAACTTAAAATATTCTTCTATATTAGATAATTTTCAATTACAATCCAACCTTCCCCACCACTTGTCATCATCTTCGTAATAAATATAATTGCAAGATGATCATCAACGATCATGATCGAAATTCGTTTACATTCATTTTTTTTTTCTACTTACATTTCGTCTTAAAGCCTAAGTCTAAGTAAGATTCATTCTCTTTAAAAAAAAAAAATTGTTGTTTTTGTAAAATAGAAAAAAAAAAATTCATTCCCGGCGATGATCAAATAGTAAATTGATCGCGAAATAATCATCAAGATTTTTTTTTTTTTCTAACGATCATCCTAAATGATTACGTATTATACAATCATATTCAAGAATGATAGAAAGAGATCGAAATCATATTTGAAAATTACGTTTATTATTGTTCGTAATTATTATTGTTGTTGGTGGTAAGTTTAATTTGTGTTCTGTGTTGTTGTTGTTGTTATTGTTTTTGTGTAGTTTTTGTTTTAATCCGGGTTTGCGCGCGTATTTTGATGGAGAGGTATATTACAATTCAACAAATTTTTTTTTTGTATATAAACCTAAAGTCATCTTCAGTAAGGCATCAGTTCAATAATTCATCTTACTAAGTTAACTTAGTTAAATATAAGAATTAATTTAAATAAAAATAATAAATTTAATTTACTAATCATGAAATTGGTGAGATTTAGTTTTTATTTTTGTTTTTATTTAAATTTTAAGTTTTGGATTACAAATATATAAAATACAAAATTGGATTACAAATTGGATTATATAAAACAAAATTCGTGAAGTGTTAATTATAATTGTATAAAGTGTGTTAATTTTTTGTTTTGTTTTATTTATATCGATACACAGTTCGCTTTTGTTGCCGTATTGGGATTTGCAAGCGCAGCCCAACTACCAAACTCATACATCCCACCACCAAGTAATGCAGGCAGTGCTGGTGGAGCTGGATTTTTACAATCACCAGGTCGTCCAGTCAACCAATATTTACCACCCGGTCAACAATCTGGTTTCAAACAAGCATCATTCTCAGGTAATCAATTCAGTGGTGGACAAGGTGCTGGTGGATTCTCAGGCCAAGGTGGACACTCAGGCGGCGGCGGTTTCGGTGGACAACAAGGTGGTGGACACTCAGCTGGTGGATTCGGTGGACAACAAGGTGGATACTCAGGTGGTGGTCAACAATATCGTCCACAAGGTCCATCAGGCCCACAAATTCCAATCATTCGTTATAACAATGTACCAAACAGCGGTGATGGCAGCTACCAATTCGAGTAAGTAGACAAAGTGGATGATACAGTTTTATTATAATCGAGTACTAATTCATTTTCTAATAAATGCAGTTATGAAACTGGCAATGGTATCATGCAACGCGAAGAAGGACATTTAAACAATGAAGAACAAGTTGTCCAAGGTGAATACTCATACACCGGAGATGATGGTCAACTCTATAAAGTACAATACAAAGCTGATGGTAATGGATTCCAAGCTGTAGGTGATCATTTACCAACACCACCACCAATCCCAGACGCAATCTTAAAATCAATTGCCATCAATGCTGCTGCCCAAGCCAGTGGACAAGGACAAAGTGGACAATACCAAGGTGGTCAACAAGGTGGATATTCTTCAGGTGGTCAACAAGGTGGATACTCATCAGGTGGATACTCAGGTGGCCAACAAGGTGGCCGGCCTCATGGTGGAGCAGGTGGTGCTGGAGGTTTCGGAGGTCACGGAGGACAACAACCTTTCCAACCATCGCGTCCATCATTCAACTCACAAACAGGATACACTTATTAAAGAGCGCACCCATAAACACACACACACACATACACATTAGGAAATTAAAAAAAATTGTAAATTATTTGCCATCATCTTAAACAAAACCTAACAAACAAAAAAATCCACGAATTATTATTATAAACGAGATAACGAAACCAACAAAAGCAATAATAATTATAATAATTAAAGAAAATGTAATTTAATTTATTTTTCGTTTTTCATAATTTTATAAATAAAATGAAAATGTAAAAAAAAAAAATCTAATTTTTGTTGTTGTAATTGTTTAATAGCGACAAACACTAATGACTAGGAAAGATAATGGCGCTCGCTAAATAAAAATGTCTGGTCAAAATTATTTTGTTCTTGTTTTGAAATAGTGAAAGTGATACAAAATGTGTTGACGGGAGACAGTTGCTTTTAGTTTGTTTTTTTAAGTGTTATCTTAATTGTCTTGTAATGTTTATAGTTTCCAATAAACGTTTTTGTTTGAGCTTTTAATGGTGTGGAGATTTTAGTGTTGTGTTATCTATTTAAAAATGTTTGTTGTATTGTCAAATAAAATGTTTGCACTTAATATAATAGTTAATGTTACGATAATTATAAATGGTGTAGATGGTAGAACAGGAGCAATTTAGTTTAATTAAATTTTGATAATGTTCTTCAGAATTATGCGCGAAAACATGCACAAATTCATTTCATTATATTGTAGTATCTCACACAAACGGCGGCTCATAGCTCATTGCCAGCGCAATGGGCTGGCTTACCTAATAGGATGCGATGCAAATGCGCACCACACGGTGTGGGGCAGCACAAACATCAATAATAGGGGTGAGTACCTTTTTGAGTATATAATTACTAATAATGTAGATATTGTCAATAGGGGAAGGAAACCTACTTTCATAAATGCGATTCGGCAGGAGGTCCTAGATTTGACCCTCGCTAGTCCGCATTTTAGTCATTTTGTTAAAAATTGGCATGTGTCTGAAGAGGCCTCCTTATCGGATCACTTGCACATCAGATTCGATTTGGCGGCCGAGGCCATGCAGCGGCAGGAGATAAGAATTCCAAAACTGACCGATTGGGACTCTTATAGAGTCTCACTCGAATCAGAAATGCCCTCGGTAATGGGGAACATAGAGTCTCCAGAGGGCTTGGAATTCTGTTCAAACCAGCTGCATAATTCTATACACTCGGCTTACGAAAACAGCTGCCCAGTTAAGCGAAGAGAGTCCATTAAGTTGGTCCCTTGGTGGAACGGGGCGCTGAGTAAGCTGAGGAAAAAATCTAGAAGGTTGTTCAATAAGGCTAAACGCACCGGGGAATGGGGCGAGTATAGGATGGCCTTAACGGAATACAATCTGGAATTAAGAAGATCCAAAAGGGCTACCTGGAGAAACTTCTGTGAGGGAATTATTGAATTACCCTCTGCAGCTCGTCTCCAGAAAGTCCTTGCTAGAGATCACTCAAATGGTTTGGGGCTTCTTCAGAAGCAAAACGGGATGTTCACTGAAAACCGGAAGGAAACCCTGGAGTTACTATTAGGTACCCACTTTCCGGACTCAATAGTGGTAGGTACCCAGGAGGACCCGCATGACCCTTCAAGTGAGGTAGACTATTCACCCCACAGTAGGATCTGGAGCCTCTCTGGAAAAATGTTCACACCCAGCAAGGTGAGATGGGCTATTGGCTCTTTCAAACCGTTCAAATCTGCTGGAGGGGATGGTATCTTTCCGGCTTTACTTCAAAGAGGTATTGAGGAAATACTCCCCAGCTTGGTCCAGTTGTTTCGGGCAAGTTATGCTTTTAACTATATTCCGAAACTATGGAGGAAAGTAAATGTGGTCTTTATACCAAAGGGAGGGGGTCGTCTGGACACCCAGCCCAAGGCTTATCGGCCAATTAGCCTAACATCGTTTCTATTGAAGACGATGGAAAAAATCCTGGATAATCAAATAAGAAATGAAATCCTTGTAAATAACCCACTGCATCGGAACCAGTTTGCTTATCAAGCTGGCAAATCCACTGTGATGGCTCTTAGTGGTCTAGTCACGAAGATTGAAAAAGCGGTGGCTTTTAAGGAAATTGCCCTGTGTGCCTTTGTGGACATTGAGGGGGCATTTGACAATACCTCCTATGGTTCAATAGAGAGGGCAGCTATGGAGAAGGGGGTTCCGCCGTCTACAACTAGGTGGATCCGCTCCATGCTGAAATATCGCGATATTACAGCCACACTAGGTGGCGAGTCAGTAACCATCAGGGCCGTAAAGGGCTGTCCCCAAGGAGGTGTACTGTCTCCTCTTTTATGGTCATTGGTTATTGATAGACTGCTGGTCCTCCTGAATAGCCATGGGTTTGATGTCCAGGGCTATGCGGATGACGTGGCTATCGTGATTAGAGGCAGGTTTGATGATATCATCTCTGATCTCATGCAAAATGCACTCAACTTGATATGGCAGTGGTGTAACAAGGAAGGACTTAGTGTCAATCCAAACAAAACTGTCATTGTCCCTTTTACGAGGAGGAGAAAGCTCTCGCTTGTAGCTCCCTCGTTAAACGGTACTATTGTTGCCTTTTCCAAAGAGGTTAAATATCTAGGGGTTATCCTGGATAATAAACTGAACTGGGAACAACATATACAAAAAATTCATAATAGAGCCACTAAGGCTTTTTGGGCCTGTCAGAGACTCTATGGACGTACTTGGGGACTACAACCAAAAATGATCTACTGGTCATTTCTAACAATTATTAGGCCTATGATCACTTACGCATCGTTAGTGTGGTGGCCTAAAACTCAACAAAGGACAGCGCAAACTTTATTGAATAAGGTTCAGCGTATGGCCTGCATTGGGGTTACGGGCTCAATGAAAACATGTCCGACCGCAGCAATGGAGACACTCCTAGGACTAACTCCATTGCATCTGCATGTAAAAAAGGATGCTGTTAATATGGCCCTTAAGATGCAGGCGGAGGGTAACATCAAACCAGGCAATATGGTGGGCCATCTGGAGATCCTTAAGGAGTTTCAGACAGATCCCACTATAGGAATGCCTTCCGACTGTATGCCAGCCAAACTGGATTTCCACAAACCCTTTTGTGTTAGATTACCTGACCGGGAGGAGTGGAGTACAGGGGGACCATCCTTTGAGCGAGGGTCATTGGTGTGGTATACAGATGGATCAAAAACGGAAGATGGGGCGGGGGTAGGAATACATGGGAGTGGAGTATCACTCTCGAAGTCCTTGGGTACCAATGCAACCGTCTTTCAAGCAGAAGTGCATGCTATAGAACTTTGTGCTAGGATAGGCATTTCTAAAGGCCTAAACGACGCAAAGGTTTATATCGTATCAGACAGCCAATCGGCCTTAAAGGCTCTTAGGTCTTTTACCATTGAGTCAAGGCTGGTATGGGATTGTCTGAAGGTTATTAAATCGCTGGCAAGCTCAAATAAGGTAACACTTGTTTGGGTGCCAGGGCACACTGGAATTGTGGGAAACGAGGCAGCTGATGTCCTCGCCCGCGAGGGATCTGCCTTTCCATTAATTGGACCAGAGCCCTTCTGCGGCGTCTCTAAGGGGCACCTTAGGGCAGCAGTTAAACGCTGGGAGGATGTGCAAAAGTCCTCTTACTGGCGCAGAATTCCAGGTTTGCGACAGGCGAAGGAATTTATTTCACCTTCGTCGGCCAGGGCCAAGGAATGTCTCGTACTTAGGAAACCTGAGTTGAGGCTGCTTACCGGCTTCCTCACAGGTCACATCCCCTTAAGGTATCACCTTAAGAAAATGGGCCTAAGTCCGACGGATAGATGTCGCTTCTGTGACATGGAAGCGGAATCAGCGGAACATGTTCTGTGCCATTGCCCAGCCATTTTCTGCAAAAGGTTACAACATCTAGGAGGGAGAGTAATGAGCCCGGATGGTATGCACCATATACCGGCCGGCAGTATTGTCAGGTTCATTAAGAGCCTGAATATTGACTGGACGGCTCATTAAGTAGGGTCCATGCACAAAAGATCTTTTAGGTCGCAGTGCGGGGTGGCTTGAACGCCCACATGGCCCTCAACTAATAATAATAATCTCACACAAACCTAATACATATTAGTTTATTTATAAATTGATTTAATTAGATAATAAAAATCTAAATTTCATGATTTTTAAATTTTTTAATTTACTATAACTGAAAAATAATACATAAATACCTATTAACTGTGGAACGATTCATAAACATTTTACCAAAAATTCCTTATTTTCGAAAGTTTCAAAATAGTATTTTCTGATTAATTAAAAAAATTAATTAATATTTATTTTTTTCTGCTGGCGCTACATCCCATAGAGGGATTTGGCCGCTTCATAGTGAAGCTTCATAATCATTTTTACAACGGATAATGAATGATTAATTCATTGATCCTGACATTAACCAGCCGTGATTGTTTCATCACCCGCCGGGAATCGAACCCGGGACCTCCGGAGCTTAAAGCAAGCATGCTAACAACTGTGCCAGCGAGGCGGCATATTTATTATTAGTAAAGGCTAATTTTGGATTTAAAAAAACTGTCAAATTCTAGATATTCTGAAGTTAAAATATTTAAATTCTATAAGCTGTTTAAATTCTTGAAGTTCTAAAATTTTTAAAACCTTGTAAATGCTTCAAATTCTTTAATTTCTTTACATATTCAAATTCTTTAGAATCTTTGAATTCTTTAAAGCTAAATTCTAAATACTTTAAACTTTCTAAAATTTCTTAAACTTTTTAAATTCTTAAGAGTCAATAAATTCTCTAAATTCTATGAATTATTTAAATTCTTAAAATTGTCTTAAACATTTCAGATTCGTACCATTCTCATAATTCCCTAAACTTTTAATTTTTTAATTCTTGAAATTCTTTAAACTCTCTTATATTTTAAAATTCTTTAATTTAAAAGAAAAAAAAATCTTTAAATTTAAAAAAGTCAAAGTTCTTTAATTTTTTCAAATCCCTTAAAATATTCATTATTATTTAAATTTTTCAAACTGCATATTATTTTAAATTCTCTACTATTTAAATTTCCCAATTCTTGAATTTTTTAAATTATTTCAATCGTTGAAAGTTTTAACAACAATTGTTTTAATTTTTATAATTCTTTACATTCGTTAAATTGTTTAAATGATTTATTCATCAAATTCTTATACATATTTTTTACTCTTAAAATTTTCAAATTCTTATATGTACTAATTTTGAAGATTTTTCCAAGCCCACAAATTCTTTAAATTTTAAAATTATCGAAATTTGTTAAATTGTCTAAATTTTTTTATTTTTAAATTTTTAAAATTCGTAAAATTCTTTAAACTTTAAACAAATTTCTTCAAAATCGGTAATTTCTAAAATTTCTTAAACTTTTCAAACTGAATCTTTAAATTCTATGAATTTTTGAAATTTTTCATATTCTTTAAATCTCTGAATTTTCTGAATTGTTAAATTATTGACATACTCCAAATTTTCAAATTTTTTAATTATTTAAATCCTTAAATTTCCGAAATTTGTAATTTTATTAGTGTTTCTTTAAATTCTTAACTTTTAAGTTTTTTAAAATCTTCAAATTCTGAAAATTCTTTAAATTTTTCTTAATTCTCTAAATTAAATGAACTTTTTTAATTTTGAAAATTGTATACCTTTAAACCTTTTCTTTAAATTCTTTAAGGGTAGTTTAAACATCTATAAATACTCTAAATCCTAAGAATTTTAATTTTTTTCAATTGTTTAACCTTTTTCGATTTTCTAAAATAAATTAATTCTTTAAATCCTTTCTACTCATAAAATTATTTAAATTATTTAATTTTTTAAAATCCTTTAAACTCTTTAGAATTAAAAAAAAACAAAATTCTTTAATTTCTTCACATCCTTTAGAATATTCATTAACTATTAAAATTGGCAAACTATTTAAATTCTCTAAACTACTTTAATTTATAATTCTTCAAAACCTTGAAATTTTTAACTTTTAAATTTCTAAATTCATTCTTAAAATTTTTAAATTCTTAAATTCATAAAATTGGATTTTCTTTGGATGATTTAAATTTTTAAATTTGTTTATATTCTTATAAATGGCTGAATTTTCAAAATTCCTTAATTCTTAAAATTCTCTAAGTTCAACAAATTTCTTAATTATTTGAATGCTTTAGATTTCTCAGATTCTCAAATAAATTGATTATTTAAGTAGTGTTTTTTTAAATTCTTGACCATTAAAAGTTTGTTAAATTCTTCCAATTATCCAAATTCTAAAATTGAATTTAAATTAGGTACTTTAAATTTTTTAAACGATGTAAGAAACTCACTAAATTTTCAATCCTTCAAATTCTTAAATTCCTAAAAATCTTTAATTAAAAAAAAAACAATTTTTAAATTTAAAAAACAAAAATCTAATTTCTTTATTTTTTTCAAATCCTTTAAAATATTCATTACTATTTCAATTTTTCAAACTATTTAAATTCTTTGAATTTTCCAATTCTTGAATTTTTTGAATTCTTTCAATTCTTGAAGTTTTTAAATAGTTTAAATTCTTTGAATACTTTACATTCTTTAAATTCTTCAAAAGTTGTATTTCATAGATTTCTTCAATTTTGTATTCTTAGAATTTTAAAATTTTTATATTGTTCTAATTTTTAAAAAATTTCGAAGTCTACAAATTCTTTAAATTTTGAAATTATCTAAATTCTTAAACCTGTTTAAATTTTTAAAATTCTTAAATTTTCAAAATTTTTTAAACTTTTGAAACTCTTTAAAGCTTTAAAATTCTTTAAATTCTATGAATTCTTCAGATATTTTAATTTCTTTGCATCTCTGAATTTTCTAAATTCTCTAAATAATTTTAGTTATAATTAAAGAATTTGAAAAATGTATTGATTCTTCAAATTCTTTAATTATTTAAGTCCTTTAAATTTCTCAGATGTCCTAAATTATTTGAATGGTATTTTCTTAAATTCTTCAAACTCTCAAAATTCTTAAATTCTTTAAATATTTGAAATTCTTGAAGGGTGTTAAATTACATTTTTTTAAATTTTGTTTCTTTAAATTCATTTAAGCTAATTAAGATCTTTACGTGCTTTAAATTAAATCCTTAAAATTATTTAAATGCTTAAAATTTTTCAAATTCTCAAAATTGTTAAATAATTTTTTAATTATTTTAAGTAGTTTAAATCCTGTAAAACCACTAGATTTTTTAATTCTTCAAATCGTTAAAGTCTTAAAATTCTTCAAGGATTTTGAGGAATGATTTTCCCCATGGAAGTTGCAAGTCACCTATCGGGCACGTCCCCAGGTGGCAGCTAGGGAGATGCCCTCGCTGGTTTACCGGAGAGTAAGTGGGAAATAAAATTCTTGCGGACCGAAACTTCAGGGAGATGCCTGTGTTCATCAGGAGATGTAGCTTCAGTCGGCGCCTGTTCCTCATATAAAAGACGGCTAATTTCTGATCTGGTAGTTAAGATATAAAATACAATTGGAACGATTCCCTGTTCCAAAAACCAACATGAGTAGTGGTTCAGAAAACCACATGGTGTAGGAATTCAGATACTCATTACCAGTGATCTTCGGGAGCAAGCAAGTGGGCTCCCAGTCTTCGAACCCAAATGAACACAATGTCTCCATTGCACTTGGCAGCGGGGCAGATAACACTATGAGCACCACTAACGGTGTGTCAAACTTGGCTGCGGTAGCAGTAAATAACAATAAAAAATGAGTATCCTTTTCAAAAGGATAGCCGAATCTTGACATCGCCTACAATCATAAAAACGATTTCTAACTCAACTGATGGAAGGAAACAACGAATACTTCTTGTGCAGTTAAAAGCCTAGAAGAAGTAGTTTTAAAGCTTAGTAACTGTCAGTTAATCAAATTATGGTCAGAAAAATGAATTAGTAGGTTTCTAATATTAAAATCAAATATTTGCTCACTTTTCAGGAAGACATGGTCCAGCTAGACAAACTAACATTCTAGTTGGTTGATTTAAAAAGTTTATTAAACCGTGTGAAGCGAGCATTGTTTGGTAACCATACGACTCATTGATATCTAAACGATTTAGATTAATGTCTCCCAGAATAGTTACATTTTTAAATTCTTCATATTCTTTAAATTTTTTAAAATCTTTATTTCGTTTGTTTTAAAATCTTAAAATTCTTAAATACATAAAATTCTTGAAACATTTTATATTATTTAAATTGTTTAAATCTTATAAAATCTTTTAAAATTTTGAAATTGTCAAAATTGCAAATATCTTCAAATTTTTAAATTCTTAACATTCCTATAACTTTTTAAATTTGTAAATTTCACGAAATTCTACAAATTATTTAAATTTTTTACCTCCCAAATTCTTCTAATTTTATAAATTCTTTTACTGTTCTTTTACTTTGTAAAATTTTAAAGCGTTTTAAATTCGTCAAATTCAGTTCATTAACTTTAGGAATTCATAAAACAATTAAAATTATTGAATGCTTAACCCTCATCGGTCCCCCGAAAACTATGACGAATCGGTTCCTGTGTATGCGCGGGCATACACACCTGTCTTTTCACCTGTAAAAAAGGGCCTCCAAAAGAACCATGTATATGTTTTGTGACTTTTATCTTTATTGGAATGTTCTCTATCAAAATTAATACTATTTATGGAGATTTACTCAAAAAAATATAAAAAAAAATTCAAAACCAAACATCGCCATTTTTGAGAAATATGCAAAAAATCGTGAAAAAGTACATTTTTGGGTTTTTTTTTTACCAAAAAAATAGAACGAAAGCACAACAAGTATGGCACAAAACAAGCAAAAAATAATAATAAACAGAACCAAATACGAATGACGCAGTAAATAATGTTTACTCGTGTGTGCTCTACGAAAAATAGCGCGTAACATATGTCGAGATACACACATACGCGAGCGGCAGATGTATGTGTATGTGCGCACATACAATGGAACCGATTCGTAACTAAAGCTGCTCAGGCAATACCAAACATGGACGACATCTACTTTACAGAAAACCAGTTCATTCCGACGCGCCGTCTTTATTTTATTCAAGTTTAAAAATCAAAATTGTATGTGCGCGCATACAAGGATACAAGGTACCGATTAGGGTTAAATTCTTAGAATTTTTAATTCTTTAATTCTTTAAATTGGTTAAACATTTCAGATTCTTACATTTCCATATTTCCCACAATTTTTAATTTTTTAGTTCTTAAAATTATCTAAATTCAATAATTGTTTATACTCTTTCATCTTTTAACCCTTAACGGCCACACCTCAGCCAGGCCACATAGCGTCCACATGGGGTAACTTATTACCCCACGCTGAAAAAGCTAGTTGTACAAGACATATGGGTGTTTCAAGACTTCTAACCGATTGTTTCATGTTTGTTGAAGAGTTCTTCAACATTTCTAATGATTTTTATCGGTAAATTTATAGATGGCGTTCTAAAAACTGATCATATTATGTGAAAATTCAGCATAAATGGCTTTTTTCAGAAAAAAATTCATTACTCCGCCATTTTTCAATATTAAGGGCTAAAATTTTAGGATTGTACGCACAACATAAACCACTACCATAAAAAATAACAGTATCTGCTGATCATTCAAAAAGTATATTTATTTTGCAAAATTACTGGAGGGAAAAAATAGAATGAAAAAAATTACAAATCAAAAAATTTGCTTTTTTTGTGTTTTATTAGCTTCTAAATACATATTTACGTACAGAAAATTGACAAAAAATATTATTTACAAAAACAAATTTATTTTGAATCCTATTTTATTGACACGTCATGCACAAAGGGAACCGATGTTCATCGCAAACCGGTCTTATACAGGCCGAACATCCATTACGCGTTTTTTTGTCCTTCTTTCGGTCGCACAGTACGCACCTCAGCGCATGGTCGAAGATAACTTTTTCCAGATCGCCCATTTCTTGGTTGTTGTCAATTTGTAGGATGCTCTTGATGACCAATTGTAGCTCTTTCTGAAGAAACGGTCTTGCCAATATCTGGTGTAGCTTCGGGAGACAAGTTTAGGTTTTTAGGCAGAGAGGTAAAGGAACGAGGGTGAATACTGTTAAAAATACTGGTGTGGATAGGCCCCTAGATTTATTCAATAAACAATTTCACATGAACAGACAAGATTCCATAACGACTAGGATTGAATTTTTTTTTTTTACTAGAATATCTAAAATTTACCTTTATTTTGTCTATTGACACCACAAACAAGTCGATTTGAAAAAAAAAATATCTATTTAATTCACTTTTTTAAGCTATTTTTTTGTTATAATAAAATAATTTTCTTTGGTTTTTAACTTAATATTTTATTTTTTTATTAATTATTTAATAAAAACCCGACGGAATGTACCGTCGAAACGTCGGGTTTTATTAAATAATTAATAAAAAAATAAAATATTAAGTTAAAAACCAAAGAAAATTATTTTATTATAAAAAAATATCTGTGCCGAGTAACGGTTGCGGCCACACTGGGGTAACTAGTTACTCCATGCCGAGAAAACGAACGCTGAAAACGCCGCCACGCGTTTTTTCGGCTTCATATATAATGGAGTCAAATCTCACACTTGTATACTACCGGCAGATGTCGTTACTTGTATCAATTTTAAAGGTTTTAAACCTCTAATTTCACTTTTTCTGAGCCTGGGGTAACTAGTTATTCCGTGTGGCCGCTAAAAGTTAAAATTTTTTAAATTCTTGAATTTAAGAAAAAAAATCTAATTTGTTTAATTTTTTCAACTCCCTTAAAATATTCATTGCTATTTAAATTTTTCAAAATAGTTAAATTCTCTAAACTGTTCTAATTTTAATTCTTCAAATTTTTAAAATTCTTCAAATTCTACAGTTGCTGAATTTTTAAATTCTTTCAATCCTTCAAATATGTAGTTTAAATTGTTTTAATTTTTTGCATTCTTTAACTTCTTTAAACTTTTTAATTCATCAAATTATTCAAATTTTTGCTCTTAAAATTTTCAAAATCTTATATTCTTTTAACTTTTAAAAATTTTCGCAATCCTAAAATTTTTTAAATTTATAATTTATCTAAATTCTTTAAATTGTTTACATTTTTAAATTCATAAAATTTTTTTAATTTTAAAAAATAATTTTTTTATATTCTAAAAATCTTTGAATTTTCTAAATTCTCAAATTATTAAAATGCTATAAATTCTTTGATTATTTAAATGCTTAAATTTACCAGATTTCTGAACTTTAAATTTAAAAAAAAAACTAAATTCTTTAATTTCATCACATCTATAAAATATTCATTAACTACATATTAAAATTTTCAATCTATTTAAATTTTAATTCGGCTAATTTTTAAAATTCTTTAAATTCTCCAATTTTGAATTGTTTTCCTTTAAAATTTTTAAATAGCTTAAATTGTTTTAACTCTTTACATTCTTTCAAATTTTTAAATTATTTAATTCATGAAATTGAACAATTTTTTAACTCTTAAAATTTTCAAAATCCTGTATTGTTCTAATTTTAAATATTCTTTAAAATTTAAAATTATCTAAAATTTTTAAATTGGTTAATTTTTTTTATATTATTTAAATTCTTAAGTTTCATAAAATTCTTTTAACTTTAAAAAAATTTAAATTCTATGAGTTCTTTAAATTCTTGAAATTTCTGAATTTTCTAAATTGTTAAATTTTTAAAATTCTCTAAATTAAATGAGCTCTTTAAATTTGTAAACTCTTATGTTCTTTCAATTCTTTATGAAAACTTAATATCTCAAATTCCTAGATTATTTTGATTTAATTTCTTTAAATTCATTAAATAATTTAAACTATTTAATTTCTTTAAGTGATCCTGGAATTCTTATAACCCTAAAATTTTTTAAATTTTTCAATTCTATAAATTCTTAAAATTTCCTAAATTCTACGAAGTTTTTAAAGTTTTTTAATTCTTAATACTTTTCCGATTCTCTAAATTAAATTAATTTTTTAAATCCTTACAACTCATAAAATTATTTCGTTTTTTGAAATATGACCTTAAAGTCTTTAAATTAAACAACAAATCTAAATGTTTAATTTCTTCACATCCTTTAAAATATTCATTAACTATTAAAATTTTCAAACTACTATTTAAATTTTAATTCTTCAAATTTTTAAAATTTTTTAAATTCTTGAATTTTTAATCCTTTCAATGCTTTAAAGTTTTTAAATAGTTTGAATACATTAAATTCTTTAAATTATTTAAACTATTAATTTAATCAAATTCTTCAATTTTTTAACTCTTACAATTTTCAAATTCTTATATTGTTTTAAAAATAATTAAAGTTTAAAATGTCTTTAAATTTTAAAATTATCTAATTTTTTATTTTTCAAATTAAATTCAAAAAATAATTTTAACTTTAAAATTTTTTTTTTCAAATTCTTAAACTATCTAAAATTTCCTTAACTTTTTAAACTCTGTAAATCCTTAGAAATCTTTCAATTCTGGAAGTTTATCATATTCGTTAAATCTCTAAGTTTTCTAAATTCTTAAATTTTTAAAATTCTTTTAATTCAATAAATTCTTTAATTATTCATGCCTTAAATTTTTCAGATTCCTAAATTATTTGAATGGTATTTCTTTAAATTCTTAACCTTTTAAGTTCTTCAAATTCTCCAAATTTTTAAAAATTTTTAAGTTCCCTAAATTAAATGAATTTTTAAATTTTTAAACCCTTGTATTCCTTAAATTTTTTAAACGTTTTAAACATCTCAAATTTCAACATTTTTGCAATTTAATTTTTTTTAATTCAATAAACATTTTGACCTATTTAAGTTCTTTAAGTGCTCTTTAAGTTCTTAAAATCCTAAAATTCCTTAAATTCTTAAAATACTATAAGTTCTAGAAATTTTAAATTTTTTTAATTCTTTAAACTTTTCCGATTCTCTAAATCAAATTAATTCTTTAAATCCTTTGAACTCATGCAGTTATTTAAATTCTTTAATTTTTTAAAATCCTTTAAACTATTTAAATTTAAAAAAAAATGTACCTTTAAAATATTCATGAACTATTATTAAAATATTATTTATTATAAGCAAACATAATGTTTTACTCTGATTTTTGAATTAATTCCCTAATACATGTAATTACCAAATATGCAACCGATCACATTATTTACTCGCATAATCAAATTATTCAACACTCCGTAGGTACAGACAGGCCTATATAGTATTTTACTAATGTTATTTTAAAGTTAATATTTCCGAAAAATTGTAAGAGAATTTTATCCAGTTTCGAACTGATTCGAAAACGCACTGATCGAACTGATTCGGAAACTGATTAGAATTTGCTGATACAACCTGCACAGTACATTCTGTATATATTGAATGCAAATTGTGGTATAATCAGTCCAGTCACCGCGCGCGGCCTGATGAGAAGGATTGATTTTTTCATAATCATAAGCTAATCAGTTCGAAACTGGATTAAATTCTCTTACAATTTTTCGGAAATAGTAACTTTAAAATAACATTAGTAAAATATTATTAAAATATTCATTAACTAATAAAAACGTTACTAGATGATTTGTATTCAGTTGTAATATGGAATAAATAATAAAAAATTGTATTTTAAATTCTTTGAATTCAATAAATTTGAAGGGTTTGGAGAATTTTTTTTAGAAATTAACTATAAATTCTGAAAACTCTTCAAATTTTTTTAAAATATTTAAGCGTTTGAGTTCTAAACTAAATGTTCTAAATTCTTTAAATATTTTAAGTTTTCGTTTAAATTGTAAACAATTTTTTTTTTAAATCGGAAATTTTCAAAATTCTTTAAATTCAAAAAAAAAAAAAATTGAAAATTCTAAACATTCAACTTTCTAAACTTTTAAAGTTCATTAAATGGTATCAATTCGTTAAAGTTTTTAACTATCAAATTCTTCTAATTATAAAAATTATTAAAATTTGTTAATTCTAAAATTTATTAAATTCTTAGAATTTTTTATGTCATTATAGGTAATTCTTTAACTCTTAGAATTTTTTAATTCTTAAAATTAAAAAATAAATATTTAAATTTCTTAAGTTCTTCAAATTTTTTAAATTCTTTAAATATATTAAGTATCCTTTCAAATATTAAATCCCTATAATTTTTAGACTTTTCAATTCTATAAATGTTTAAAAATTTCTAAATTCTAAGAATTGTTTAATTTTTTTACATTTTTTAAACTTTTCCGATTCTCCAAATTAAATTAATTCTTTAAATCCCTTCAACCCATAAAATTATTTAAATTATTTAATTTCTTCACATCCTTTAAAATATTCATTAAATATTAAAATTTTCAAACAACACTGCGCCAAAATAAAAACCCAACAGAAATATTTTTCGAAAAAATACTCAGATTTGAACACTTTATATCTTGGTGAAATAACACTTGTATCTTGGTGATGAATTAAAAATCAAATTCTTTTATAAAGAGTAAAATTAAAATTTTCAAATTATTAAATTGTTTTAAAAAAAATCAAGTCTTCAACGCCTTCAAATTCTTAAATTTCGAAAATTTCTTAAACTTTTCAAATTCTGTAAATTCTTCAAACTCTTTAAATTCTTGAAGTTTTTCATATTATTTAAATCTCTGAATTTTCTAAATTCTAAAATTTTTCAAATTCTCTAAATTCACTAAATTCTTTAATTATTGTTGCCTTAAATCTTTCAGCTAAATTATTTGAATGGTATTTCTTTAAATTCTTGACCTAAAAGTTCTCCAAATTCTTCAAACTCTCCAAATTCTTTAAATTTTTTGAGTTCCCTAAATTAAATGAACTTTTTAAATTTTTAAACTCTCGGCTCTTGTATTCTTTACATTTTTTAAGGATTTTAAATATCTCAAATTCAAACATTTTTGTAATTTAATTTCTTTAAATCCAATAAACATTTTAACCTATTTAAGTTCTTTAAGTGATCTATAAGTTTTTAATATCCTAAAATTTCTTTAAATTCTACAAATTCTTAAAATACTCTAAATTTTAGGAATTTTTAAAATGTTTTAAATTCTTTAAACTTTTCCGATTCTCTGAATTAAATTAATTCTTTAAATCTTTTGAACTCATACAATTATATAAATTCTTTAATTTTTTAAAATCCTTTAAACTCCTTTAGCTTACTTTTAAATTTAATTTTAAAAAAATAATCTAATTTCTTTAGTTTCTTTATAACCTTTAAAACAATCTATAAATTTAAAGAGTTTGGAGAATTTTTTATAGACATTAACTATATGTGCCCTGATGGCACAGTGGTTAGCATGCTTGCTTTAAGCTCCGGAGGTTCCGGGTTCGATTCCCGGCAGATGATGAAAAAATCACGGCTGGGTAATGTTGGATCAATGAATTAATCACTCATTATCCGTTAAAAAAAAATGATTACGAAACTTCAAATGAAGAAGCCAAATCCCTCTATGGGATGTAGCGCCAGCGAAAAAAAAATTAACTATATATTCTGTAGTCTCTTCAAATTCAATACATTTTTAAAGTTTTATATTCTTTAAAATATTTATAAGTTTCTGAATTCTAAACTAAATTTTCTAAACTCTAAAATTTTCTAAAATTCAAATTTTCTAATTTTCTTTCTTCTAAAATAGTTTAAAAATCGGTAATTGTCAAAATTTTTTAAAATGAAAAAAAACAAAAATTTAAAATTCTTAACATTCATGTAACTTTTTGAATTTTTAAAGTTCATTTAATGGTTTAAATTCATTAAGTTTTATCAAACTATCAAATTCTTCTAATTTTTTAAATTGTTAGAATTGTTCATTGTAATTAATTCTTTAATTCTTAGAATGTTTTAATTCTTAAAATTAAAAAATAATTATTCAAATTTCTTAAGTTTCCTTAATTTTTTTTAAATTCCTCAAATATTTTTAGTTCTCTAAACTCTTTAAATTCTTAAATTCATTAATTTTTTTAAATTTTTTAAACTTTTCCGATACTCCAAATTAAATTAATTCTTTAAATCCCTTTACTTCAACTGATAAGATTATTTAAATTCTTTAATTTCTTCACATCCTTTAAAATATTCAATAAATATTAAAATGTTCAAACAACACTGCGCCAAAATAAAAACGGAACAGAAATTTTTTTCGAAAAAATACCCAGATTTGAACACTTGGTGGTATCTTGGTGAAATAACACTTTTCAAAAATATATTTTGTTTCAACTTTCGGGAAATTTTGTCTTCTTTTCGAATCCGTTTTATTTTATTTTGTGACTTTTTCGATTAAACTAAAAATTGTCTAAAAAAAGAAATATGCTGCTATTTGAGACTGTAAACGAACTTGCTCGATATTTCATTCCTAAATCCAAATTGGCTATTTTATAGAGAATCGTACATACATATATTGCAATACAAGCTTCTAAATCTGCTGAAGTTAGACTCCAATCGGATCCTAAAAGTCGACGTGCTTCTGAATCAAATGTTTATATAATGTGATGTAGAGATCTTGTAGGTCTATTTCCATCGTACGTACTGAATTTCATGAAAATCTGATGAAAAATGACCAAGTTGCTTTCTAATAGGCCATATTCCAAAACTAAATCTAAACAGCATTTGAGAATCGTACATGCTGAATTTCATCAAAATCGGATAAGAAATGGCCAAGTTCCTCCCAGTTGGCCAGTTTCCAGAACTTCCTGCAAAAATCATTTTAGAAGCCCATTTCCATCGCACATGCTGAATTTCATCAAAATCGGATAAAAAATGGCGAAGTTCCTCCTTAGTTGGCCATATTTCGGAACTTTATCTAAAATTCATTTGAGAATTCCAGGAAAAGGATCCCAGAAATAGGATCCCAGTATAATTTTTATAAAAGACATAAATCATCCTCAGCCTCAGTTCAAGGAACACGTCACTATAACGGACAACATTTTTGGTCCCGTCGATATCCGTTGTAGTGAGGTTTCTCTGTATATTTTTTGTAGAACATCCCAATCGGATGACATTCTCTTGAAAAACTTGGAAGTTCCACATTTTATGCAAATAACTTTCTAAAATTTCATATATTTTCCAGCGGTCAAAAGACCGCTCACGGTAGATAACGGTAGAGTACATATGATTATCAGGAAAAACGAAAGAAGAAGAGAGATAGATATTAAAAAATTAAGTAGCTATCTATATAGTACATACAAAAAGTCGTGCAGTAAGTGCAAGAAAAATGAAATCCCGGAATTTAATAATTTTGATTAAAGTAACAAAAGCGGTCATTTGACTGCTCTGGTAGGTTTAGTGTTAAATTCTCTGAACTACTTTAATTTTAAATTTTTTTTCGAAATTCTTGATTTTTTTAAATAGGTTAAGTTGTTTAAATTCTTTAAAACCCTCCGTTACTAACGCATGGGTGAAATTTACCCAACACACTCAAAATTTAAAAATAAACATATTTTATTAATTGCAACAAACTTCATACTTTATGTAATCTAACCTCAATCTCCTTGTGTCAAGTTGAACATATTTTTAGTTGTGTTTCACAATTAGAAGGATACAGTCGCACTGTTTTAAATACTGTCTGGGTAAATTTCACCCGCGTTAGTAGGAGTGATATAATTGTTTAATAAAATTTGGGTGGATTAAACCCGCGTTAGTAGTTAAGTTACAGTGATTTATTTAAATAACAAACCAAATATAAAATGGATGATTACGAACGGGAGCAAAACCGATTACACGCGATATTAGCTGAATTAGATAGCGAGGAAGAAAATTTGGATGGGCCAGATTGCAGTAGTGAGGTAGACGATCAAGAGATATTTAGCGAGCACGATTCAGAGACAGAGCAAGAAGATGATGATGCAGAATACGACGACATTGATGATAATTTCGTGGGTAAAGATGGAAGTATATGAAAAAAAAACCTTATAAAGCAACAAGGCCAAATGTTGAAAATATTTTTAGACCAACTTCAACCCTAACCGAATTTTCAAAATTTGTGAAATTTCCTCTTGAGAGCTTCGAAATATTTTTTAACTTCACCAATGAAATAGTCACATGCACCAACATTTACATAAAAAAACAACAATCCAAATTTGCTGATATCAAACATGCCGCCTCTACAGATTTGGTTGAATTAAATGCGCTGTTTGGTTTACTACATTTGTCAGGATTACATAAAACCTCACATGTTCATGTGAGGGATATGTGGGCTACCGATGGGACTGGATTCGAGATTTTTCCAGCAACGATTAGTTATAATCGTTTCCAATTTTTAATGAGATACCTTAGATTTGATGACCTTGACACTCGGTTGGCTCGACGAATGGTTGACAAACTTGCGCCTATCCGAGAATTATTTGAGTCAGTCAACCATAATTGTCAATGGAATTATAAAATTGGAAGCTTTTCGAGGGAGATGCGGATTCAGGCAATACATACCCAGCAAACCTGCGAAATACGGAATCAAAATTTTTTCCGCAGTCGATTCATTGTCATTTTGTACTTCCAAGCTTGAAGTTTATTGCGGAAAACAGCCACCAGGTCGATATAACTTATGTAATAAGCCAGAGGAGGTGGTTCAACGTCTAACAAGCCATTTGCAAAATGCGGGACGAAATGTTACAATAGACAATTGGTTCACCAGCTATCCTTTGGCTTTAGCGCTTCTAGAAAAAAACACAACATTGGTTGGCACAATTAAAAAAAAACAAGAGGGTATTACCACCATCGTTTGCTGTTACAAGAAACCGAATAATTAAATCAACGGTATTTGGGTATCAGAAACATGCAACAATAATGTCTTACGTACCCAAAAAAAATAAATGTGTTTTATTGATATCTACTATGCACCGGAATGGTATAATTTCAGAAAACAGGAATTCTTTACCGGAAATAATTGAATTTTATAACAGTACAAAGGGTTGCGTAGATACGACAGACCAGCTATGTGGCTCTTACAACGTTGCTAGAACTGCTAATAGATGGCCAATGGTGGTTTTTTCAGTATGCTGAATTTAGCCGGGATAAACGCGCGGATTGTTTTACTGTCAACCGAAAATCCTCCAATAAAATACAAAAGCCGAAAACTCTTTTTGAAAGAACTAGCATATAGTTTAATGCAGCCGCATATAGACAGACGCAGTCTTATTCAAGGCTTAAGCGAAACTCTACGATTTTCTTGTAGAAAATTTGCGAAATGCCAGATGGTCGGGCCACCACCAAAAAAAATCAAAGCTGGCAAACCTAGTCGATGCCAAATATGCCCAGTAAAAAAAGATCGTAAAACCGCACAGTGTGCGCAAATACTGAAGTTGAACCGGAGAATAATTAGTAGTCGAAATTGAACGGTAAATAATGTAAAAAAATATTCTAAACCGAAAAAAGCTACTAAACAATTATTTTTACCTACACTTTCAGCTTTCCAATGAATCTAATTTTATAATTTTCTGTGCAATAGAATGCCTACAAGAGTTATTTAAGCTACCTTATGTTTTTATTAGTTAAAATTTTTTAAAATGTGATATTATTTTTGTTTTTAATTTTTTTTTTTTTTACAAATGGATTTAAATGTAAAATTTTTGTATTTTTTATGTTGATTTAGTCCATTCTTGATAAAATAAAAGTCATCAATATTTTGATTTGTAGTTAGTTTTGCTTTCTTAGCTAATTTCAACTTGGGGTTAATTTTACCCAGCGTTAGTAACTAGGTAAGTTCAAATAGCGTTAGTAACGAAGGGTTAAATTTTTCAAATTCTTGAATTTTTTTATTTTATTTAGCTTTATTTCATGCTGTTATTCAGCTTAAAATATTCAAATTCTAATATTGTTCTAATTTTTAAAGTTTTCAAAATACTTAAAATTTTATAAATTTTTAAATTTCAAAAATTCTATTGTTCAAATTCTTTTATTTCAAAATTCTTAAATTCAAAAAATTCTTTTAATTTTTAAAAAATATCTCAAATTCTTTAATTTTTAAAATTCTCTAAATTCTTTGAATTCTTTGAATATTTTAAACTCTTGAAATTCTTCATGTTCTTATAAATCACTTCAAAATTCGTAAAACTCTCCGACTTTAATCAATTTTTAAATTATTTAAATAATTTAAATTTCTCAGATTCCCAAATTATTTAAATTAACTTCAAACTCTTTAAATTGTTTAGATTTTAAAATTCTTCAAATTTTTTAAATTTTTTAAATTTTTAAATTAAATTTGATATTTTTAGTTCTTTAAATTTCTCGAGCTGTTCACATTCTTTAATTTCTTTAAAATATCTAAATTTTTTAAAGTTTTTAACTTTAATTATTTAAATTGTTACAGTATTTGAATTCTTTAATTTTGAATTATTTAAATTTTTTCAGCTTTTAAATGTTTTGAATATTGTTTACATTTAATTTTTTTTTTAATTCTTCGAGGTTTTGGAAAATTTGCAAAATTTTTAGATATTAACTATAAATTCTGCAAACTCTTCATATTCTTTAAATTTTTAAAAGTGTTTAATTATGATTAAAATATTTTAAAAAAATTTAAATTCTCTAAACTTTCTAAATAATTTTAAGTCTTCTTTAAATATTTTAAATTATTTAAATCGTTTAAACGTTTAAAAATATTAGTTTTTTAAATTCTTTAGAGTCTTTGAATTCTTTACTTTAATTTCTTAATGATTTAAATTTTTTAATATGTTTTTTTACTACATAGACAATAGTTAAATTCTTTAACTATAAATTTAACAATTTTTATATTTGAAATATTTGAAATGCCTAAAACGCAAGAAAGCGTTTTGTACCAATTGTTTGTTCACATAAACCGTATTTGGTCGAGTTACTAATTAGGTTAGGAAAGTTACCACAGTTATATCTATCGCGCCACAACCAAAAGCAATGTTATTGCTGAATGTTAAAATACGCTTACCTGTATAATGTATCAACTGTACTAATAATCAAAATTACCGACATACCTAAAAATATAAGAAAAAAAAAAATAAAATTAAAATTTCGAAAATAATTTAATCATAATTATTCGTAACTATTAAATAAACAAAATTCAACCCAATCTCTTTCCTTAAACAAATCTTTTAAAACACCAAGCCACATTTTTTTTATAAATTATCACCATAGGTTAGCAACTTGGCAACATTTTCTTGAAAAGTCCAACTTTACAAGTAGGTCATATGATGAAGAATGTTATAAAGAAGCTTTAACCTCGTTTGTGAAATAAAGCTAACCAGCATGATTCTATCTACACCAATCGACCCATGTACTCTTTGAGGGCTCTTAGAATAGCGAATTACTGTATTATTTTAGTGCAGCCTAAATAAATGAGGTGTAAAAAATGAATAAAATCGAATATGATATCCAATACATTTACTTTACATTTATGTAACATAAATGAAATACGAAATATTATAGACTTAACTATAACCAGTAGTTTGATATCAAATTGAAGAAATTCTGGCATACAGTTACTTGCGCATTCAGGTCTTAAGCGTTCTATTGATGCGTTTATAAAATTTTGTACTGTTTGTAACATTGAGAATATCACAAGTTAGCAAATTCTATGACCACAACTTTCACGTATATTCAAGATTAGGTAATTTACTTACGCATTGTAATTGCAACGCAATTGGGTTTGGATTGTGTTAAATAAAAAGGGGGAAATTGTATGAACGTATTTTGTGTGTGTATTTTGTAATTGGAAAAAAAAAAAAACTGGGTATAGTACAATTAATCTTGAGAAAAATCGAGATCGTTTCTATTGCCGTTTTGTCAACTTTTAATTAGTATGGGTTTTGTTCTGAAGATAACAAAAAAATAAAATAATAACAATTAATTTTGATACCTCAATATCAGTTGTGGCTTAACAGTGGCAAAAGTAACTCGTCTATAATACGAGAAAAATAAAAATAAAATAATAAACGGTTTATACCAAGTGCAAATATTACGCTAGTTTTCCTGAACTATTATTGGATTAAAACTCAGTTCTAATTAAATTGTATCTAACTAAATCCAAGGTAAATAAATGAATCATTTATAAAAATTTATTTAGTCCCTAAAAGGTGTAAGATTTTAAAATATATTTTTTTGTAATTTTTCCTTGTGTGTAGAAAACCCGCGGCTATATTTAAAGCCACTTGTATGGATAGCGGTAAATCTCAAGAAAAACTGTAAGTTACACAAAATTTTACTACCTAAATACGTGATACCGCGGAATAAAAAAACGCGTGAATAAGACCACTGTTAGCGGGTTTTCTTGGCATTTTTATATTTTATATTTTACTTTTACGTAAAAAGTTTCGCCTTACCTAATTCTAAAACAAAAAAGATACATCGCATTAATTCATCAAAAATAAATACCAGAGATTAAATAATAAATTGTGATCAAAAATTTGGTAAACCGTACAATACGGGTAAATGCAAAATGGAAACCATCACGATCTTGCGAGTATATTCACATTCAAGAAAATGATAAACCGTATGGTCGGTTCATAAAACAATTTGTAAATTGTCGTTCAATTAATGTTAATTATTAATTACTAACACCTACTTACAAATTTTTTGTTTATATTTTTAATATATTTTCAATTTATTTACATATACATTATATTACATAATATACATCATATATACTTTAATGTAAAACAATCTTTACAATAAAAGCTCGTATTTGACAATTGCTTGTTATCGCTGAGATTGTACCATATATAAATTTTGTACTTTTTATATTTATTATTATCATTACTAGATTCTATTTATTTATTTATACATAAACATAGTTGCATCTATATTCATAGTTTTCTCGTTGCAAATACGCATACACAAATATTGTTTTAAAATTTCAAAAATTCAAAATTTTCAAAATAAATTATGTTTAAAGATAACGAATTCAAATCCATTTATTGTTGTTGTTTTTGAGGATAAAATTAATTTTCTCTTTTCTTTTCGAAAGTGTTGTGAGTGTTGTCATTATGCAGGATAATTGTGGAACTCAATGTTCATAGTGTATCAAGGCATTTCATAATGATTTGCTAAGTGTTAAAATGTGATGATCTAAGTGTTCGCGCTTCATTCTAAATTACGGGTAAACTCCTCTGTTTTGGAGTAACATATATTATAGGTTAGGGAAGGGAAAAGAAGGTGATCATTAACATCTGATCACCACCAACTGTGATATCTCAAATAACATTTAATTTTTTTTATTTTCAATTACTGTGCTTCTCAACGGTGTTTTCATCCAAGTTGTTTATATTTTAATTATACTAAAATAAATTTTACTGCCCTAATCAACTGTAAAGTTGTAATTTACCTATTTTTTAGAAATGAGCAGCATTTTCAAGCTCTGAATGGATGGTGGAAAAAACCCCCCCACAGACTGGGACCTAGCCAGATAATGTGCTGCCCCACCAATAAAATCCATAAAGAGATTCTGTTAACAAGATGACACGCGGTTTGGAGCTGAATTTAATTCAAATTACCAAACCGTGTGCCTGACCGTTACATGTTATGTAAAAATATTTTGAAGGTCTAACGTTGTAAAGCGAATTCGTGCGATGCAAGAAGAAGCAATTGCTGTGTAAATCCTCCCGCCCCCCCCCCCCCTCAAAATAGTATTAATTTTGGTGGATAATAACTTAGCCATGCCCAAAAGAATCAAGTTAAATTAAGTGTGGAAGAAATTATCGATAAAAGATTGTAAAGTACGAAATGACATTTGGAGACATTGAATAAAATTGGATGGATTCTGATATTAATAGTAACGTAAAATTGAAAATTTTACTAAGTTAAAATTTCGCCAAAATTCAGCTACACTCAAACGTCCGATGGAGAAAATTAGATCCATAAATAATGAAGAATGTTTAGAGGAAGCACCACATACCACGTTTTTGAAAGAGAGGCTCTTTCATTACTCGACCATCATATCAAACATACTTAAAATACAACAGTTTTCGATTTGAGGTTCTTTTTTAAATAATAAACTTTTCAGATCTTAGGAAAGAGTTGAATGGATGTCTATAAGAAATCGGCTTTTGTATAGATTTTTTGAAATTTATGGATTATTTTCGATAAAAGGGTTATTGAGAACATTGGCACTTTTTACAAAATATATATCATAAGTTTTATTTTATTCTTGAAATTTTGTTAGAAAATGAATTTGCCGTTGACCAATTTAGTGAATGAAACAGAGAATAAAAGTTGGTCTCGTATAAACAAACAGACAAAAAAAAAATCCCAAAATTGGATTTTTCCAGTTTGGAGCAGCACAATTATGTAAAATAATTAAAATTCTGCGGATATCCTCATTAAAAATAAATTTTATTGTATTCTAAAGTAATTATAATTACAGCATACAGTATTTTATATAATTTATCTACCGTGTGCATTATCTCTAATTAATTCAGCTATCCTACGCATTTTATATATACGCTAGTAATTGTATTTTCGGTTTTAGGAGTTATGTCTGTGGCATACACCAGAACACGAACAAAATATAAATTGTGTAAAGTCTGGAATATATTTTAAATTAAAATCAAAAATAATTTTAATTCAATAGACAATAATACAATAGAAATTGGCAAAAAGATGAGGGATTATCGTTATAGTGTAGTATGTGTGTACATAGACTGTACCGCATATTAAAATTGCGGTTAATTAAATGAGATAATGACTGAATTTATATTGTTGCCATTGTTCATAGAACATGCATGAATGGAAAATTATTCAACTTTTGGTTCGAGTTATATTTGCATGGTGGAAAGGCTCATGTATCGATCGATTCAAAATATTATGACAATTAACTTTAAACCCAATCTTTTAAACAAATCTCGCGCATTAAAATGTAATTAAACTTTTTAAATAAAGGAACCAAATTAAATTTTGTGGTAATTCATTATTATAAAAATAAAAAATAGGATAGGAGTCAGGTGCTTTGTGTAATTTTCAGATAATTTATTTTGTGTTATGTAAACTTTTTTTGGTTGCACACATACTCTGTACTCAAAAAAATAAAATCCACATAAAATATTCATTTAAGGATTATGATTGTCTTTTCAAAATATAAGTAAAACGATTACGTACTGTTTGTATGGAAATATGTACAATATATAAGACATTTTAACGTTGTAACTGAACGAAACAAAGAAAAATTATTTAAGTCGCGAATGATTTATTTTTCAATTTTTTCTAAAGTTTGGTGCTTGCGTTAGATATGGGGGTGTATTTTCGTATCCTTATGAACATAAATTTCAGAGTTGGGTATAGTACGTATAGAGTTACATTTTTACTCTTCGTTCTTTGTGAACATCTCAAGAGATTTAAATTCGTGTATATTTTTCAAAGTCTTAAACATACATAGTTCCATATATTTATATAGAGACGAATTCACGAAAATAATGGTTGATTATATTCAATTTGACTTATGTCAAAAGTTTAGAATATGATAATGATAACTTTATGGTAAACTCTGAAAACAAAAAATATTTATTATTAGTTGATTTAAATGTGAAATTAAATTAGGTTTGGCATATTTTCCACCCTGGATTAAATAATAGTGTCATTATTGTTGAAATGGAGATCTCTAATTCAGATAAGTAATAAACTCCATTCCAGTAAAATCGCATAAATATTAAAATTTAACTTTTCATGGAATTTTAAAATTAACAAATTTATGTTGATGAAGTTGATTTAATAATGAAAGCTACTCTCCTCAGCGACTTGGCTGAATAAATTTGCCGTAATTAAGTGTATACTGGAATATGTAGGTGGTCCGTAATTAAGTGAACGATCAAAACATGTCTCCACGTTCGTGTTCCTTGGCATTTCTCAGTCCGGTGTGATTTTTGGTAGAGTGTAGTCACGTACAATTTGTATAGTAGGCTAATATAATATTCAAAGAGCATTTCGACTTTTTGACACGAGCAGTGGACACACAATAATTATTTTACATCAAATTTATTCTACTGTTGCTTGTTGATTGTGCCGCAATACATTTGTCGAACAATACTGTCTGCCTTGTGGTTATCATCACCAAATCAACCGTTCCATTAATCGAGATACGGCGATTTCACCACATAGATGAACTACTGCGACTATAACATAGCTTCAGTAGGTAGAGCGTCCACAGTGCAACATTCCACTGTGTGTGTACTTCACAGTAACACATTTCACAGCGAAACTTTCTTTAGTGGAATATTTCATAGACATTATTTAGTTTCCGTAGCCATAGAATACAGAAATATTCCATAGAAAAATGAAATGGGATTTTATACAGAAAAATTGAATTTCCACAGAAAAATGGAATTCATTTTCCTGAACGAATATAATAGTTTATGCAATAAAAAACAGAATACATACTTTATTGCATGCTAAACAATCGGCCACCAATCACCGCAGAGTCATGAAGTCACACAACGGTAAAAAATGGAGAAATCAAAGTCAGTGATTCAAGCACTGTGGACAAGCCTAAAACCGTATCTTACAGACTGCGCCGATAGCAATAGTACATAAATGTAATCAGTTCTAACGATAAAACTTTTCCGTGTCGAGCACTTTTAGATTCAGGGTCCCAGGTTTCTTTTATTACAGAATCGTGTTCAGATGTTAAACATTAAACGAAAAAATGCACGAGTCTCTGTATCAGGATTGGGAAACGCAGTAGCGGAAATTACCAACGGAGTAGCGGATATCAAAATTCAAACAATGGATAGCGTACAATCGCATATTAAACTGGAGGCATTGGTTCTGTAAAGGATAATGGCAAATATACCGGCATACACTATAGATTGAATCTACATGGAATAATACTTGCAGATCCTGAGTATGTTACGCCAAACAAAATCGACATACTCACTGAGGTCGAACAATTGAAAAATCAGGCAAACAAGATTGTCTTACATAAGGCTGTGTTCAGGTGGGTCGTTGCGTGTCAAATTTCAAGATAGAACCCAATTGTTGATATTCAAGCTTATTGGCCCAGAAAATCAGATAACGCTGCAGATAACTTCGATAAAACATTAAGAAGGTTTTGGTAGCTTGAGGAAATTTTGTGAGAATCACTTCAAAGCAAACACAAATTACGCAGAAGATGGCAAATATATAGTGAGATTGCCCTTCAAGGAGAACAGAGAAGAACAACTTTGGAGTCTACCTGCCACATCATGGAGTATGAAAGCAATCCAGCAATTCGACATCGTTCATTGACCTTTATTTGAAAATTTCCGGCCGGATCAACAGCATGTGCGATTGCGTGAAGCTGCAATGTGATTTGGACCGATTTTGTTAGTTGATCAATTAGTAATAGACTGGGTCTCAAGTTCTCAACGTGAAGTGTAAGACTCTTTCATTTTATCGTACCCGGTCACCCCTGTTCCATCAATATCATCTGTATAATCCGATCTGGGTGTAATTGTTTCAGCCGATACCACCTTTACCAGATATATTAACACCATTATACCTAAAGCAAACATTATGTTGGGCTTCATACAAGCATACATTAAGCTGAACTGTAACGACTTTACCGACCCGATTACCCTAACATCACTGTACGTTTCTTTTGTTTGTTCTATTTTAGAATATACATCGCCGGAATAAGGTAGCCTTCTTATCACTGTCGTCAGTCGGACAGAATAGAGAATGTTCAGAAGCAGTTCATTTTCAACGCACTTCGATGTCTACCATCTGCACCGTCTGTTGAATATATTCTTCCTCCTTACCAAGATCGCTGTAACCTGTTGAACCTGCACCTGAACCTGGTTAGATTGTTGACGTATTGTATCATCGGCATTTTTCATTCGCGATTTTTTCAGTGCTCATATTAATTGTACTGAGCTGCTGAACTCTTTAAATCTTTACGCTCCAGTACGTCAAATGCGTCCACGCGATGGACTGTTACTCACAACATCTGAAAAACTACGTCGTAAAGTTTTACACGTGACTATAACCGAAAATCTAAATCTGATTGAAGAAGTAGTGGAAAGAGTTTTGTCATTATAATAAATTAATAAGAATAATTGTCTAAGTTAACAGATTTGCCAAGAATTGCCATACACCAAAGCAAACCAGGCTTTGTTTTTGGAGAAGAGATAAATCAGTTGACGATTTAATTTATCAGCGAAAACCAAGCTAAAACGTTAAATTCATTGCTAAATAGATAAAAATGGTGTCTTGCGTATACGAGAAAGGCTGTCCAAATCACCAAATCACAAGCCACTAACGATGTCACACATCCCGTGATATTGCCGTATGATTCCATAATATCGTCACGAATAGTAGAAAAAGCGCACTGGGAGCGCAAATATGCTCGAGCATCATTATTGTTAGTAACTTGAGGCAAAGGTTTGGGATATTGGGAATCAAGCAAATGATTCGCAATTATGTTTAAGTATGTATTATGCACCAACATAAAAGCTAAACCGAAAGTTCAGATCAATATCTTAGCAGGTCTATTAGCAGCAAGGGCTGAATTCATTAGGCCTTTCCTTAAGATTGGAGTTGACTTTGTAGGGCAAATATCAATAACTAAAGTACGTGGACAAAAAACCTACAAGTCATTTATTTGCCTCAGCATTAAGGAGGTCTACATTGAAATAGTTGGAGATTTGAGTAGCGAATTATCTCTAGCTGCTTTGATGCGATTTGTTTCGAGAAGAGGTTTGTGTACTGATATTGTTTCGGACAATGCCACTAATTTTGTGGGTGCCGACAAACTTCTCACACAAAACTTTACCAAATTATTAAGCAATCTAACAATTGTTCTCTATTCTTTACGTGGCAATTAATCCTCCAAGCGCTTATAGCTTTGGCGGACTTTGGAAACGTGCAATGCTGGAGAAAATATCAACGCTGTTAGTGGGGATTGAAGCAATTCCTAACTCAAGGCCATTGTGCGTGTTCTTCGGATGATTTAGACGTTCTAATAGATATCGTGATCGGCCACCGAAATGCGAAAATTCCAAAGGACAACGTTTCAATGGTACAGCCGAACTTCAACATAAGCACAACAATTTCACAAGCGATGGCACCTATAATATAGGGATATCGTTGTCATCAAAAAAGATAACATATAGTAAACCCATTGAAAATTAGGAAAGATTGAGACACCGCGACCAGAACTTGAATCATGACATGGCAACCTGATAAACTTCTACAAATCAACACGTTTGCCTCCAAGCATTTGTAATTTCCAAAGAAGGACAAGAGCAACTCTTGGAAGTATAACCGGCAGTAATTTGAACAAAAGGTTACATTTCAAAGGCTGATAATCTCTTTGCTTAAATTTGGAGAAACGGAATATGCTAGGCTTTATTCAGAGATTTAAAATTGTATGTTATATTATATTACTTTTGATTTTTCAAGACAAATTCAGCTAGGAAGCAGGGAAATAAAAAAAATATGATGAATTTCTTTGCACTGGAAACGAGGCAATGCCCTTTATTCCGACATCACATATTCATGTTCTATTATGTTATTTGCTCGCTTCCTATTAGAATTTACATTCGAAAATCAAAAATAACATAAAACTTTAAATCCCGGGGTACGGCCTAATATTTATATATTCACTAAAAAGCACTTAAATGAGTAAATAAATTTTCAGAAAACCGCAGAAATATCTTTTTCATAAACTTTCATCCGCTTTGATATTTAACCTGTGAGGATATGTAGCTGCTTTCCGGTCGACTAACCGGAATTTCCTGCTAGTAGTACAATTTTTGTCTTTGCTATGTACAACTGGATATAACCTAAAATTATTTTTTGAATATTATCAGTCAAAAAATTATAATTTTCTTTGATTTTAAGTCGATACATACAAGACGTGTTTTTTATTGTGAATTTTTTTAAACAGTTTTAGTGATTATTAAAAATAAAACTATTTCTCTTTGATTAAATAATCTAAACGGTTAAAATTAATAAATTTCTTAAGCAAAATATGACTGGTTTCTACACTTATCCGCTTATTGAAACTACGTATTGCCCACCTTTATATCATTCAATTCGGGCCATAAAAAGGAGCAATTATGCCAGAATGTCTTCCTAAATTTAAACAAACGGATTGAAATGAGCCGATGAAGCCGTGGTGAACCAGCCGAAACAAAGAAATCAAAATCATTCCAACGCAATAATTTTTTATTTACTATTCACAATGGTGAATAGGTAGTCGCTTATAGACATAAGGGTTAAAGAAATACATTGACTGCTCAATTCAAATAATTCTTTTATTCGCCTTTTAACGCAAATTGTCTGACATAGTGGACGATTTTCAAAATAGAGCTTGAGGTAGAGGTGGAGAACTATCGTTAGAGCGTTAGTTTGCACTATCGATAGTTTCCAATAGTACTATCGGAAACTATCGATAGCTATCGATAGTTTTCGATAGTTTAGCCCTAATCAGCATTGGTTTTGATGAAATTCAGCATGCACGATGGAAATGGGATTCTAAAATGATATTTGGATGAAGTTCTGGAATATGGCCATTTAGGAGGGAACTTGGCCATTTCTTTTCCGAAATCGGATTCTAAAATGATTTTTGGATGAAGTTCTGAAATATGGCCATTTAGGAAGGAACTTGGTCATTTCTTATCTGATTTTGATGAAATTCACCATGTACAATGGAAATGGGATTGTAAAATGATTTTTAGATGAAGTTCTGGAATGTGGCTAATTAGAAAGAAACTTGCCCATTTCCTAATCGATTATGATGAAGTTAGACATGCATACTAATCACACCATCTACACTCAAGACTAATTTACACTTTTTCCAAAATTTCTTTGGATCTATTAATTGGTTTCAGACGAATTAATTTAGAAAAATTATTTTATATCCACTTTTTTTAGCCATTGTTTTGTTCAATTGTTTTGGGCGAGTTGATTTATATGAATATATGTAATCGCTCTAGATGAGTTGATTTTAGATAAATTGATTTTAGACGAATTGTTTTTAGACAAATTGTTTTTAGTTAAATTACTTTAGACGAATTGTTTTTAGTTAAACTGTTTTAGATAAACTGTTTTAAACGAATTGGTTTAGACGAATTATTTTTAGATGAATTGTTTTTAGGTAAATTGTTTTTAGGCAAATTGTGTTTAGGTAAATTGTTTTTAGATAAATTGATTTTAGGTAAATTGCTTCAGTCAAATTGTTTTAGATAAATTGTTTTAGACCAAAAGTCCGCGAATCGATATAAATATGTGTAAACAATTACGTCACACCTTTGTTTTCACCCGAATCTATGCCAAAAAATGAATTGGACATTTTTTTGGCTCTCTATCAATTTTTTTTTTCAAAGTCAAAAAGTAGGTGTGGCCATTAGAAAGTTTTTTTATTGGCTCTTCAGATTGGAAAAACTAGACGTGATATTTACCAAGTTTTTTATTGGCTTTTTGCAAGATCGGAAAAAAGGAGGCGTGGTCTTCGTCATTTAAAGAAGTCACTTGAATTTTTTTTGGCTCAGAAAACGAGCATATCACACCCACTTTTACCCTGAATGTATGATATAAATATATGTATATTATCGATTACTACTACTCGGAAGTAGGTCAAAAAAACCGGAGTCAATGACATCTAAGTAGGTCACCTGAATTAGCCCGACTACTACCAGAGCCTACTATAAATAAGAACCAAGTTTCCTTGTTTTTGCATCATACCCATGGCCTTCAGATCATTTGCAATCGCTTGTTGAGTTACTCCCAAAGTTACAAACTTTACTGGCCTCCCTTCGGGTTCTTTGTCACTGGTGTCAAAATGGTCACTTTTAAAACGCTGGAACCTGTACTCACATGTTTTTATGGATGGAGCATGTTCCCCATGTACTTCACACAGCAATCGATGTCCATCAGCTTTACTTTTCTTCAAGTTGTGTTTTGTTGGCACAAAGGTTGACATGCTTAGAGCACAAAAAAAATATATTGTTTACACTTCAGCGGAATGACAAATACTTATTTTTAGCTGATGGTTCGATGCGATTTAATGCTAGTTATGCCATATTTTGTAAATCCCTCAAAACTTATTTGCACCTCCAATATATTCAAGATTTCTTTTAATATTATTTTAATTCGTCGGAATTGTGTGTATACATAGAGTTTTATATTTAAACACAATATATTACAAATTTTTTTAGTCAATATACAAAATTCTGGTGAACACAATTCTAAGAAGTCCAATAAAATAATCTGGCAATTTATTACCTTAAAAGAGAATCTTCTTCTTCCTAAAATAATTTTACACCATTATCCAATATCAAATTCAGAAGGTTGACTGAAATTTAAACGAAGTTAGATCAATCAAAGCAAAATCAATTGACCTTTATCAAAGCGAAAATATATTGTATCAAAAATAAAGTTACCCTAAGAAATTATTTTCGTTCTTACCTAATCCACCTGATTGACCGTAACTCAAAAATCGTAATAAACTTCCCAAAAATAATGTTTCATGTTCGTTATTAAATTTAAATCATGAAAGAAAGAAATAAAAAAAAATCGAAAAACTAAATTAAATTAAATCAAATCACAATAAATTTTCCCTCTCATGCAATCTCCCTGCAAACTTTCCAAAACTAAAAACAACAACCATCGTAGTTTTTTTTCCTTATATACCATTCTTCCTTTGATGGATTGAATTTCACTTTTTGTAGTTTATAATTAGTTTTGGCATGAAAACCGGAAAAAAAGTTGCATTTTATGGAAAAAGTTGTGATTTTCAATTTTCCCCGCGTGTCTTACAAAAACAGTTTTTTTTGTTCTCAGTAAATTCAATTTATTTTATTAAAGATTATCAATCAATTAGGTTCAATGTTTAACCGAAAGGACAGGGAACGGTGGAGGGAGTGGTACACTTTCAATCACCGTGCAACTTAAGATCAATCAAAGTTTTTGCAATGCTATTACGAAAATTGAATTTAATTCGCTGAAAATCAATTTGTTATTCGAACCGACGGTCACGGTATGAAAGGTATTTTTGACTTTATACTCATATAGTTCAGCATGTTATGGCAACATATTTTTGGCAGTCATTTCTGTACATCCATAATCATTAATTTTACGGTTATATCATTTTCCCCTTCCACGATAGACGAACAGTCGTCTTCTTCTTAATAACAATAATAATTTAATTTTTTTTTGTTTCCTTTTAAGGATGAGATCCATTACACCTGGTGTCTAATAGTATTTTTTCGGTGTACAGTCTTAATCATACCGGAATTAACAGCGCAGCACCAAACAAAAAAAAATTACGAAAATATATTCAATTGATCTAATGGCCTTTTTACACGGTACGTTAGGTATTTTTTTTTTTGCTTGTTGTGTTATTCTTAATGGAAGGTGTTGTTTTAAGATGAGGAAGACGATGAAGTAGAAAACCGAAATAAATTAATCCAAGATGATGTTTGAAAAACTTTGGTAATATATTAGAATATATTAAATTTTGAAGAGAGGTATTTGCACATATTACATGCGCCATGATTTTCCAAATATTTATGTATATGCGGTCAGCAGACTTATCAGTATAGTTAGGGTTGAGCTGGGGTGGTGAAACGCAGAAATAATAAATTGATTGTTTTTTGTTTTTGGTTTTCTGCGTAAATTTATTTCTGGACATTGGTTAAAATATAGGAATTTTCGGTATATGCAGCACACGCACCTGTTTGGTTTGCAAATGGATTGGTTTAAATTGAATTTTAATGGAGATGAATTTATCGCTATTATATAATGTGAATGACCTATCAGTATAGAAAATTTATTTGCAGAATTTATATATAGAGGATAACAATATATTTTGATCTGAAGTCAGCCAACATGAACATATATTTTTTTTAAATTAAAAAATTAAGAAATTAATATGAACATACACAGAGCCATTTTGGATTAATGAAACTTGTTTAGTTTTCAGTTCAAATTTTTAATTTATTTATTTTTATAGCGGAATATACCAAGTAATGTTCCAAAAATCTAATTACAATTTACCACACCAGTCCGTTACCAATTAGTCTAGTTAAGGAGAGGGAAAATACCAAATTCCTTTACGTGTTGTCAATCAAACAATATTCTCGTGGATAGTCTTCACAGGTTAAATTATGGTGAAAGTTTATGAATGAAAAAAATATTTCTGCGGTTTTCTGAAAATTTATTAACTCATTTAATTAATTGCTTTTTAGTAAATACAAGTATAATAGGCCGGACTCCGGGATTTAAAATTTGATGTTATGTTATTTTATAGTCATTGCCTGGAGGTTATTATTAACGATTGTAGCAAGGCCTTATAAACTGGTTTAGCCGGGACTCAAACTATTATAGTCAAGACAAGTAAGCGAATGTACATCGTTTAAATGTTACATAGGACAAAGGATTTATGCGGTTGCGTTTTAAAGTTGCAGTGCCGTTTTTACTTGATACTTGGTCAATATTTAGCATCTCAGTAACATAGCCACATTTTCGGTAAGAAACTTACTAACTGTAGGGTGTCTCGTTCGCACATATACCGATTGAATATTTATTTCCCAAACTGCCGATTAATCTTTCGGATATGGAAAGAGAATTACGTATGATTATTCCCTTTGTCAGCACTCTGTGGTGCGTATTCATTCCGGTGACATCATCAAGAAAATACAGTGCGTCTGTATTCGAAACGGTTGATGGGAAAGCGAGTATTATTATTATATCTAAATTTATCCATAAACAATACTCGATTTGAATATTCATATTACAGATTCAATAGAAGTGTACACAATCCCAGTTGATGGTAAACAAAAAAGTTCAGTACCGTTTTACATCAACTATATCTCAAGGATCCTCAACAATCATACTCAATTGGACAATTACGGTTGGAGATAGTCGAATTTATACAAAATGGCTGTAACTTCTGGGGACGCGCAGAATGTTTATCCGCAGCAGCCAATTTGAGAAACTAATTTCTCTCCGAACAATTGAAATTTCCTCCAGGAAATTAATTTAATATACACCCGGTCGCACTATCACAGCCTTATGTCATAACAAAAAGCATTGCCTGTATCGCAGAATCCCTACCCGATGGGCATCACCAAAAATGTACATCGCAACATTACACCTACTAGCAATCCATTTATCCTCATAGAGGAAACAATACCGGTCCTCAACCTACAATACACATCCCAAGATTTTCTCTTCCTTCTGCTTTGGCACGTGGAATGCACGTGGAATAAATAACAGACAAAAACGGGATCAATAGACCAAATTTTATATGAAAATCAAGTTGATACCTGTTCAGGAAACAAACATATGGGCACAGGGGCATGTCCAACCAGAAATTACACCTGGTACCACGCCAATCAATCGCACGCTACAAACAGAGGAGTGTCTATATTAATCAGCAAAGTACAACTTTACACGTCACAAAAACAAAAATTACTTTGGAGCCATCATTACTCTCACTGGAGAAATTCCCACACTTGGATATATCCACTTCATCTCAGTGTATATATGTACCATCACAAACAATCCTGTATTATCGTCGGCTAGCTGCGAAAATATTTTCAACATTGCACTCCATAATTAACCGCATTTCTAAATCGCGCGATCTAGTTCTGTTCGGTGATTTAAATGCCCATATTGGATCGAAAGTCACTAAGCAGGGAAAAACATTGGCTCCAATTTGATCCATGACACTTCCAACAAGAATGGAGTCGCCTTAGAGCTGCTAACCCAATTGGCACAGTTACATATTCATTCCACCAGCGGTCGGCGAAGAAGGGCGATCACCTGGACAAATGGTCGATCCTACTCGCAAGAGGAACACATTCTAACCCGAAACCACAACCAGAAAATGTATGGCAAATCCATCAAAGATGACTTTCTCCATCAAGAAATAAGTGATCACCGTTTATTATGGATTGACCGCATCAAACGTCGTTCAACCACACCATAATCCATACCAAAATTATCGCCAGCAACATATAACTTCAGTTCCTTAAATTTGTCCTTACTAAAAGTTGATAAAATCCGGAATGAGTATCAAACAATGTTAACGAGCACTTACGAGGAAGCTCTCGCCGAAGACAAAACCACTAACTAGTTGCAGCTGATTGTGGAAAGCATTAAAATTACAGCTCACTCCCTAACATCAAGAGCTGATCCCCTGACCCCCAAGCGTCGGCGAGCATTGCCACGGTATAAAAGTGGTCTACATTATAAAAAATTCCATCCCAAAGACCTGATCACCCAAACAAACTTGAAAAACAGCCGGGTAAACTTAAATAATACTGTTTGAAGTCGCAATGCTCAACCTCTCACGCCATAACCCATCTGATCGACTGCGCAAAACGTACTCAGTTTTAAACCATTCAAGAGAGGCAACAGTACATCGAGTAACTACATTCCAGTTTCCTCCTGGCTAAACGAATTAGTAAAATCTGAATTAGTAAAATCCCAGCGAACGATTATTTCCCACTGCGGTCGCTGACATCAAATTCACCTTTAACCAAACTCGGTCCGGGACCGCTTCCGGCATAGATGGAATCCCAATCGAGCTACTAAAAAGTCCTCCAGATAAGTTGATTCAAGCAATACAAAAAATAATGGAAAAATCCTGGATAAGTAATGATCTTCCTCCAGAGTAGATGGAAACCCTTCAGATTCCAATATCCAAAATACTACCATGTTTACCATACGTCCCGTTCTGGACGAAGAATGGCGGGCTGGTCATCGAGTGTGTATCCCCTCCCTCGATCTAGCAAAAGCATTTGTTACCGTAAACTTAAATGTGATCGCTGAATGTTTACAACAATATGCACCTCATTACTTAATAAACCGAATAATTAAAACATGCTTTTGAGAGCGCACTTCAAATAAGTGGTTCAACGTGACCACATCCACAATCAATAAAAATAAAGGAGTGAAGCAAAGGTGTCCAATCTCACCACGGTTATTCAATTTCATACTCAATGAAGTATTAATGCCGGTTTCTGATCAGTTTCCAGAATTAAAATTGGAACAGCGTGAGAACCTACAATTACCACTAATTCTCGCGAATGCCGATGATATCGTCCTCATATCACGTAACATCAATAGTCTCGAACACATTCTCAAAGAATTAATTGAGAACATGGAAATTGCCGGATTAAAAATCAATCCACAAAAATGTACAGTACTCATCAGAGACCCCTATTGCGCATCCGACTCCACCGCCAGTTCAGATCTAGCAGAGATCATGTTCCGCCATGTCAACACAATACAATATCTAGGTACCCAATTGACCTCGGAACACAATCGACCCCTCACCATACGGACCAGATACTAATTGCGTAGAAAAAGAACTCAAGGAAACCTATGTGTAACATTTCCACAAATGCTAAAATATTTGATTCTTCCTTGGTATTATCTCAATCCCCACGCCAAAAAGTAATTGATCGGGTGCGTGAACTACCTATCCTATACCGACCCTAAACTTATGCGGATACTTTATTCCCAGCAAATCAAAGTTTAGGCTGGCGTTGAGAAATGCCGTATAACCTGTTAGAATTGTCAATACATTATCAAAGAAGAGCTTGTTTGAGTAGAGGCAAAATGCTATATCTCAATTTGCACCACAAATACCAAGAATAAATGCTGCTTATCCTACTCTTCTGCTGCATCTCTTTATTGGATAAGATTGTGTACCTTTATTGGTATGAAAACAAGTAGATCATTTATCTATTCTTTATATTCTTTCATAATATCCGCCCATTTCCTTATCTCAAACGATTGATGTTCATTAGATATGGTTTGCTTCTAAATTAACTCAACCCCTCACAACAATTACGCTCCTTGGAGGTGAATTCGAAATCAAATTTGCACACAATGGAGTGGGTTAAAATTTCTCAATTAGAACCTTTACAAAGGTACCCCCAACTTGGAACCAACGTAATCTCAAAACGAGAACCTGAACACAATCTATACAGCGAATATTTCAGTTGAAATCGAAATGAGAACAAATTAAATTTTCTTTCCCACTATACCATAGTTCCAGTGAGCAAAGGATTCCAAATTGCAAAAAAGAATCCCTTGTCGTTCAAGGATAGAGACTTTATATTTATTATTCTGTGGCGGGCAAGAGCTGAAGAAGGTGCTGATGATTGATAATAATAAATCTAGATTAAGAAGGGAAAGCCGTAGTGAAATTGATGACAAATGCCAATTTTTTTTCTTTAAATTTATGGTTCTAAATATAAATTTAGATACTATTTTGTTGCAAAAACTTTTATTTTTTATAACCAAATTTTAATTTTGGAAGGTATGTATTTCCATAAAAGCTTTAGTTTGAAATTTATTATTACAAATAGTTCAGCCACATAAAAAGTTCCAAATTGGAAATTTTGTTTACGAAGCACTACTTTATTTTTTATTATTCAACCAATAACCTTCTTTAGATGGTAAACGTCCAAATTAAGTGTCGAATAAAATAAACTTTACTACTTACTTCGCCTTTCTCTCCCTTTACACAAACATTATAACAGTAAGCACTACTTAACGAAAGTAAATAGATCTAAAAAATCATAAACCAATGTGGAGTTGAAAATTTGTCCCTACCTGATGATTTTATACTTAAAATTTTCAATAATGCGAAATTTATGATCAAATAAAAATAAAACTTTATATCTCTCTTCCGGACATGTACCTAAATAATCCTAGTATAGGAAATTTCCTTAAAAAATACCACTTCAGAACGAGAAGGTGTTTTAACGGTCGTACATGTTATTTAATATTTGCATAAATGTATAGGAGATAGTAACACTTTTTTATTTTATTTATAGGGTGGATTTACATATATAAATTTGCATTTAATTCGTAAAACTATGATTTTGTATTTATCTTCTGAATTCAGTACACAGATAGAAAATAGTCGATAAAAAAATTTATTTAATAATTTTTTTTTACGTAGTAATTTCCGCTGACCACATATTGAATTAAATTTAATTTAAAATTGAAAAAAAAAGTTACAAAAAATCGTATTTAATATAAACATGGATTCGTTCGGTTCGCCCTTATGCGTTTACATATAAATGAGTTTTGTTATAAATTTTTCCGATTTTTCATTAAAGCTTTAAAGTACTGTAGAACATATGTAGATATATACGTTTCTACCTTTGACTGGTGGATGCCACGGATCAGTTACACGTACGAGAAAAAAAACAGTCGTATCGAGTACATATCGAAAGAAATGTGTACCGAGGGGGTATAACATAACAACATTTTTTTTTGCTAAACATAATACATGAACATGAGAGGATACATGAACACATAAAAAAATCAATTTCAATTTAACATACACAGAAAGGACCAGATGCGTTTTAGTCGTTTTATAGATATACATTTAGCATTTTTGTTGTTGTCTCATACAGTCGAATGTATGCATCGGAGGTACAGCGTTTTTCTTTTTTTGTAAATCTAAATTATTTCCATTTTACGAATTTTATTGAAAAGTTTATAGATTTTAAATAAACGAAATATAAAACAACAAACACGGTGTGGAGTACCTACATGGCTGTGTTTACCGTTTATTTCAACGGCTTTTTAGCGTACATGTTCGATTAATTGAAGGGTAAACACAAAACATTTACAATGATTTTATTTTAAAGTATGTTGTCTGAAACTCAAAGAGTGTTATTCTAGTATCGGTAGAAGTGGCGAGTTCATTTTAGATGGTGCTTGATCCAAAAATTTACATTGTTTGAATCAAATTTTGGGGTAATTCAATTTCCCAGATCTAAATTTACAGAGGAACTTAGGTAATTGAAAAATTAAAACGTTAATGTTGACTTTCTTTATTAAGAAGCTTCGTTTGAAGAAGGCAGTTCATTCAAGGTTTAGGTTTAAAAAAAACAAAACCAATCGTCTGCAACTCTTTTCAAAAATCAAAAATTTAAGCTTTCGAGTTCAAATTTTTAATCTGTGCTTTAGGCCTACATAAATTAAAAAACAAAATTCTTAATTTCGTCAATGTGATTTAAAAGCAAAAAGATCTTAAGCTAGGTACCAAGTCCAATTAAACATTACGCTTCGACTCCACTTGACTTTACGTTTAACTTACTTACCTGTTTTTTAAGACCCGCTTGATCAACATATTTTAGCCTTTAGGCTTCGATATTAATTTTTGAATTATTCAGTTTTCAGCTTCCTGTTTATTCACGTAAAGTTGAATTTTATTTTGACTTGTAATTTAAATTTCCCTTGAATTATACCCTTTTGAGTTTAGTCATAGCCTCAATTTTAAGCTAATTGCATGGTTTATTACATAGAGTATCGGAATGAAGTCGATTAGGATCTATTAGGGTTTTTTTCCCAGTTCCACCATTTCTTCATATTATTTTCTGCTTAACACGAAATTTTGAAAACACGAAATATTTTGTTGTTATCTTCGATTTCGTGTTATCCGATTTCTACTACATTCGAGAGCAATTGAAAATCCACCAAAAATGATTACAATTTCCAGAAATTTCTAAGGGCTTAAATTATGACACAATTAACAATTTAAAATATTGATTGATTGTTTGATCAAAATGTATGAACAAGCCTAAGCAAGACTGGCGAATGACACCGAGACATCATGTCGAGTCAAAAATATACTAGACATTTACAGGCACTCAATGTTGTATCAAATGAAAAATTATCAGAAATATTCATTTTCGGCTATATACATACATACTTATATACCTTTAAATTCAGAATCATTTTCATTTAGAAATTTAAACTTTATTAAACTTGCCCCAACCAACAATGTTATGAACAAACTATTTGAATCCAAAAACTCTTGGATGATTAAAAAAATAAATTCTAAATTTTTGAATCTGAAATTTCAAATTTCAAACTCTAAACTCCAAATGTAAAATTTCAAATTTCCAATGCCAAATTCCAAATTTCAAAATTTCAAAATCCCAATCGAATTCCACATTTCAAAATTCAAATCACAAATTTATTCCAAATTTCAAATTCCAAATTTCAAATTTGAAATTTCAAACTTCAAATTCCAAATTTCAAATTTCAGATTTCAAATTTAAATGTCAAATTGTAAATTTCAAATTTCAGATTCTAAATTTTAAATTTCAAATCTTAAATTCCAAACTTTTAACTTCAAACCAAAATTTCAAAGTATAAATTGCAAATTTCAAATCCCAAATTCTAAACCTCAAATTCCAAATTTCAAACTTCAAATTTTAAATTCCAAATTTAAAATTACAAATTATAAATTTAAAATTTCAAATTCAAAATTCAAAATTTTTAATCTTAAGTTTTAAATTTCAAATTCCAAATTTTAAATTTTAGTTATAAAAAGCAAAAATCAATCAAATTCCAAAATAATTCCAAATCCCAAATTCCACAAATAAAACTTCAAATTCTAAATTCTAAATTTCAAATTTTAAATTCCAAATTTCAAATCTCAAATTCCAAATTTCAAATTCCGAATCCCAAATCACAAATTTCAAAATCCAAAATTTCATATTCCAAATTTCAAATTAATTCCAAACATAAAATTCTAAATTTCAAACTCCATTAAATTTCAAATAGCAAATTTTCAAATTTAAAATCCAAATTTCAAACTTTAAATTCCAAATTTTAAATTCTAAATTCTAAACTTCAAATTCTAAACTTTAAATTTTCAATTCCAAATTTCATATCCTAAATTTTTAATTTCTAACTTCAAATTTCATATTCCAAATTTCAAATTCCCAATCCCAAATTTAAAATTCCCAAATTTCAAATTACAAATTAAAAATTGTTAATCTTAAGCTTAAAATTTCAAATTTCAAATTCCAAATTTTAATTTTAAAAAGCAAAATTCAATCAAATTCCAAATCTCAAATTCCACATTTAAAATTCAAATTCCTAATTCTAAATTTCAAATTTCAAATCTCAAATTCTGAATTTCAAATTCCGAATCCCTAATCACAAATTTCAAAATCCAAAATTGCATATTCCAAATTTCAAATTAATTCCAAACTTAAAATTCTAAATTTCAAATTTCAGATTTAAATTTCAAATAGTAAATTTCCAAATTTTCGATTTTAAATTCAAAATTTCAAACTTCAAATTTCAAATTTTCAATCCCAAATTCCAAATATAAAATTTCAAGTTTCAAATTTCAAATTCTGAATACCAAATCCCAATTTCCAAATTCCAAAACCTGATATTTCATATTCTAAATTTCAAATTTTAAATTTCAAATTAAATAATTCTACTAATTTATTTATATTTAATTTAGGGGTTTTAATTTTTTTTGTGTTGGACAAGATTAGGAGTTTATACTGTAATGATTGCGGGATGATCATCTAATTCTAATTATGCATTGTTAGGAGGGTTAAGAGCTGTTGCTCAGACTATTTCTTATGTACAAATTCTAAATTTTAGATTTAAATTTCAAATAAAATATTTCCAAAATTTTTAATTTCAAAGCGCAAATTTCAAACTCCAAATTTCAAACTTCAAATTCCAAATTTCAAACTCCGAATTCCAATTTCAAATTCCGAATTTCAAATACCAAATTTCAAATTCCGAATCCCAAATAAATTTGTCCAAATTACAAATTTTAAATTTCAAATTAATTCTAAACTTAAAATTAAATTACTAAATTTCAAATTTTAAATTTTAGTTATAAAAAGCAAAAATCAATAAAATTTCAAAATAATTCCAAATTCCACAATTAGAACTTCAAATTCTAAATTCTAAATTTCAAATTTCAAATCTCAAATTCTGAATTTCAAATTCCGAATCCCTAATCACAAATTTCAAAATCCAAAATTTCATATTCCAAATTTCAAATTAATTCCAAACTTAAAATTCTAAATTTCAAATTCCATTCAATTTCAAATAGCAAATTTCCTAATTTAAATTCCAAAACTTCAAATTCCAAATTTCAAACTTCAAAGTTTAAATTCCAAATTTTAAATTCCAAATTACATATCCTAAATTTAAATATCAAATTTCAAACCTGAAATCCCAAATTTCAAATTCCAAATTTCAAACCCCAAACTCCAAATTTCAAATTCCAAACTTCAAATTCCAAACTTCAAATTTAATATTCTGTCAAGTCAACGCATTTCATCAAAATTGTTTCCAACCCATGTCCAAACATACTTTTACTTGTAAGTATTTCGGGTGCGTACTCGCCTTATTCAACTACATAGCACTTACAAATTTTTGGATAGAGGAGAAACAATAACAACTGATATCGTGCTCAATCGCAAAATACGACACTATAACAATACTGAATACTGGGTTTCTTTCCCGACTGTTTTTTTAAATCCCGGGAGCCGAAATTTTAATGATTCTGTTTGCGTATCGTTGTTCTGTATGGTTCTGCCGACAGTTTATAATTTACACATGACGTTAATTTGTTTGCTGAGCATGTACATGATACAGTGTTTTGGAACAGGATCTGAACCCCTGAATTCGCCTTTAAGTTCGAAGTATGTTTTGTTTTTTGGCTAATTTCAATATATTTTTTGGGTGGTGTTCATAGGATGGTATAAAAAACTATTGTCCTTTAGATGTAGGCATTCAGTAAATTTGCCTCAATTTATTTTATTATTACACAGGTAAAATAAGATGAACAACTGATCAGGGGAAGGCAGGCTCGAAATCTAAGGCTCGAAAATTTACCTTAGTAGTTTATCTAGCCTTGTACAATTTTTTCTATATTGCCATAAACTATTCTATAACTAACACTGATATTTTTTAAAGACATTTTGAAAACAGAGTTATAAATAATTTATTAGGATGTTCCTTATTGCGCTTTTATACTTACATTTTTCGTTCGTATGTAGGATTTCATTTGACAGAAATGAATTTTAAGATTAAAGTTCATTATAAAGAAATTTTAAAATCATATAATTTTGTTGTTGTTTTAACGTAATCTTTGATCTGATCCAGGGTTCACTATGTTTCAATTCAAGAAATGCGACTAATCTAAAAAAAAAATTAATCAAATATAATAAAACAGTTTTAGAGATTATTTTATTCAGCAAAACACCGTTTCTACTGAGAAAATTGAATAAGTTTTGAGAAAAAAAAGGAAAATTGCCAGGATTTATTTTGAAAATCACAGAGTCGGGTTTACACAAATGTACCTATTTTTCGAAAAATTAACAACCCTTTAAAGCTGAACCATCATTGCTAACAGCTAGCCTCAAAGGATTGCCGTCTTTTTGTACTTTAGGAATTTCGTCCATCCTTGGAGTGTTTCCATTGTATTTTCTGTTCTTATGTACCGGTTTATTTATTTAATGTTGCTTGTAGCCCTGTTTCCTCCAAAACACCAGTTCCAGTTGGCAGACACTATTTGTCCCTTCCGTCTGAGCAGTAGGGTGTTAATAGACTGCCAGACAAGCAAACCAAACGACCAACAAACACCACTAAAACAAATCAATAGGGGGTTAATAGACTGCCAGACAAGCAAACCAAAAGGCCGACAAACTCCACTAAAAAAATCACCATTTTTGACTCAGACGACACCAAAACATTTAAAGCCATAAAACCCCGCAGTTTATTTACCCTTTTCACAGGTTGCTAGAAATTTTCTAATTGACCCTAAAAATTTACGTTTACCTGAAAGCTATTTAAAATTGGGCGAACCTGTCGAAAAAAAAACAAATTTTAAATCCACATTCAACAAATCACCAAAGAATCGAAAAACCATTTATAAAAATGCAGACTTTCGCTATATTTCATATAAGTTCAGCAAAAATGCTATGATAAACGTGTATCGAAAACAATCATAATTCTCGAATATTTATGTTTCAATATACTTACATATGTAAAACATAAATTTATGTACATATATACAAACGTTCAATTCAATTTTCACATAAATTTACATTCAGATTTTACTTCGATTTGTTGTTAAAACCAAAAACTATATCTGCTGGTGTTTACTCGTACTACATTTATATATAGTGGTGGTTTATCTTCAAGAGGTGAGCACGGAAAGTATTATGTATGTAAAAAGATAAACATTTTTAACAAAATACAACACACAAAAATATGAGCACCGAACGAAACAAACGGAAAATTTATTCCACCTTTCCATGTCGTCGAATTACTACCATCGTACCGCACCAAAACCAAATCTATTTTCATGTCATAAATTTTTCCTCATCACATTTTATTTTCGTTTTTCTCGCCCGTCTTTTATTTTTTTTTTGTTTTTATTTTTCCCGGCGAAAAGTAGAAAATCTAAAATCCACTTTAATTCGATTTAAATTTATGCTTTATTATTTTTTTTTGTATTTCTTTAGTTTTTGTATAAACAGTTGTTGGTTTTGGTGTTTGTGTGTACATCTCAGTTTATGTTTATTTGAATGTTTTTATGATAAATAAATAAATTAAATGTAAATCATAAATAAAAACATGACGGCATTTACATAAAATGCTTTTTTTTTGTATTTTAAAGTTTTAACACGATGGTGGTATTTTCGATTTTTTTTTTGTTTTGTTAACACGTAAAACAATTAAATATTAAGGCGTTTAATTAAGGTGAATTAAAATTGTAATTTAAATGGATTTGCTTTAAAAGCAAACCATTTTGACAAATTTTCACTAACTGTTGGGAGATTCCTATTTTGTATCATTTTAAATGGCCAGCAAATTTCTCCAAAAATCTCTAATAAAACATCTTTTATAACGATAAGGATTTTGGTCGCACAGTGATACTTGAGAGTTCCGATTTCCAAATATGTACGTACAAACAGCAAAAATATTACATTTTGCATCAAGTGAGTAAAATAGGAGATTATTCGAAAAAAAGCTTTCGAAAAAAGGAAACAAATATACAAAACCAGAATAGTGCCACTGGAGAAGTAATCTGGGCGATTAATTCCTTTGGTACCTATAAATCTCGGAGAGAGGTTGATATAATTGCTGTATTTTTTGATCAAGGCCAAACAATTTTATTGCCTTATTTGAATAGACGTTACATAGCTAGATGTAGTCTGGAATATATTTCAAGTTGCTGGAGGGATGTGTGCCTAATTTGTACCTAAGCTCGGCTGAGGACATTCCGCCTTGTAGACCAATTAACCTCTTGTCATTTATATGTATTTAAAACAAAAATTCGTCGCCCGGCAAAAGTTTACTTTAGATGTACCTCAGACAGGCAACATGCTTACCAGGCTTGGAAATCAATAGTAACAGTCCTACATGAACTGCCTTCAGAAAACGAGGATACACTCCGGAACAAAGAGGTATTATTAAGGCCCTTCATTGATATTCAAGGCTGATATCGAACTAGGAATTGATATATGGGAAAACCCTTCAGCCTTCGAAGCATAAACTCTCGCCATCGAGGTTTGTGTACTTTAAAATTTCAATAAGAACTATAAGAGAACAAAATGCTGCATTGCTAGAGCTGCTACTGTAATCTCTTAAAGAGGGCAAGGAAATAAAATTGCCCTTTTGTGGTCTCCGGGCCACTCTGCTGTACAATTGAATGAGTCAGCGGATCGATGCGCAAGAATGGAAGCCAATTGCTCTTTCCTCAATCTCGAGATTGGCATTGCTTAGTCCATGAGCCATCTAGCTGTTGGCATTAGAAACTGGGAACTAAAATATAAAAAATCACTCAAGACTTCTATCTTTCATTTTTCGAGTTATGATATTTCACATCTGAAAGAGGCGTTAAGATGGATTGCCTAAATTTGAAAGACCTTGCTTGGTATTTAGCTGGACAAGGCTTCTTTAATGGCCATTTACAAAGAATAGGAAGATCTCCATATCCAACAGACTGCTGCAGATTTTACAACTTGGAAAAAGAGACATCCGAATTACTATTTACTTATGAAGCCATTAAAAGACTAAAATTTCTCATTGTATACCTAAATTAGTAGCTTCACGCCAAACTAATAGATATATGGATGCTAAAAATAAATTTAATAAACTTACCAATTAGCCACTTCTTAGTCTTAATTTACAGATTTTTAAAATTTTTCCTACCAAACTAAACAGGTTCATAATCGATTATAATCTACATTCGAATGTGGTTTACTTACAAGAAGCGCATAAAGCTTTTTCTAAAATTGCATGGCACGATCGAATGCTATTTAATCTTCAGTAAATTTTTAATACCAACATGTTGCGAGAAAGCACCTAATCTCAATGGTATCGTAATTTTGATCAAAAGTGCAAAAATTAAATTTTATTTAATCTCGCAGAACATGTATTTAATTTGACAATACCGATAATTCGAGATTGGGAACCGAAATTACATCCCTATGTAAATTGATAGGATTTTGATTCACCGCTAGATTGATTTTTGTTTAATTTGACTTTGACTTGGTTTTGGATTGATTATTAAACCTAAATGTGCAATGAATTAATAAGTTTTAGTATTTTATTTGGCTATTGATTAGGCTTTTATATGACGTGCGATCTGGTTCACTTATTTAACTTTAGATGGCTTGACTTATTTCTTTCAGCTAAACTCACGATCAATATTTTGATTAGGAACGATTGTTAACATATTTTGGCACTTAATTTTTTAGATTAATGATTTTGTTTATACTAGTAGGGTACAAAATATGGGATGCAATGTAGTTCATCATTTTCTAAATTCATCACAATAACAATTTACCATAAATGAATACAGAAAAATGACAAAACATCTTATAAAGTGACTAAATGTCACAATACATAAACTACATAACAAAACACTTTCGATTATCATTACTCCTGTCTATATTGTGTTGACAATATTTTCTAAAAGTTCATCTCTCCTAAAACCTCAAAAAATATCATCATCAAAATTAAAACTTGAAATGACACCAAATTTATTTTCATTTTTTTTAAAATAAATACTCGACAAAAACAAAAACAGTAAACAAAAGATAAAAACAAAAAAAGTGAAATAAATAAGTGTGCATCCACCAACCTTTCCCCTAACTGTACAGGTTTACTGTGTAACAACAAAAATAAAAGGGATTTAGTTTGCAAAGCACTTCTAAAAAATGTCATAAATAATGTCACCTTATATTTATCACACAGCCATAATATAGAATCCCTCCATTTTTATTGTTATACAGTCGCGTAAATGTATCTCATGTTAATACATTGCACTTGAACGTTACACATGATACATATGTAAATATATCCTTTGCCACCACCTCAACATCCTTTTTTTGTTTATATTTACAAAACTATATGGATACACGGCGCAATATTCACCGCATAGTTGTCATAAAACAATAACAAAAATCGCGATTAACAATAAAAATCGACTTCGCGTATGTGTATAGACAGCATTAAAGGACAAAGGACATTACCCAGGATAATAGATAAACCACAATATCATCATGATACATAAAAATTAAAACATGAATACAATTACATTAATTTTGAATGATTATCACAATAATCATTATGTTTATCGTCTATATCCTACGAATAAAATTAAATAAAACTTCCTTAAAGGATGAGACGAGACTATATGTATGTACACACGGTGTAGGTACAAGAGTATTTAACATTTTATTTTAGATATATACAATTAAAATGGTCATTATTATCATCAGTTGCGGGATAAGAGATTATGTTTAGGTGAAATTTACCAAATAAAAAAAAATACGAGGGGACTTTCATCCACTTTATCCACTTTGTCTATCCCCGTAAATTATATAATATACGTACATAGATAGGTACTAGGCTGCGGATGAACACTGGGTGTACAAATAGAAATTAATAGAGAAATTTTATGTAATCTATCTAAATTATATGTACACATAAACATGTTATCATTTTTATGACTATGTTTTTGTGGGGAGAATACTCTTCATCGTCTCTATGTTGTACATAAATATAAATGGAATCAAACGTAATCAATCATATCCTACATAAAATGTTAATGGATGTTTGAATGGTAAATTCTAAACCGGAGAAATCTTTTCGAACATATTTCGATAAATTATTTAATAATTATACGGCTAACGTAACAGATCTGTGCAGTATCTTTAATTACACGTTAAATTCTGCGGATGTGGTGTGGTGTTTTCTAATTTTCTCTTTTTATTGGACACAAAATAAAACGCAAAATTAAATTTCTACAGATTTCGGTCTTTTTAATTCTTCTAAGTTCATAATCATTTATTATAACATTAACTCGCAGATCTGGAATATAGGAATTTATTTTGTTTAAAAGTCAGAAAGCGTATGTACATATTATTTTAACAATCCTTAAGGCGCCTCAAGGTGGTAGTTCCCCAAAAATAGGAGGGCAAATAAAAAGAAAATCATATAGGTGAACTGAAGAGTCCAATAATAAAAGTGTAATTTATATCTAGTAAAACACGGGCAATTACTGATTACTGATTAGAGCTCCAAAATCGCATAACAAAACGAAAGAGAAAACTACTCTTGGTTATTCGAAAAAAATGAACGAAACTGATGTTAGTTTAATTCAGTTTGTTTAGTTTGTTTGCCTTCTTTGAAAATATGTATTTGGAAATTCTATCTATTCTATCGTTGATAAAAGATGACTTACAGCTAGAGGAATTCCAGAGGGACTTTGTTGGCACCGTTTTTATTTAAGTTCTCTAAGCAAGTTGGAAAAAAATACACGCAGCACATATACCTTGCACTGGATTTGGTAATAGATAGAAACAGAGAAGTTTCCTTATTCGGGTATCAGCTTTAGAAGATCACAATTTTCAGGTGGAATGTTTTTTTTAGAAGTGTTAAACCAGGAAAGTTATAGCGGCTTTACTCTAATTTTAAAATAATCAAAATTTATTCAAATTACACTGAAATTATTTTCTCAATTTATTGTAGAATTTTTAGTCCTATTGCCTAATTTGAATAGTATTTGAATGTAGTTGGAATAATTTTACTTAATTTGAGTCTTTTATTGCAGTTTGATGAAGAATGTGTACAATTGGATAGGTTCCAAAGTAAACCTGACTTAATCGAAAACCGTGGCAGGAGTTTGATTTAAATTTGAATACATTATAATATAATATACAAAAATATTACGGTCAATCCAGTTCAAACCTTCAGCATTTCCAAACATTGATTTCAAGAAATATCGAAATCATAATTTTTATTCAAATCAAACTTTATTCAAATTCCATTCAAATTACTTTCTCACTTTTTTGTAGAATAAAGCAAAATTGTGTCCGATTCCCTAATTTGGATAGTATTTGAAAAGTAGTTGAAATAATTTGAAATTTATTTTCACTCAAATTTGAGTCTGTATTGAAGTTTGATGCGAAATATATACAATTATAAGTTGACAGTAAATCTGAATAGAAAACGTGGCTGGAGTTTGATTTAAATTTGAGTGCTCGGCGCTGGAACATCATTCAATAACGCAGATGATCAATTCGATTTTAATATATCAACAAACAATATCAAAAAAAATTTGGAAACCTATTTTTTAAATTTATGATTAATTTTTTAATAAATTTTCACTTAAGTTAATTTAATTTAATTTTTAATATTTTTTTAAATTTCTTGCTTTTCATTAATTTTAAATTTTTATAATTGGTGATTATTTCTTATATTTGAAATCATAAATGTCAATGACAAATTCAATTTCTTTACTTAAATAAATAAATAAATGAATTTTCATTCAAGTGGTTGGGGAAAGAGACCCTTTGGAACTCTTGAGAATTTACAAATCGTATTTAAAGAAACTAATTTTCATTCTAATTTATAATCAATGAACTATTTTTCAATTGGCAGAACTCGACATTTAAACGTAGATTTTAAATTCTGATTATTTTGCAAATTTCTATAGACCAATTAGAGCATAGATTTGGTTCAAAATATCAGCCAACTGTTTTGTACGATGAAATTTTCAAACTTAGTTGAAAATCTTAGTATACAACTGTTTATTGTTAGACTGAAATATTTGGCGAACTACTTCAGTATAAGCTTTATTGAAAATTTTCCAGCTCGATTGTATTTTTTAGCTTTTATAAGTCGACCAAGAAAAGAAAAAGTATTTGAAAATCGAATGACCCTTGCAGATCGTAAGAGTTACGGGGTAGTCAAATTTAGATCCAGTTTTCACTCATTTTTCCACTCATTATTCACTGGTAATTCACTCATAACTCATCAGTATGTGAATAATAGTGAGTGAATGTGGATAATGAGTAAATATCCGAAGAGTGACAAATCTGTGAGTAGGTAATGATTGAATCATTTTTCACCAATTATTTATTCATTATTGACCAATTATTCACTGAATCACGCATTAATCATGCATGAATATCACAAGAATAATATTAAGTGTCGAGCATCAGACGTATACGCTATTTCTCAACGCTTGGGAAGAAAGCCAAATTTAAATAGATTTCTGACTTGATATTTGGCAAACATGTGGCGAAATATTAAATCTCTTATTATTTTTCCCATAATTAAATGAAGGGTTTGTGTGCTGAATAACTCAGTAACTAAAAAACAAGTCTTCAAAATTACTTGATATGTTTTATTGGCATTATTACAATTCATTTTGCTTAGGTATACAAAATTATGTCCGGTAAATAGCCACCTCTGGTATTGATGCAAGCTTCGATTCATTTTTGAGCATTTTCTTAACCATGGCGCAGTTTTTTGTTATATATACCATTCGATCCAAGGCACCTAAGGCTATTATTCCTTATCAATAGTATCTTGCAAGAATTCCTGTGATACTAGCAAGCGATATGACTTAACAAAACAATTAAAATTTGGTATTTAATTCCACCGTTGAGAAATGACGTTTTAACATTTTTGTATGGCGAAATTAATTCCATTTTCAATATGAATTAATTTCTCGATATCCAATTTTTTTAAAATGAAATAATTTTGCGAGGAGTTAGTTCGGTAGGTAGTAGTTCAGTTTTTAAAAATTAAATGTAGCTGAATTAATTTATTTTTCAAATGAATTTAATTCCGCCGATGAATATGAATTGATTCCGCTACAAACATTACAACGTTGAAATTCAAATATTGCCATTGAAAGTGAAATCAATGTAACTGGATGTACTAAACATCTTATTGGGTTACGAAAGTTTAAAATTAATTTAACATTACAACATTGTAACCTAATAATACGGGATTTCTCAAATTTTTTGACTACTAATAGAAATGTCCATATTTCAAAGACCCATTATTTTTAGAACGAAATGATTACTTTTAGTGACAAATAAAATTATAAATATTATTTATTCTCGCATTATTCACTCCTATTTGACCATTATTTTTTTTCTATTAACTGATTATTCATTCTTTAATCAATCATGTTCACCGATGTTCATTCATTATTTACTCAACTTTTTTCATTCAACGAATGATGAATCCATCAGCGATGAAGGAGTGGATAATTAGTGAATAACAGTGAATTTGAGAATAAATAATGAATGAATCTTCAGTGAATAATCAGTGAATAACGAGTGGATTTAATGAGTGAATAAAGACTGAATACTCTGGAACAACCAGTGAATTATGTCTGTATTATTAGTGAATAATTAGTAATATATAAATGAGTAATATGGAATAATCAGCAAATAATGAGTAAATAATAAGTTTTTAATTAATGAATGATGAGTGAATAATAGTGCATAATGAGTAATATTAAGTATATAATCGGTGACAACCATGAGTACTGAGTGAATAACGAGTAAAAAAATATTTCCCGCTGTAAAAATAAAAACATTCGATGATACATGCAAATTTAGTAAAAGCGGATATATCGTCAACGACAAAAGTTTGTTTGAAATTTTTAATTAAAAAACAATAAAATTTTAATTATTTTAATTTATGTCCATTTATTTCATTTTATTATAATTCATTATCCGACTATTTAGTGACTACAAGGTTATACTAGCGGTAAGAGGCATTATTTGTAAACCATCCAACGGTTCTTAAAAAATCATAAATTTTGTTTTTCATGATTTGTAACAACACTATTAGTATTAATCAAGCTTAGTAGTTCTAAATCACGTTGTATTTAACAGCATATGTAGGTCGAAAAATGTTTCAGCAGTAAACTATCATTTAGTATCATTTCAGCAGTAAACTAGCAATTAACCTTAAAAATTTAAAGATATATACTATGTATATTCTAAATATTAGTCGTGTTCCCGTCGACCACCTCAAGTACTTATAAGTAGGTTGCTTAAATTAGTTACTCGTAACTGCTCTTGCATTCTGGCAGGAGCAGTTACGAGTAGTTAAATTTAAGCAAAGACACAAACCTAAGCACTTATAAGTACTTGAGGTAGTCGACTGGAACACGACTATTACTTCCTTACTTATTTCATTTTCTAAAAATAAAAAGGAGTGTATGTTCCATTCCTTTTCCTATACCTAATCATAGTAATTATGGCAATTTTAAATTTAAAAGCAGAGTGTATCGTCGTCCTAACTGTGAATTAACGTATCTGACATTTTTTCAAAATCTCATCTCTGATACCAAAAAGTTCATCGTGAGAAACTCTGTCTGAATTTTTGTACCTGCGTTGGTTCATCGTTAGGACGGTGATGTCTCCTAAGAGTCAATTATCATTGGTGTGGGGATTCGACTGCAATTTCTCACGACGAACATTTTTGTATCAGAGATGAGATTTTGAAAAAATGTAAGATACGTTAATTCACAGTTAGGACGACGGTATGTTCCATTCCTTTTCCTATACCTAATCATACTAATCATAGCATATTAAATCTGACGTAGGCGTAGCACGAGTGCAAATATTAAATCTGAAGTAGGCGTATGAATTGTGTTGTCAAATTTTGTGATTTGCAAATTGAGTTTGAAATTAATTATTTCGTTACCGTAATTAATAGTTACCTGCGTTTTGAAAATTGATGTGACGTATGTATTATATGACAATCTACTAAATAAATATTGTCTTTTTGGAGATTAGACGCTCATAAGGGCAAACCCAAACTGTCTTTTTGAAGACTAAAAGCTCATTAGAGCAAATCCAAAAATTTTTTTGGAAATAAAAGCTCATTAGAGCTAAACCAACAAGCTTTTCGGAGATAAAAAGCTAATAAGAGCAAAATCAACAGTAGTACAAACAACAACAAACTTGATAAAAGGCAAATTATGCCTGCTAAAAATAAAGTGATAATGAGTGAAGAAGAGATAGAGGCGGCCCGTGCTAAAGATAGAGAAAGATATTTACAGAAAAAATCCAATCAGTCCGAACAAGAAAAAAAGAATGAACGTGAAAAGGTGGCAAATAGAATGTCAGAAAAAAAAGCTGCACAGTCTGAACAAGAAAAACAAAACGAACGTGCTAAAAATGCAAAAAGAATTGCTCAATATCGTTCCATTCACATTGAACGTCACACACTGCCTGGATTGCCAAATCTGAGGCATGTACCGTGGCACAGCACACTTGGGCCCAATGTCTATTGAGTGCATTGGTTGTGGATCTTTGAATTTTGAAAGCGAAGGTCCAAACAATAAATTATTTCAATATTGCTGCCAAAAAGGCAAGATAAAATTGGAACCTCACAGGTTCCCAGATGAGCTAAAAAAATTAATGATACAAAGTGTCTTCGAAGAAGATTGGCCAACGGCCAGGCAAAGAAAGAATTTTATGGAGAACATTGGCTCCTTTAATAGTGCATTGGCATTTGCTTCCATGGGAGGCCCGTACCAAAATAAAAACAGAGAAGATGTAGTTCCCACCGGAGGGATCTACTGCTTCAGTGTTTGGTCAAATATATGATGCGACCTCTAAAAGTGTACACCCAAGAGAAGGAGAAAAGCGCAAATATGCACAGCTTTACATGCTTGATTCTGAAGAAGAATGCAATTAAAAATAGGTGACAAGCGGAACAAGGGTTGTGAAAAACAAACAACACAAAAATTGTCTGACTTTATGTCATCAAACAATGAGCATGCAAAATCTTACAAGATGATGCAAGAAATAGAGGTGAGTTTAACCACTAATGGAAATGAGCTTCCATCTTTGATTCTCTCTTTTCGAAACGATCCTCAGAAGGATAAAGGACGATACAATGCTACAGCAGCTAATGAAATTGCTGTTATATTTCAAAAACACAACTACAATAAGGATTGTACTAAAGGCACTACGACACAAATAAATATCTTACACCGGAAATGTGACGCAATGCTATATCCACTTCTTTATCCTTATGGAAATGACGGATGGTACATTGCAGTAAAAGATATGATATCTCAAATGGGATATTACGCTTACATCATGGCAATTAGAAAGGAGTTTAATCCATTTATATTAGCGGGAAAGCTGACACAACAATTTTCCGTTGACGCTCAAGCAACCACGGAGTCAAGTAGAATAGAATTTATAAAGAATAATCAACGAAAACTTAGAGTTGAAAAGTACAGTGGACTAATGGATCACTTGCATCAACGAGTGAATAATGACAATGTTTCAAAAGAAAAAGTTGGAACACCAATTATTTTTCCGTCATCCTTTCAAAGAAGTCCAAGAAATATGCAACAGCGTTATCAGGATTATATGGCCGTTGTCAGAAAATTTGGAAAATCAGATCTTGATTGCTAAAGTTTTCAATTTAAAATTGAAAGAACTTTTGAAAGATATCAAAGAAGGACGAGTTTTTGGAAAAGTACGTGCAATGGTGTACGTCATTGAATTTCAAAAACGAGGTTTACGTCATGCACACATTCTAATTATATTAGAAGAAGAAGATAAGCCAAGACATTTTGAGTATTTGGAATAAACATAAAGACTCTATGACTGATGACTTAGTGCGTCAGAAAAAAAGTGATCCTGAAAACCGAGCACTGCTTGACATTGAACTTATTGTTCGTCAAAGTTCAGTTGACTACGAAAAAACGGGATTGCCAAAAAACAAAATCCATTAATGATATCGTTTTAGAATACGATTTGGAGACTGAACGAGAAAAAGGTGAAGAATATGTATCAAAGCTTAATTGTGAGCAAAAATATATTTATGACGTGGTGATACAAGCCATTAATGATCCTGACGAACCGCAACCGATTTTTTTAATAGATGGACCAGGAGGAAGTGGAAAACCCTATTTATATAACACTTTATTAAGCGTTTTAAGAGGGAAAGGATACATTGCACTCCCGGTCGCTCCCACCGGAATTGCTGGAACTCTTTTGGAGGGAGGAACAACATACCACTCTCAATTTAAACTACCTGTGCCATTATTAGACATAAGCTCATCTCCTATTCGAATGAAAACTGATGAGGCAAAAAGGATTAGAACAGCCAAACTTAGTTTGGGATGAGGTTGCAATGACATCTGGCAAAGCATTGAAAGCAGTTGATATACTTCTTAAAGAAATTTTCAGCAATGAAAATACCTTTGGAAATGCGGTAATGCTCCTTGGAGGAGATTTTAGGCAAATACTACCAGTTGTTCCGCATGGCAACCGAGTTACCATAGTGGAGGACACTAAAATTGAATTGCTTGATAAATGAAGTATTGAGTCGATTGCAAGGAGAAGAGAAAGTATACTATAGTGTAGATTCTGTAGATACTGATGATGAACAGGAGAGAACAAATTTTCTAACGGAATTTTTAAACTCCATTACTCCATCAGGTATGCCTGTACAATACATGCTTTAAAGCTAAAAGTTGGAGCAGTAGTAATATTGCTTCGAAATATTTGCAGAAACACAGCTTTGTGTAATGGAACGCGGCTCATTGTTACTCATATGAAAGCAAACATTATATTTGCTAAAGTGTTAACAGGAACATCAAAAGGAGATGAAATTGCAATTCCAAGAATTGAATTAGCTCCTTCTGACAGCAATTTTCCCTTTACATTATGAAGGCGGCAGTTTCCAAGACGCGTAGCCTTTATGAACAATAAATAAATCTCAAGGACAAACCTTTGATAAAGTGGGATTGTATTTGCCACAGCCCGTTTTCTCTCACGGACAATTGGATGTTGCTTTCTCCAGAGTGACATCTAAATCAAATATAAAAGTACAAGTACTTAATACAAAAGAACAGGGAAACCTTATAGAAGGAAGTGACAAGGTTTTTATCCAAAATGTTGTGTACAAAGAAATTCTTTGAAACACCAATTTACTTCCAAAAATACTAAAAAAATCAAATCAAAGGCTTGCGATCACATATTATAAATTCTAAATTAAAAAACATCATAATTGGCGAGGCCAATGTGATCGGGTGGAGGTGGGACAAGCCTAAAGGTAGACGATTCGCATATAAAACTGAGTTTCTGTTCATTTTCTGTATTACAGAGGTTCTAGACCCGTCACATTGTGTGACTGGCACTCAACTAGTTCAAAATATAAACTGGTTGTGTCCAGTTTTTTAAATAGCTGCAAAACAAATGTAACTACAATTATGAAAAGCTTGCTTTGTTTAATCAACAATAACTATGGACTTACCCGATTAAAAGTCCTACGTCTAAATAAGAACACACAACCATAAAATATTTTTATTAATTGGTTGGACCGCAAAGAGTCTTTAACGAAAACCGTGGGGTCTATTTAAACTTACGAACACGCCCAGAAGTTTCGGCAAACTCGATCGGTTTACGCCAATGGAAGGAAGTTAATTGACTAATTATAATAGAACTACAGGTGAAAATTTGGAACCAAACTCTTTCGTAAGCAAATTTATATGAATCGAATACGTTGTTTATATCCTAGTTGGTATTAGTATAGAGTCAGGGTACTTCTTTAACTTTTGCAGATTTTCAAAATTCATTCCAATTTAAGCATAATTATATAAATTATAGAAGTCCTAACGCAAATACCCCTTTCAAATTTCAATAATCTGTCAATTCTCAAGTTCGGTCAAATTGTCATATTTATGATGTTTGAGCATGGTATATACATAATCTGACACGGGTTAAGTATTATTGACTTATACGAGTTGTAGACAAATTAAGAATCTCCCCAAAAATATGTCCACCTTCTCAAAACTACCTCAACATTTTATGAAACTCTGTATGATGATATCATATTCTTTTATTCGTTCTTCATAATCGTATAAATACCGTATAATTATATGATGCTAAAGAAGCATTAGGCTCATAAATCCTAAAAATATCCTACCTATAAAAACCATACACATCCAAAGAAAATGATATAATTTTTCGATTAGAAAACATGAAATGTGTCAAACGCAGAAGATTGATTAGCACTCGGGTTTTTCTTTAACATGTACCATTATGTCCTTAAATATAATATTTGTAGGTCAAACATAAACATATAATATCTAAAATATGGTATTATGCTAATTTATGTGAAATATAGTCGCACATCGCGCATAAACGTTATACGGATTTTAATTGATTTCCGACCATAATCCAAAATATAAAAAGTGCTGTCATCAATTTTATGTTTTTGAAGTCACGACATATTCTAAATACATATATACATATTTTTTTGGCCATTTCATTTTTATGTAATCAATTTTTTTTTTTTTTGTAAATTTGTATGATAAGTGGGCGTTTTGGTATGAGTTCAACAATTTATTTAGATCATGTTTACTGCAGTATAAATAGAGAGGAAACGAAATCCCTAAGATTCTTGAAACCGTATATAATTTGTCTTCTACATACTTTCCAAGATTTTAATAAACTATATTCTATGTATGTAGGTACTGTACATATACATGAACGTGATTTGATTTTAATAAACCGACAAAAAAAAAATCTCACGTGAACATAAAAACTGTGTCTGTAAGAAAGCAAAAATTATTTATTACAAAAATGTGCAGCGCGCTCCATGTTTGGTAATATTTCATTTTATGCCACTCATAAATTTATGTGTTATAGAGAAACAAAATTCTGATGCAGCATAAATCAAGCACATACATTATATACTACATTCAAATAACACAACAAGTTCAAGTATTTATATGTGGCGTATATGTAGTAGACAACTGTTTCAAATTACATAAACACTTTAACCAGACACTTTTTGATAGACGTTACGTTCGAGCACAAAAAACTACTAAACATGTACATACATAAAATGCAAATTTTCATACTGCTAAAAGCTTTTTTTTATCTCATAGTTGCAGCATCGGGTGAAAAAAAAAAATTCAATTCATTACCGTAATACATCGTGTCTGTATTATGTTGCCATCTTAATTTAAATAAATAACAAGAATAAAATATAAAGCGAAGGAAATTGCGTGTACCTATTCTATTCAACACTTCTTCTTGTTTAATCTTCATCATTCATTGTGTTTTGTTGTGTCTTCACTATATACGACAAATAATCCACCGTACACTAAATAAATAAATAAAAAAAGACACCCGCCAATATCTTTTACGTATACATGAGTATATTACCCCCGCACCGCGTGATAAATGCATGCATGTAATCCTTCACATAAAAGATTTCATCTGCACAAATATGGAAAATCCCTCATTTTTCTCGGCTGTTTTATATATATTATCATCGTCATATCACACTTTTGAAAATGAAAATTATTTTAACGTTAAATTTTCACACCAAACATAAAAGAGGATGCCTTATAACAAAGGGAATGAAATAAATTTACAAAATACGAAATGGAAAATGAATGGTTGTGGAATAATATTATTGTGTACTGTTAAATTATCGCGGCGGTCTATTTTAACAACTACAACGAAATATTAAATAAAGAAGCACGTTCTAAGATCTTTACTGGGCACGGAAGATCTTTTAAGCCCGATCGACTACAAAATTCATATTAAAGGGAAATTTTGGCCAGCCGGAAGTAGGCGACATTTAAAATTAACTTTCTGCAATCACGTTTTGTTGTTCAGGTATAGTATCAGAGCCTTCTAGAGTATAGAGCCATAATCATTATGACGTATTTTTTTGAAGCTTTTTTAGTGGTATAACTTTTCACTGATTTCCATAGGAATTCATAGTAAAAATGGTGTTTTTTAGCTTCAAGTTTTGCAATGAAAAAAGCAAAAATGTTACAAAATTTTTATACAAAAGTGTTCTACATATCTTTAGCAGCAATGTACAAGAAGGGTATATTGGTATTAAGTAAATATTAATTGCAGAAATATTAAAATAAAATTATTTCTAAAATATATTTTTCGAAATTTCATTTTGAAAAATATATCAAAGTTGGCTCTGACAAATTAAAATAATACTTGCTAAATTTATCTTTAGTTTTACTAGTGTACGTTAGATGTCTATAATTGTTAGCAGAGAAATACGAAAAAAAATTATTTAATCACACAATTATGACACGTTCTTAATATTTTGAGAATTTGTTTTGCTTTTCCTACAATTTTTGAACTCAAATTTCCCCAGCTCGCAATTTTTGTTACGATTTTTCAAAATATTTGCTACCCACTGCCATCTATGTATATTAACTTAATGCACACGTTTTGTAGTAAGCTTTTCTATTTTAATTTGACCAGAAAGCTGTTGTTATGAACTTTTTTTTATATTTTGGCTTAAATAAATCAGTTATTACAAGAAAATGAAAACGATTTACTTAAACGACATTTATATATGTTGAAATTCAAACATTTATGAAAATATTTCAGAAATCATAATTAAGAATTTGCAACGTTTTCATTTATAAATTTGTCTTAGGAAAAAAAGTGATTTCCCATATGTTTTGTGTGTTTTACTATGGAAATTTTGGTTTTTTCCTCGTTTCTAATTCCCTTATAAAAGCTTCGTTTTTTAGATTATGGCTTGTATAATCAAGGTTGCTTTGATAGTATACAGCGGATCTAATTAATTAATTTGTTTTTGGTTATGATGATGAACTAAAGGAAATTGTAGTTGTTCTCATTTTATATAGCCGGCTTTGTATTTTACGGGGTCCATTACCATATATCGATTTCCTATTATGTTTAAATTATCGTCGAGATTTTATAAAAATCAAAGAAATCTATTTCGTTTAAATAAGCTTTTGTTCTTTGAAGCTTCAAATGTCGAATATTAAATTAATGAATTTTACAAATAGCAAAGTTCTAAAATTGCTTTTTTCAAGTTTTTAAATAAGCTTTTATAAAATGTATGTAAGGCTTTAACAAATTAGAAACGAAAACCAATGCGAGAGCACACTTTAGAAATACTGAAATGCCGTGAAGAATCCTTCGTTCAATAGCTTTTAGGCTACCATACGATTAGCTTTTAACTAAAGTTTTTATTTAATTTTAAACATAAATCAAGACTTTGTAAACGATGTATCTGTAACAAAAAAAAAGCAACAACCTACTACAATCAAATGTTACTTAAGCTAGATCATGGAATAAGATAAAGCTACACAATAAGTAAAAGCTCGGTGAAAATACGAAATTGAAAAAAAATCTTACAATTTATACGGTTTCAAATTTTAACGAGGAATAAACTTGTAATTAAATTAAAGCTTTTAAAATACTTTTAAGCTCATTGACCATATTACTATCATATTTACGGTTTTGGAATTATTTATTAGGTTAGCTAACACCATAATGTACTTTGTAATCGGCACTTAATGAAAATTAACCATTGAACAACATTAAAGCTTTTAAATCAACTTAGAGCTCATTGGAAATATTAAAACGCAAGAACATTTCCGAAGTAATTTCTAGTGCTGAACCTGACTTTTAGAAAGTTTAAATAATTGGAAGCTTTCGTTTAGTCAATTTTAACAAAGTAATAGTGGATTTCTAAAAGATTAATTTAGATACTGATTTAAAGTTGTCCCAAAGCATATCAAGTATTATTTTATCCAAGCTTTTAACGAAGAATGATTCTATTGATTATTTAGGAATATGAATGAAAAGTAAGGTCCTACTAAACTTGGATTCGATCCTTAAATTTAATTGTTTCCAAAATCGCTAAAAGTCCAACGGTACAATTACAATACTCTTTGAAACATATAAATTTAAAAATTAGTTTTAAAATAACGCTTTTCAATTTTTTATTCTGAGCTTTGGCCAAGTTTTAAAAATTAATAAATCTGAGCAAAAAATCCAATTGTTTTATTAAGCGTTATCCTTAGTTGTTATCAACAAATAATTATACCATAGATCGCATTTTTTAATGAGCTTTTGGATACGAGGGTCGTAAGCTTAATGTGAACTTACCAAAAAGTCGCCTCTAATGTAACTTTAAAAAAATGGTGTTAGTTTCGGACCCACAACAGAAGTGAAACTTAAAGTGTCTAATCGAACAAATATATGTAGTTGAGAATTTGAAATTTTTGGCTTATCTTGGCCTGAATTAAACTTCGCCGATAGACATCAATTTGTTCCACACGGATATGACTTGTTTTCAGTATGTATTGGGCCCAAGATGGCAAGGCTTAGAAAACTGAATTTTCGTGCAAAATTTATTCATTCTAAAGAAGTTTGATGTCGAGGGCTTGATTCATATTTGTGATGGGCAAAATCGGTTCTTTTTGTTAAAAACGTAAATAAGCAAAACAGGACAAAAAGAACCGATTTAGCACATCACTAATTCATATTGAGGATGAAATGAAATTTCGTCATACAAAAATTTTCGACAGAATTGGTCCCCCTGATTTTATCCAGTATTTCTAGTTTTTGTGCTTATCTGTTTTCCTTGTCAATCAAAATTTCATCAAAATCGGATAAGAAATGGCCGAGCTCTTTTTAATTAGCCACGTTCCAGAATTTTATCAACACATCATTTTAGAATCCCATTTCCAACGTACACGCTGAATTTAATCAAAATTGGATAAGAAATGGCCAAGTTCCTTCCTAATAGGCCATATTCCAGAACTTTATCTAAAAATCATTTTAGAATCCCATTTCAATCTTATTTCAACGGACAACTTTTTTAGTCCCGTCCATGTCGTTTCCCGCCCCGGCGTTTCTCGTATAGTATCTAAAATTTTGTTATTTTTTTTAGTGGCGACCAACAAATTTTCGTTATATCGGTTTAACTACCGCGGCTATAAAAGTTTCACTTCAAAAAAAAATTTTTTTTCATTCAAAGAAGCTTACAAAAAATGAGGACTGTCACTTTTGATCCTTAATAAACCACTTTTTTTAATTAGTTTGTACAGATCTCCTAATCAGACGGATTCAGAAACGATTAGCTTCTTCGAGAGCTTGTCAGACAAATGTGACGATATTCGCAATCAACATCCCGAATGCGAATTAATTATGGTCGGTGACTTTAATGCCCACCATAGACAATGGTTGAATCACAAAGATACAAATGTCGCTGGGCGCCACGCCATGCGGAATGGCTTGCCGTTTCGCATGACCTCACACAGATTGTTAGTGAGTCCACATTTGAATGCCAAAATTCTAGAGGAGTTCATATTCTGGATCTCTGTCTGACATCAATCCCTAATTCCATGGAGGCCCATGTCGAAACTGGAATTGGAAATTCTGACCATAACTTAATAACCACAAAACTATCTGTCGAAACACCACTCGAATCTAGACAGCAGCCAAGGCGTTTTTGGCATTTTCACAAAGCTAATTTTGATGGTATACGGTCATTTTTTCAAGATTTCCCTTGGGAACGCCATTGCCTACTTAATAAAAACATAGACGACGCCGTTTCCAGTTTTACTGACACCGTCTTACATGGAATGAATACATTTATCCCCTCATCATTTTCCAATCCCATAATCAAAATTTTACAATATTTTCAAAAGAAGCCACCAAAGCTGCCAAACAAAATAAAACGGCACACAAAAAATATAAACGCAACGAAATTTCTTATGAGGAATACTAAACAATACGAAACACCTGCAAGCAAACTTGTGGTAGAGAAGCAAAACGAGCCGACAGCAAGAACTCCAATGTGGCTTCCGAGTTGAAAATCTCCGATCGCAACTTTTACCACATGGTCGCATCGCTTGTAAATATTTCGAAAACATCTGTTTCAGTATTGAAACGCGCTGACGGCGCTTTGGTGGTGGATCCATATATTTACAAGCTGACTTATTGGCGAGCGTCTTCAAATCGAACTCGACATTAATTTGTAACAACCGCTTGTGGTTGTTATGTTCTATTTAATCTAAATCTGTAATTACGGTTGGAAATCCCAACAAGGTTGCATGTTTATCCACTGCGCTGCATAAAATCTCTTCCACTACACGTCATTCTTTCTTTGGCTTAATTTGTAATAGAAAATATATTTTTTTTTGGTAGAGTGTACCATTTAGCATTTTATACTTCTCCGTATTTTGGTCGGTTACTCGTTTCGTTTTATCATTTTTTGTTTGATGGTATGTAATGACGTGTAGTGGTTGGCGTGTTGCTTCATCTGTTTTGTTTTGGTTAGCGCGTGGATTTTCCATGTAAATGGAATATTCCAGAAAATTGGTTAATTAGTGTTGGTGTGTGCGAATCGATTTTGGGTGATGTCGTATGTGTACGTCATCCGAAATCTATCGGTCGGGTTTTTTTTATATGAAAAAATTTCTTTTGGGTGGGGGAAAAATTTATATTTTTTTTGGAATACGCGTCGAATTTTTTTTGGTGTGGGGGAGTCTAGTTTTTGATTTTGAAGATGAAAGTTAATTTTTTTTATATCCGGGAATCAAGTTTAGGATTTTTTTATTATTGCAAAGTTTGTAAAATTGAGTTTTTTAATTACAACATTAATTGTATGTGTTTAATAAATTTTGATATGATTAATTAAAATTAAAAAAAAAAAAAAAAAAATGATCAGTTTTTAGTGCTGTGTGCGATATAATTTTGATAAAAAAAAAAAACGTTACTTGTTAAGTGCTTAATGGCCACGCCGATAAATAGTTGTAGTCGGAAGTTTTTTTTGTTATTAAATGATAAGGCGACCATTTTGTATTCCTGTTTTATGAACCTAAGTATAACTATATAAAATAAAAATTATATTAAAATAAATTAAAAAAAAAAAAAAAAAGACAAAAACACTATTGTTAATAATTAAATTGTTGTGAATAAATTTTTATATAAATTAATAATATAAAAAAAAAATAAATGGAAAGATTTTGTATGTATTTGTGAGTTGGGAAATAAATAAAAAAAAATAAAGTAAAGAACACTTAAATTAAATAATAAAGATAAGAAAATATATAAAATAAATTGGGAAGTCGTTAAATTATTGAGTTGAATGGTGCATAATAAAATTTGAAAATTTATACCTTCGAGCTTTGTAATATTCAACCTATATTAGATAGGTATGTCCATCCTACTGCCATTTTTTGTGTTTTGGTTTTGATTGAATTATTGTTGTTGGGTGTGTAAAGCCAAATATCATCAGCTTTAATGGTCGATTTAAAAGAGTTCAACACCAGTATTTTTGAAGTGATCAGCTCAGAAAAGCGAGCGCTAACATTTGCAATCTTGGTGAGCCTTTTGTATATCTATTTGGCGAGTGTTGTCCTAAGAAGACATTAGTGGTATTAACCATTAACATAGGCGGTCCGTTTTGGCGTGTGTGTTCGCGTCTTAGGAGCGTGGTGAGTTCTCCACGAGGTAAATTGTGTGATATTGTGGCAGCTGACCTTGCTGTGGGTCGAGGACGGAGAATTGAGGGGGCTGCTGGGACGGTATCCTGCGTCGGCGCTGTTGGTAGCTGTTTTGTGTTCGAACGGGCCAAATTTGTGTTCAGGTAAGGTGTGACGGCAAAAATACAAAAAGAACGCCGTCCACACCGTGTGGTATTTTTATTTTTATTTTTGATTGTGAGCCAAATTTGACTCTTTGTTTTATTCTTATATTTTTTTATTTTTTATATACATATATATATATATAAATAAAATTTTTTCGCGGTTTCAGGTTTCGGGTGGCGTCACATGCGACGCACCCAAATCGATTCGCACCACGTTATTTTTCCTTTGGTAATTTTTGATAACGGTTCATTTTCCTTTTAAATTTCGTTTCATTTCATTTTTTTTTTATTTCATTTTTTTTCCGATTTGGTTTTTCCAGTAATTACAGATTTTTTTTATGATTTACTGGTCTCATTTTGTTGTTAAGTGATGTGTGTGTAAATAATTCAGTGTGATCGCGTGAGGATGGGCGGCCTTATGCTGACCTAGTCCTTGTCGAACGCTTACAAAATTTATGATTATCTACCACTGTGGTCGTGGCACGGTAGAATAATTTTCTAGTCCCCTTCGTTTTATCTCTATGCGGTTTTCAAGCATAGTAATATGTCTGGTAACCCCCACGCCTAGCGGCGAGCTTCAGCCAGTGCAATACCGCAACCAGACCTCTATTGCTATGTTCTGATAACAAAATCCCTTTTGGGGGATTTTGTTACAAATTGTCCCAGATGGAATTGGACCTCCATTAATTCTATATTGTGGTTCCAAAACGAGCCCCGTCGCCATCTCGGAGGAAATTGTCTTTAGTAATCTGAAGTCAATAAATGCAAACAAGGCCACCTGACCTGATGGAATTCCAGTTCGAATATTGAAGGAGTTTGCCAGTGAATTGGCTCCAATATAATCTAAAATTTTCCTACTTTCATATAAGTAAGGTCCTGAAAGAATGCAATGGTACAACCCGTGCTGAAACGGGGTTGTGACAAAACTGACCCTTCAAGCTACCGGCCAATCAACATATAGCTCAATATATCGAAATTAGCAAACTAATTTCGGTTAGACAATACAGCTTTCGTGAAAGCCGATCCACGACCTATCTCCTGACGTTTAGTCACGAACAAATGGAATCTCGCCCTGGAACACCACGGAGAGGCCTTTGCAATCGCCTTGGATATATCCAAGGTTTTTGATAAGGTATGGCATGAGAACCTTATTTGTAAACTTGTGGCATACGGGCTGGACTCGATCACCACCAGGTAGATTAAAAGCTATCACAGTGACCGAAAAATCAGCTCAATGGGAGATCATCATCGACGCACTCCTTTAATGCCGGAGTCCCTCAGGATCATCTTTGCCACCAAACCTGTTTTTGCTATACATCAACGATTTGCTGGATAGAAGATCCTTACCCGCCGGGAATCGAACCCGGGACCTCCGGAGCTTAAAGCAAGCATGCTAACAACTGTGCCACCGGGGTGATGCCACATTGCATTCTTCTATTTCATTCAAGGCGGAGCCATAGATCTAAATAATAAACGGTTAGAAGTCGTAACTTCTCTTAATTCCGATTTAAGTACAATATTTGAGTGGGATAACAACAACTTAGTACAATTTAACGGAAAAAAAAGTCGCAACGACTACCCATTTGTAGTAAAATACCATATCCTTGTGGGTTGCGACTCAATTCGACTGCTTGGTATTCAAATAAGTAACAAACTTAAATAGAATGAACACATTGTTGCATTGGCTAAATCAGCTTCAAAAAACTCGGGTTCCTGAATCGATGTAGAAGGTTTTTTAAATCGCATCAAGTTCTCCAGATATATAAAACCTCCATCCGACCATGTATAAAGTATTGCTGGCAAGTTTGGCGTCCGGTACCACCATCCAGTTACTGGACAGGGTTCAACGCCGCGCTATCAGAATATTCCGGAATCGCAGACTTACTCAAGAACTAGATAACTTACAGTATCGCAAGGATATTGCAGAACTCTGCGTTTTCTACAGATGCTTACATGGTAAATGTTCTGCAGAACTATCGGAGAAAATACCACCATTCATTACAACAACAAGAGTAACAAGATGAACAACCAATGCACATAGGTTTACGGTGAAGCTCCCGAAACCTCGAACTGAAGAAATTAAGCGCGAATTTTTATACAGAACATCAAAAAAGTGGAATTCGCTAATACACTTCAAATTTCCGAAGGAATACAAAATGAAAAAATTTAAGGTAGCTATTAATCTTTACTTGCAGGATTGGGTGCAGAAGCTATGAAAGTAACAAGGAGCTAGGACCGTTAATAAGTCCGCTCTGCACCCAATTAAAAAAAAAAAAAGGATATATAGACGAATCAGAAAAATCATTAAGCATATGGGAAGTTCCATTGACATACTAAAAAAGATCGCTCAAACATGGTTAAAATAAGAGGCGTTTTTAAGCTTATGTTTCGTTCTGAAGAGATCTACTATTATAAAATTGTGCCTATTTACGACTCCATTTTGCTAGAAATCTAGAATGGGTAATAAACTCATATCAAGTTTGGAATAATATTCCACCTGAAGGTTGTGGTGACCAAATCAAATCAATTGACGACGGAATACATGGCAAAACAATAAAGGTTTACGCTCATTGATCGACTATGATGCGTTTTTAGTTTTTCAAAATTATTTTTTCCCTTTTCCAGAACCAACTCTTGCTTAATTGTAAATTAAGAAAATGAAAAACTCCTCTCAGGTTACACAATTGTGGATGGTTTTGCTAACAAAATATTTTAATATGGCAATGACTCTCTAGTTTAATAGTTAGGATTTCTGTTGGTTTCAAACTTTTCATTGGAGTACTTTGCCGTAATTAATTTGAAATATTGCGCTGAAAATTGCTTCTTTTATTATAGCCCCGCGTCATATAACCCTCGACTATAATAGTAGACTTCTGAACCAATAATATAAGTTGCCGCCATTTTTTCTTTTTTTTTTTTGTCAATTGAATATCACTTGGGAACGATATTAACTTATTTTTGTATATACTATCACGAGACTATTGTCAATCCCCTCCAAATAAAAATCATAATTTGTTGATAAAACTTTTTTGTTTTCCACTTAGTTTTATGTTTTTTATTTTTATTTTTTTTTTTTCAATTTAAACAAAACGAAAAAATTGTATTAAATAAAGTAATTCTTTTGTCCGCGACATGAATTCTTAAAACGCTATAAGAAAAAGCCAAAGAACAAAAAAAATGTCCATTAACTTTTCTTCTCGCTGAATAAACGACTATATACGACACTGTGTAGTACCCATCGTTGGTAATTTTCATTGCTTCATATCCAGCTAACAAAAAATTATAAAGATAGACAATAAAATAGAAAAAGGAAATTAAAGTGAAAAATTTTACGGAAGAAAAAGGGGGAAAAGTTTTTTTGGGGGCTTTTAGTATTTTAATATGTATTATATTTTGTGTGAATTATGTTAATTTCAATCGACAATTTTCAAAATGTGTTTTTTAAGCCTAAAAATGTCCTTTTTATAGTGCCATTTCATACACACCCACCCACCCACCCATAGATAATACATTTTCATTGGGAAATTGAATAAATAATTTTAAAATGTCCTGCCACATTAAATAAATATAAGAAACGAATATATTATTATGTGTGTGTGTGTGTATAGTTACGCTTCTAATTCTACATAAACATAATGTCATTCCCGACACAAAAGTCTATAAATCACTTAGAAATGTTAGATATTTTCATAAGTTTTTTTGTTGGTTTCGAAATTAAATTAAATTTTTGAAATGGCACAAACAAAGACTATAATGGTGCGTTGGTGCACAATTAAGCAGGAGTTTGTTTTTTATTTGTGGAGAGGCAATAAAGGTTTTTATGCTGTTTGGTGCATGCTTCCAGCATTATATTATTTGAATATTAATTAAGAATTTTCATTACGCTTCCTCCGTCTGGCATGCACAGTTTTTTTCTGCGGATTTCGGACAATAGGAATTGTTTTATATGTACGCTGTGTGATGGGGAAGAATGAAATGGAATTGCCGTATTGTTTGTTTTAATGTTTGAAAATTTTTATGGTACAAGAATATTAATTAGCAATTTTCCCGTTTTAAAAATTTTGGTAGCGTGAGTTATTTATATGAAAATCATTGTTTTTATCGACAATCGTGCATGTAATTTCTTACTGCTCTGTAACGTGGTAAAGAAATATAAAAAAAACCAGACTCATTATTTTATAAACATCATCTGAAGAAAGGATTTATATATACAGCTTGTTTGAACTATTAAAATATAAATTGCCATGTCCAAATAATTATGCTTGAGATGATACCATGTTCCGTAAACAAATGTATTTGACAACCCCATTACAAAATTAAACAACATCATTACAGATTCTAATCATTTTGTATTTTTGTATATATACTATACGAGTAGAACATGCATCAACATCATTACCATAAACAATATACATACATAAATAATTAATTAAATCATTTATTATTTATAAAATGAGAAATTTGGTAATTTTATGTTGCCACCAATGTCATTTGTACCCTCTGTGTTTCAAGTATCACTTTATATAGCACAGAATACATTTTATATGAAATCAGGTAGATATGGCGAGAATAAAAATTAGATGGGGATTTTTCCATTTTTTTTTTGTGTTTTGGAAATTGGATACAAAATAATTTAACATATGTAAATATATACTAAACATGTACACGATTTGTAATCAAAATTTTCGTGTCGTATAAGAATTATTGAATTTAAATTTTGTCAAATACAAATATTAGATTCTGGATATTTTTACAAAATTTTAGAAATGTATGTATAGACATATGCCAAATACAGACTTCTTAACAACTTTGGTACAATAAAAATTTACTCGGTTATCCGTCTAAAATTTGATATTCTGTTAGTTTCATGGGAAGTTGTAGAATTTTTTTTAGTTGCGTAATCAACGCCAAATTTAACCCTTTAATGCATACTGTAGCATATCTGCATCATGTTATTCTAATTTGAACTGCATCTACATTTGAGCATATTTTTTCTGTTTTGTTTCGTATATCTGTTGTTCATTTGTTTTTCTATCTCGTTTCACACATTTTTTTGTTTTTTTCTGCGTTTTGAAAATAAAAGCGCCATTTATAATTAGTTAGTCGATGTTTTGCATACAGTTAGTAGTAAACATACATTTACATAATTAATTGTTTATAAATTTGAATATTGTTTTTGAATATTTATTTTAATGTTGAATGAATTGTCTTTTTATAAAGAAGCGTTATAAATGGAAAAATATTTAAATTTCATTCCACAACTGCATAATGATGCAAATAGGCACATGTCATAAAATCAATTTTCCGGGAAAACTAGCTGCTTCCAACCATTTTTACTTTGAAATTCGTTTCAACCAAATACATCTTTATAAGAAAAAAACTATTACAATTAAAAAGAAAAAATCATGCATTAAAGGGTTAAAGAATGTTTGAATCAGTTATAGACGACAATTTAGTAATGATTTGATTGCCGATCAATTACTTGTGCCGAGTATTTTCAAAAACAATCAACTTCGAGATGTAGACTCAAAATATCATAGGATGGCCAACATAAATGGTCACAGAAAGAGAAGTTTGTCTGTTTTATTGATATAATTATCGGCTTTCGAGTTTTTGATTTAATGAATATAATTCGCTATATCAGTATATTCTTACCTCATACTTAATGTATGAAGTGAGAATTGTATTTTGTATAGGTTGGTCGAGTAGACCGAACTTTTCAGTACGAAACCAAACTACCAATATTTGAAACTCAAGAAGGGGAATTGATATTTCTACTTTTTTTGGTAGGCATATTATTAATAATTGGCCTCTTTATTTTTCTGATTAACCAATCGAAAAATTTTGTAAATGCCACTATTGTTATTAGTATATTTTATTACAAATAACCCAGATGAATCAATGGGAACGAAGTTTTGAAAAAAAAACAGTGGCTTTATTTTACGGTGTGAATTATTTTGAGTAAGCTTCAACCGTAACCAAAATCGAAGAAATAATCCTTTACAAATTATTTTTATACAGTTTATACAAGTTCTATCTAACGTAAAATAAAATAATCATAAAATTTGGTCCCGTGATTTAATCTAAATATTTTCTCAAGTATTAAATATATTCTGTGGATTTTGGTACCGAGAGACAAGACAAGATCGGAAAAATGATTTGTTGTTTTATGATTAGAAGTATTATTTCGAACTGGAAATTTGTCCTTACTTAGTTTGTACACAATGAATCCATAACATCAGACAAACTTTATTTATTAATAATGGAAAATTTGGATAAATGTAAGGAACTAGGTGTCAAAGTATGCACTGTAACGTGTGACCCGGGACCCAGTAATCGGAAAGCATTTAGAATGTGTGGCCTGACAGTAACTAGACCATTTTTACAATGTGGCAATCCGCTACATCTAATAAAATCAGTATGGAACGTCGTAAAAGAATTATACAATTTAAAAAAGGATTCTGTAACCCAGTGCTTCTCAAACTTTTTCATACTGTGGCTCCCGAAATCGAAAAAATTGAATCCAGGGCTCCCAGAAATATTATTCAATAATAATGAATTTTCAGCTAAGCATTTCGGTCATTCTTGTCCGAGGTTCCCTGGTGTCTCATATCCGTGTCCCGCTAATTTTAAAAAAATGTTCCACGAACCCAAAAATAGTTCTTTCAGTTTCAGCCGAGTTACAGGTAAAGAAAATCCTATTCGCAAAAATGTAGAATTCCAGGAAATTGTAAGCTTGGGTTTTAAAAAACATGATAGGATTATACATAAGAAAGTATTAAAAATTAGATATACATACATATACCTGTGAAAACTCCGAAACTAAATATTTTAGCTGGGCAAATGAATGGAGAAGAACATGTACCAAAATGACCAAACTAAAGTTAAAGCTAAACATTTTTGAGCTTACGACTATTCTAAATTTGTCAAAATTCTATTTTTGCACGTTTCATTAATTTGACCGCAACCCGACCTGCACCCAGATTCCAGTTCTATGGCAACTGAGAATGGCAAATATTACGAAATATTTTTTCGACCAGTCAGTTCCCATTCTCATAAAAATCCCGATTCCGATTAGACCAATGTGTTTTGATTTGGTATAAATTAAAAATATGACTTATTTTGGTACGTTGGGTAATTTTTTTAAATAATAAATTAGTTTTTGAATATGGTGTAAATCAAAAAAATTTCAAAGCTTCTGTAATAATTTTGTATTAACGCGAATTGTTTAGTTATTTTATAAACTTAATCATTAGAGCTACGCTAATACTGGTTTTAGTCTTACAGTTTGAATATATAGGTTATGTTTTATATCATAATCTCTTTTAATAAAGTACACCATTAAAATTTGGTGTCAAAATAGATATTTTTGAAATTCAAAAATTATGGACTACATAATTTTTCGTATGAGTTGAAGACGAGGTTTAAATCAAAGATAACCTATATTATAATTCAAATAGCTTAACAGTTAAAACTTATTAATTAAATTTATTGTGCTTTTGGTTTCGTCTAGTGAAAATTAGACGTAATTTATGAGATGCAAGTGATCCGTTTAAGATCAATCTTTTTCCAAATAAGTTTAAACAAATAATTTTACTGCTCTTTGCTAGCTTTTTTTTTGCGCGGTCGCTGTCTAATAAAAACAAAATATTATGTTACAATAAAATATCCAAATAATTTATTGCTCAATAATTTATGTTTTGGAAATATTTTGATAAAATAAATTTATAAAATACATATAAAAACCGACTTCTCACATAAAAAAATGATGGTTTTTTTTGACGTTTGTTATGGGTTTTCATTTGCCACTCATAGAACCGGAATCGCAATTTCTCAGTTTTTATACCAATTAGAATTTTTAGTCGAATAAAACCCATATGACAAATTTCCCATCAAACCGGAATCCTGATGCTGGATTGGTTTCGTTTTTAATTTTTGTGGCAAATTATTTTTACTTAGGTATTTACAACCAAATATGAATTTAATATATTCTTCTGAATTATCGAACTTTGAAAATTCGGGAAGTATTTGAAACATTAAAAAAATGAATTGAATTTATCTGTACAAAATTCAGAGTTATCCAAAGTTTTTTTAGGTTTTTTCAACTACCAATTTTCAATGTAATCAACCAATTTGAAAACTTTGTCCCTCTTAGCCATTTTATATCCAAAATAATTTGAAATTTTATTTATGACGAGTTCTTCCACAAAAAAAAAAAAAAAAAAACGGATCGTGCCATACATAGTATAGAAAATGATAGCCCAGTAGATGAGAGTAGATCAGTTTTCTATAGGCATTTAGCTGAAGATAGTTACAGAAGTTTTCGGTAAGTATTCCAAAAATTTACATTTTGGTAATCAACCGTTTCACCTAAAATATGTCTAGGATTCCCTACAAAAAACTCGCCATTAGAATTCTAGAATTTTCGATTTGAAGTTCTCAACACTAACCTGTACAGCGATTTTGGTCGCAAAATGAGGATTCATTTGAGGAAAAACCGGAAGGCAATAGTATTGGTAAATTGTATTGGTGTTGAATGTGCATTTTTTCTTTCAATTTTTCGTTTAATATGATGCAAATAAGAGAGATAAAATGACGCGAGTAATAGGGATAACATGATACAAATAAGAGGAATAAGCTCAGAAGAGAACGATTGATGTATTAAATACTGAGGAGACTGAGATAGAACAACAAATTTCGAAATAAAAAAAAAAATAAAAATATTACGAAGCGAGAGACTCAAAATAAAAAATATTAACAAAAAAAAAACAAAAAAGTTAGAAAACAAAATGATTTTGCTTATTTAGTTTAGTATTAGTGTTGCAACTCATGATGGTCGGTTGCTCCTATACGATGTTATGTCCGAGGATGGAGAAATTTTATTCTAGTATATACACAGCAAATAAAAAAGCGAGATGTAATGTAAATTCAATAAGAAGAATGAATAAATTAAAAATCATTTATTAATATTGTTTTTTGTTTTTGCTTTTCACGGTAAAAATTTCGCGAAATTAATTGATTTTTGTCGTTGGAATTAATTGCTGGTAACTTAATTTAAGGAGCCAATTTAATTAAATTATACCTAAATTGTTATTAGTTATAATTTTTTTTTATGAAAATCAATAAATAATTAATTAAAACAAAAATTTATATTATATCATAATTAAATAAAAATCAAAAATACGATAATTTGCGTTTAACTATAAAACTTATCATTCTGCTTGAACAATAAACAACAATAGACACAAAAATATTTATGAATTCCCCATGTCAGAAGAAAGGGAAAAATAACTCAAGGCGAGCGTAAGCACCAAAAATTTGAACCGATTCACCCGATTCGTTTATTTTTGATACTTACCACGAGGAAACGCATGAGAAAATACACTAAATACAATAAAAAATACTTTACAGCACACAATAGCAAAATGTATATTATACGTTGTGTATAGTCCTATTCAGATCTTAAAAAAAATTTTTTTTTAATTGTTCTGCGCAGCTTCCAGTGATGTAGAAAAAAAATTTATAAAAATTTTGATGAGTCGCATTTATCTTAGATAGTAAACCTAAATAAAATAATAAATAATCATTCAAATGTATTATATTTCAGTTTTAATACACAAAACATTCAAAATGTTTATGATTTTATGTTATTACAATCAAATTTCATGTGAAAATTAATAGGTGTAAAAAAATATTGCACGCCTATGGAAACAACGTTAACATTTAATTTTCGGACGGACTAAGGAAAATAAATAACTAAATGTCAGTCATATCGATCAAAACCACAATAACGTAAAAAAATTGTTAAATTGCATTAATTCTTCGATTATCGATTTTAAACGATTCTTTTAAAATAAAATTATAAAAACATTTTGTGATTCAAAACGTTATAACATATAAATAATAAAATAAAATGATATAAATAAAAACCTAACCTAAAAACTGAAGTACAAATACAACATAAAAATGTAAACAATTAAGCCGAAATAGTACATCACTGTGTATCCGCCATGTTTTTTCTGCGCGTTAACTGTCAGAATTCCAGCGAGATTTGAATACTACTATACATATGTATACAAGATTCTCAATCCTCATTTTGCGACCAAAATCGCTGCACTGGACAGCGATTTTGGTCACAAAATGAGGATTGAGGATTGAGAATTTTGTATATGTACACGGTGTATAATATACATTTTGCTGTTGTGTGCCGTTAAATATTTGTATTGTATTAGTGTATTTTCTCATGCGTTTTCTCATGGTGTAAGTATCAAAAACAAGCGAACCGGGTGAAATCGGTTCATTTTATTTGGTGCTTACACTCGCCTTGAGTAATTTTTCCCTTTGTTCTAACATGAGAAATTCATGTTTTTGTCTTGATCACTGTTGTAACCGACGACATTCATTTGGTTTCGTTAATAAGAAACCAAAACAAAATATAATTTTAATTTGTGCATTCTTCGTCGGCTCCATTCGTAATATTTTTATTTTTTATTTTGAATATTGTTGTTACTTTCCAAGTTATGTGTATATAAGAACAGTGTAGTCAATCTCTCGATCGTTCTCTTCTGATTCTGAGCTTATTTATCTTATTTATATAATGTTATCCCTTTTATTCTCGTTGTTTTATTTCTCTTTTTGCATCATGTTAAACGAAAAACTAAAAAAAAGCCCATTCGACACAAATACAATTTACCAATACTATTGCCTTCCGGTAATCCTCAAATCAATTCTCATTTTGCGACCAAAATCGCTGCCCTGATATATAATTTAACCAAATTGAAATTGTTGAAGCCAAATTTGACAAGCTGCCATTTGAAATTTCAAATTAAATTAAAGTACGAGTAACTTTTTAAAATTACATACTAACATTCTCAATATACATTTTCGCAAATTTTCAAAGACCTTTAGTTTTGAGCTTAAATTCAACTCCTAAATTCCTTTAGTTTTGAGCTTAAATTCAACTCCTAAATTTTCGAGAATTTACTTCGGATATCGACCTCTGATATAAAAATATTGTTACTTCATAAAACGATTCTATTTTAACCATGAATATTTTGTCCGCAAAGGATTGTGATTTCAAATTCCTCTTGATGTTCATTTTTAAACTTGCCTACCAAAATCCTCGTGATTGTGGAGTTGATATATTATACAATATACTTATACATCACATATGTATGTTACAAAAACCATTTACAGATTCAGAAATTTGTGTGCGAGGAAATTGTGAGGTTTATTAGAGATGTTAGGGCGAGGTTCTAGGGCTCCCTGAAAACAGCTCCATGGCTCCCTAGTGGGCCGCGGGCCACAGTTTGAGAACCACTGCGTAACCAACTGTTGCCCAAAAATTTCCTAATACGTTTGAGAAAATGAGGGTTAAACTAGCTGTACATGTGTTAAGCAGAAGTGTACAACTCGGGAAAATTCGGTAATCACGATGTATCAGTCGCTATTGTTACTTTTAATTAAATTTATCGAAAAATTCGACAAACTCTTCGATGGCTTAAATTCAAAATTAAATTTATCAAAAATAATTTCGTGAGCGCTTTTATGTTAGATAAACAAATAACGGAATTTTTAAATATGTATATGGTTGATTACATAATATCAAAAATTAAAGTCATAAAAAACAACGGTCTACTGTTTTGATGGATTAATTAAAACAATTAATGGTATTAACGAATTAGGGCTGCAAATTAAGTCAGAAAATTCTGAAATTGAATATTTACTAACTGCAAGATTAAATCAGGATCCTATCGAAAACTTGTTTTCTCAAATTAGAGCGGCTAATGGACATAACGAGAACACTTCAGTTTTTGAATTTAATCATAATTATAGCAAAGCTAATCACCATCAAAATTCTAACCCAATTTTCTAATTGTGTCAATTGCGAGGAAGATTCAGACAAATCTTTAAAACTTTCAACTGATGCTGCGGAGCTTATTGAGGAGGAAATAAATTGTGTCCCTATTGGCGTTTCAGAGGAACGTGGAACCAACGAATACTTGTTTGACATCCGTCTCCGATGCATAAATTCCATTTTATTTCGAATACTTTTATGAAACATTTTATAATTTTTTTTGACTGAATCAAATATGTAGTCTTCTCGTAAATAAAAATTCAAAGAAAAAGCCAAGAAAAAAACATCCTATCCATACATAGCATACAAACACACGTGAATACGATCAATATTTTTGTAAATATTTACAATAACATACAATAATGACTTTATATGAAATGTGTATACGTGGTACAAAACATTTTGCGCCGTTGCTATAATAGCCTAGACACATTCATGGAGTGCCGGTTTGCGTTTATTTATTATGCCACCTGCTAAATGGCGCTTTTATCAGTCGATTTTAAAAAAATCAATAAATTCGTTTTATTAATTCATCTGGTTATTATTTATCTGTGATTTTATCTATAAAAGCCGAAAATAATCATATTAATAAATGGACATGTTTATTTATGTAAAGAAATCCATTTAGTATAAAATATAAATTATTAAACCAAGATAATATTTAAAATCAACAAAACCAGATAAAAAAATAATGAAAGATTTGTCAAAATTTTAAAAATTTAAAAGGGTGATCTTCAAAGTTTAAACTGTCAGAATAATTATTCAAATGGTTTTCAAATCAATCATTACCCACCTGACTGCAGCATACAGAAGAAAACGTGTGTTTTTAATAGTGTAAATTGTACATATTTTGTACCTTGTTGAATATGGCAAGCGAGCCCCATTTTGATCGAAAGGTCTGTTATGGTCATACTCCTAACTAGTATTTTTTAACAGGAATAACAGGAATTTATCAATTAGAGTAAAACAATTGGTAACTAAAAATTGCTTACACAGGAATAGAACTGTTGTATATATGACGCAGAAAAATTGTGAAGGAATTTGGCTATAATTAGTATAATTCGCTAATACAACCCTATATAGAATGTAAAAATGTGGTAAAATCAGTCCAGTAGCCGCCATCGCCTGGATTAAATTCTCTTACAATTTTTAGAAAAATATAAACTTCATAATTAAAAATTGAAATGAAGTTAGAGTCATAAGAAATTGACGTGCAGTAAAATTCATCGTAAACTGCAGTTTCCTTAGGCAAAGGAAACAAAGCCTTAAGGGTATAAGTACTAAAAATTTAACAACAAGCAGTGATGTGTGAGTCGACACATTTCGTGGTACAATTGCCATGAGTTGTTTCGAAGCAAATTTAGGAGTTTTCTTCGGATTGCTTAACGCAAACGAACTTAGAACTTCCAGGTATGTAGTACTCCTTATTGAACGTAACGACCGTAGTGGCAAGCAAGTTGAAATCGAAGATAACATTGAGTAAAATCTTCACATTCGATCCAACTTGGCGAGCTTGGAATAAACCTTAGTTTCGAGTTTTCGACATCATATCCATACACCTGAATTTCACCACCAGTAATAATCCGTTTGAGGAGTTCTAGAACTTGGATGATTTCATTCAGCGACTCCAGAGCAATATCCTTGGAAAAGACGAAAGGCGGGTCATAAAATTTCCCAAGCAAAGTTTAAGATTAAAACTCTTTTAAAAAGGAAACTTCAGTCGAAAAAAAAAACTTTTGCATTTATGTGAGAATATGGTCTAAAATACGTTTTTGAAAAGTACTTCAGTCATACATTTATTGGACTAGAATACCTTTAGAGTGGTTTGTTTTTTGGACTGAAATGCATTCGAACACATGTTGGCTCCGCGATTGCTAGTTGAAAATATTTCAGTCGAAATAGAAAGGAGTTCCGGTCAAAAATTAGACGGAAACAGTCAAAATAGTTTTAGACTGAAATGCCTCTTCAGAGGGCATTTCAATAAAAAAACTAAAATCGTGTTCAAGTCAAAACATTTTTGATTGGAATTCTTTTCGGATTTTTCACTGAAATTCCATTTGAAAAGGAGATTTATTCACAAAGAAAATCCAGGCAAAATTATTTTAAAACGTGATATAAATGCCATGCTTTGTCCAATTATGTTAAGGAGTAAATTGAAAACAAACTTTGCAAAGTTTACGTTTTACTCGCATTTAAGTATTCTGGAGGAAAATTTAATTTTAAAATATTCTGGAAAATGGAAATTTCCATTCTAATTTTAAAATTAAATCTTCCTCTTCCAAATTTTATATATTTGCTCGGTATTTGGGGATAATGTCACCCCATTTTATTTTGTACATTAAGTCCCTTTAAAGAAGACTTAACCAACAGAAACCAAATTTGGGATAATGTCTATGGGGACTATGTCATGATACCGCGGCTCGCGTTAGGCTTGAACCAAAACCAACACAAATGTCTTATACAAGCCATATTATTGCCATACAAACACAAAATAAAACCTACTATTTCTGTAAGTATTAGCGTCATATTACAGTATAATCTTTACATACTTTGATTTTAAATTGAAGTTTGTATCAAAAACAATATAAAATATCACTAACACTTACAGAAAATAGTAGGTTTTGGATTTAATAATATGCGTGCGTCACGGAAATAATATGGCTTGTATAAGACATTTGTGTTGGTTTTGCTTGAACAAATAAAATATAAGTGTACCAAGACATTACAGTCCAAAAAAACAAACCAATCTCGGAGAACAATATTGCATAGCACTCTTTTTATTAGTTTGACTGAAAAGGTATTTTACTTGAAAACCTTTTTATTTTTTTGAAATGACATTTCAGTCTAAAACTATTTTGAAAGTATACTCCTTTCTAATTTTTGACCGGAACTCTTTCTGTTTTTGACTGAAATATTTTTGACTGGTACTACCAGAGTCGTCCATTCGGCACTGCTTTTGGTCGGATTTTAACAATGTCAGAACAAATTTTGTTGCCACACGTTTCATGCTCAAAAGATTCGGGAAAAATGATATGCTGATATCAACAGCAACGTTTCAATTTCTCATTTTTAACGTTTTGTAAACGCTTGTTTTATTCCTAAAATACTCGGCAAAAGATACGCGTAGCTCGGTTAAAAGTATTCGCTTATGTTAAGGAATTAAAGAAAAGTTCATGGCATAATAGTTTCGCGCAAGATCGTCAGTATAATTTGTTATGAAACTAGCTACGATTACATGATAACCATATCCAAAAAACAACCAAAACTTTTTCAGAGGCAGAGTATGTTCGGGAAGAAACCGGACAAACTCACCAACCTGAAAAAATATGATCATATGATCACACCCAATAACGGCTTGCGTTAACATAGTTAAAATTCATAGGAAAGTTTTGTTGAATGTAGGAAAGGTTTATAAAGTGAAGAACTCTTTCCTTGAATTCCAAACAAATTCGAACCAACATTTTTGCTTTTGCTAGGTACAAGTACGAGCCATTTTTATCAATATATTGAAGTTGAGTTGGAGTTGGAGTTGGATTAAGATGTAGTGGCAGTTAACCAATTTTTTATATATGCTAGTTGGAGGATTGAGTTTGGCATAGAGGTTGCGGTTGAGTTGAGGGTTGAGTTGAGTTCCGTTTGTGGGTTGAATTAGGGCTGAGTTGGAAATTGGATTCTCAATTCATTTTTAGATGAAGTTCTGGAATATGACCAAGTAAGAACTTGCCTATTTGTCAACCGATTATTATGCAATTTGACCTGTGTGATGGAAATGGAATTCTAAAATGATTTTTGGAAGAAATTCTGGAATATAGCTAATAGAGGTGGAATTTGGCTACTTCTTAACCGGTTTTAGTGAAATGTGACATCCGCGATGAAAATGGTATTCTAAAATATTTCTCGGATAAAATTCTGGAATATGGCCAAGTATGATGGGACTTGGCTATTCCTAAACCAAGTATTATTAAATTTACTATATGAAATGTGGCACAAAAATTATTTTTGGATGAGGTTATGAGGAGTATGTCAACATGGCTATAAATTATTGTGTGATGAGGTTTCTGTAAATTATGCAGCTATTGAAGTTTCTTTGAGGCAGCGTAACCGTTTATTTCAATTGCTTAACAATCGAGATTATCTTCGAAATAATATTCAAGTTCCCCTATACATTTTTCTCGCCAACCCTTCGCTTTAAATGTTGGGATATGTTTTCTGAGTATTTACTGTCAGAGCTATAAGTTTAGCCATGCTAAAAAAAATTAAATTTGTGGTGAACACGTGCTGAAGAATTAAAACTGACGGTAGTGTATAGTCTCGGGATTCGTAGTATCACTTTAGAATCAACTTTCCATCGCAAATCTTGAATTTCATCATAATCGATTAAGGAAAAACCAAGTTCTATCCTAATTGGCCATATTCCAGAACTTCATCCAAAAATTATTTTAGAATCCTATTTCCAACACACATGTCGAATTTCATCATAATCGGATGAGAAATAGGGCAGTTCAATCATACCTAGAACTGCATCTAAAATTTCTCAAATTTCACTAAAATCCGTTATGAAATAGATTAGTTTTATCCTTATTGGCCATTATAAAACATGTATATGTGCAAGATATTTAAACAAATCCATACACCTTGACCAATTTGAACCAAATTTTACTTGGTTCAGCTGAAGACTGACTTAAGAGATTCAGTTTGGGATTGATTTGGGAGTAGACTTAATTTTGAAGACCGAAGTTCTGAACACCTAATGAGGTTTCAGCCCTTTATATTTTGTTATTGAAAAGACAAAACCACATTGAAATATTTTTTGAGGTAAAGTGATGCATGTATAGGATACATGTAAAGAACATATATCTTAAATGTCTGAAGAATCTAATTTAAATCTCAGTTAGGCCTACACAGTCTTAGGTGAAGATTTAATTTGTTTCTTAATTCTGTTTTGTAGTTTGTAATTTAATTAAAAAGTATGTGGAGATTAATTATTTTAATTTAAAATAAAATAACCGTTACGGTTGCTTTACGCAAAAATTGACACTATAATTGCTTCAATCAAATGAGCCATTCTCTCTCTACAGTGCTTTTAAGCATTGCAAATCGCCCTTTGTAAATTTTAATTTTAACATTTATGTGAAGCTTAATTAATTTAATTTAAAATAAACTGCCACAGTTTCTTTATGCACAAATTAATACCAGAACTAGTCCGGATCAGATGAGTTGTTCGTTGATGTTCTCTGAATACAGTGCTCTTAAAAATCGAAATTTTGCGGTTTGTAATTTAAATTAAAATTTATGTGAACATTACTTATTTTAATTTAAAATAAATTAACTGCCAATTTTTGTTTAAGAAAAAATTGACACTGGCATTACTACAAACAAATAAGGCTTTCTCTTTCTCTTCAGTGCTCTTAAGCATTGTAAATCGCTGTTTTAAAGATTCTAATTTTAATTAAAGTGTATATGAAGCTTAATTTTAATTTAAAATTGAATTACCGACACTGTTTCTTTAAGCGGAAATTACCACCAGAATTACTCGGATCAGATTAGGCGTTCTCTCAGTACAGTGCTATCAAGCATCGCAATTTTGTAGTTTGTAATTTTAATTAAAATTTATGTGGAGATTTATTAATTTAATTTAAAATAAATTATCAGCCACTGTTTCTTTACGCAAAAATTGACACCAGAGTTGAAATCAAATTCAAGGCAAAGAGTTTTCCAAATTTCAGTATTAATTCAAAAATTGCAATAAAACCAAAAATCTAAAAAAATTGTTTAGAACTGCAGTCAAAAAAAAATTTAAAAATTGTAGAATTTCATTGATAAATCTCTAAAAAAATTGAAAGCATTTCAAAAATACAAATTTCAAAGGGTTAATGGAAATTGCCTAAATTTAATATTGCAATATATATTCGAAAAACGTACATTTGTACATCCATAATTGCATTAAGTTGATTTTGGCCATAAAAAAAAAACAAACAAATAATCCTCAAACAACAAAATTAATCCAACTGAAATGTGTACGAGACATTTCTTATTCAAAACTTGTAGGTAATAAGCTTAAATTGCCGGTACACGACGGTACACATTTTAACTGATTTCGTATAAATAGCAAAAATCTAAAATGAAATTAAAATTATAAATTAAATTATTTTAGGAGGACTAAAAAACAAACGACGATTGATATCTTGACTCGGATAATCTTTATTATTCCGCATCATCTTTAGTCGACCAAAATTAATTTTAATTTTTAATTGCAAATTTAATAAACGACAAGAATAAATCCAATGTACAAATATACAGTGTCTTGGTCGTTGGTTTCATTTGAAACCAAGAAATTAACTTTGTTTTGTTTTTTTTTTGCATTTTTAATTTTATTTAACTTTGTTTGATCTTAACAAAACCCACTACCGTTTGCAGTACTATACGTGTGTGTATGCTAAAGGACTTGTGCATTTTTTTTTGTCTTGCTGCGGATAAAAATCAGAAAGGATGAAAGTACAAAACAAAAACTTTTCTAATTTATTTTAACTTTAATTTTAAAGAATAAATATACAACAGGCGCATGAACTGAAGAAGAAATAGAAATTGTAATGTAAATGCTAATTTTATTTGTTCTGTGGTTGGAGTAATAAATATTCTGAATTTTGCTGCATTGCGTGTTGTTTATAACGATTTTAACGGCCCGTGCATTTCACAATCTCTTACGATGGGAATGGTCACTAAATTCAAACTAACACCTTGTGTAACTGAAAAATTGTTATTAAAATTATTTTTACCCACCGCCATCCAAGATTTTATCCGTAATATATCACTTAATTGTAATGTTGCAGCTAAAGTAATAATAAATATATCAAACGGCAAATAAAAAAATTGTTTTAATTATTTTCCCCACATAAATCTTGTAAATGAAAATTGAAAACTATTATGTACATTGTACTTGTTATTGATATTGTCGAGACACGCTACCAAAATAAAGATGCCAGTCAACAAAAAACTGCTGTAAATTTATCTCAGGTAGTAGCAGCAGATAAATAAATAAAAAAACCGGGGGAAAACAACAAAAACTATTTTTCTAAGATTAATTGGAGTTAGACTTACATACACGTTATCATCATTCCCACTATACGAGTACACTAGCTGATCCGGGATGAAAAACAAAATAGTCTAGGGAATTATTAATAAATTAACTAAGTTGTTTAAAAACAAAAACCGGTATTTGATGTTATCACGAGATGAGTTTATACAAAGGGAATAATATTGCAGGGAAATGGGAATATTCTTCATAACTCAAATTTAATTAAATATTATTCACCTCCGCATTATGCAATATGTTTTTATTTATTTATCTAATTTCTAATGTCAAATCAATGGAAATTTATTAGATAAAGATGAAATAAAATCTCTTGACATGTTTGTATAAATTCTACACCAAATATCGTAGTATAGTGCATCTGTTCAATAAAAATCTAATTAAATTATTTAATTAAGATAAATTTAACAGGAATTTTTTTTTTATTTGGATTTTATTTAATTAAACATTATATTATACAACATGCATATGTCGCCCTAGACAGACAAGTAAATATGTATAAAGAGATAAGGTATTAGTTGAACGTGATTTTTGTCATTTTTCTTACTTTTAGTCAATGGGACGACCAGCTTGCTTGTTTTTGCCTGATATGTGAGTATCACCGGGAATATCATCACATAAGGCTCAGGCTATGGCAGTGAAATTCGGATTTGAAATTAAGCGAAAAGTCGATATGAAGTTAGCTAATGCGTTCGTTATGCAGTGGATTGTGGCTAAAATTCCGTTTACTTTCTTAAACAGAGTAAAAAGTTTATAAACTGACATTTTAACGAAAATATTTTATTATGGGGAAAAGTTGTAACAAAATCCCCCAAAAGGGATTTTGTTAACAGAACATAGCAATAGAGGTCTGGTTGCGGTATTGCACTGGCTGAAGCTCGCCGCTAGGCGTGGGGGTTACCAGACATATTACTATGTTCTGTTAACAAAATCCCTTTTGGGGGATTTTGTTACAGGCGCCCAACAATGGGGGCGTATTAGAATACCATTTTAGTATCCATTGCTTGTCGTAAGAGGCGACTAAACGGTTGGAGGTCGGACTAACAACCACCTCCGTAAAAATTAGACATGTTTTCCATAGTTTTCTTAAATCTTCTTAATTTTTTTTAGTTTTCTTAAATCTTCTTAATTTTTTTTCTTTTTGCTGATGTAATTGTTTATTTTGTTAGATCCGTTTCATTTTTTTTTCCCCTGTTCTTTAGGTATCGATTCTGGCACTCACTTCTACATCTGCTTTATTGCATTCGAATTAGGGTGAGATGTCAAATCGATTCTTTCAAGTTCAGGCAGTAAAGTTCAAACTTCTTGTTTTCAATTTTTTATTTTTTTTTATCTGTCTTTGAGAGTGGTGATTCCGGGATCCACTTCTACTTCTGCCTTTGGGGTATTCGACTTTAGAGTGCGATTTCGGATCATCAATCTTGAAAATGGATTTAGAACTTGTTTGTTTTCCTTTCTTCCGTGATGAATCAGTTACACCAGCGCAAAGATTTCGTTTATTCCGAAAACTTTTATTTTTCTAAAAATTTTTTTAATTTCTTTCATTTTTTTTTTTTTGTAAATATTCAGACTGCCAGTGGTCGGGGCAAAACCACGATTAGAATACCACCACAGTAACCATTGCTTGTCGTAAGAGGCGACTAAACGGTTGGAGGTCGGATTAACAAACCGCCTCCGTAAAATTTTGACATGTTTTCAATAGTTTATTTTCTAATTCAAAAATTTTCATTAAATCCTTTTGCTGGTTTCATTGTTCCTTTAATTAAATCAGTTTTATATTCTTTTGTTGTCTCTGGTCTTTAAGTGCCGATTCTGACATTCATTCCTACATCCGCTTGTTGCGTTGAATTAGTGTGTAAGGTCAAATAGGTTCCCTGAAGTCAGAAAGTCGAGTTCAAGTGGTTTCTTTTATTTCTCCTTCTGTTTTTGGGAGTGGTGTCCGTAATCCACTACTACTTCTGCCTTTGTGGTATTTGACTTTAGAGTGAGATTTCGGCTCATCATTCTTGAAGGCAGACGTAAAGCTCAACTTTGTTTTCTCTTTCCGTTTTGGGACAATTGCATCAGTAACTTGTCATTATTTCATTTCAAATATTTTTTTTTTCTTCTTCTCAGTTCAATTTCATTCTTTAGTTTTATTGGTAGTTATAGTTTTAGTTTATAGTTTAGTGCAGTGTTGCCATAAAAAAAAAAAAAAAAAAAAAAAAAAAAAAAAAAAAAAAAATAAAATCGGTTTATAAAATTATTAGTGCTGATGAAACTCTTATATATAAAACCATATATACTGTATGTAATTTTGATACAGGACTAAAACTGTGGTTTGGTTGGTGTAAGAAAAAAAAATATATAACCAAAACGGTTTTTTTGTTTCTGTATACTGGTTTGAGCCCAATTTTTGTATTGTGGTGTGACCGCTAGTGTGAATTTTGGTAACCGGGTGAATTGGGTTTGTGGCAGCAACTCCGCCTAACGGAGTGGGGTTCGTGGGTCCAGAGGGGGCTGCTGATTGTTCCTGCGTCGGCGCTGGTAGCTGAATTTTTGTGGTCGGACGGACCAAATTTATGTTCAGGTAAGGTGTGACGGCTAAAATACAAAAAGAACGCCGTCCACACCGTGTGGTATTTTTATTTTATTATTTTTGATTGTGAGCCAAACTTGATGGTTGTTTGTTTTATTATTATATTTGTTTTATATATATTTAAATTTTTTTTACGGGTTTTCAGGTTCCGGGTGGCGTCACATGCGACACACCCCAAATTCGATTCACACCACGTTTTTTTTCTGGTTTTATTTTCATTAACGGTTCATTTTTTCTTTCAAATTCTTGTTTTTCACATTTCATTATTCTCATTTCATTTTTTCTCGATTTGGGTTTTTCCTGCGTAATTACAGTTTTTTCCCTCTTTTATCATTTTCAAGTTTTTAGTGATGTGTAATTAATTAGTTCTTTGTGATCGCGTGAGGATGGGCGGCCTTGTGCTGACCTAGGCCTTGAGCAGGGTCGCCGGAGTGGCACCGGCGTCCTTGTCGAACGCTCCCATTTATAATTATCTACCACTGTGGTCGTGGCACAGTAGAATAATTTTCTTGTCCCCTTCGTTTTATCTCTATGCGGTTTTCAAGCATAGTAATATGTCTGGTAACCCCCACGCCTAGCGGCGAGCTTCAGCCAGTGCAATACCGCAACCAGACCTCTATTGCTGTGTTCTGTTCAACAAAATCCCTTTTGGGGGATTTTGTTACAGTGGCGCCCAAATTTTTCGGCTAATTTTTTTTTTGATTTTCGTCTTTAATGTCACAATTTTTTTTTCAGCTTACTTGTTGTGAGTACCACGTGCAAAGTCCGACGCTTGCGTTGTTTGAGCTTGCACGGGTGCTCACATCAACGTTTCCTGCCCGATCAACATTCAAATCTGCATTGCAACCAGCGTAAGCTGTTTGATTGCATGCAGATGAGAATGTTGATCCCTATTCTCAGCTCGTCTGATGAATGGGCTTACCATTTCTGCCATGTGGCATTGATTGTGGTTAAGCTCATTCTTCTTTCGTTCTGAGTTTAGTCTTATTAAATTTTTAGAGTCTTCGTACCTTATTAATTATTAAATTTTTATTTCAGTCCGACTACCTACATGGGGAGGGATCACAGCATGTTCTAACCTTTGGTTATTTGATCTTGCTGGATCGCTCGTCATGTTGGTTCCATGTGTCATGGGTGTTGGGATCACGAACTTGTTGTTTCCACCAATGTGGTGTTGATTGGACAGTTCGTGATCGCAGTACTCATTGGCCCATCTTTAGTCAATTTCTACTTTCAGGTAAAATTTTATTTTTCAAATTTTTTTTGTTCAATTCTAATTAAACTACTGGGACCACAGTGGTAATTTTTATTTTTTTTTATTATTATAGCGTTCACGCCTAGCTCAGCATGGGGCCGTGATCATCTCTCGCGTGATCACATTTTGTATTTTTTGTACAAGTAATACGCTTTACTTATTTTTCTTTTGCTTTTTCATTTTTTTTTGGGGAATTTTTTTTTGATTATTGGTTGTTTTCAGTTTTGGTTAATGGAGCAGCTAAAATACTATTAATAATTTTGGTCAGTTCATTTTTTTTATAATTCTATTTCGGTATTTTGATTTTTTTGTTTTTGGTTATATTTTGCGTGCGAATGAATTCAGGCAATAATAATCTACCGTGGGATAGACCGGCAAGTGCGGTTGTTCATACAGTGTTTGAGTCGAGTGATAGTAGTGCTTTACCGCGGATAAGTCCTTGGGATAACCATAGTAATTTTCCAGCTCCTCAATCCTTCCGACTTGTTGATATCTACGTGATTATTATAGTTATAATTTAAAAAGTTCATTCTAATTTTCATTATTTTGTCAAATTATTTTCATTAATTTTTTTTTCGGTTTTGGGATATTGATATTTAAATTAATTTTTTTCTTTCGGTAATTTTTTTGTGTATATACATATATATATATATATAAATATAATTCATTTTCTTTATTTTATTTTTTTTGTCTCTCACATTCAGTTCAATAGTAAACTCAGTAAACATAAATTCTTTTTGTCCTTTAAATTATATTGAGGTATTAAGCAACACTTTAGATTCCAACACATTACCTTGGGATAGACTGGCGAGTACGGATGAGAAAAGGTTTTGAGTTGAGCGCTAGTTCAGTATTGACGCGAGTGGTCCAGTGGATAGTAATTTGTGCTCGCAGCTCCTCAAACAGCCCGGCTTGTGGATATCTACTTGGTCATAGTGAGTCTAATTTGAGATTGGTGCTTCAATATATGTTTTCAATAAATTTCTTTAAATAATTAATTAATAATTTAAAATTTTTTTTTCTGCTTTAAATTAAGTAATTCTATCTTGTTTTTTTTTCATATATATATATATATATATATTCAAATATTTTTATATTTAATTTTTTTGGTGGGTAAAAATTTTTTTTTTGTAATCTCTTCAATTAAATAATTTGATTTTTTTTGTGGTTGAAAGTGCCAGTATCGCTGGTTTTCATTTACTATTTACGTTAAATTTTAATAACTTTTGGTTTAGGTAATTTTAATTATAACTATAATCTATTCAGTAAATATAAGTTGGAATTTTTTTTTATTATTTAAATATTGTTAGTTTACATTTATTAAAAATTAATTCTCATTACTTTTAAAATCACGTTTAAATTCCATTTTTGATTAAGTCCTTTTTCTTTCTCGTTAAATTCGTTGTTGCGTGTTAAAATGGATATTTCACATCTTAAGGCTGATGAGATTGAAGTAGAATTTTTGCTTCGATCTATCCAACCCAATACTGAGGAAGCGGTGAATGAATTAAGGAAGGCGTTGGCCGCAGAGCGGGATGGTACTCAGGACAAACCGATCGAGATGCACAATCGAGCTAAAAAGAAACCCAATGAAGAAATTCTCACTTGTCAAAGCAAGGTGCAGAGTCTCCAACAAACCTTTATTGGTATTGAAAATCTAGACGTAGAAGATCAGGTTCGAACAGCTCAGCGTCTGCGGTCGCGGTTACTTCATGTACATGATCGTTTGGAAAGAGCTACTCAGTCTCCTACATATGGACAGCAGGCTCAAATTATTTTAGATATTTGTATTAAATTGCACACGGCGTTAGATCAGTATTTAACTGACCCTACTTTACTGGATCAATCTGTTGAGTCCGCTAGAGGTATTGATGGAGGTCAAGCGTTGGTATTTCAGGAGGTATATCCGGTAGAATCAAAACTGACCATCCCAGAAGTAGTGAGTAAATCCCAACCTAGTCCTGCGGGTAAGATTAGCAATTCGGTACTGCATCCTTCAACCTCTAACACCATTACCACGGCGGATAAGGCAGTTAACTCTAGTGACCAAGCAGAACTTTTAAAATCATTAATGCAACAAGTGCAATTTCTCACCAATCAGCTTTTAGTAAGACAGACTGCTCCAATTCCTTCGGGGGATAGCATTCCTGTAGTATCCGGGGTTAAAAGTTCTGCTGACGAATATCCTGGCGGTCGTTCTTTGCCAATGGACCCGGCTGTCGTAGCGGCGAATCAAAATATTCAAAAATCAGCCCAAGTTCATTTTCCACCAGCACATACCTCTCAGGGAGGACTCGAACAGTTAAATGATTTCCTTGGTTTAACGTCTTCGCATTTGGAACCTGTCTCTAAAGAGCGTTCATCTCCGGAGCAGGCCACCCAACGTTCCAATTTTCAGTCAGCACCAGATGTTAGAGATCTTCATAATAGTACTTTGAATCCCGTGCCTTCAGCAATTCATAATCCATCTACTCAATATAATCCTGATTTCAATAGACGTTCTTTATCTCGATGTGGGATTTCCTACACAGGTTCACCTTCTGGTATCACTGTGGACATGTTCCTTTTTCAGCTGGACTCTGTAGTGAAATCCAACAATCTATCACCTTCCTCTGTACTTCTGGATCTGCATCTTGTCCTGAAAGATGTGGCACTGCAGTGGTACTGGACCTACCGCAGGTATAATCCTTCAGCACCTTGGGATAGCCTCCGATTAGCCTTCCAAGAAAGATTTAAAGATAGGCGTACTCCCTACGAAATTCGTCGTATGGTTGAGTCTCGCAAACAGTTACCTAACGAATCATTCTTGGAATTTTATCATCACATGTGGAATTTGGCCCTGCAGTGTCACACCCCTTACAGCGACGATGAATTCATACAACTACTGATGAACAATATGAAGCCTGTCCTTCAGTATCAACTTACTGATCGACACTTCTCACATATCAATGAGCTCATCAAAAGTTGTACTTCATGGGAAGATTCGCTAAAACGTTTTCGTTCTCCACCTGATTACTCGATGCACCCTCGTCGTAGTATCAATGAACTCGGTGTTGAGAGAATGTATGATTCAGAACCAATCGTTCCAATGTCTAATCCGTCAGTTCCATCCGCAGATACGTCAGGATCCGCATATCGCGTTCCATCCGGTGTTTTTGTTCCGACGTCCGAATCTGTGCAACATATTTCTGCTATCAGCCCTAGCCATTCTTATCGTGCTCCAATGGGAACGACTATTACAAATTCTAAGTCTTTTAAACACACCTCTACTTCTCCTTCACCTAATGTAACCAATACCTCTAGATCTGGCCGCAATTACATTTGCTATAATTGTTCTGATATAGGGCATGGTTTTCAAGACTGTCCTCGTCCTCACTTGGGTGCCTTTTGCTATCGTTGTGGTCTCAAAGGCACCATTTCAACAAATTGTGTTCGTTGTGCGGGAAACCAGATCAGTGGTTCATGGAGATCGGGGAACCAGGAACCACAGACCATCTCAACCCCAACCATAATTACCAAAGTAGATGCAGTCAGCAATACCGACCCAGAGTTTCGGAAGAGACTGATGCCAGATGGAAAGAATCAGTCGAACCAGTGAAAGTTCGCGTTGAGTCCTTTGATTCCGCAATCTCTTCTGGATCTGGTTCAGCTGGTTCCGACCTAATGGTATCGGACTCTTGCTTGCCTGTTTCTCCACCTGAATGTCGAGTAAATTCCTTTTCCAAATTGGAACACTCCATTCCTTCAACTTCTTCATTTAACAATAGTTCTAATTTTTCTGATTCCGTTCCGTCTCTCCCCAACACTTTTGGGAAACTCATCTCAGCTCAGTTACTTCGCTCAAAAAAATACTGGGAGCAACGTCGGATTTTGCGATCCTTTGTTGTTTCTTCAGTACTCGGTTCTGAGACAAGCGATAAACGGCCTTATGCCGATATTCTTGTCAATGATGTTCCATACCGAGGTCTATTAGATAGTGGAGCGAGTGTAAGTGTGTTGGGTTGTGGTTCTGAAAAGTTGTTGGCGGACAACAACCTTCATATTCATAATTTTCCTACTTCTATTCAGACTGCGAGTGGTCAATCTCAGAACGTCATTGGTTACATAAATGTTCAGGTTAGCTTTAATTCCCAATCTCATTACATGCGATTCTTTTTAGTACCTTCTCTAAAGCAATCTCTTTATTTAGGGATTGACTTTTGGAATAAATTCGGCATTACTTTGCAACTACCTGCGTTGAGTGAATTATCGGACTCCGCAGAAATATCTTGTTCTCCTAAATTCCATTCTCTCTCTCCAGATGATAACTTAAAGCTCTCTACAATAGTTAAAAAATTTCCGTCAAGTGCTAAAATGGGTCTTGGACGAACTACATTAATCTCTCATGAGATTGATGTTGGTGAATCCAAGCCTGTTAAGCAACGTTTTTACTCTGTTTCTCCTGCTAAGCAAAAACTAATGTACGATGAGCTAGATAGGATGTTATCACTGGATGTGATTGAAGAAAGCCACAGTTCATGGTGTTCTCCTGTCACCATGGTGCATAAGGCTAATGGCCAAGTACGCTTGTGTTTGGATGCCCGTGAGGTGAACAAGGTGACGGTCAGGGATGCGTATCCGCTTCCACTTATCAACGGATTGTTGGGTCGTTTGGATCAAACTCGCTATATATCAACTATTGATCTAAAAGATGCCTTTTGGCAGATCCCTCTTGACCCGCAATCCCGAGATAAGACGGCGTTTACTGTCCCTGGTCGTCCCTTGTACCACTTCAAGGTCATGCCCTTTGGGTTGTGCAACGCTCCCCAAACACTGTGTCGCCTTATGCATCGGGTGATTCCTTATCAACTGCACGACAAAGTATTCGTCTACCTTGATGATTTATTGGTTACTTCGTCCACTTTTGATGAACACTTGGAACTTTTGGAAGTTGTGGCTTCGTTGCTAGTAAAGGCTGGTTTAACCATAAATTTAGAAAAGAGTCAGTTTGTTTTGAAGGAGGTTAAATACCTGGGTTATTTAGTGGGTGATGGTTGCCTTCGCACCAACCCAGAAAAATGTAAGGCAATTAGAGAATTTCCTCGACCAAAAACAACTAAACAAATACGTAGTTTCTTGGGTTTATGTGGGTGGTATAGGCGTTTTATTAAAAACTTCGCATCTTTAGCTGCTCCACTAACCGATCTGACAGGGAAAAAATCTAAGTCTAAATGGAATCTTCACGCTGAGGAATCCTTCCAATCTCTTAAAGTATCTTTATCGTCTGCTCCTGTTTTAGCTAATCCTGACTATGGGCGCCCTTTCTTCATCCAATGCGACGCAAGTGCTGTTGGCGTGGGTAGTGTACTTTTTCAGCTTGATCCTGATGGCGCTGAACACCCCATTGAATTCTTTTCGCACAAACTTAATGCCGCTCAGAGGAATTATTCTGTAACTGAGTTGGAGTGCTACGCAGCAGTACTTAGCGTCCAAAAATTTCGGCCCTATATCGAGGGATACCCGTTCACGATTTATACTGATCACGCTAGTCTCCGCTGGTTGATGTCCCAAAAAGATCTATCTGGTAGACTCGCCCGCTGGAGTTTAAAACTGCAAGCGTACAAATTTGATATCGGATATCGTAAAGGAACGGTGAATGTTGTACCTGATGCCCTCTCCAGAGCTTTTTATAGTGAGCCCACAGACGATGTAAGTAATGATCAACCTTTTCCTCCTGTTGAAACTACTTTGAATGATGATTCCTCCTTACCTTGTAATTCTCCTGTGATACAAGAAAATGTGTCCAGTTTAAATTCTTCAAGTGACAATTCGGTTCTACATATTGATCTTAACTCTTCAGCTTTTCAGGACGATGAATATGTACAACAGATCAATCGAGTACGACTATTAAAAGATTGCGATCACAACTTCAAAATTCGTGATAATAAACTCTTGATCTTACCTTCCTACGCTTCTCGTTATACGTCCACTGATTTGTCTGAATGGAAGTTAGTAGTTCCGTTGTCCTTGACTGCAAACTTAATTGAACTGGCTCATTCTTCTCCTACTTCTGCTCATATGGGTATTAAAAAAACTGTAGAACGACTTCAACGGCAATTTTTCTGGTTTGGTATGACTAAACAAATCAAACTTTTCATCTCTAATTGTTTACAATGCAAGATGAATAAGCCTGTAAATTTTAGCACTCAACCTTTGATGGGTTCTCAAACTGAGTCTACCAGACCTTTTGAAAAATTGTTCGTTGATTTCCTTGGACCTTATCCTCGCTCCAAACGAGGTAATACCTGTATCGCTATAGTGTTGGATCATTATTCAAAGTTTGTTCTAGTCAAACCATTGCGTGAAGCTTCCGCCTCTTCTCTGTGTAGCTTTTTGGAAAATGAGGTGTTTTTACTTTTCTCTGTGCCTGCAGTGATTACTTCTGATAATGGCAAACAATTTCTATCTCACTTATTTAAAGATCTTTTAAAAAAATATAATGTTGATCATATACGTACTCCTATTTACTCTCCTCAAAGCAACGCTTCTGAGAGAGTTAATCGGACGTTACTGTCTAGTATTCGTTCTTATCTTGATGATCATGCACATAATGAATGGGATTGCCATCTCTCTGAAATCACTGCAGCATTGCGAAATGTTAAACACGACGTCACGAATTTTTCTCCTCACTATTTGGTCTTTGGTCAACACATGTCATTAAACGGTTCAGATTATGCTTTACGTAAACTTTTATCTCCTCAGGATGATAACGAAATACATGTGTTGTCCAAATCTAATAGATTAAATCTTATTCGTGATCAAATAACTCATTACCTGAAAGTTGCACATGAGAAATCAGCTGTTCGATATAATTTGCGTAGTAAAACTAGGAATTTCCTGCCTGATCAACCTGTGTTTGTCCGATCCTTCGCACAAAGTAGTGCTCCTGATAGATTTTCTGCAAAGTTAGCTGCTAAGTTTATTCCTGCTTTTATCACTGATAAAATCGGAACAGTCTCTTATAATATCAGAAATCTTGATGGAAAACCTTTGGGAGTTTATCATGCCAAGGATATACGATTGTGACAAATTATTAGTGAAATTTTTTTTTCTCCTTCCCTCTTACTTTCATGCCTGGCTTTGAGATCTTTTCTCGGGTGTGAGTCGTCCCCACGCTGTAACAACCGCTTGTGGTTGTTATGTTTTATTTAATCTAAATCTGTAATTACGGTTGGAAATCCCAACAAGGTTGCATGTTTATCCACTGCGCTGCCTAAAATCTCTTCCACTACACGTCATTCTTTCTTTGGCTTAATTTGTAATAGAAAATATATTTTTTTTTTTTTGTAGAGTGTACCATTTAGCATTTTATACTTCTCCTTATTTTGGTCGGTTACTCGATTCGTTTTATCATTTTTTGTTTGATGGTATGTAATGACGTGTAGTGGTTGTCGTTTTGCTTCATCTGTTTTGTTTTGGTTAGCGCGTGGATTTTCCATGTAAATGGAATGTTCCAGTGATTAAATTAAATAGTATTGGTGTGTGCGAGTCGATTTTTGGGTGCGGTTGTATGTATATACGCCATCCGAAATCTATCGGTCGGGTAATTGGTTAATGTTTTCTTGAGTAAATAATTTTTGGGTGGGGGAATAAATTTTTATTTTTTGTACGCGTCGGTATTTTTTTTGGGATAGTCTAGTTTTGAATTTTAAACAAAAATGGTCTGTTTTTTTGAAAAAAACCGAAAAGTTTTGAGTTTAAAACAAAAAAATGTCAAGTTTGGAGTGTGTGTATGATGAAGCTGGATGTTTCTTTTTATCAGCCCGTCAATTGTGAAATTAAAAATATTTGATAAGATTTAAAAAAAAAAAAAAAAAAGTTTGGACATTAGTACTGTAGAGTTGTAAATTTAATTCTATTTGGATGTATTTTTTTTATCCTTGCTAAGAAACATTTTTGTGTTTATTTTTCTAATTTTTTTTTAAGTTTGTAAAAGAAGGATTAGCTAAAATAAAGTTAATGTGGACAGTTGTTTTAGAAAATTTTAAAAAAAAAAAAAAAAAAGTTATACTAAATGTTTATACATTAATAATTTTGTAAAAAACTAAGAAATTATTAAAAATTCAGATACAGATATAAAAAAAAAAAAACCAAAGGTTTTTGATTTTGATAAACCCACAATCCGTTCGTCAAGTGAGATTAAAACTTGATTAATAACATTAAAGTTTTGAATTAATTGCTGAAACCCAAGCAAGTGAAAAAAAAAATAAAATCGGTTTATAAAATTATTAGTGCTGATGAAACTCTTATATATAAAACCATATATACTGTATGTAATTTTGATACAGGACTAAAACTGTGGTTTGGTTGGTGTAAGAAAAAAAAATATATAACCAAAACGGTTTTTTTGTTTCTGTATACTGGTTTGAGCCCAATTTTTGTATTGTGGTGTGACCGCTAGTGTGAATTTTGGTAACCGGGTGAATTGGGTTTGTGGCAGCAACTCCGCCTAACGGAGTGGGGTTCGTGGGTCCAGAGGGGGCTGCTGATTGTTCCTGCGTCGGCGCTGGTAGCTGAATTTTTGTGGTCGGACGGACCAAATTTATGTTCAGGTAAGGTGTGACGGCTAAAATACAAAAAGAACGCCGTCCACACCGTGTGGTATTTTTATTTTATTATTTTTGATTGTGAGCCAAACTTGATGGTTGTTTGTTTTATTATTATATTTGTTTTATATATATTTAAATTTTTTTTACGGGTTTTCAGGTTCCGGGTGGCGTCACATGCGACACACCCCAAATTCGATTCACACCACGTTTTTTTTCTGGTTTTATTTTCATTAACGGTTCATTTTTTCTTTCAAATTCTTGTTTTTCACATTTCATTATTCTCATTTCATTTTTTCTCGATTTGGGTTTTTCCTGCGTAATTACAGTTTTTTCCCTCTTTTATCATTTTCAAGTTTTTAGTGATGTGTAATTAATTAGTTCTTTGTGATCGCGTGAGGATGGGCGGCCTTGTGCTGACCTAGGCCTTGAGCAGGGTCGCCGGAGTGGCACCGGCGTCCTTGTCGAACGCTCCCATTTATAATTATCTACCACTGTGGTCGTGGCACAGTAGAATAATTTTCTTGTCCCCTTCGTTTTATCTCTATGCGGTTTTCAAGCATAGTAATATGTCTGGTAACCCCCACGCCTAGCGGCGAGCTTCAGCCAGTGCAATACCGCAACCAGACCTCTATTGCTGTGTTCTGTTCAACAAAATCCCTTTTGGGGGATTTTGTTACAAAGTGAAAGTATCTCTTTGTGGTTATCTGTATATTCTTTACCTAAAAAAAAGGATAAGGAAAGGTAAAATAATTTACTAAAAGGATGCAATGGATAAGTACTAAATATATTCTATCGCCATGTATCTGAAACAGCGGGAGTGCCACATAGAAAAGGACAAAATTAGACCTTTAACTATTAGGCTAAACGTTCATCCTCGATTTGAATAATGCTTAAAGTAGGGCTTTAAAATTGCGATAGAAAAGGTATAAACCAACAAACAAACAATAACCTGACCTGCTGAATAGACATCAAGAGGTTTTTTTTTTCGCTGGCGCTACATCCCATAGAAAGATTTGGCCGGTTCCTGTTGAAGTTTCAAAATCATTTTTTCAACGGATAATGAGTCATTAATTCATTGATCCTTACATTAACCAGCCGTCATTTTTTCATCACCCGCCGGGAATCGAACCCGGGACCTCCGGAGCTTAAAGCAAGCATGCTAACAACTGTGCCACCGGGGCAGCTGAGATTCCTTCCATTTAATTTCAATACATTTTAATATATTACGAGAGTTTAGGTTAGTGAAAAATTGCAAGAAATTAAACTTTAAATGAGCTATATAGAGTTTTATATAATTCTAAATTTCAGTTTTTGAAAATCACGGGTTTTTAACAAAATTCGCTTGATTTCTTGTGAATGCCTTGTGTGCTTTTCTTTCCGGAGTTGATATATCGTCGAAGAAGATGTTGAAATATTTCCAGGATAAGGAAATAACTGTTCTAGATTGGCCCGGGAATTCATTCGATCTGAACCCTATTACGAATTTATGGGACTTTCTCAAAGTTAGACTGTGCCAAATCGACTGCACTACAAAAACAAAGATGATAGAAGTGGTTATTCAGGTTTGGTGTCGGGAAAAGAGGATCTCTGAAAACTCTCAAAAACTTTAGTAGAGTACATGCCAAAACGAGTAAAAGCAGCTATTGAAGCCAATTGCAAACTAAGAATGTAAACATTGCAATTCTCGCATTTTACTATTTCTTTGCGTTCAAGGCTAGAGACTTATTTTATTCTGGGACGGAAAATAATCGGAAAAAAATTCTGATATGAGTGATAATATTAAATCTTAGATTCTGAAGTTAAATAGGGCATCCACATCAAGAATAATGCTAAATCTTGATAATAGTGCATCAGAGGTTTGGTTGCGATCAATTAACACCTAAAATTTTGGGAAATAAAGAAGTTCTTGATCCTTGTCACTTTAAAGGAATTTCATTGTCTTCTTATGTGATTGCGAGCGGTCAAAATTGTTTTTGCGATGGAATACAGGCATAAAGATGTAACCGCATACTTGGGGTAAGAGGAAGGAAATAGAAATTTGAAGCTTAGCTAGACTTTGATATTTCGATCAATAACTGAACAATTCTTAAATTCAAAGAGAAATAATTTATTTATATTAAGTTACAGAATTTGTTAAATTTAACATCTAAACTTAGTTAATTTTATTTAGTTTAATTAATTGAATTTAAATTAATTTTTGGTATTTAATTTAATTTTTAGGTTTAATTTTAGATTATGATTCATTCCACGCGGTAAATTGGTGTAACGTTTCAATTAAGTATTTAATTCATAGAATACATATTCGAGTTTAGCTTAGTCAGATTAAGTCAATGAGGTACATATATTAGATATGAAGTGAAATTTATGGTAAAGGGGGAGACCTGGTTGATTATAAAGCAATATATAGTAATAAAGAATTGATTTGATGTGAGTTATGGTTTATGTGTCATTTTCAGAGCACCTAAAGAGCCTGACAGCATTCCAGAATTCTAAGCATAAAACGATGGTGGAGCTAGGAAATTTGTGGTTGGCACTAACCTATCTGTCAGAGTATTAAACTTGATGGAATTAATTTTAAGTGGTTGAAAGGGTTTGTATTTAATAGTAAATTCAGTTGATTAAGGGGATCTGAGAATTAAAGGATTCATTCGAGGTAGTATTGGTATTTGTATTTGAGAGATTCATGAGGAACCAGACTCGGTTTCCAGAATCGTCTATAGTATCCAGCGAATATGTGGTTCGGAAATGATTCGTCTTGTTTTGAATATCTTGTGCTATGGGCATTAATACGGCGAGCAACCATAATAACATTGAATTCTTAGGAATCGAAAGTTAACCATATGTATGGATATATATGTATGTGTGAGGGGTATAATACATATTTATTGGAGGGTAGATGTGAAGGTAGCAAAATGTAGAATGAATGAGAGTATTGTATACTGTGTTTCAGAGTTAAATTAAATGAATTTTAGTTCGGTTAATTAAGTATTACTTAGAATCTTAGAGCTAAAAGTGTCTAACGGAGTAAAATTGTGTTGTCTTGAACTAACTAAATTATATTAACAATTTTACTAACTATATTGACTACATATGGTAAATGTCTGCAACCGGGTCAAGCCTATACTATTAACATTGCATCGATTAAAATTTGGTTCATCATTTTAACTAGCTCCAAAGAACGTCGAATAATTAGCAGTCCAAACTTATAAAAAAGTATCTTGTTGTTTACTCGAGGATAGCAATTTTCAATTAATGAACTGAAGTTTTTCAGGCTTACTAACAGTGGTAAAAGGTGCAATAATTGCACCATTGTTCAGAAGTGATAAATTTGCCATGTTCTGCTAGTAAGATACTTCAGACATTCAAATAAAAAAGCGTTGCGGTATTGTAGTTAGGGCCTCATATATTCCATATTGAATCAAACCTCAAGCATGGCGATTGAATCTTTACATCAAAACATGGTTCACTTGTTCTTCAATTAATGACTCTGGCTAAATTCACCATACAACAGAGGTCAACAAAAAGTTTAGATGTTAGTGAGTTCAGAAAAACAATAAATATCATTGTTAGGAAGTTGTTTCAATAGCTTTATGATGAATTTAAAATTCATCAGATACAGCTATAGTTGTGGAAACTTTATTTTTAAAAAACAGGCCGAAAGGAATAGTACAGCTTTTCCAACTACAAAAAGAGATTTCTCCTCAACTAGCAGCAACAATGAGTTGAGAAAAAAATTAAAAAAAAAAAAAAGAAAAAAGAATCTAGAATGAGAAAACGAAGTACTACATAAGATACTAAACAATGTAGAAGACCAAATAGAAAGAGAAAACGATTGGATCTTGAAGAAAAAAAAACATCGAAAGGAGTTAAAAAAAGGAAAGTAGAATCTTCACCGGAATTCGAACAGTCTGAGCAGATAATTAAATCTGTTAAATGCGTAGAGCAACAAGAAGATAAAACCAAAGAAAAGTAGCTTCCACCGGTTAATACTGTGAGCATACCAAGTTGATGAAATTGGTAACGGAGTATAAAAAAAAAGCACAGCCTTACATAATGACGTGTGGAAAATAAACACGACGGACTCTGATACATACCGGAAGTTAATCATAGAACTTAATCTGGATGGTTACCAGTGGTTGACCTATGAAGACAAAAATAATCGTCCAATTAAAGTTATGGCTAGAGATTCAACCTGCACGAGCAACGATATAATAGAGGGCTAAAGAAACGAAAATTCTGAAAATATTAGATAAAATTCACAATCAAAACACAGAGAACACAAAACGAAAATGAGACTTGAATCATTACGAAAAGAGTGATCCAATTTTTTATTTAACATTTGATACAAAACCAACAAAAATGTTTATACAAGCCGTGCCAAGCAAACACTTAAGCTATAAAAATTGTACCCTATGGCTTAGTATTAGTAGTGTATAAAATAAATCAGAAAATATATATACACAAAACAAACACAAATGCCTAAAATATTGTTTACATTTTTGTTGGTTTTGTGACATACCAATACCAACTCATAGAGCACAATTTCTGAGAGAGGATCGGTGAAAAGAGCGAATGGCACGGCTTGTATAAACATTTTTGTTGGTTTTGTTTGATAACAAAGAAAAGATCTAAAACATATGTGTGAGGGGTATATACATACATATGTATAGGAGGGTAGGTGTGAAGGTGTATATTTCCAACCACAGATTGGAAATGCTTAGTTTTAATAATTAGCTAGGTTACCATGGGTGAGGCCAAGCTAATTATAATGAAAGACAATATTGTTGGATATTTAATTTTGTTCTGATTTTATTATTAATGAACACGCTTTATATATATGGGGCATTCTCTGTCAAATCGGCCACCTCCTCTGCACATTTCAGTTTTTGAGATAAATAAATTTTTTTGGGCTTATAATTTTGCTTAGAATGTCTACTTTTTAATGCCGTATCGTATGGCGTTTTTATGGCGTCCTTGAATTTTGAAAATGGCGGACCATATCTGCTAAGGAAAAGCGTTTTTGGTGTCATAGATTACACATTCTTAATATATTTTTACAATTCCAAGATGGCGGATCCAAGATGGCCGCCAGAATTGGCAAATTTTTCGACGTTCATAAAGATCGTTAGAAACATGTCCTAGAAGGTTTTCGAGGTCGCTGATCACGAATTTGAGGTCAGAATTTTAATATTCAAAATGGCGGATACAAGATAATTAACAAGATGGTGATTGAATATGGCCGAAAAAAAACGAATTTTTCGATGTTCATAGAAATCAATAAAAACTCGGAATAGGGGGTTTTCGGGGTCGGTGATCATTAATTTAGGATCAGAATTTGAAAATTCAAGACTCGACCCAAGATTGCCATCATAAATGTCAATTTTTCAACGATTATGAAAATTGATAAAAACATGATCTAGGGGGTTTTCGGGGTCGCTGATCACGAATCTGAGATCAAAGTTTAAAAATTATCTCAAAAAAGTACCAAAATTTAGAAAAAAAATGTAATTTTTAGATAATTTTTCAAACAATGTCTAAAAATAACAATTTTATCGAGAATCTGGAACTTTTTTGTATGAATTTTTAAATGTTACCTCAGATTCGTGATCAGCGACCCGGAAAACTCCTAGATCATGTTTTTATCGATTTTCATAAACGTTGAAATATTGATATTCATGGCGGCAATCTTGGGCTCGCCGTCTTGAGTTTTCAAATTCTGATCCTAAATTAATGATCACTGACCACGAAAACCCAGAAACCCTATACCGAGTTTTTATTGATTTCTATGAACGTCGAAAAATTAGCCTTTTTTCGGCCATATTCAAACCACCATCTTGTTTATTATTTTGAATCCGCCATTTTGAATATTAAAATTCTGACCTCAAATTCGTGATCAGCGACTCCGAAAACCTTCTAGGACATGTTTCTAACGTTATTTATGAACGTCGAAAAATTTGCCAATTCTGGCGGCCATCTTGGATCCGCCATCTTGGAATTGTAAAAAAATAATAAGAAATGTGTAATCTATGATACCAAAAACGCTTTTGAGTAAATTAACAGAGATAAAATTACGTTCTTACATCAATTTTATTAAAAATTAAAGACTTCCTTAGCAGATATGGTCCGCCATTTTGAAAATTCAAGGAAGCCATAAAAACGCCACACGGCATTAAAAAGTAGTCATTCTAAGCAAAATTTTAAGCCCAAAAAAGTTTATTTATCTCAAAAAATGAAATGTGCCGGGGAGGTGGCCGATTTGACAGAGAATGCCCCATATATACATACATATATAAATTTCTTACACTAACAACAACTAAATTCATTAATAAATTTTTCTTCGTATGCAAAATAATAAAAGCTATTGACTAGCATTTTATTAATTTCGTTGGTTTACGCTGAGGCAGCAATATTGTTGTACTGTACATAGTTGTTGCAGCAAATTGGATATTAGATAATATGGTTGTTGACAGCTGCCTTAACAGAAGGCACCTATTTATATAAACATAAATAATAATTTAAATTTCGAGTTTTTGTAAAATAATTTTATATTTAAATTCACACGAACATTAATTCTTTCCTTTCCTTCAAATTCTTCCATGGTGTAAGACTGCGGTAATTCAAACGAGTGTGTTTTATGGCGTGTTTTACGTCAAAAACTACAACGGGGAAATTATTACCACAGTATTCGAGCAGGCCCTGAGAATACAAACAGAATGAAACTCAAGCTAAAATTATTTGTGCCTCCAAAATTAATTAAAAAATAAAAACATTTAATTAAAAACCTGACGACAAAACCACTTTATTGAATTTTACAAAGCGATTTAAAACAAAATGTGACATTTAAAATCAATTTATCATTTTTTCTCAATTTTGGTTGTTCAATCGGTTTGACGTACATACAGTATTATGGAATGAAGTTAGGGTGGGATAAAATACCATGGTTTTTTTTTACCACTTTTGCCCGATTGAACACGCCCACTATAGATATATGTATATATATATATATATATATATATATATATATACTTTTTCGATGTATCCCTTCCTCATCCCTCAAGGCAACTTAATATAAATTTAAAAAAATAACTGTACACAGTTAAAATAAAATAAAAACTCGTATAGTAAATAAATTTAATAAGAGATGGCGTTGTTAATATTTTACAAATTACATTTTACATCTAATTAAATAATCGTATTGCTACAGATGTTAAAGACATGATTACATTAAATTGTGAATTTTGTAATATTGTTCACAGAACAGACGAATTAGTGAGCAAAGTTTATCTTGAATTGCAAGCTAATATGAGAAATAAAGAATGATTTTGTGAAAGAGCCCGTGAAGTTTCTGACAAAAAACGAATACGTATACGTATACTCGATTCCAATAAGAATATAAATCTCTATAGGATTCCAATTAAAATGAAAATGTATTAGTAATTTCAAATAAACCTTTGAATATTTTATATTGTCGGCCAAATAACAAGCAATTGTAGTTTGTAGCCCATTAACAAGGACACCCAGAGATTTGGGCAACGTTCGGCTATTTAGGTCATATAAACCAAGGTATGGAGCACATTATCGAGAACAAGCTTGTTAATGAAAGTTTTCCACTTAAACTTTGGGCAAGGTTCAGCTATATAGATCGAATACGTGTAGGTAAGAGACACATAGGTAAAGAAGTTTTTTAAAAACTGAGAAGATTGGTCTTATAAGATGAATCTGTGTGAAAGTTGGATCCTAGTCAAACATTTGAAGAACAACTAAGCATGTAGTGTTTGTTCATAAACCAGACGATAATTACATTTACCGACTATTCTATTATCGTGAGTTCATAAATTTTATGGGAATTCCTAGTTTGGTGATCCGCAACTAAGGGTGCAACGAACCCTGAGATATGAATAACCCTTTGGCAAGTGTAGAGGTCTTAGTCAGTGACGATAGGCCCCCGGCAATGAACATATTTTACTAGCTTCTGATTTGTATATCTTCTAGACTTCTGGTTGCCTATAATAATAAGAAGTGCTGGCTCAGCATCTAAACCGATGAATGATTTGATATACCATAAAAATATTGACATTTGCTCAAAAACAATCAAGAAGATTTGGGCAAAATTCGGCTTCATGAATGACTTAATTTGTTTTCCCATAAAGTTTTATAATTTTTGAACCATCAATGATGAACTGCTCCGTACCAACGACGAACAGTTCCCACACTTATACGTATAGAGGAAAAAGCAATTCAAAATCAAAAATGCAAATTTAAGTTTAGAATTGTTTTATTTAATAAATATTTATAATAATTTGGCGTTGCTGAATTTTATTCCTGGGATGTAATTGAGCCACTTCAATCGTCCTCGAATGTTTAGTGTAGCACTAATACTGTGATACATAGATTAGGGTATGTGGGTTCATTGTTGCTGTTTATTTTTCCATTGATCCAGAATTTAATAAATCATTATATATATAAGTGTCTCAAATCATTCGGTCGTTTTACGTAGCACGTATAGTATCAGATTGCTCAAACCGTTGGAAGAAAAATGTAATTTGTTACACCTTTTAAATGGAGTATTTAGTTTAAAATTGTGATTGAATTTTGCGTATGACATAGCCTAATGCCAAATTTCGACGTTGTAAGGCTATGTACATCAACAAACAAAATTTTATTTTGGATGATAATTTTATTAATTGACATTAGCTCTTTACACACACAACATTTTGATTTTCGATATTTCATTTTTGGTGTTATTTGTTTAAAAGCCTGTTGCATGAACGATGAATTATCGATTGGTTTTCAGTTTTTTGACAATACATTTCAAAACTGCATGTCCTTCAAAAATAAAACTCAATTAAATCGGGAATGTTACATTTCGAATTTAATGAGCTAACATTGCCACTTCGCTTAATTCAAAACTGAAAACATTCTAATAACAGATCTGTCCTTTTTTCGTAAATAGATCTTCCGAAACCTTGCTTCTCTTAGCTGAACTATAAATTGTAAATAGTTTACTGTGATGTTTGGGATACGTGATTATGTAACGTGGAATACAACACAATGCAGTAAAATATTTGACTTAGAGAGTCAGTGTATTCACCTCAGTAGTTTTTAGATTTTGGATAATTTAAACCCATTTAAACCACTTTCAATTTGAAGCATTGAAGTGGTTTATTGTGCAACGAAATATTCGTGTATTTAATTTTGTTTAACACTTTTCCTGAAATTTTGTTAAAGAATTTTTGGACGAATATTGTGACTGTGTTAATTTCATTTTTGTGCTCCACATTTCACCTGCCTTCATATCGTCATCAAAATATGTTTAGACACCCTTTTCTTTTTGTTGCTTCCTTCGTTTGGGAGTGTATTTGTTAATACATATTTAACTCACAAAATATTAATTCACCAAATTTTGATTGATCTTTTATGGATTTAGAGAATTTGCGCCTGAGTTTATAAATAAAAAAAGTGAAAGTTTTAAATTTATCAAACAGACTGCAAAATATTGTGCGAAAGGCTTCAAAAATGGAACCAATAAATTCTAAATTTTGTGTGTTTCTCGTTTTGGTGAATAACCTTAAATGTATAGTCTAAGTAGCGTTCCACCAGACATTACATTTAAGCCATGTAGAATAGTTAATATTGTTGCTCACGACCAATTAATAACAATGTACTTAGGGGTTTGTATATTTGACACTGAACAATAAAATTTTTGGAATTCCAATAAAAATTTAGTTATGGAGTAAGCATCATGCTGGCAGGATACCATTTCAGCTACGGGAACAATAATGCTTTTAATTTTAAAGATGCATGCATAATAAAGGATTCGTTTGTAACTATGCTCGTTAAGACAGACTGGCTTTTCCACAACCCCTCCATATTGCATCCATATAAATAATCAAGGGACCATACTGTTTCAAGAGTTCAGTTTTTTGTTTTCAAAACATAATAACGTTTAACGGTTCCGCAACCGAATATATGTAGGTATGGATCTCCTTCCAATTGAATTGTTTTTTTGTAAAACAGGTCCATTACGTCACAATCCTGAACTAAGTCATTTCTTTTTAAATATTCCGATTTTATTTTTTGGAAAAGTTCTGTTGTGGCAATATTCTGTGTATACTAGACTTATTTCACGTTTTTAGCCTGTAATTATGGGCGGACACATTAATAATTTCAGTTTTTACTACTGGCCGCTATTTGCCTCGAAATTGATAAATCTTTTTTCATTTGCAACAACCATAACAAACTAAATTTTTTTGGAATTGGCTTGCCTGGTGGACTGAACATGGACAGAAAATTACACGTGTATTATTAGCAGAAGTGAGAACTCAACTGTTAAAACGACAAAAGTAATGAATGGTAGCTCTTTAAATTTGAGATTAAAACTTTTAATTTCATGTTTGTTTTTTTGGATACTATATCGACTGGGTATCGCAGAAAATCGTAAAACCACAAGTATGTGTGATAAAGATAAATACCACAAGTGGTGGTTTCAAATTCCAATAAAATCGATTACTTATATCAAAACCACGATTTTACTTAATTAATCTTAATCTGAAGGCCACGTGACCACATTATACAAAGATAAATTTCATCGTAGCTTGTTAATTTGTAGAAATGACATACGAGCCACAGTTAGTTTTGATCAATTCTATTCTAAAGTTGTTTTTGCTTTCGCTAACAATCATTTAAAATCAGAATTAGTTTTGTTGTTACCAGTGTAATTTACGTGTAAACAACGATATATATATATAGTGATGGCTCCAAAATTCCCAAACATCAATCTATCCGATTACCCTCAATCGACGACAATCCACGGCGTTAAATATCTAGCCAATCGTTCTCGTCCTCTTCCGGATCGTATATTCTGGATTTTTATTTTTGTATTATCGTTTTCGTCTCTCGGTTATTTTGTTTCTAAAATTGTTCGTACATGGATGGACAATCCGGTCTTGATAACTGATCAGAATAGACCGACCCATGTGTTTGAAATTCCATTTCCGGCCGTCACAATTTGCCCTCAAATCAAAATTAAAAAGGATAAATTCGATTTTACAACCTTGAACAATGACATAAAAGAAATCGAGAATTTCTCACAGTTTATGAGTAATGATTTGGGTAAGAAATTTACGATGGCCATGCAAATATGTCGTCGGGCGTTTTATACATATACACAAGAGAAAATAAAAAATTCAAAAGCATTGGTCAATGCATCCAGTGATGTTAGCATGCCAAAGGATTGGATAAATACGCTACATGATGTAAAGTCACATTAGTCAGTTGTATGTAAGTATGGTTCGATAATAATTTTGTTCAATACCGTTTTAGATATCGCCTACTTTTGATGAAGTTTTTGAAACATGTGAAATGACGAGTTGGAATGAGGATAAGCAAGATTTGAAAGTGTTGTCGAAAAAAAATTGTCAACGATTATTTTCTACGGTTGTAACGAATGAAGGAGTTTGTTTTACATTCAATGGTATTCGTGATATTTTACGGGAGGATGCAATGCACACAGATTTTAGGTATCACAATTTTACGAGAGAGCAAGATGGGTGGGATCCCGAAAAAGGTTACACCAAAGCAATTGCATATCCTTACAAGGGAATCGTAAAAGGAGCTCCGCTACAATCAGGCGGTTTAAAATTTGTCGTTACTGCAAACCGATCGGACATAACACCATATTGTTTTCCACCAAACGTCGGGTATAAAATCCACTTACATTCACCGTCCGTCTATCCACAAACTTATAAAAATTTTATTCCACTTGCCTTTGGTAAAGAATATAAAATAGCAGTAATACCAAAAACGATAAAGACCAAGAATGATTTGAGAACATTTGAACCAAACGTTCGAAATTGTTATTTCAATGATGAACGCAAATTGAGATTTTACACATTTTACAATGAGCAGAATTGTCGACTCGAATGTTATGCTAATTATACTGCGGTTATTTTTGATAGTGTACCGTTTTCATCGCCGCGCGATTCAAACACCACCAATACTATTCTGCCACATAAAAATTTTGGTTGGGATTTTCCCGAATTTCTTGGTCTGCAACACGAACATTTTAATGTTTATGGGATACCAGAACATTTGTCCGATGCGGATAGTGAAGTTGACTGTAATTGTTTGCCTGAATGTAACGCAATTCATTATGACTACCAAATTATGAAGTCAAACGATGAATTTTCGTTATCCATGGTTGACGAAAGCATTGATACGAATTTGGATGTCATTCGAACCACATTCGAAATTGCGTTCAATGAACCAAGTTATATTGGCCAGAAGCGAGTGGGCTTGTATACGATCGAAACATTGATATCGGATTTTGGAGGATTGCTGGGCTTATTTATGGGCGGTTCAATCTTGAGTTTATTTGAATTATTTTATTTTTTGACAATTCGTAATTGCTTGATGCCGAAAGCACAAGAAGGGCAGATTGATTAAATTTATTGAATTTATGTGTAACTAATAAATATAATGAGTCATGGAATTTGACAACAAATATGCGACAGTTTTTATTATCTTTTGCTTGCAGTATTCTTCATGTCAAAATTAAGTTCAAATAATCGTTTGTTATATCAGTGTAAAGGTAATAAATGGTATTTGGTTGAACTATTTAATGTGAAATTATCAAACATGCTCGCTTTTTAACTCTTTCCGTTTGTATATCTAGCTGCGCTCGTATGTAGTACATAAATACGTCTTGCATTATACAAGAACAAAACATATGTGTTACAAGTACTGTAGAGTGTCCTAAGGGAACATATTTAATTTAAAAAAAAAAATTCTGGCACATTCTGTTCTGCGAAAGAACTCACTCATAATAGAGACGTTTAAAGCCAGAATCACACCTCGAGCTGTTTAATTCAATTTGACAGTTCGTATCTTCATCTCGAATTCCGGCATTTGGATTCCTTTGGATTTCAAATACTGTATTCTCCGAAAATATCGCAATTCTGGATGTTTACTGGGTTTTCCATACCAGTACACAAAAAAAAACGAACATTTCTCAGTTTGATTTTATGTTAAGTGAGTTGAGATCATACACCTTATCAATCAATATCAGCAATTTAGTTCAGGACCTGATTAGTATCATTACCAGAATTGGGAAGAATTTAAGTTTCTGGGCATCTAAACGCGTTCAGATTAATTGCCCAAATTTTGTGAACACCTCGATAAGCCTAAATATATAAAACGTAAAGAGAAAAATTGTGTACCGGCCAACTATCTAAAAAAATATTCGATAGGAGTTACCTGGGCACAATTGATCTTCTAATAAACATCTTTCACTGTGCAAACATATATATTTAGTACAAGTCTACAGCAATACCGTACCAAAAATTTACGGATAATTCCGGCCAGTTTGATAATAGCCAGAACTCTGAACAAAAGCTATCAAAAAATGTAACGACACATTAATTTGTCATCTGTATGTTGAGTAAAGTTGGTCCACTCCAAAAACAAACCGTTCCAACCTGTCCACTCCAACTATGACCCCCTGTTGAGAGTGTAGAATTCATGGGCCGAGCCACCTTTCATGTCAGCACTATAGGTTGGCATGAAGCAATGCAATGTGCAGGTGGTTTCAACAAAAACGGGTCTATACACGTACGTCCTCGATTTGGATACTACGGCGTAAAGTAGGACGGTAAAATGAACTGCAAAAGAGCTGGGAGTGCCTTGAGCCGCAGAAAAAGATTGCAAGCCGATTTACTGTTGATACACTGTCGGTGGAATACGAAGTAAATCAGATATCACCATTATTTTGGAAGCAAGCAATCCACGTATTTGAAATGTTGTGAAAAATTACCAAAAATTGTATTTATCCATACCTACTTTTTGTCCCAGAGCCCGAAACAGCAAAAAAAAAAAACTGTCTGTCCCCACAGTATCTCGGAGAAAGGCTTCCCCGATTTCGTTTTTTTTTTTCGCGAAACTTTTTCTATGGTCAAGGCAGAGAATTGAAAATCTTTTGGAACATGCACGTTAAGAGGATAGGACTTCTGCCATACAAATTGACCCCAAACCATGATAACGACGTTAACCAATTTTTTATATATAGTATGTTGGTTTGAGAATTGATTTGGGTCTTGGAATTTGAAAATTTGTTGAGGGTTGAGTTGAGTTCCATTTATGGGTTCAGTTGGGGTTAAGCTAAGATTGAATTTGCGGTTGAGTTATGAGTTATGTTGGGTAATATTTGTGGATTGATTTGGGATTAAGTTTGGAATTGAATTAGGGTTGGGTTAGCGTTTACTGGGCAGTGCAACTGGAAATTTAATGTTGGGTTGAATTTATGGTTGAATTCGAGTTAGGTTATGTTCATTAAAGGGCTGGAGTGTAAGTCAGGGCTATGGTTGAGTTAGTTGGAGTTGAGTTAAAATTAGGTCAGCGATTCAGTTGTAAATTTATTTGGGGTTGTGTTAAGGGTTGAGTTGGCAGTTAGCTTGAATTATTTTAAGTTGAGTTCGGATGGTGTTGATTTAAGGAATGAGTTGAGCATTGAGTTTGGGGTTGAGTTGAGGATTGAGTGGGAGAGTAGTGTGGGGAGGGGGCTAAATTGTGGGTTGAGTTGGTAGTGAGCTTGATTTGAGTTCATGAACATTTATCTTTTTCCTTTTCTCCGTCGGAGGATAGTTAGAATTCCTTCTGCCGTTCAGTTTCGGATTAATTTGAGGGTTAAGTTGATATTTGAGCTAGAAGTCAGCTTGAGGTATTCATGGGCGCATGTGGCCGCTCGGACTATATTGATTTCCGGACTGAGTTAAGCGTTGATTTGAGCTGTGGTCAAGTGGGGCGTTTAGTTGGGTTAAGCAACGCAGTTTAGTTGGGTATTTACTCGGGATTTGTACCGATGGTTGCGGTGGAGATTAGATTAAATTGAGCTAATGTACGCTGGCTATTTTCAAAACATGTAGGGTTTAACTTGAAGTTGGGTTGGATTTGAGAAAGGGGTTCAGCTAGGGATTAATTTGGAGTCGAGTCGAGGGTTTAGCGGAAGGTTAGGTTGAGTTGAGCTGTTGCGCCATATAGTTTTCGAATCGAAATCAATTCGGGATTGAGTTGTGCGTTCAGTTATCAGTTGAGTAAGCTAACTTCATACAATTCTTTAATTGCTCGGAGCGATAGATAACCAAATATAAGACAACCAAACTTCACAAATGAGAACATACATGGTGAAAAATACGTCAAATCAAATTTGTTTAGAAGTCATGTTTTAATTTAATGATTTTTATGTTTAGAATCTGCAACACTAATTAAAAGAAATAAATGGGGTTACTTTTTGTTGTTGTTGTTTTTTAAGGTACAGAGTGTCAAATATTTATTACTATAGAAAAAAAACTAATTATCCGAAAATTATAAAATTGGACTCATTTTAAAGATAAATAAATGAAATATGGTACCATTTTTCATTCTTCTTTTTCAAAATGGCCGCTGAAACGTTCTTTTTTTTACTTTCTGCTTTGTTAATCTTTTTTTTTGTATCTTAAAAAACATCAACAACAAACAATCATGTTTCATAAATTGTTTGCTTTACTCAATGCTACACATTCAAAACATAAAAATCATAATATTAAAACATGACTTTCGGTCCCATATAAAGAATTTGTGATTCGACTTATTTTTCTCCACATCTAAATATACAAACCAATGGCAAAAATGTTTCTCAGGAATTATATTCTATTGAAATGAAACTAGAACTGGATAGAGCATCAAACTAGTTCCACATAAGGATTTTCAATATTAGGTAAAGATTAATCTTAACATTTGTAAACGAAGAATTTAGAGAAAAAGTCTAGCCGCCCATATTTAGGGACATTTTACAATCATCCCAAAATTACATCCTTCATTTAAAAAACACTAAAATAATTTTATTTACGATATTTTTTTCCTTTCATCCAGGTGAATATTTGATTTTGTTTCCCTTAAGATCAATACACTCGTTTATAGTGCATACGGTATATAAGTACGTACGTATATGCAACTTATATCGAGATAGATATTTTTTCCGAACATCCGCAAATAAAAAAGGATTATTAGATTGAAAAGTGAAAAAATAGGGGATTTTCTTTGGCAACAAACAACAACAATCCTTGCCTGTAAACGGTATGTACAGTACAAAACACAAATAAGAAAGGAATAAAATCCTATTGTTTACTTCGTTTTTTGGTGCTCCCGAAAATTTAATAGAAAATTATATAACCAAACATACAAAACAAAAAAAAAGGGATTTCATTTTTGTATATCATCCCTGTGATTGGAAATTTTTAAATGGACATTAGCATTTTTATAACTCTGTGCTAAAATAAAATAAAAAAAGGTAAATTTGTGTATTCTAGGATAAAACAGAATTTATTTTGATTTAAAATACACAACAACAACAACAACAAGGACACAAAAATAAAGGATATAACATAATCCTTTATTTTGTTTACAAAATTGAGTGGTTCATTAAAATTGTATTGATTGACTTTGTGCAGAAAAGTATTTTGTGCAGCTTGAAGGAAACACTCGTTACTTTTAATTTAATATTCTTTAGAAAGCTGTTGTTGAAAAGTAACAATAGGTGCATATTGTATATGAATATTCATTATTGAAAATGAGTGCAACCAACTTTTAGTACAGATATTGAAAGAAGTATTAAAAAACAAAAAGCTGTTCTCTTGAAAAGAGAAATACAAAACAGATTTCTTTATTGTATGCAAGTATTGTTTATTTTTTACAAGCTACTTTTTTATGTTGTAAATATTTTATTTCACATAAGAATGCAATTCAATGTCCAATCAATATAATAACAATGCTCTAACTAGTAATTGAAGAGGTATTATCAAAAACCACGGGTGTATTCAGTTTTCCGATCATCGAAAATCTACCGATGGAAAAAATGACATTTAAACTTAACACTTTGTTATCATAAATGTTGATGTATGAAAGGCATTTAGAGATCATAAAGCATTGATTTTACTTAACATTACTCAATTCGCATTAATTTTACTCAACTTAACTATCCTGAAAATTATTAATTTTTTTAAAATAATTGTGGAGGAACACCCTTTTGCCAGTGTCAAATGTATGTAATTGCATAAAGGTAATAAACATTTGAGGCGGCCAAATCCCTTCATGGGATGTAGCGCCAGCGGAAGAAGAAGAAGAATAAACATTTATAAAAGGAAGTGTGTGAAACTCCGGAAAACATGAAATAAACACATTCCAGATAAGTCAAGAGATACGACTCATCACGATTAAAAAGAAGATTACTAATATAATATTTGTGAAAATATGTTTGTTTGATTGTTACTCAATTTGTTACTCTATATCCAAAGCACCTAGATATACAACCCAACAACATAGAATTCGAACTTAATATAACAAAAAAAAATGAATTTTCATATAAATTATATGAAAAGTTATGGGAACCGAGTAGCCTTAGCGAACGGTTTTGTTTTTTATAGAGGAAATAATTTATCTATGTATATATTATGTATTTGCTTGTCAATTTTTTTCGATTCCTGTTAATATTAATTCATCATGCTAATTAATCAATTAATATTGATAAAATTGTAAATTTTAATCTGAAAATACTTAATTTATTTATTATTGTGCATAGTTAGTGTTTTAAGCGAAAATTATGTGTGTAAATCAAATAAAAACAGTAGAAGTTTGGAAACCTGTGCTGAGATGTTCTAACATCACTTTCGATTCGTTTTCGATAGTATTTTGTCTCTTGTAACAAGAACAAAATTGTACTCTATTTCCTTTTTTCATTACGATTTTTCTAATGCGATCTCAGCCTATTGTATACTTACTCTTTTCTTCACTTCGATAAAATATCGTAAACAAAAATTTGAATGATAAAGAGTGATGAATGAAGCCGCATACTTCAAAAAAAATTCAGTAACTTTTATGGTAATTTCGCAACAGAAGAACTTGACGGACATAAAATTTTCTCATATAATTTGTAAACTTTTTTCCCCTCCATACCAACTTAAAAAACATAATTTTTTTTTCTCGTATGAAAAAAAGATTTATGTTTTTTTTAAGTTGGTATGGAGGGGAAAAAAATTACCGAAAAGTTGAGAAAATTTTATGTCCGTCAAGTTCTTCTGTTGCGAAATTACCATAAAAGTTACTGAATTTTTTTTGAAGTATGCGGCTTGAAAGTAGAAATAGAATGATGTTTTATGCGAGCATGCTGAGATCGCAATAGAAAAAGCTTAATTCAAAAGTCGAAATAGTACACAATTTTATTCTTGAAAAGAGAGACATGAATACTATCGAACATCGAAAAAAGTGATGTTAGAACATCTCAGCACAGAAATGCAAAATATTAATTTATTAATGCGCAAAGCGCATTTATGTGCCATTTAATAATGTCTGTTAAAGTGCATCAAGTGGTTCTCAATAATTTATGGAAGGTAAGTAAACCAAATTTCTAAAAGTGATGCTTATTAGTTTAGAATTCTCCAAAGGTTTAATGGTATCGGTGCGTTCAAGTTCCGTTAAACAGCTCATTTTCAAATCCAAACCGAAATATTTAATTCAGGCTAAATTCAGGCTTATTCAGACCCCTATCAGAAAATATATACTTTAATAGCACACTGGATCCCAGACCCTAATCCCATTGAACATGTTTAGTACATTTTGGGGATGTGGTTTGGGTTCAGAAATCCTATTTCCGAGACACTAAACCAATTCGAACAGGCTCTTGGTAAGGAGTAGCAGAGGACTCTTATATCTCAAAAAAGTATAGTTTTGAGTGGTTCGGGCGAAGGGACAAAACACCCACTACTAATGTGTTTTCATTAAAATTCATTTTTGAGTAAAACTGTATAGTCTAAAATTTTTGTTTTCGTTAATTTTTGAATGAGTATAGTTGGTGTTGGCCCTCGTGCTTTTCATTTCTCTATATTTTTGGTGAAAACATAAAAAATGGAAAGTTTTATTGCATGATTGAATTGGATTAATGCTGCTTGCTTCGGTCGATTTTCTAGACAGTTGACAGGCTCATACCAGTCATTCATAAATGGCTATTTGTTTATAATGTCGATTTCTTTTTACCATTTCAGATTTACTTGAATTTTATGATCCAAAAAGAACAACATTACGTGTCAAACAAAATTGACGATTTTTATGTTTGTATTGGTCATAATAACCCGGTTTTATGATCACTTTTTTGACTTATAGAAAAGGACATGATATACGATTCGTGATTTGGTTTTTCAAACGTTTCGTTGGGAATTGTCCGTTTCCATAAATAAACTTTGTGCGGGTTCTGTTCTTCACAAAATCCGGGTGACTGCTTCATATAAATAGCTCCGCGTTTAAGGGTTTTTCCCGGGAATTCCCAGGACAAATTTCCCGGGCAAATAGGTACATTTGTATAAACCCGAATCCCGGGATTTTTATCATAAATCCCGGGAATTTTTAATTAATATTTTTTTCAAAATTTATTCAATTTTCTCAGTGAAATATTTGAAAAATGTTTTATTCTATTTGATTAAATTTTTTTACAATAAGCAAATAATTTTAAATTTTCTACGATGTGATGAACCTTAATCTGCAAAGCCATCTATCAAAGTCAAAAACGCAATAAGGAAGTTGTTTTGTATAAAATTTGAAGGTTACGGAGAAGATTTTTTTTAACGGGACTCATACAATTTCCAAATACATCCACAGAGGATACAGACCTCATTTAAAGGCTATCGAATAATTTTACTAAACTCAGCAAGATGAAAAATGAGGAAAGCTATAATCACTATATTGTAAAAATTATAAAATTTGGCGTTGGTAGAATTGGCGTATTGGCTACATTCTCTAGATTGTTCCATTGGTACGAAGGCGATACTAAGAAGAGTCCAACAATTTCTTTTCGACTAGGAACAATTTTTTGTTTCCCTTATTGGCGGAGTCACTGTGTCTATAGAAACCTCACCTGACCAGATAATCTTTTGTTTTTTTTTTTTAATTCTGCCAATGGCTTTATTTTTGAATCTTTCTACATAAAAAACTAACAAGAAGTAATCAAATCTTAAGCTAAAATTATTACATATTTTTAGTCTTAACCAATGTTAACACTTATTGTTAGTGCTCACAATTTAATTAATTTAGATGATACTTATATGTATAATATAAACATTTAATAAATTTACAGGTTCACAGCTTCATCAGTCCGAGTGGATCTGTTCTTTTTAGTCGCCTATTTCTTATATTTCGTGATCAAATTGATCAAATTCAATCAATTTTTTTTTGAATTGATAGAAAATTTTCCCAAGAACCAAGGGTTATTCTATTTTCCCAAGAAGTTTTCCATTCATTCCAAATATTATACTTTTTTTGCAAATCGAAAACAGTAAAACTGAGGTAAAATTTAAGAGTTGGCTATTTTGCTTGAAAAAAACTTTTTTGATATTAATAATGGACTTTTTTTTATAAATTATATTAATTAAGAAAATATTAATTATAAATTGTTAAATATTGAGTAAATTAAGTAACCAAACTTCACCATTAGGGGGTTTAAATTAACCCAGGTCTTTGTTTTGATGCACGCCATTTTGAAACCCGTGGTACTTCAACCATCGGGCCAGCGGACTATGGAAGTTTGAGATGTCAACCAATATCCCTTCTTAGGCCAACTACAGTGCGTTTATAGAAGTAAAGCAATGAGCGTCGCTGAATTTGACCAAAATTTGATAAGAAATAGCCAAGTTCCGTCCTAATTGGCCAAATTCAAGAACTTCGTGTAAAAATCATTTCAGAATCCCATTTCCATCGTACATGCTGAATTTCATCAAGATCAGATAAGAAATGGCGGAGGGAAATAAATAAGGAGCGATACTAGTGGACATTTCAAACTTCCCTAATCAACTGGTCCGATGGTCCAAGTACCAAGCGTTACAAAATGGCGCGCATTAAAAAAACACCAGTACGTAAGTTTTGTTCACAAACCGAGAATTGAGAGTAGAATAACCGCAAATTTTTAGTAGTGGTAGATGTGTGTATATTAGTGGCCACGTGATTGATGTTTATTTTTTTAAGAAATTGACGTCATTTAATTTTCATTCATTCATTTTGTCATTTAAAAGTGGTTTTATGTTAAAAGTTATTAAACAACCGAAAATATTTTATTTAAAAGTTTTTTTTTAATTAAAAGCACGAAAAATAATTTATTCCTTTAACTAAAAAAAAAACAGAATATAAAAAAAAAATGTTACTCCATAATCAAAAACAATAACAAATCTAGTCTCTCAAAAATTATTTTGTTTGTAAAATGACAAATCTCAACTCAAAAGCAAGGGAGAAGTATAAAAAACGAGAAGAGAAACGAATATAAGCACCAAAAAATTCAACCGATTTCGCCCGATTTAGTTATTTTTGATGCTTACTGTCCTAAAAAACGCGCAAATACAACATACAAAAATAATACAATACAAATACAACCATAAAAAGGTGTACTATACATAGTGTACGAATACAAAATTCTCAATTCTCGTGTCTCGGTTTACGAACAAAATTTACGTACTGGGTTAATTTAACCCAATGTGTCTCTTAAGGGTTAATATATCCCTGAACAATTCGTTGGGATACGCTTCTACTTTTGAATAATATTTAGAACTGAATTCTTTAATTTTTCTATAATGGTTTTAATCCATATCGTCATGTACCCGGAGCATTAGTAATACTGAGAAATATTTTCGATTGAGTTCGTTACAGGAGCTCTCTGTTTAAAGATAATGAGATTAATGAGATAAAAAGATTAAAAGCTCACCAGATAATGAGATTCAAAGTTCTTCTCAGTGTCCTCAGTCTTCGTTCGATTGCAGTGGATGTGTTTTTGAAATTTTTCAAACCAATCCGTGAAAGACGCGCATTTTCTTTGTGTTTATAAAAAAATGCCTCACTAGTCAACGGAATAGGTAAACTATTAAGCCTTATATTAATTCTAAGGCCTTTCTGATTTCTCCTGAAAATACATTTCTTCCGTCTTTCTTTTTTCTATGGATTGGTAATGTGAAAAGTTTGCTGAAATTTCACACTTTCAATAATTTGGTGGGATATTTTAGCAGTAGTAAATAGACTTGGGAAGGAAGGAGTGGTGGGGTTCCTTGAAATGCAAACACCATCAGGCTAAAGATGTTGAAGTTGTGACCTACCTCACGCAATACTTCTTATTTTCAGTAGTGGCTGTGCAAATTTGGTGCGGTCCTTCCCTCATTTGGTATGGTCCTCCACCTCACTTCGCTTAGATCACACCTTTTACAACCCGATTAATTAATTAACAGATCATTTGTTTATTTTTTTTAATACATTTGGCTCGATGAAGACAGAGAGCAGACAAATATTTTTAAAACGTTGAAACAGGAATTCTGTTGTGTAATTTGCATAATAATTTCATAAAAGGACAAATTGAATTTATTACTTATTATCACAAAACACTTGTGCAAATTAAATTTTACAGAATGCATATTAATCCAAGTACCTTTTCTATAAAGTAACCTCGCGAGGAGAATTTTGGTTACCAGCCTGGCGGTTAATAGCGTAATGTAATCTTGAAATGAAAAAATTGACTAACGGTACACAGCATTAGAGTTGTTTTGTGCGTGCAAAAAAAGGTGTTGCTGTTTAAAATTATACTGTAGGATTACTGGCTTGCAATCAGTTTGTGACTCAGCTGATATTTTGGTTGAACAGATTGTGTGTCCATGATCAACACAGGCGTACACACAAAAAAAAAAAAGGTCACCACAACACCGAATCGGTGTTACATAGTGTCCCACCGATCGGATATTTATAATTTGAATCCAATCGGATATTATAATAAAATACAATTGGATAAAAACTTTTACACCGCATAAAAACCAAACAGGAACATTCATCTTTAGGAAAACACCTAGAGGTGCATTTTATTAAATCCAAAAGGAGTTTTTATAAAAATTTATCTTTTCGGATAGATAAAAATATTTATCCGTTGATGCGTATTTAATTTTATTAAACTATATTCAGTTGGAGAAAAATAAATACTTTTTCGGATAAAAAACCAATTAACACCGCACATTTTTTGAGTGTATGGTTTTATCCCATTGGTATTTTATTTTAATGTACATACCTATATGATTTTAATATGTTCCGAAGATTGTAAGAGAATTGAATCTTCTCATCAGGCCGCTGCGACTAGACTGATTGTATCACAATTTAGATTATAATATACAGAAGGAATATGCAGGTTGCTTTAGCGAATTTAACTAATACAGCCAAATTCTCTTACAATTTTTCTTTTTCACGAAAACTCCAATAACGGTGTAAATATTTACTCCGATAGAACGAAAATAATCTGTGGGAAGTACCTTTTAAAAAAATCCGCTGTTGACAACTTTTGCATTTACTCCAAACGGTGCAAAAGTATACTGTTCAATCCTTTTAGATATTTTAAAATTTGTACCCGATCTTGCGGAGTTAATATGACACTATTGGATAAAAAATAAAGTTTTTTTCGGATAAAATACCATTCACACCGCAATATTTTTTTGTGTGTATATATATATATATATATATTGGTTTTATCTTTTTTGCACGATTAAATTGTTTAAAAATGTGTAGCGGTAATTACTTAACTTATGATAAAATTCACGTGTTTTTTCTGTGCCAATTCTATCATTGTGTGGGGTTGCTTCTACGCTGTACAACTGGGAAAATAATTCGAGGCCTCAGTTATAATGTCCTCAAAATTGATTATATTTCGTTGTACATGCTACATCATTTAGCAAAGTATTGTACAGAATGGGTCGCGTGGTGTAGGGGCGCATTTACTGGTATGTACAGGAAAGTTATACTCGAGCAAATAAAAATGGTGCTCACGAAATTTTGGCCTGGTCTGTCGCAAGGTGTTAGTTGATATTTGTCGCGGGACCAGATGACAGTTTGTGACGAATTTTAGTCACAAAATGTACATTGTTTTGTGGCAAGTGATTGTTGATAGGGGATGAACCGTTCATTTATACTAATTCCGATAGTTTGATTTATTTTTATTTAAAATTGAGTATTGAACTTTATAATTAATCGAAGTTATTTTTTACATTTCTAATTATTAATTAATTATTATTAATATTTCATATGTCCATCAAATTTGTTTTTGACCTGAAGAGAGAATAACTACCATTCTACAAAAGAGTTCGGAATACCATTTGGAAGTGAATGATTCAACCTTTCTAATGAATATAAATTGGCAATTTTGAGTATGCATTTAGTTCTAGCTGAAGTTTTCCTACTTTTGGTAATGTTAAGGAGAAAACATGTTACTAATAAAAATATTATCAATACTGGCTAGATTGAAGCTGCTGTACAATGCCGAGATTTGATTAATGCAGAAGTTAGGATGTTAAAAGTAAAGTGCGAAAGAGTTAAGAGTGCTTCAGTTTTCGGAAAAACCTTTGGATCCAAGATATTTGATCCAACTCTTAAATTTCACATTAAATCTCTGATAATACAATAAAACCAGATCAGATTCTGGTTAACACAAATGTTCAGAAATTTATACAAAAAGTAATCTCGAGTTAAGAATTACATTTCATGAATTTTTAGAAGTCAACTAGCATTTGGAAATATTTTCCGAATTTTGCCGATGGATACTTATTATGCTGCCACTGAAATATTAGTGGGCGAGTTACAAATAGTTTTTCAAGTACAAAGAGAAAATGATTACTTTACAAGTAAATACAAGTATTTTAATGCTTATTTAATATAATTGCCGGCCAATAAACACTTATAGCTAAAGAAATGTGTGACAATCAATTCCAGTTCACATCCAGCACCTAAATTAATTAAAATTTTATTTCAAATAAAAAATAAAAAATGATTTGAACCTAAAACGAAGAATTTTAAATTAAAATAAATTGCAGACTATATTCGTCATAATAGTTCAGTAGCTAAAGCAGTAAAGGTCTCAAGTTCGATTCCACCAATTCGATTTCCAAACTATAGTTTTGTTAGCATACTAATCGGCTGCGAAGACAATTATTTCTTTGAAATTCCTAAAGCGTCTGTAAAGCACTAAAATGAAACGAAGAGACACCACGAGCGTGCTGCTGTAGAGATAGTTTCTATTCTTACTATAGAAGAACCAGCCAAGCAATTGAGAACTCTATTTTAGAATAAAACAGATGAATAGTGGCGATTCCTGAACCATATAAGAAAATACAATTTATGTTTTCACATGGCGTTTTTCGGAGCAGAACTTGTACTATTCCAGGACAAGCCTGTCAAAGGATTGGTTCCAGTTTTTTCCCCGCATCAAATCAGCAACCGCAATTTTGACAAATTTATTTTATGGGGGACGAGTATGCACAAACCAAACAAGCAAAAGATGCCAGTTTTTCAGGATGTCGAACGAGAAACCGTTAAAAAATTCAGAAAGTTCTGCATATTAACAACCAACATTGGTTTTAAAACTGCTCTGGAGCTAATCGTGATTAAAGTTGTCAAGTGCTTATTCACCCCAACCGTACACTAACTACCAACGAGATTACCGCTGTGATCATAGGCAATCAATGTATTCACCCCGAGATTGCACAATGAGACGCTTATTCGTATTCCGGATACCCACAGAGTTTACGACGCTCTCGAGTATCAAATAATTGTTTAGAAATCTTGCGTCGTCTTTTACGGTTAACATCTGATGTTGCGACATGACGAAGTTAATTTACTTCTACGTTGCAGACACCTTCTTCATCAATTCGTGTTTGATGTATTCAAGGCGAAAAGCGAGCATCTACACGAATGTATTAGCGCCAGGTATATCCATGAATTTATATACACAGGATACATTTACTTACGTAGGCAGTTACGGACGTCTTGATCTGTTTATAACGTTTAAGTGTAATCCCGATTGGAAAGAGAATAGTTTTCCTAGCCAAAAAGCGACCGACAGGAACGACAAGATTGCTCACGTTTTCAAAATTAAAGTCCAAAAACTGGTAGCTATAATTACGAAAGGATTTTTGGTTAAACCAAATGTTTTATGTATACGATCAAATGGCAGAAGCGAGGGCTGCCTCATATGCACATTTTGCTATGGTATCCAGCGTAATTCATCTGCCTAATTGAAAAACCCTCACAGCTTTTTTTAAACTCTGCCAAAACGATGACTTGTACGATGACAAAAAGAGTGGAAACGACGTCAGGGAAAACCAGTCGAAAATTGGCCAAACGTCAAACAGCAGACGACTTTGGCGTACACCGGTAAGTAAGTAATTTTGAGTGTTTTTGTTTGCGGTTACTGCTTAACCAAGTGCGTGGACTACAAGTTCTCGCGACTCCAAATTGGTGAATGAGCAAAAATGGGCAATCTACAGAGAGGTGTGTGAAGTGTTGGGTTTAATAGAAGATGTCAACCACTGAGATTCTATACGATGGAAGAAGCTGTTCAATGTCGCTCACCAGCAAACAAGCCCGAACTGTTTGCTATTTTGATAAGTACATGCGGGCTGTGAAATCCAATAGAACTATGGGAAAAATTTAAAGACAGTTTGTCAGAAGATATATTGCACAAACTTCGAGGGTTACATCCGAATTTGACGTTTACAAAGTAGTGGCTACATACTTGATGATTTACAAGGTTGTGCACATGAAGGCGAGTTTACTTTTGAATTATATTTAGATCAGAATGGCTGGAAATAACGTGAAACCCGGGAAATAGCTACAACCAAAAGAAATCAACTTTTGAAATTTGACGTTGAACGTTTTTTTTTTTCGTTGAAGATGTCGAAAGTGGAGGAAATATTATTATTTAACGATGCTCATATATATATGTAGTACTGATCGATACGAACAACAAATATCGGCGCTGATAAATAAAACCTCCACTAAGGTGAGTACACTTTAACCTTACATCAAAAGCAAGCAAAAGTTCAAAGCATAAAAAAATTTCCATATTCAACAAGTAGTATTGAAAATTCAAAAAACTGAAATCGTTGAAATCATATAATAATAAATTACCGTTTCGTTGTTGAAAAAAAATAAAATCTTAAGATTTAGCATTTTATTGTTTTTCATCTTCAAACAGAGTTTGAAAAAAAAAATATTTTAAAATTGGAAAAGTTACTCTTGTGTCAGACAGACATCTAGAATATATTAAAAATGCGCGCGATATCCGTTCCTCGTGTTTAATGGTACGTATAAAATACGTCTGCTCCTTATTTCCATACAACATTTTCTTTTTTTTTTTTTTGCTTTTTGACATCGAAACAACTCGACATAATCTTCTTCTTTTTGTGCAGGGAAAGCTCTTGCACACAATCATAAATTATAAATTTTATATATTTTCGGGATCAGAATTTCTTATTCATATTTTAATTTCGAAAATTCATCCGTATATATATAAATCTTATTTCGTTGTCTTCTTCGTAAAATCGGGATATTTTGTTTGTTAGTTTTGCGGTCTTGTGTGTGAGTGTGCCATGGTTACATTCACAACATGACTTTTTCACTTTTTCCTTATTTTGTGCTATGTACGAAACGATATTTTATATGCATTACTCTTGTCTTTTTTATGTCTCTTGACTTTCGATACGAGTGCAATACCCATATACAATGACGGAGGAATATACAATTTTTCCCTTGAAATATGTTTTAAAGTTACCCTTCTCGATGGTATAGTTTACAGGAATTGTTGTTGTAATAGTTTTGTTTTGTTGGTTGGTCTCTATTGTGTTGCGGAACGATATTTACAGACGTTTAGGAAAATTTATGAGACGAAAAATATGTCTACCATATATCCATTATACTAAACTAAAGCAAACCATTTTTTTTTTTTGAAAAATGGTTTTTCAAGGATTTGATTTGAACACTCTAAGAAAGTTTTTGCTGGATTTTTATTTTTTGTTCTTAACTTTTATATTATACTCGTTTAATACTAAAATCTAAAAACCACATGTCGATTTATTAAATTGATTACATGTTTGCGGGTGTGGTACTATATGGTGGTGTTTTCAATTGAGGACTTTATTGTGCGATTGTATACAATATATACGTATAGAAAAGGAAATTAAACACCAACAACATAACCAAAATGGAATGTATTTGGTTATAAATGTCGAAACAAATAATTTATATTGTTTGTGGGCTTTTAATTTGATGATGCAGACGTAATTAAAGTGGAGGGAGAAATTACATTTTATTATTACTGTAATTCAAACTCATTTATATAATATTAATGCAATATTTGAGTGGTTTAGTAACAATTCTACTAAGCTTGATTAAAATTTTATTATTATAAATTTTGAAAGGCAAAAAGCTTTAAATACCATTGTTATGAAATTTGTTATTCGAAAATCGAATTAGAGATATTAGTGGCTTAGAAAGGAATAAACATAGAAGCACGTTCCACGAGGGCCGAAAACTTGGTAAATAAATTGCATTATACTATAATCCTCAATGGTTTTACCACATATTTTATGGTTTATTCCAACTATTTGTAACTTTTCTTCAAATTCGACTTTCATTCATAGCTAAAAGTTTGATAAAGCAAAAATATTTTATAAGCCAAATTTTAAATTTCGGCCAACAAATATTTTTGACAAACCCCGCTAAGCTAGATAAATAAATTAAAAACAAAATAAAAATTTAAATATCTCAATAGTTTACTGCACAATATTTGACGATCCGGAATTCTTCTAGAAAATCAGATATTGTGATTGTTGTTTTAATTCGATAACGTTGTGACATTATCTGATTAGGGCAAAATATGGAAATGTATGTAAAATAATTAATCGGAATTTAAATGAATCAATCAAGCGTTAAAATTCTTTAAACTATAAAAACGTAGCCATTTATACACTTGAGCAACAGTTTCAATGCTATTCATTTTCAAAATGGGCTTGAACGAAAACTAATTTTTAATCCGGAAAGTTCCCCGTTTTTATATGTTTGAGGGAAATGTTGAATATAAATTTGATTATTAAGCGTGAATTAGTAACTGCATTATTTGACCAAAATGGTTGATTCGAAATCGATTTCGAATTACAATTAAAACCCGATGGATTGGAGCAAAATTAGAGAAAAATCTAAAGGCAACAACACTAGCTTCAATTCTGAATTGGGCGTAATGATTGTGAATGAAATTGTAAGTAAAATAATTAGGAAAAAATTTTACATTTAATTTAGAAATAAAATTAGCTCAGAATTCAAATATGAGTTTTTGTAAAATATTGAGTAAAATCAACATATTGGTTGTCAACTTACGTTTGTGAATTCAAACATATCAAATATAAAATCAGAATTTCCAGCAAAAATCTGAATGAGATCTGAATAAATTCTTGAGTTCTTAAATTAGATTTAAAAATTGAATTAGAATTACAAACTTAGTTGTAATTTAGTTGTAAATAAAATATGAATTCCAATCTTTGAATACAAATTCCAGCCAGGGCTTGACTAAATATTGAGTGAATTTAAAAAACCACCGGTGTTAAATCCATAAATTTTCAGTTTGAAATTAAACAGATACAATTTTAATTGAATTACAACGCGAAATTTATATCGGAAATTTTAAGTGAAATTTGAATTTGGAATTTATATTTATAAAAATGGTTCTGGCATTCCAAACCAAATAAAATCTTTGGTGAAATTATGTATTGAGTTAAAACTCGAATTTTGATTTCACAAAATTTTGAGAGAAATATAAGTTTACATTGCACAATAGATGTACTGAGTGGATTTTCAATTAGAAAACAGAAAAATGAGATGAAAAATCCAATTTGAATTGGATCAAAAAATAAGACTGGAAAAGAAAATAGTTTTAATGAATTCGAGTAAAACCTTGGATGATATGGAACTTGAAACTTTTAGTGACATTTTAATCCGAGATTGAGTTAAACTTCCAAACTGTAGTTGAATGTTGATTGTAATTTTGATCACGCTCATTTAATTAAATTGAAATAAAAAGTTGAAATTTAAAGTTTTAACAAAATATTTAGGTATTCTACTACATAATTGATTATTGTAATTTTCCTTTTACTATGTGAGTAGTATTCAGACTCTGACTAAGTAGTAATTTAGTTTTAAAATGGGTTCGAAAAATCTTAAGATTTTTTGTCAGAAAATTGGTTCCAAGTTGTTTTCGAAGTCCAACAAAATACTGGTCTAAATTGGTAAACTGCATTGGGCAGAGAGAAAATTGATTAAGGGAACGAAATTTTAAAGAGAGACAATTATCTTGAATTCTAAACTATATACGTATAATGAATTTGAGTGAAATTTTAAGTAGAAATTGTCTTCTTTAAATTGCATTTAAGAAACACATTTCGAAAACAATTTTAGCTAAATATTTAATGCACTTTATGTGAGTTTAAATTCTATACAAGATTTAAACAAATTTTTTAGTTCAACTAGTTATAGAAAATCAGGAATTCTTATTATTTTATAATAGAAGCAAGTACATGAGCTTAAAGCTTGAGTTTGGATCTGGAAAACAGTTTGAGTGAATTTTAAAAATTTAGTTAAAATTTAAGCAACATTTTTATTTAGAACGGGCTAAAACAAGATTTGAACAAAGTTTTGATTAAAAATTTAATTTCAATCCAATCAAGAATATGAGCAAAAATTTGAATGCAATTTAATTCAAAAATATTTAAAAATTAAGTTTCAATTCCAAAAAATTATTGTTGAGATTAACATAAAAAGTTTGTGATATTTTGTTTACAAATTAAGTAAAAATTACAACCTAGATTTGTCTAAATGTGCTTGATTAAAAATTTGGAGTACAACTTCAGCTGTAGTTTCAAGTGCATTTAAGAACAATTTGAGTGTTAATAAAAATGCTGAGTTAGAGTAGAATTTTCTAGTTTGGGTCAAACGGTTTGTTAAATTTGTATCAGAATTTTGAGCAGAAATCTGAGTAGGTATCAAAGTATTTGAATTTTACGTAGTAATTGAATAAAATGTTGATTAAAAAATCATAACTGTAATTTAATTTTTGGTATAAAAGTTGAGTTTGTATTTCGAATTGGTCTCGCAAGAGAAAAATTAAAGATTAAGTTACAATTATAAAATATATTTGAGCAAAATTGTATGTTTAATGAGGGCAAAATTCTGAGAAAGGTTGAGTTTGAATTCCAAAGTTTTGTTTGAAATTAGATAGAAATTTTGTGATATTTTGAATACAAATTTCAAATTCTGTGTGAACCATTTTTTTTAGCTGGTGTATTTTATGAGATATTTGGATCCGTCGAAAATACTAGGTCACCCGGTATATGAATGCAAGCCATTTTCGCATTTTTTTAATTTTGCACGTGCGTATGTAAAAATCAAAATTTTGATGAAAAAATGTACACCACAAGGTTAACAAAATATTATAATTTTCTATAGAGTTGGGAATATTTCATCTATTAAAACTAATTTCGAGGTGTACATTTGTTCACCTGAATTTTGAACCCATGTACGCTTGCCAGTCAATAGATTTTCAATGGATGCATTTCGACAAGATTTTAATAATCAAATATCTTGAATATAAAAATATAAGTGCAACACAATTTGTACACTCAAAACGTTTACACGGTAAAATTTTAGATTCAGAACTTTTGAATAAAAATATTTGATTACAACGTAATTTCTTCATTATTTTTTTTCTACATTAGGAGATCTGAATCTAAAGTACTGTTTAGAAAAATTGTTTGACAATTACGTACAGCATAAAATGCAGACTTCCATATATCTTTACCTTTTGTTTTGTTTTTGCCAAACGAGAGAATGACGTAAGAGGGCGCTTGTTGAAAGGACATGAAGAGGAAATATTATAATCTTTGAGAAATACTATGGTGCAATTTGTACAGGTGATTATTTTTAGCACTGAAACACAATTTTTAGCGACATAGGGCACTCTACTATAATGTGTTTTCACGAAAGAATTGTATATATACCAAAACCCCAACAGTAGATTTGAGTACAGCTATGCATTACTGATGGTTCAAAAGAATGATTATTTTTATATGTAACCAGTTTCAATTATGCCCGCATTCACGAAAGTCCAATTAATTTTAATCAATAATTTTTCTAACACCGTTTTCCATAGTTTTGTCTTCAAGTTGCTCTATGTCTTGAAATTATGAATTATTTCAAAACATCAGATTACAAAAAACAAAAATTATGTTTTCATTTCTCTGATCGTCAAGGAATGTGTCAAATTTGTCTGGCCCAGGATTTTGAACTTATATATTTTTAATACCACAACTTTTATTTTCAGTGTGGGGAATTATTTTCAGTTAATCCAGAAAATTTGATCCAAAACATTTTCACAACTAAGCTATAGATACATACAGACATATAGATCTTTTTCTATTTAAACATTAAATACAAATAGGTACCTGTTTGAAATAATGTTGCACACATGGCACGTACATATCAGGGGAGAGAGAGACACGACCGAGATAGATTTCTTCTTCCATTTCAAACTCTAAAATATCAAAATTTTGTATTTTTTCGACAATCATTTTCGACACAAAACATTTTGTTCTCATTCTTCGTAAATTTATTTTATGGTTTTTCGCCCATGACATGATAAGACTTCAATAACAAAATATATTGAGCTATATTTGTATTTGTACAAGTAGCAAATAGAAAGCACAAGAAAACTTATTCGTCTAATTTCAATTTCCTTCAATGCATCCGAAACATCACCTCAAGATACGAATAAAATAAATAATCGACAATATTTTGTTTGGTTATATGCGGGATTATTGATTTGAATTTCGCTATTTACAAATAAAAACAAAATTGTGATAAATGTACCTACGTGAACCAACCACTATGTATACATACATCTTCTCGGAATTCGCTCCACTAATGTGTCAAAATCGGAAGAAAACGTATTTCATATACATTTTTTGTTATTGATATTTATTTTTTTGTTGCCGAATAGAACAACAATGCCAGAAGCGATATTAATTCATGTGTTCGTTTTATATCCCTGTATATATTTAGCATCAGAACAAAATTGATTTCGATTTTTCCGTTTTAGCATCTCCAAATGTGTTTGGATATTAAATTAGATAAAAGTGTTGTTATGGTTGAAATATAATTTCACGCATATACGTACATATATGTATGTAGTTGTTATGCAGAAAGGTAAAATAAATGCCAGAGAAAAACGGTTGTAGGCTCGATTGAAATTTTTAGTTTGAAACACACTTCAAACATTTATCTCTAATTGAAATCTAAATGTTACTATATGAAAACTGCCCTCAGATATTTAGATGACACTCGTTTGTTGTCAGATAAATATAGAATTTGTGCGCCTTTCTTAATTGCGAATTTGCAAGATAATAGCTAACCAATAAAGCAGTAAAAAACATTACTCAACCAGAAGCTTGTTACTGTAAGGCTTAGTAAGTTTGATTGTAAGGTTTAGTATTTTTGCAGTTCGCACAGCGAAAAGTTCAAAAAATGAGATACACTTTTAATTTCTATAACCGTTAAAATATTTAACTTTTTTAACCATTTCGCACTCGGAACTATTGTATAAAAGTTGTAGAAAGGAGTAACAGTTATTTGTCTGATACTTTTTGTGTCTTTTGGTTTTTATTTTGCAAAAATATTATTTTTTGAATTTAAAGCTTTGACAAAAACCTGTATAAATAAATCGGAAAATTAATTTTTTTAGCGAGAATTTTCGGTGAAATTACAAACGGTAGATTCAAGCCCTCTTAATCGTATTTCTTTAAAATGTAGAAACACCCGGAAAAGAGAAGAATATAGAAATATGTACATTCATCGGTAAATTAAAACACGCCCTCGTTGAAGTACAGATTTTAAGAACAGAGTTGTAATTTTTTAGTAATCTCTTAGCAGCATGAAATTGAACTTCAGTGACTACCTAGTACCTCTAGAATCCAATATAATTTTGAAATTTATGCCTAACTTCGATAATTCAAAAATATTTATTAAATGTTGATGAATTTGGTAATTATGCAATTAAAAACTCTGAGATTTTGTGAATTTTTAATTTTAATTTTGGATTTCCCAATTTTAAAAATTTATTGAATTTATAGAATTATCCGCGAAATGTATCTAAAATTACAAATTCCAAGATTTTGTTGAATATATTATAAGTAATTACTTTAGAATTTTATAGATTTGGACATTTCCATCCAATGGTCCTAAAATTTAAAAATTTCACATTTTACGAAATTTCTAAATTTTAGTGGCTAATAAATCGAGAATTAGCAGCCTGAAATTTACAATAATACAATAAATTTTAATGAATTTCGAAAATTTAGAAACAGTTTTCTTAAAAATTTAGCTTCTACCAATTAACCTAGCTAAATAAAATCAAGCATATTGGCTAAACGGAATTAAAAATATCTAATAACTGTTTAAAACTGAGTAACATTTAAATAAATTAAAAATTATTTATGTTACTGAGAGTGATGGAAACACATATGTATTTGGTTAATTAATATGATTTCAGAGCATGACAGACAAATAAATTATCAAGATAATTGATCTATCTCTTCTTGACCGGACCGCTGAGCTGAATAACTAAACTTATAAAAACGTTTGCTTTACTGAGTTTTATATAATTTTTAAAGAAATCTGAAAATCAAACGTTTTTTCTTAGTTTAAATGACAAATCTCTAGAACTTTACGAAATTTCAAATTTTTTTCCAGATACCAAATATTGTTTATTAAATTTTAGGTAAAATTTTTAATCGTGAAATTCAAAAATTCCGAAATTCTGGGATTTAAAATTTGCAATTAAAAGAATTTTTCATAGTTTACTATTCTATTTACTTTGTGAGTTTACTAAATGAAAAAGATTTGTAATCTTAAAAATGTTAATGAATTTTCATTCAAATTTAGAATTCTCAATTCCAGAACTAAAAATATTGCCTAAAATTTAGTAAATTCGTTTTAATTCCGGAATTAAATTTCAGAACCCTGTAAAATACATTGTTATTAAAATTCAGTAAAATGTTAAAAAAAATGTATAGCAAATTTCACTTTTGGAATTCTAAGAATATAGACTAGAATTTTAGACTTTAGGCAGTTAAAATTAAATTTATATTGGAATTTACAAATTGTGGCTATACTAATTCTAAAATTACAAATTCTACCATTTAACCTACTAAACTAATATTTTGGTCTATTTACCATCTCTACACTATTCTAGAAAAATCAAACTTATTTTAGAGTTAGCTAAATGTCTAAGTCAGCAGCTGTAGAAAATTGTAGAGTTTGTAATTTTAAAAATTTCTTAAAACTGCTTAGAATTACAGCCAAGAATTTTACAGAAATCACACACATTAAATAAAAATTTACATTTGTAAATTTTCAAAATTTTAAGAATACTTAAACAAAATTTTAAGGGTTACTTTAAAGAGTTTTTAATAATTTTATAAATATTAATGAATTTTATATAGTAGGGATTGTAAGAGAGTGTTTTGTTGCCACGACGAACAACACCGCATAGGTTATCTCTTGGCATATTGGCATTCCAAAACTGAAACTTTTACACCTTCAGAAAATTTCTTACAATTGTATTAGAAAATATTTGAAATTCTTAAATAAAGATTCTACTAGTTTTTAAAATAAATTAGCTGAACTCGGAACGGCTAAATATTTTCCTGAAATAGAAGCAATAGTAATTTGTTGGTTTAGGAGTTTGCCGTAGAAATAACATTACATCAAGGAAAGTAACTTATCACAGACAACAAGACGATTCTCCGGCAAATGAAATTCGCGATAAAATGGAAAATTTAATTACAACATTGAATCAGAAAACGATAAACATTTCGAAACGGTTGATTATTAATTTGGATGAAAGTATGTGCTATTTTGATAGGGCTTACAGTCAAGCACTTTATTTTAAGACAGAAAACCTGTAAACGGGTCATTCTAAAAATAGTTTTTCTGTGGAATTTTGTATTTCCGCTGGCATCACGACCCGAACACAAAATATTTTAAAATGACTTAAAAAATTCTGAAGGTAAAATTATCTAAAAATATTCATCTAGTTGTGAGTAAAAATGGCTGGATGACGACTGATCTAATGATCAAATGGATACAGAATTGTTCAAGCCACAATGCAATACTTTTAGGCGACAAGCTGCTTTGCTCAACACGGATCGCATACGTTCTCGATTTGGCTACTACGGCGTAAAGTAGGACGGAAAAATTAACTGTGAAAGAGTCCCAGAGCAGCCTTGAGTCCCAGAAAACATTGCATATAGAATAAATTGAAAAAAAAGGAATTTATAACTCACAGATTTGACATTCCACATCCACCCATGTAGAAAAAATTTATAAAATGAAGTATAGTGAACCCCCGCTTTACGATGGTAATTCGTTCCACTAACTTTATCGTATTGTGAAATTATCGTAAAGTGAACCACATTTTACATAACATAAACAACTTAATCGACGAGTCAATATCACACATTAAATTTTTTAATAATATCCCGTTGTTTGCAAAATGTAAATCGTAAAGTGAATTTTTAATCGTAAAGTAAGTTAGATTTTGGTAGAGTCGATTCATCGTAAAGCGATTTAATCGTATTGCGAGCCCATCGTATAGCGGGGGTTTACATCTAATCGGCATAAATAAAAAAGGCGTTTTAATTCCCCATCACCTACTATATTTCAAAATCCACCTCATTCTAGTTTTATCGGTGTTCACGTGGTGATTGCAGTTCATGATAAACCAATTGAAAGGTATGATTGACAGCTGTTTCAAATTCGTCTTTTCTTGCGCATGTCGTCATTCGGTACGATAAAATCACTTGTTGTTTTTATTAAAATTTTAAATTTTATTAAAATTTTCACAAAAACTATCGCCGCAAAACCATTCGATTTACTTTTTACACTTTCTGCCGTAGGCACTTGGCGAAACACACTTAATACACACATTTTTAAAAATTTTTTAAAAACACTTGTTAAATATTTCGCAAAATTACAAAAGGTTTAAAAAATCACTCGATCGATTTCGGCTTATTGATGTCCTAATAAGCCGAAATCGATCGAGTGATTTTTTAAACCTTTTGTAATTTTGCGAAATATTTAACAAGTGTTTTTAAAAAAATTTAAAAAAAAAAAAAAAAAAAAAAAAAAAAAAATTTAAAAATGTGTGTACCATTCGATTTGTTTTTATTTGCTATGAACTAGCGTTTATAAAAAAAAGTATAGCACCGAATGACGTATTTTTTTGTGAAAGAGATAGCAATATATGCGCTTGATCATACCCCTTCAATTGGTTTATCATGATTGCAGTTAGCACCCAAATATCAATTTCACCTGCTAAGATTTCCTCTGGATCTTAGTTATGTACGTATCTCTCGTATTTCGAGTTATGAGTATCGAGAACTCGTAATAACAAAGTCGCAATGGCGAAAAAATACTGTTATGTATGCTTTACGAGTGCCCAAAATGTTTTACTTAATTGTGTTTTGTCGCATTTTCAAAAAAAAAAATTCTGTTATACGATAATTGACATCGTAGAATAAATAGCTAAGTAAGTTGCAGTTATAATGATTCTGAATTATTGGCCTTCATACGAACTTGCCGAATGCGTTCTAACGCATGAATTTTATTGGATTACTTGTGTGCCGATTCACAAGTGTATTATCATCGTTACAACCAGTGGTTGTAACCAACCAGTGTTATTAACTGGATGCGGTCCAACGCATCAATTTATTTGGATTAATTTGAAACATAACGGTGTTTTCCAACCAGTGCGCAAGTGAATCAGTAACCATAGTATTCACATCCAGTCAATAGCCCATTTTAGTCAATAAGTTAGTTTTATTTTATTGCGTCATAATTTATTTATTCCGTTATCCGTAAGTGAAGTGAACACTAGTCGATTAATTAATCGTGTGCACGCATGCATAACATTACTCTGCTCCAAGTACAGTGAAATCTATCCAGTCGGTTATTTAATCGCATTCACAAGTGAGAACTAAGCACAGGGTCGTTGTTACCAAGCACAGTGAAATCAAGTCACATATTTATCGTGTTCACATGTACATACTCTGTTCCATTCTTACCAAGTACTATAGTGAATCCCAGTGGATTATTTAATCGCGTCACATGTGCATAATTGTTCGTTATTTTATTACCAAGCGCAGTGAAATCTACATATATCCAGAATTTAATCGCATCACATGTTCATATTTTGTTCCATTCTTACCAAGTACAGTGAATCCCCGTTGATTATTTAATTGCGACACATGTACATATTTTGTTCCGTTTCTACCAAATACTGTGAAATCCAGTCTGTTATTTAATCGCACGCATATAGTTTATCGTGTTCATACCTTACGTAATTTTAGTCCTCACCAAATGCAGTAAAATCCAGTATGTTAATTAATTGTGTTCACGTCCAACCATCAACCAATATCAGTTCACCTCCAACCACCAACCAATAAATATTCTGTTGACCAACTCAACTTTAAACAGATTAAGTATCCCTTTATATAAATAAGTTATAATATTGTTTAAAATAAATAATTTGTTTTGAACTGCAGGTTTTTTGCCTTATTATTTGTAGATATATAAATAGCCCATTATTTATACATTTGCTGGTCTGTCAAGCCTTGGTCAGGCAGTACCGGGTGTGATACAGCGCATCCTCGTTAATCACTCCAAGAGTATACATTTTTTGGTAGTATAATCGCATTGCTCTGCTATTTTGATTAGATCTTTAAAAACTCAGAGGAGGGACCAGAAAAATAAAAATATTCATATACAATTTAAATATTTTATTTAAGAAATTAAATTCCAGTCATATAAAATAGTACATCGACAATAATGTGTATTTTCCATTTGGTGCTGGAGGAGGAAAAAATTGTTTGGATTGGTGTATGGAAAACCAAAATTTGCAAATGTAGTTTTTGATTTATGCTATCGACCATAATATCATTAGTACGAGTAGTGCTCCAAAATACATCTTACCGTCGGGCCATGTTTCAATATTAAATATCTGATCCTAGCTCAACCTTAAGACCGAAAAAAGTCTTCAGACCATGAAATAATAGGGTTTTTAGTGGGAACTAGCTATTTGTAATATCTAAAACATATTTCAGATATAAAATTTCACTAAAATCCGTCAACAAATATGCTTGTCACATTTGATGCTGGAGGCTGAGAAGAAAGTCTGAATTTGCTCAGTATGAATAAATAAATTTGGCAAATATAATTTTTCATTTCATATCATTCATTGAAAGTGTTCCGCAATATTTCTTGAATTTCAGCAAATATTTAAATAAGAAATCCGACCCCAGATGATGTCGCCGGACGAATTCCCGATAAAGAATTCTTAAATAACCGTACATCTCAAATCCCTGAAGTAAATTTTTATTAAAATCAATCCACAGAAGTACTACCTATAATTCCATTTTGAGCTGGAGACGTAGTAAACTGCTTCAATTGGTTGTTCATGTATAAAACACATTTGGTGAAGCTATTTTTTGATTAAAGCTACCAAACATAATAACATTAATGTGTTCCGCAACATTCCTTGGATTTGGCTTTTATTTTATTTAAAAAATCAGACAGAAATCCTTCAGAACGTGAATAATTCAATGTTATATTAGGAACCACTTATAGAGCTGGATAACTTAGATATAAAATTCCACTAAAATCTATTGACAAACGTGTGTGTTCCATGTGGTGCTGGAACTGTAGAAGAGGGCTAAACTGGCTATGTATTGAAAAAACAAATTTCTCTTTGGCAAATCCAGTTTTTTGATTTATGGTTTAAATGTATGTATGTATGCGCCAAAATAGAATTAGCAGTGTCCCGGGATATTTGTTCAATTCTGATCATGTTTTATTAAAAAACTCCATCCCTGCGCCAAACGGAACTTCGCCGATTATGCATGCACTAATTTCATTGAAATTTGGTATCTGACTTAACGAACATATTTGATGGTAAATGAATTAGTTGTGGCATATTCAAATGATGCAAGGTGGCGTTTTTTGAAATTTTTCTAGAAGAGGTTTCACTACAAATCTGTTTTTTAACCAGTGGATCGTCCTCAGCCGTCGACGTCAAACCAATTTTATATAGCAATTTTTTTTTTATCATAAACAACAAATTTCGAGACTTAAAAACTGCTTTAGTTAGAGAGGTTTAGATAGGTTCTGCTTTAGTTAGAGAGGTTTAGATAGGTTAGAAAGAATCTGGATGAAATGTACAACGGTATTGGTAATGTTGAGTGTTTTAGCTTCCATGAATAACACAAATATTTACGAGTAGTACAAATGCTTCAAAGACAGCCTTATAGATATTGAATATAACGAGCGCGTTGAACGCTCCAGCACACCAACAACCGACGACATCGTCGAAAAGTCAGCAAAATGGTTATTGACAATTGCCGAATCACTATCATAGAGGTTACGGGGACGATGTTGGTATATCATTTGGATCATGCCACTTTTTTCAAATGTTTTGGGCATGAAACAGGTGGTAGCATAATTGGCTTCGATATTGTTGAATTTCGACCAAAAGCAGTACCGAATGGACATTGCTCAGAATTCGCTAAATGAAGTGAGGCAAGGCCGCAAAACGCTCGTCATGTTCGAAAGAATATGAAGGTTCTGCTCAACAGTGAGCTTCGATTTCAAAGGCATAGTATATAAAGAGTTCTTCCTACCAAACAAAAAGGAGTATTACTTCGAAGTTACACTTCTCTGCTTGTTCGTACATTTTTGGCCAAAACCGACACCGTTAATGTCTTAGCCTCCGTATTCGATGGCCATGGCCATTACTGTTCACTTATTCCTGTTCCAAAAACTAAATTGCTGAGAACCTTTTCGACAGCCAACAATAAACTAAGCATCCAACATAGCTAGAAATATCATGAAACGTTAGGGACAAGTGAACCAATACAACAAATAAAACTTGTAACAACTTAAAATGCAGCCCCCGAAGTTCAAAAATTCCTCGATTTCTTGATCCAACCATATATTTTATCACCGAGTAGTTTTCTTTCGAGCTTTCCGTATTTCACAAAAATATTTGGTATTCGTAAGGGTGATTGATTTCATGGTTTCCCATTTCCCAGCATTTCAATATTTGGACTTTATCAAAACTCTAAAAACGTATTTACTATATTTTTGTAAGAATAATTGCAAAAAAGATCGATTTTTGAAAACTCAATTTTTTTTTTTTGGCGTGCCGGACAAATTTATAGACGTACGTATTTTCGATCACTGGGCTATAACTACTGAAATGCTAATTACACTTTTGATTAGCGTTAGTATTAGCGAATTATGCGCAGTACATATTAAATTCTTAATAATTTCAATTTTATTTTATTTAACGCATAAATACGATTTCTGTTTTTCAAATATAAGGTTCTTCCGGTAAATAATCAGATAATTATTTTTTACGAAGAGCGAAATTATCAAGAATTTTGCAAATTCAGTTTCGACCTGAATGAGAATTACGAAAAATTTAAAATTTTCTTAATGATTTCGTCTTCGTAAAAAATAATTATCGGGTTTTGTATCGAAAAAACATTATATTTCAAAAACAGAAATCGTATTTATGCGTTAAATAAAATAAAATTGAAATTTCTAAAAATTTAATATGTATTGCATATACTTCGTTAATACTTAACTACATGGTTGCTTTCTATAGGTACCGGGTGTTTCTTTTAAACTGAGACGATCAAATAGCCACTCTACGGAAAAAATGTCCATAATCAAAATTTAATCATACCGCGGGGGAAATACATTAGTGCAAAAAAATAGTCCCCCACCCCCCGCTTTGTAGGTGGGGCGCGGGGTAACTTTGAAACTAAGATAGGAACCCCTATTTTTTATTGCAGATTCGGATTCTACGGCTAAAAATACGTAGGATTTGACTGAAACATTTTTTTCGATTCATGTTAGATGGCGCTGTAATTGACGATATTCAATTTTTATCTCGGATTAAATATCTCGGAAAATAAGCACTCTACGAAAAAAATGATAGAGATAAAAATTGAATTATCCCGCGGGGGAAATACATTAGTGTTAAAATTAGTACCCTCACCCCCTCCTTGTAGGTGGGGGTACTAATTTTAACACTAATGTATTTCCAGCGCCATCTATCATGAATCGATAAAAATGTTTCAGTCAAATCCTACGTATTTTTAGCCGTAGAATCCGAATCTGCAATAAAAAATAGGGGTTCCTATCTTAGTTTCAAAGTTACCCCCCGCCCCACCTACATGGAGGGGTGAGGGCTACTAATTTTAACACTAATGTATTTCCGCCGCGGAATAATTCAATTTTGATCTCTATCATTTTTTTCGTAGAGTGCTTATTTTCCGAGATATTTAATCCGAGATAAAAATTGAATATCGTCAATTACAGCGCCATCTAACATGAATCGAAAAAAATGTTTCAGTCAAATCCTACGTATTTTTAGCCGTAGAATCCGAATCTGCAATAAAAAATAGGGGTTCCTATCTTAGTTTCAAAGTTACCCCGCGCCCCACCTACAAAGCGGGGGGTGGGGGACTATTTTTTTGCACTAATGTATTTCCCCCGCGGTATGATTAAATTTTGATTATGGACATTTTTTCCGTAGAGTGGCTATTTTTCGAGATATTTGATCGTCTCAGTTTAAAAGAAACACCCGGTATAATAGAAAGTAACCAAAAGTGTAATTAGCATTTCAGTCGCTAAAAAAGTGTTAATGGTAGTGTTTTATAAAGACGCTTTAGGATCGGATTATTTCTCGGTAAGCATAGCGCTGGGAAACAAGCATCTCAGATTGTCGGATATTACTATCCGTTTAACTCGAATTTTCCGACAACGAGAGTCATTCAAATACATAATAAACACCAACCTGTACCACCGGTGTTGAAAAATAATCCCAAAATCTACCACCCACAGTATAATTTATTTCCACATACACTCACAGTTTAATTAAACCACCATCTAACCGTAAGCCCATTTTAAACCACGCTAAATCATTTTCGGCACACACGCAGTAATATTATTTTACAATAAATCCAATCAGATATCTATATACATATATACCAAAATTGATATCCATTTGATTTATCCTAACCAAACCAAAAAAAAAATCCAAAAAATAATATCGAAAAGCTTCATTCAAAAAGCCCAATACAATAAAATAAAACGAGGGACTAGAAAACACAAATAAATAAATAAAATAATAAATAACATAAACGATTTTCACTTAGGTTTCATAAAAATATGAAATGAAATCAAAATTGGATAAAAAAAAAAAGAAAATCCCGAATTTATACATCGAGATGACGGTAAATGGTAAAAAAAAGGGGAAAATCGGATAGGACTTTGTTCCTGGTTAAATTTTAACTCAAAATTATTTTATTCGTATAATGAGTTTGCTTTCAACACACAAATATTATGATTAAGTCATCTATGAAAATCATTTTAATAAAAAAATAAAAATTATAAGTACTTTAAGTAATTATTTTGATTAGCTTGAAGGCATATTTCTAAAAAAGGGATTTTTTTTTCTAGCTTCAAAATTTTGTAATAAAAACTTAATCATTTGCATGAGCTATTTTTTGAATATCTACTTTAAATAAATTTATTTTGTATAACATTGTTGACAATCAAATTGAAATTTTATTTCAAATAAATCCGTAATTATTTAGCTGCAAGATAAAATACCATATCGGGGGAGGTTAGATAATTTACGCGCGCACACCCATTTTAAACTTGACAATAGGATCGTTTATTTATTGTAGATTGTCACCCAACGTTTTCATTACAATTTGATAACAATAATAAATGAAAATCTATACACAATATTGTTGATTAGAAATAAACAAAAAATTTAATGTTTGAATTTTCATTCAATTTATATCCAATCCGGACGTAACATTTAATCCTTGGACAAAAGAAAATTCAGAAATTTTCCAATTGTTGTACTAAATATTTTCATTTGGTTCAATTTCATCTTCATAACAAAAAAAAGAAAAAAACAAACAAAACATAAAAGAAGGAAAATACAATTTTCATTTTATTTTATTTACGAGTACATAACGCTAGGATTGGAAATTTTGTTTTGCGTTGAAGGGAAAAATCTAATCAAAATTTATAAAATGAGATTTTCATTAAATTATCCTCAGAAACAATTTAATTAATGTTAAACGATTTATCATGGATTATTTTGAATTTTTTGTCAATTACTACGACAGAATGGTTGTCAATATTGTAGTTACAGTTTCTAAAAAGATCAAAATTTATTGGTTTGATTAGAATGGGGCTAAAAATAAGTTTTATGCTGATCGAGTGTTAAGTCAATTGAATGATTAATGTTGAAGAAACTGGACGAGAGGCAATCGTGTTAATATTAGACTACAATACAAATTATACGATTTGTATATGGTTTGAAATTTTCCTTTGATAAATTATTTGATAGATCAAGGTTTAGAGCAGAAAACATGGTTAGATAATAGTATAATAAATAGCAAAGATGTGAAGTCTACTATTATAGTCGAGCGCAAAGGGTCCACGGCGTGAGGGTCGCTCTGAACCGAGCTCTTTATATTAATTTTTGTAAGACTACTAGCACCTTAAATTCATTTAATTAAGAATTTTTAAAAAAGGCTTTTTTTATAATAAAAATACCCTATGAATTTCTAATAATTTTTTGATATAAATCAAGTGTATTGGTTTTAACCAAAATGAGTTTGAGGGTATTTTTTTGGTTAAATTAACCACCACTGTTTCTTTACGCAAAAATTGACACTAGAATTGCTCCGATCGGATGAGCGTTTCTCTCGCTAAAGTCATTCAAGTATTTAAATCATGCGATATCAATGGTACGCGGTGCACTGTGCAGCTTGCCTCGCCGCCTGCTGACGTTATTGCGGTAATATTATACGTAAGGCATGAAGCCTAAGCATCACCCTAAGAAATCATACATTTAAATTAAAGGTAATGCTTACAGTTGATGAGTAATTGCCCACGACTACGAGTAAAATGTCGTGCCAATTTTCTGAACATGCCGTTTAAGACGTTATCGCACGTCGAAATTCTTTCAGTTAGATAAGATCGAAACCATTAGCATAGACATTCATACTAGATTTCTCATTTCATAGTAACTAAAGGAAAAAAACAAAAACTTCTGATAATTCCAATGTATCATTGTGTTGTGTGTTTTATAAGGCAATAATTTTAGAATGCGTTGCAAATATAATACGTATATGCAATACACCGATAATATTTGAATGGAAAATTTTTGTTTTTATTTTCTGTTTTTAGTCAAATGAGAGATCTATTATGATTGTCTATGCCATTAGTTATGCCTCGGATACCAATAAATGTTAATTTATTTAAAAGAGTAACTCATGATCAACGGTATCAAAGGCCTTGGCACATCTAAGAACAAACCATTAACAGCATTTCCTAGGTTTAAATTTTCGTATATTGGACATAGCAGTTCCATTAAGGCATCTTCATTATTACTCACGGAATCCAAATTGTCGATCGGAGAAAAAATTATGTTTCTTCAAGAAAGACAAATCTCTAGATATTGCACACTTTTCTATTATTTGCGACCGATTAGGAAAATGCCCACTAATAAAACTTAAATTATATATATGGAATAAAGGATAAGAAATAATATGTGCAAAATTTTATTAGTGTAAAGTAATGTTTCACAAAGCATTTTATTTAAATTTTTGGTAAAAAATGTTTACCTAATGTGAGTTGTGGAGCAAAATTTGAAGTTAATATTTCCGAAAATTGTTAGAGAATTTAACTCAGTTTCGAACTGATGAGCTTATGGTTAAGAAAAAATCAGTCTTCACATCAGGCCGCGGCGACTGAACTGACAGAATGTACTGTACAGGTTGTATTAGCGAATTATACTAACTAATACAGCTAAATTTCCTTACAATTTTTCTTTGTCACATTCACACAGCTATATTCCTGTGTAAGCAAATTTTAACAATTAACATTTTTTTACTCTAATTTGAATTACGTAATTAATTAGTTCTTGTAATTTCTAATATGCAACCAATACTAAGACCATTTTAATGTGTTTCACAGATAAGACGTAGAAGAATATTAGTATTAACGAACAATTATTCATCACCCCATAAATAGACAGCTTTTCAATATTTTTAATTTTTAATTTATTTTAATCTTATATTTGAGAAAATTTAAATAGAATTTAAACAAGTTCCAATCCCAACTTAATCCCGATTCGAAAGCTACATGCGTGTATGAACTTAACACAATGTAACCTTCTACTAAACCCAATACTCGGCCACAAATTTATCTCCAACCTTCAACTCAACCTCACACTTAATGCCCAACTCAATCCACAAATCAGTAGGTACATATTTAAAAAATTGGTCAACGTGATAATATCACCACGTAAATTTGGGTCAATTTTTATGGCAAGTACCCGATCCTCTTGACGTACAACTTCCAAAAACATTTCAATTCTCCGCCTTGACCATAGAAACAGATCGGCGAAAAAATATCCAAATCGGACATATTTCCGTACGTAATATTTACGGACATAAGTATATACATATGTATGTATTTTGCAAATCGTTGATTATACGCAATTATAATTGTACTTACATATTTGTTAAAAACATTTCAGCCAAAAAAAGAAAAGAGTTTCGGCCAAAAATTAAAAGATACGAGTAGCTCGGTCAAAATAGTTTCAGGCTGAAGTACGTTGTCAGAAAGTCGTTCAATCGAGAAACTAAGAAGACATACAAGCCAAAATATTTTGATTGGGAGTCTTTTTGGATTTTTGACTGAAATTCCTTTTGAAAAGGCGATTCAATCAAGCAACTAAAAAGGAATTCCAGACAAAATTAAAATGAGTTAGACTATCGGAGGTCTGAAATTTATTTAAATTTAAAATATTCTTAATTTTAAAATTAAATGCCATTTTCTCCAATATTTTAAAATTAAATCTTTGTATTCCATATTTTTTCTGTTTTCGTTTATATATTTTCAAAGTGGAGATTAATCTTCTAGAGCATTATGACCGTTTAAGAGAGCAAAACACACATGGGGTCATGGCACTACGACTCATCAGAATTGCAAAAAATATACAGGAGTACAAATGCATTTCAGTCAAAAACTAAACAAAATTGGTATACCATTTGTGAATCACACATTTGTGACTGAAGTACCTTTCAATCCAAAAGGTTCCAAGTTTATTTAATCAAAATAAACAAAACGTAATTTTTTCGAACTGGAGTACTTTTTTAAAAAGGGTTTTAAATCATAATATTTGTAGAGGAAATACTGAACTGACTGAAACTCCATTCGCTTCTTCACTGAAACAGTTTTGACTGGTATTCCTGGAGTCAAATAAATATGGCGAAGAAATTGCTCTGATTAATGCAATATGTTAGCTTGATTTAAATATTGCTCATGCTGGTGTGAACTTACTTTCCTTGATGAAGGTTACATATTAGATACCATTTCAAAATCAACGCATATTAAAAAGGGGAGCTTTTATTTTGAGTCTGGGAAAGAAGTTTTATTTTAGGCTCTAGAAAATAATTTTTATGTTGCTATAAAAACTGTTTTATATGTACGTCGCACAGTGGGCAAAAAATCACTTTTTGTAGACAAAAATCTTCCTCAACCTCAATTTTTAAGAGAACTGAATAACTTTTTTTAAATCATTTTGGAAAGGGTAGGATACAAAACGTCATTGCTACTTTTCCGTTAACCTGTAACGTAACCTCAAAAATAGCAAATAATTACTATGTATATGAAAATTATTAATGATAGAAATGTAAATACAAATATAGAGTTTTGCTCTTTATTATTTCAAAGATCTATTCTAAATATTTAAACATTTAATTGTTCATTGAAAAATTATTAAGGAAGATAACCTTGATGTGGTTCCTGAGGTTTCTAAAAGTAAAAAATTTATTTTTATCGATTTAAAGGTATAACTCAGGCTTTCGTTTTGATAATGGTAAGTAATTATCGACCTTCTTTTGTGTGTTGAATCCGAATCTAATGACGGAATTTCACCATCACGTAAGAATTTCAAAATATCCTAACCTAAATGTGCAACAATTCCCAAATGAATTTAAAAAATTATAGAACTAAATTTATCATAAAAAATTCACAAATTAGAGGACGAAAATGAATTTAGGTGAGTCTCTTTTTATCGTGTAATATTAATATTTATAATTAATAGGGTGACCGAAGAACGCTTTTAAATAAAAAAACAATTTAACAATGCAAATTAAATGTGAAAAGTTATATGGTTTGTGGCGTAGTGGAAAAGCACTGGACTAGAGCGGCAAAGGTTTTCGGTTAGATGCTCATCCAATTTTATTTATTTTTTATTTTTATTATTATTATTTTTAGTATTCATGTAATGTCCAAATATTTTACTTTAAATTAAATAATGCGCTTTATAGTTATTACAGTAATTACATTAAAAAATACGAGGTACTCGTTTATTATACGCCTAAATGTATGCGAACACTACTAGAAAATATTTGTTTTCCTGTCATGAACTTCATAGCATGCTATGTTTGGAACAATAAAACTATGAAAATTAAATAAATTTTCTTACGTTGGATGTGGCTTAGTAGTAATAGTAACGTATTGGACTAGAGCGGCTAAGGCCTGAGGTGCGATTGTGCTCAAGGCATTTTAGTTTTGTTTTTCCAATTTATATTTTTTTTTTTAAGAAAATCACCGCTGTTTGTCGCTCTGTAAGATTTTTTGTGTGATGCCCCAACACATGTAAGCTTAAAGTCCTAAATGGACGTCATACATGACACAATCATGCATGTGCAATCGTGTGATTGTACAATCACGTTTTTTAATCTGTCTGCAGCTTCAGTTTTAAAATATGTCTGAAGCTTCTGTTGCACTTTTAATTGGATTAGCAATACGGAGAAAAAAAAATAAAAAAAGAAATAGAAAACTTTGGGTGAAGGAATGGTATAAAAACCGTAGGGAATATGGGTATTCGAAATTATTAAAAGAATTAGAAAACACATTTATTAAAGATCCTGCTCTTCGAGGAAACTCGTTATGTCAAAATACCATAGACTCGCTTCGAATACATTATCCGTATCGGTCCCTGATTTTTTGTTTGTAGTTGCTTCGAAACGTATTAATTTTTCTCAAACCATGTCAGGATTTACGTTTTCGTCTATTTCTTTTAATTTCTCCACCATTTCTTCAAACGTAGCATTCTTTAAGATTCGGTTGCTATATTCCGAAGTTTTCACCTTCCATAATGTTGGTAAACTTTTTTATAGCTCTAAAAATTGAGTTCAATATTTTCTTATATTTATATTTGACGTATTTGCTTTAATGTCACACGACTGAATAATACAAACGACTGAGCAACTTGCACATATACGACGCAATTTTGCATGTACAAGAAAGAAAACATCAAAAAAATGTATAATCACACATTCAGCATGTACAATCAATCAGTCAATACCATACACCCTGCGCCATTGAAATGTTCGGTTTGAATTTTTTTAATAAATTTTGGAAATACTGCCGTTTGCTTCAAAAGTATATGGCAAAAATGATAGATAATAATTATCAACACAATTTTTACACTATTCCAAATATATTCAAATAGACAGAACGGTGATCCGCCATTTTAGACCCACATATCTTCGGATAAGGAATATTTCAGCCATATCTCGTAACAATTTGGAAGGTCTTTACAGTGTTTTTAAAAAAGTTATATCAATTGAAAAATAGATTTTTGATGACAATGGTAATTTTTAATCAAAATAAGGATTAACAGAAATAAAATAATTCATCTCGACCGAAATAATTTAAAAGAAATTGCCCTTTTTAAAATCAATAATTAATGACCCCGCCCTTGGCTTTTATGATGACCTTAATCCGGATCGGCATTGAATTCAAAAGTTTGGTTAAATAATATTATTATTATTTCTTCAAGCCAGACTTTTTCTATAATTTTTTTCCGCTCTTTGGCACATTTCAGCTTGTATTTTTTGATCTTCTTTCTCATGAAAGGCCAAATATTTTCAACAATATTGAGGTCAGGACTACTTCCTGTCCAGGGTAACGACTCAACCTCCAAGCTATTTTTAAATTCGGCTACCTACAAAAATTAGACGTTAAAATTAAGCATTCTTACCTACGTCACAAATAACGTCAATAACTTACAATGCGCGCCCTGTAACATACGAAGCTGAATCGTCGTGGAAGAGTGGAATACCGATGTATCGAGTCAGGCCCTCAATAGTCACGACGCAGGTTTCGATAATTTTTTTATATTTTTCTCCGTTTACTGAACTATCCAAAAGGCGTAGTGATCAAACAAAGGCCGTTATAGCTCCTCAGGCCATAATATTTTATGAAAGTTTTACTGTCTGCGAAATACATTCTGTTAAATACCTTTTGGCTTTTCGTCGCCAAACGCTTATCCTTACATAGGTTCCAAATATATTGAACTTGGATTCATCCGAGAATATGAACCAATGCCAGTCCTTGGGCATTCAGTTTTCTCATTCTATTGCGAATTTGAGGCTTGCAGCTCCCATATTTGCTGTCAGTAATGATTTTATCGCAGGTGGACAAGCATAGACACCAAGTTCCTTTAGTCTTCTTTTAATAGTTGGAACTAAAATAGTGTCGGTTGTTGCTACTAGAATCTAACTTCTCAGCTTCAAAGCCGTAGCACACCTTTGCTTAAGTGCCAAATTTCTGAAATTCGATCTGTTGGTTTTCTTCTTTGCATCAGAGTCGACTTATCTCGCAACCGTTTAATTTTCGGAATAGTACCTTAAAACTTTCTAATTGCTGTTTGGTTACACTAAGTTACTCTTGCAATTTGTGAATGTGTGTACTTTTTTGCCTTGAGCTGGAAAATTTTGGCTTTCTCTTGCATTTAAGCATTTTTTAAGTCATCCTTATTTTGGTTTTAAATACGTCATAAGACGTGAAATATGCAGAAAAAGTAAAAAACAAAAGAAAACAACAAAAAAAAATAGGGAATGAGGTAAACTAAAATCTATGAGAGAACTGCATGAAATACTAAATAATCGAAACCGAATATTTCAATGGCGCAGGGTGTACACTGTTAATCTGCATGCACGCAATAAAAATTTATGTTTTTATTTACATTTCTATCATTAATAATTTTCATAAAGTAATCAGTTGCTATTTTTGAAGTTACGTTACATGTTAACGGAAAAGTAGCAGCAGTTGTGGCGTTTTTTAGAGTGATTTAAAAAAAAATATGCAGATCTTTTACAAATTGAAGTGGAGGAAGATTTTTGTCCACAAAAAGTCATTTTTTATCCACTGTGCGTCGTTACAAGGTTGGGGATAAACGATTACTACTTAAATATTCTGACGATCTGAGAACCGTTATTTAGCATCTTTTGAATTAATTTTAATTTTTAGCTGATAAATAACTCACTTTTTTTTCTTCTTTTGTAGATAGGAAATCCATCTTAGGAAATATTTCAACCGACTGTTCGATTAAAACTTCTTTGGACATCAATTCAAGAAGTCTATCTTTCATCCAGCGAAACATTCGCAGCATAAGGGAATAGTTTGATGTATGTCTAACGCATATCGCTGCACTCAGCTGCATTCCACAGCAATTGGGGCATATGGCGATGCGTTAGCTTTATTTAATTATTTAAATTAGTGGCGCTGCAGTTTTCGTATAAATAACTTCTGAAAATTTTTTAAATTTAATTACTTTGAAAGCTTTACTTTATTTATTTTAATGGAACATATATTTGTATTTGTGTTTATCGTTTCCATTGGATTAGCGCACCGTGATTCTCTAAAAAATAAGATAATGTGTAAACGGGTAAACTTGTGAAAAGGAAGGTAATTTTATGAGTTTGGAATTTTTTTCGATATTATTTTGAGAACCAGGTTGCAGTATTCATATGAGTACTAAACAGTTTACTAATAAAATTACAACAATGAATTTAATTATATTGACTTGTTAAAGGGCATCACAATCGTTTGTGATTATTTATCATTAACGCCAAGTTTTAGTTTTACAAATATTATTAAATATTGTTATTCTGTGCATCATTTGTGAATTTCTCCCCATGCGTTTATTTCTTGTATAATCAAATCAAATGAGGAAAATTAAAAACCAACTCGAATAAATCAAAAACTTTTAAAGTCATTAATTATGTTAATCTGAACAACTGTTTGAATTTATAGGTTTCGGGTTTGTATTGAAATGGATGCGTCTAAAAATTTGATATTTATTTTATCTATTTTCAACCTATAATTCATAGAATTAACAAAAAGAAAAATATCGTTCATCGTGCCAAAAAAACATCCTAATAGTCGTAAGCTTACCAAATTCTTGTTAATGTCTTAGGTATGACTGCAAGTGGTTGCAAGTGGCCAACGCATTTAATAATTATTTTTCAGACGTTGCAATCAATTTACGTTTGCAGTATTTTAGTAATCCAGAAATGAATAATAGTGAAAGACCATCCATTGGTCCTATGTTCTCCAATAGTTTTCAATTTATACCTTTCAGATCACCTGAAATCATTAAAATCATTTCTAATTTTTTAACTACTGGCTATTATAGACCGTTTATTTTCATTTAGTTTTTAATTTAAATGTTTTTATTTAAAAAAATTGTTGTCGCCGATATTTCGATGTTTTACATCATTTTCCAGGCGGTATATTTAGTTAACAAATTTTATTTTTTATTTTCCGCGATTCAAATTTTTCCCCAAAGGCTACCAATTTAATAATTTATTTGTTGTCCTTGACCCAATATTTATTTACGAAAGTTCAAAAAATAGCTGACCAAAGTTCAAAATAAAAACATTGTGACGTAATAATTTAAAAAACTACATAGATTTCTGAATGAAAATTTTGATTGTATTATGTGTGGTTTTTGATAATATCAATATAGACAGATTGTAATTTATTTGTGTCCACTTTGTAATTTACTGGATTCTTCGCCAACCAGATATGGCATGCTTCCTTAAATAACCTTTTGTTTTTCTTTTGTTCATACTCCAAGGTGATTGCATTATCGATATCGAACTCGTGTTTCCTTTCGTTTACATGTTTTACAAGAGCTGATCTATACGTGGACGGTTGAGTATTTCTTTGCCTGTTAATATGTGCAACATCTCTTTTATGTTGAATCATTCGCTCATTTTTTGTTTTGCCCGTTTCGCCAACATAACATGCGTCACAGTTTTTACACATAACTTTGTAGATTAATGCATTTTTTTGATCCGTCGGTATTTTATCTTTTAATTTAGTGTAGGTATCAGACATTTTACTTATAATTTTGTTTGCGATCAATAGATTTCCCGAATCGTTTTTTAAAGTTTTGGTAATTTTTTCTGTTAAATGGGGTACGTATGGTAATATTCCATATTTAATTTGGTCGTTATTTTGTCTTCGTCTCTTCGAATATGTATATAAAGTTTTCGTAATAAGATTTTTAATTAATTTTACTGGATAATTATTTTTTATCAGAATGGTTTTTATTTTTTGTAGTACATTATTTCTAAATTCCTTATCAGTGAGATATATCGATCTTTTAATAAATGAAAAGGCTACATTCCTTTTCATTTGGTACGGATGAACTGATAAGAAATTTAATAATGTATTAGACGCTATATCCTTTTTATACCATTCTGTTTTAATTTTGCCATTGATTCTATGTAATTTTGTGTCTAAAAAAGGAAGTGAACAATTATTTTCTTTTTCAATAGTAAAATTTAGTTTATTGTGAAAAGAGTTAAATGAGGTTTCGTTAAATCATTTCGTTCGTTAAAAAGAAGCGTTTACCTGAATTTTAGGCATCAATAAATTTTGCTTCAAACACATAAATTTAATGTTTCTGATAGTATGTTGCACTTATTTAATTTCTTCTTTTTATCGGGAGTTTTTCCTGAATTGAGAGAATTGAACAACTTCACACCAATTTTTCTTTGAGAGCAGTTCTCCCAAAAATATTTATATAACTACATATTTAAAATTCGATTTAACAAGTTCCTTGAGAAACAATATTTTATCAAATTTACAATTTGGTCGTTGTACTAAAGGTGCTCTTGTAAAGTTTTTTAATTTTATAAATTCTGGAATACGTCAGAAAAAATGTACGGCTGGTTGATATTTCTAAAGCGTTTGACACTATTGATCATTGACTCCTAACAAGAAACAAACTATACACCATCTGATCAAATTTGACCCGGACTGGTTCATTTAAACCGCGCGCGTAAACAGAATCGGTAATTTTTATTTTCTAGTTTGGTAAACCTTTTTTGACATTCGTATGACGTTCGAGCAGAATACGTCCATTAGTGTGAGTTTGGCAGCCATTTGTTAATGAGGCGAAAAGTTTGTCTAGCGATTTCTATGGAAAAAAAATCATCTCATCACATGAATTTTTCATACGTTAACAATAGTAGAATAAATTCAGATTTCATTAAATTAAGGGAATGATTTGACGCACACAATATCTTTTAGTCTCATTGAACACTGTGAGATAAATTTTAATTTGAAAAGAAAAATAACCAAACTTATAACATTATTTTTTCTACAACCAAAACAACTTAAATTTGCTGCCTGTTAAACTGCCTACGACGACAAAAGTAATATATGTAATAGTTTTAGCCTAATTGATTTTTTCAGGAAGCAAAATAACTGATGTCATCGGCCTGTAAAAATTTTACAAGGCCGGTCTGAAAATAAAATTGTCGAAGTGAAAACTCATACTAAAAACCCTTACTCTCTGGAGACTGCATAAAAATTATTTACTAATCGGACACAGCCAAAGAAAGGAAAATCCAGATTAACATCAAGTGACCACAAATGACCTAAATTTCAGTAAATCAATGCGGAAAACTCGACTTTTTCTTTATATTCACCGGTCTGAAATAAAGCAAAAAAAAAAATGCCAAAGAAATAAGGAAAGTTAGGTCAAAGCTTATATAAAATCAGGAGTGCTGAAACCGAATAAAAAATTTTATCGCAAATAACATCATCAAATAATCATTTTTTGCTTTTACTAGCAGTTACAAAATCAAAATTTGCGAAATTTGATTACTCTATCGGACTTGCAATAACAGTTAAGCTGGTTAAAAAATTTAATTTTCACTTTTCTAACTTACCAGTCAAATTATACCTAGTATTGTAGCTTACCTGAAATAAAATAAAACAAATATTAAAATTAACATTCCATACACCATAAATATATTGAATAATTTAAAAAGCTTTCAACCATACAAATATAACAGCTGATGCACCACCCCACTTAATAATTACTTAAACCATAAAACCAAACATAAAATACATTAGAGCAGCCAGACTCCTCGTTACCCAATCTGTTGTATCGTATGCATATTTAAAACCACTTCTCTAATATTCGACTACATAATCGGATTATATATACTCATAGATACATATTTCATAAAATACATTAAAACGTAATAAATGGACCAAAAAAGCTTTTAATAATAATTCTCCACCACACCAATATATTCTCTACAAATTCGCATTCCTAAAATGTTTCATTTAGTTTAGTACAAAAAGCTTAGCAAAGACACAAACATATCGAAAATAAAAATAAAGTTTACTATTATGGCATTATAAAATGTAGGTAGCGCGCAATACTAACAAAGAGAAAGTTTATTTATTATACAAAAAAAAGGGAAAATGTTAAAGAGAAAAATAAACTTTTTCTAAAAAAAAAGCTCTCCAAATGTCATTCACCTTTAATTGTATTTTCCATTCTTCCATTTTCTTCACTATATAGTGGTACAGTTGAACTTCCATATCCATACAATGACATACTTGCATAATATAATTTATAATGGGTATAAAAAAAAACTATTTTATGATTGTAATTTTATTAGAGTTTACGATTCATTGATCTTGAAACTATTAACTCTTTTCATGTGTTCATTTAGGTACGTGTAAACTTACTAACTTCATCTATTATGTAATATGTATGTCTAAGCACAGTAGTTTATAAAGGCATATAATATAAGCAGTTGCATTCTCTTTTCTATTTGTAAAATATGAGGAAAAAATGTATGTATCGTGTAACATTGCTAATCTTGGAAAATTCTTATTTTGGTTTTTCGTTTTGGAATAAATTTTTCCTCCACCACAACACCCATACCATACTCTTATTTGTGTTGACATATATGAAAAATTTTCATAATTTTCAAAATAAATTATGCTAATTTACTTTCGATTGGAAATTTTATGATTATGTTTATTTGTTTGTTTGTTTTTTTTTTGTGGAATTTCAATGATGAAGACATTTTTAATTCAGGTTACTATCATCTATTTCTGATTATGATTTTGAACTACATAATTGTCTTTGAAATAAACTTGATTGAGAACATTCGTCGTATTCTATACCTAAGGAAATCGTCAATAAGTTTCATTTGTATGAGAATATTGATAATGGATACTGTCCGACCCCCCGATTTTTAGGGATTTGTTTGTTTGGATATTTGGTACAATTAGGGCTTCCAATACCGGTAACGGTATTACCGGTAATATCGGTAATGACAGTGAAATCTCATTTCGGTATTACCGGTATTAAACTAAAGTTCTACCGGTATTATCGAAATTTAAAAAAATATATTTTTTCCAACAGAAAATTTTTCATATTAAATAAAATTCAAAATGAAACTAAAAAAATGTAACTATAAAAATTAATTTTCCATAATTTAAAATAGAAAACATACATAATTCATTTTTTCTTCAATATTTGTAAAAACGTGTGCGGTGTGCTGCAATATTAACGGTCGGGAAATACGAAATTTTGGAACCCTGGCCTTGCTAGAGCGACTTTTAACTTATGCAGTGAAGACTTTGCCGGTACTACAACAGATACTACAGCGCATCGGTTATGCGAAAATTTAGTTCTTTACTAGATTCCGGGTTACAAACTAGCTTCGTGACAGATTAATGCCTGCAGCTTCTTGGAATTCCACGGAAAAATGGGCGAATTACCGCCAAAGGGCTTGGACAAATTGAAGCAGGTGTTACGAAAGGTGTGGCTACCATTCAAGTCGAAACTCGGTCAGGTTCAGTTTTTACAATAAACGTTCTCATCCTGAAAAACATCACGAAGCTGCCCCAAATGAGTATCAACGCTTCAAAGCCAACGAAATAGACGTACTCATTGGCATTGATCATTTTTTTAATGTATTAGTCGAAGGTCAGATTAATGGTGATCAACATGAACCGATTCTGCAAAATACAGTATTTGGTTGGATTGTGGCAGGTACACATGTTCCACAAAATCCAAACAAGTTTGATTCCATATTCGGATTCACTAACAATATTCATGAAAACAACATAGGTTTAACGTTAAAACGATTTTGGAAGTTAGAGCCACGATTTTGGGAGTTAGTCTCAATTCTGTTACCAGATGAAGAATTGTGTGAGGCAAGTTTCACGAACAATCTACAAATAACCTCGGACAGGAGGTTCCAAGTTCGATTGCCCTTCAAAAAATCTACCGCCGAATTAGGTAAGTCGCTGAACATAGCAATTCAGCGATTAAAGAGAATGGAACGACGATTTCTTCGAGACAATGAATTTCATAGCCTCTACAAAGAATTTATGAATGAATATTTGGCTCTCATCAGTACAAGATGCAGGTTTCTTTTTACCACATCATTGAGTTACCAAGAAAGATCACTCAAGCAATAAAATACGAGTGGTGTTTGATGGGGACTGCAAAAATGACCTCTGGCGTGTCACTGAATGATTGTTTAGCAGTAGGGCCGACAGTACAATCTACCCTTTACGCAAAAATTTTGCTTTTCCGGGAACATCGTTACATTTGCTCTGCCGACATTGAAAAAATTTATCGGCAAATTCGCGGACATAAGGATGACACCAAATTTCAACAGATAGTATGGAGAGATGGTCCAACTCATCTCATCAGGTATTTCAAATTAACTACGGTCACATATGGATTAGCCTCAGCTCCATATTTAGCAACACGATGTGTCAAACAAATTGGTCAAGTATCATTTACTATATGATCCAGCAGCAGCCAAAACCATCGGCAGAGATATCTACGTAGACGACCTCATGACAGGCGCAGACACCGTGGATGAAATACAAAACCTGAAGAAATCCATCGCAGCAATTTTGTCCACTTATGGTCTCAATTTGCGAAAGTGGGTGTCAAACTCTCGTGAAGTGCTGAACGATATTCCGCCTGCAGATAGAGGACACCAAATCAAGCCAATTGGTGACGCATCTGATAAAACCGTGAAGATTTTGGGTCTGCAGTATGACCCGTTAGAAGATTTGTTCAAATTCCGTGTGGAGATGCCAGACTGAATTGCTCCGATCAATATAAAAATAAAAATCTTTTTCCAGCAACTTTGGCTACTAAACGTGAATTGGGATGATCCACTTCCAGAGAAAGAGACAGAGGAATGACAGCAAATCCGATCCACATGTGTTCGTGCACACAACTAAAAATTCAACGATCGAATTGCATGGTATTTGTGATGCTAGTCAAGTGGCATACGCTGCAGTAACAGGGTAACCACCGAGGCTGGAGATTCGTATATTCATCTTATTACCGCTAAAACGAAAGTGGCACCCATAAAGCAGCAAAGTCTACCACGCTTGGAACTGTGTGGTGCAGTTCTATTAACAAATCTGATGAATCTTGTAAGAATGGAAACTAATACAAATGTTCAAACAATATTCTTGTGGACGGATTCGACTATTGTGTTGGATTGGCTTACTTCACATCCTCGTCGCTGGTCTACTTTCATTGCCAATCGCACATCACAAATTAATTCATCATTTAATCGAATTCATTGGCGACATGTACCATCGGCACAGAATCCAGCAGATATCGCCTCAAGAGGGTATTTTCCACAAGAACTTAAAGACAGTACACTATGGTGGAACGGACCTGATTGGTTACACTGTCATCCCAGCGTTTGGCCACCTCAGCAACGATATTACAACAACCTAGAAGATGGCTGCCTCAGTAGCATTTCGCATACATCCGTTATGGAAAATGATATCCTCGACAAATTAATTACAACCTGCTCCACATTTCACAAGATACAACGAGTAGTGGCTTACATCTTACGGTTCTTTAACAATTCCAAAGGAAATGTACGACGCGCTGTTCAAACTTTTTGGTTACGATCAGAGCAAATACTTCCAGAACGAAATAGCAGATTTACGCAATTCTAACCCACTCAGGATAACCAGCCCGTTAAAATCCCTCAATCGATTTGTTAATGAATTTGGATTGCTCAGAGTTGGTGGTAGATTGGAAAAATGGGATTAAGAGGTTAGGATCGGTCAAATTATTTAAGTCAACATTTTTGGAGTGGCGTGATTGATGGGCAATACGTAGTTTAATTAATTTATTTTTAATATTATTTCACACAGTTATCAGGCGCCCACGAGAGTTCTCAGGCATTCGAATATTAGTTCAAAGTCAAGATCAGATAAATTGTAGCTCAGATTAAACTTAAAGTAGATCACGCCCTTTGAAATGTGCAAAACGGGAGATTTCTAGGAAATTTTTATAGACCATGGTCTAGTTTTTAGTGAAAGAAAACATCGTTCCTGTTGAATTTCTTAACAGAAGTCCAACAATTTCTTCTCTGTTGCTTGGGATGAATGTATGTGTAGTTACACGTAATCTGACTCCATAGAAATTAAAATGGTTTTGGGTTCTGACAGATATTTTGATTTAGAATAAAATTTGCCAAACTCGTTTGAAATCAAAGCTTTTGACATCAAACGGTTACCAATTTTAGTGTTTGCTAGGTTGATTTATTTGTAAAATATGTTTTGCACTCCAAATTTACCTCCTTTCCACTTCAAATTCAACCTTTTACAAATCAAGTTTTGATTAGAAAAGGTTGAATTGATTTGCAAAAGATTGAATGTGATTGATATAGTTTCTCGTTTGCTGAATCTTTTTATTACCGGTAAACGGTAAATAAAAACTTAATCTACCGGTTAACCCGGTAAAACCGGCTTAATTTGAAAAACTATTTTAAATCAGGAAATTTGGAAATTTTCCTGTTTCATATACCATTGTCTGGGTTTCATCTTTTGATCATTTTTTTGTAATTTCTCGAGATTATTGGAGCATAGCATGGAAATGGGATGCGTGATTGGTGCGAGACTTATAGCCTTAACTTGCTTCCCAACTATAACAAAATTGAACTCATTCATAAGTTCCAAGTTTTTTTCCATTTATCAAAATTATCGTAGGTTTAAAATTTTCTAATGAAACGGAACCCAAAGTTGGAACTCAGTTCCAAAAAAATCAAAATTCATTTGAAGTAGTGTTGCTTAGGTTAGTTTAGCATTTTGCTTAGTAGTATTAGTAATATTAAATTACTGGACAAATAATTCGATATTTACACGAATTTTTGGAATTTTTCGAAATTTGCGTGGGTTTTATAGATTTTTACAGGCTTTCCGAAACTATTCATCAATATCTAGATTTTTCCGTATTATTGAAATTGTTCGAAATCAATCGAGGTAATATAGAGATAAATCGAATTTTTCTGGGTTAATCGAGATTGTTCTGCGGTTTATTGTAGACTTTTAAAGTTTTTCGACATTTTTAGAATTATTCGAGATTTTCCAATTTATTCGAATTTTGTATGGCAATGTTCTGCGCTTAGCTTTGAGTTGTGGAAACTTGCAGAGTTGCACATATAAATCTTAATCATGATATTTAGTTGATTTCTCGAGATTTCGATATCTCTAATTTCCTAGGTTATTCGAAATTATTCAAGAATGTCCAGATTATGTACATTTTACAAGACGGATTTCCTTTAGTTTTACATACTTATGGATATTTCGATATTTGAGAACCTTCTAGAATATTCAAGATACTTTCAAAATTCAAAATTTTTGAGATTTTTCAAATTATACTCGAAATTTGTGATGCTTTATCGATATACTATGTATATAGAAATCTTCGTAGCATTGAGTTGATTGCAAGAAATTTCGATTGGTTTGAGACCACTGAACTGAATCACGTGCTGTATCGGACTCTCGAAACCAGACTCTTTTAATTAATGCGAGGGGGAAAAAATAAAATAGGAAAAACTAAGTTTTTAACTAAAACTTTACTTGTTCATAGGTACAAGAACATCTTTAGGGGCCCAAGAAAAATTTTGCGGGATAGCCCGAAATTTGTAGTTACGCCACTGATTTCAACTCTTGCTGTACATTTTTTTGTAAATGAGCTACTGCTCAAAATAGAATGTGTAAGCATAAGGTGGAAGTTGTTTGAAAAAATTTTAAAGGTTTTAATGCCTTATGGAAGAAATTTCAGAATTTTTTTTGGTTCCGCTTACTTTGTTTCCATGTGTGCCTTTACTTTTAATATTGAAAAAACGTACTAGAATAGTCAGTGTGTGAAGTCTGGTTTTTCATTCGCTCCTTAATTTTTATCAATTTTCTCCTGTTATTGCTTTAATTTAATTTTAAAAAGTTGATAGTTTGTTGTAATGTTGGGTTTTATACCCGTTGCAATAAAAACTTCAACATGAAGTTAATTGTTTCCATTTGTTTGCAATTTTAATTTTTTGATTGTTTTCTAACCTAAAAAAATTACACGAGAGAATAGAAAATAAAGGAAATAATGATAGATTTTTGCGTTTTTTTTTTGTGTTTTTATTTTTGAGTTGACTGATCGAAAATGTAGTGGTCTAGTCTAAAGTGTTATGGCCAAAAGTTCTATGGATACAACCCAGTCTCAGTGTGTGAAGTGTTTTAAATTAAAATTAAAGAAAATTAAATAATTAAATATGGAAAAATGTAATCCACCGGGATGCATTTATCAGGCAATATTTTTCTTGAATATCTTAAATTTGTAGTGAGGGAAGTCAAATTTCTTGATTTCTCACAAATAATACATGATTTTAGGTTTGTGTGGTTGTGCATAAGATTTTAAAATACAAAACATCCCATATTTATTTACTACATTTTAACATACGCAGATTTTTTCTGTTCACGCATGATTTTAATTTTTATTTTTTATTTTTTACTCATACTCGAATGTTTTGTATTTTAATTTTATGTGTTTTATTGTAGTTTGGTGTGTGAGTATTGTAGTTTGATGTATGATTTTATAGAGGAGAAATAAACAAACGTCAAGTGTAAGAAGTTCGGTGCGAGGGAGAGAGACAATAAAATAGTTTAGTGCCGTATTTTGATTTTAATTCAGTGCATTGGAATGAAGTGTGTTGCTTAAAATAAAACAATTAAAGTTTGAAAATGTTTTTGTTTTGGTTGCAAAGCAGGGATGCTTATTATTTGGTTCAATATTTGATAAGGTTGATTTTGTTATTAAGGGTAACTTTTCTAAGGACGCGTCATTGTTTTGCACTTTTGGCGCGGACCTGGTAAAAATAGTGCCATGTAATTGTTACGTTCTGTTTGGAATGGTTTCAACCAAGCTTTGTTGGGGTAGACATTTTTGGAAATTTTTGGGGATTTTTTGAAGTTTTGATTAACTTTTGACGGATAATTATTCTTGGTTTGATTTTTGAACAGAATTAGCATTTGTTTTGTACAAATTGTTGTTTTGATTGCCAAAGCGAAACGATCTATATATTTTTGTTGGTTTTTTTAGTTATTGATAAGTTGAGTTCAACTCGTTTTGATTTTTTCTTTTGTTTTTTGCTTTTATATTTTCTCCTTTACGAATATTTATGTTTATAAAATCTCCCCAGTTAAACGGAACATTGGAAAAAAGACCGGATATTTATCTGGTGATTTCTTTTCCTCAATAAAATTTTACTGAATAAAATGGACGGTTTGTTTTTGGAGGTGGTGTGGTGTAAGGGAAGGATTGGTGGTTAGAAGTCTGACATGGGTTTGTGCGGGTAACGACAGTCGGCTTGGGGGGGTTCTTTGACTTCATTCTTCCATTAAAATAAAATTTAATTACCATGTCCAAAATACAGCTACGTGCAAACTTTTCAACGGCGAACGAACACACATCTTCACATCAAAAATAATAAAATTAATTTAGCATTACAAATAGTAATGATCCAAAATGAATTTTTAATTAATCTAAATAAAGCATTTGATTGGCAATAATAATTTGAACTGAATTATCAATTTATTAGTACTGACTTGTTTATAAATCAACAAAAATTATTACAATAAATAAGAATAACTATATAGAAGTAACGGAAATTTGTCACAACATACCGAAAATTAAGTTATTTAAAATTAATTTTATGATGCCATAAATTTACCAAATTCAATAAATAAATAAATTATAGTTATAACAAAAAAACATGTATGTAAAAAAAAATCAACTGTATCTTGTCTTAAAGATCATTAGTTTTATATGTGTATATCAGCGGCAATATTTAGTTTGGTAATAAGAAAAACTTACGGTTTTAGGTTACATCTTACATCCCGCTAGAGCGCTCTGGTGGTTGTAGTGCCTAAATAAACTTGTATAAAAAAGTTGCAAAATTTAAACAAAATATTAAACTGTTATACACACAGTTCACATACACTAATTACAGGATTTGCCACTAATTAATTTTTTTTTTTTCCATAATTAACTTTCCTTGTTAGACAAATTTTACTTTACTATATATTTTCTTTTTTTTTTCTTATGAATAAACTTAATTAAACTTAACTAAGCTGAATACATATTTGTAGAAACACTTAAATCACGGATAACGTTGAATTGTATTTAGTATTCCGGTAAAAAAAAAAAATACATAATAAACGGTATCCTATAGGCCTTTGGTTGGATGGATGTGCTGATATCACGATTCCGTAATTATCGATATCTTACTGTTGATGGTTGATCACGAAAGCTGTTTTCACCGCTTTAGTGAAAACTTGTCACAAATTTTACCGATGTAGATATTTGCTGAGTGATCTCTTTGATGGCTTTGTGATCAACCGACGATATGTTGTAATTTCACTTAACTGTATGGTGATTGAGTATTTGGCAATGATAGTGTATATAATGTTGGTAAAAGTATATTATCACTATGTATTTGCAAAAGAAATACCACACCAAATAAAAAAAATTACGGAACTAATGACACTATTTAAGAAAATATAAGAAAAATAACACACTGTTAAACAAAGGTATCACAAAAAAACAATTTGGTAATATACAAGCACCACTTACGTAAAAAATATCACCTCTCCAATAAAAAAAAATGTACGCAATGGCCACCAAGTTTAATATTTTAATTAAATAATCAATAAATGCATATGTGGCTTTTGGTCCGTATTCTATGGTACTCCTACCTTCAAGTCCAAAATATGAATAGGCCGTATTTACTAATTTGGTGATTATTTTTGTACAAGATATTTTTCGCTCACCCACACTAATGACAGAAAACTTGCATCTTTACTTTTATTTTATTTTTACTCTCGCCAATAACGCCAGTTCAATTTAATGAATCTTTAACCGTAACAAATAATTGGTACTATGATGCACCAACGATACAATTCATACAGTTGGCTAACCAAATTTATGTGGTCGTTACAGGGCAGTTGCGTTTGTTAAGAGATGTTAACGAAACGAAACTGAGTTTTTTTTTTCTCAATTCTTAATTCATTGGAAAATCCAAGGCTGTAATCGTTAAATACTTAATAAGTTAAAGTTTAATATCTTTGCCGTGGAAGGTTCCTAAGATCTTTCCCGCCTCATCCTTGCAAATGTAATTAACGTTCCCAACTCTTTTATGGATTATAGCTTTGCTAAATAGAGGAGAGAACTTGGAACAAAATCGTTTCCCTGCATTACTCTGTACATGCTGTTTTACAAAGACAGTTTGACCTGGTTGATATTCTACCGGTCTAGTCCGTAGGTTGTAGTATCTTGCGTACTTCTCATAAGCATTCTTTAAATGTTCAATTACTTTAGCATGAACTATGGACAGGCGGTCAGACACCGGTAATGGTTCAACCTCTGATTCCCCAACGGAATTTATTTCACGTAATAGTTTGAAAGTCTCACCATTAGTGACCATGTGATAACCAAAGAGAAGAAAGTACGGTGAGTAACTCGTCGACTGATGTATTGCGGATCGCAAAGAGCAACTTACTTCTGACAATTTACTGTCCCAAGTTCGATGGTCATCCTTGATGTAAGCTCTTATTGCAGCTAGTATTGATCTATTCACTCTTTCCGAGGCGTTGGATTGGGGAGAATAGATCGCTGTTTTTGTATGTGTGATGCCAAACTCCTTCATGAGATCACTGAATAGTTTGCTGGTGAACTGGACTCCATTATCCGAATGTATACACTCAGGTGTACCAAATAAAAGAAACACTTCATTTTTTAGGTAATTAATAATTTTGGCAGTTGTACTGTTCGTCAGGGGCTTTAATAATACGAATTTTGTTAACTGATCCAGCACTATCAGAATATACATATTTCCCTCCTTTGATTTTGGGTAAGGTCCCATAAGGTCTATAAATAGTTTTTGGAATGGTCTTTCTGAGAATGAAGTTTGACCAAGAACTGGTGTCATTATTCGGTTACTGCTTTTCGACACCTTACATGTTGGACAATTCGTGACATAATCATAAACTTGCTTGCGCATCCCAGGCCAATAATAAAATCTACGAAGACGCTCCAGTGTTTTCCTGATACCCCCGTGTGACGAAACAGCGTCATCATGTTCCTGAGTGATTAGTTGAAGTCGCATGGCACACGGAATCCAGATTTTCCAAATGGGCAGATCACTCAAAGCTTGATCTTTAGGCGGCTCGATTCTGATGAAGATGCGTTCATTATGTACTTTAAATCTAGGATGCAAAATAGGTGAACTCAAGATTTTCGTGCGAAATTTTATATAACTTTCATCCATAAAATCGGCAGATTCGAGATTAATTGCGGACACAACCATAGGAAGATTTGACTTGAACTCAAGAAGTGAATCGCAGTGCACTCGAGAAAGTGCGTCTGGTACTACATTGCTCGTGCCTTTTTGGTGGACTATCTCAAAATCGTACATCTGCAGCTTTAAACTCCAGCGAGCTAAGCGCCCACTTAAGTCTTTCTGCGACATTAGCCACTTTAGGCTAGCATGGTCCGTTATAACCGTGAATCTAAAGCCTTCAATGTAGGGCCTAAATTTCTTTATACTTATAATAGCGGCCATGCATTCCAATTCTGAGACACTATATCCTTTTTGGCATTTATTTAATTTTTTGGAAACGTACGCGATTGGGCGTTCAACATCGTCTTCCGTCTTTTGAAACAGAACACCTCCGACACCGGAGGTGCTTGCGTCGCATCTTATAAAAAATGGCTTAGTATAGTCCGGGTTAATTAAAACGGGAGCTGTTGTTAAAAGAAGCTTTAATTTTTGAAATGCCTTATCTGCTTCAGGTGTCCAACAAAATTTTGAATTTTTCTTCAGGGTGTCAGTTATCGGTGCAGTAATATCAGCGTAATTAGGTATAAATCGATGATACCAGCCGGACAGTCCCAGTAGTCTCCTAGTCTGTTTTAGTGAAGTTGGTTGTGGGTAATCTTTTATAGCCTGCACTTTGTCTGGATTTGTTCTCAAGCCTCCTTCACCCACTATAAATCCAAGATATTTCAACTCCCTCATAACGAATTTACTCTTTTCGAGATTTATGGTGAGATTAGCTTCTTTCAACCATTGCGCAACTAATTTGAGTAAATAAAGGTGTTCATCCAAAGTCTCAGATATTATTAGGAGATCGTCTAAATAGACGAATATGCGGTCATGGTAGGTATGGGGGACCACCTTATTCATAAGTCTAGACATCGTTTGAGGAGAGTTACAGAGACCAAACGGCATCACGCAAAACTGATATAATGGTCTACCTGGAACAGTAAATGCCGTTTTGTCTCTGGAACCCTCCGCCAACGGTATTTGCCAAAAGGCATCCTTAAGGTCTATTCCTGAGATATAATTCGTTTTGCTCAACCGACCTATAAGACCGTCTATAAGCGGGAGTGGGTACGCATCTTTTTTTGTTAGGGCGTTGACCTTTCTAGAATCTAGACACAGTCTCACCTTACCATTTGGTTTACGGACCAACACTATCGGTGAGCTCCATGAACTATCGCTTTCCTCTATAACGCCCATACTCAACATTCGGTCTAACTCTTCATAAATAAGATGTTGCACGGCCGGTGATACCGGGTAATGGCGTTGCTTGATAGGTGCACTATCCCCAACGTCGATTGTATGCATTATAAGCGAAGTTCTACCTAATCCTTGTTTATTAAAAGATGGAAATGAAGATTTTATTTCCTCGAGCTGTCTAATTTGTTCCGAACTAAGGTCGTGTTGTTCATTTGGATATTCAGAGGGAGATATCTGCGAAATTATAGCGGGGAAAAGATTAAATGCTTTCCAAAAGTTGATTCCCAGGTACAGTTCTCCTTGTAGTGTTGGAGCCAAATAAAATCTAACTACGTTTGTCTGTTCATCATAATATACGGGATAATCGATGTATCCTATTATATTGTTTTTTGTGCCATCTGCAGTCTTAACGCAGGAAGTTATTTTATGATATGACAAACCGGCTTTAGATAGTAGATTCTCACAACCCTTACCCAGAATACTAATTGAAGCTCCACTGTCTAAGAGTCCGGAAATGGAAATGTTAAACATGTTAAGCTTTAGGTAAGGTCTTGGATCAGAAATTTCTGATAAAATTGTGGACTCGCATAACTTGTTGTGATTTTTCTTGTTTTTCCAGTAGGTAATTATTCTGAGAACACGTTTAAGTTTATTATTATTCAAGTTTCTGTTAGGATTGGACATTTGAATTGAATCTGATCTATTATGTGGCAATGTAATGTGCAGATTATCTACGAACCTGAGTGATTTTGATTGTTCGTTGACGGGGAATTCGAAGTTAAGGTCGGGCGTTGAAGGATCTTCACCGGACGCGTCATTCCCGGATTTAACACGACCGGTCTCGAGTTTCCCTGGGATTTTGATAGACAATTATTACATTGTGGTTTAATTATATTTGCTTTTCCACATCCGTAACAGAAAATTCCCTGCGGAGCTAGGTGGCAATCCTGATACCTGTGACCAATGTCATGGCAGTTCCAACATATCAGAGGTACACTATCGGAAATTGATTTTGAACTATTCTTGCTATTTGGTTTGACCATTGCATCCAAATGGGAAACACTTGGTTGTTCTTCTGCCGGAGCAGCTGAATACTGTTCATACAAATGTGAAACTTGTACGGTTGGATCGATACAACTAACATCTTTAATAGGGACATTTCTCCGATGCCGATTATCATGTAACACCCGTGGGTCATAGCCCGATCGGGACCATAAACGCTCATAACGTTGACAAATGATTCTTAATTCTTCCGTTGACTTAACTGGAATAGTCAAGGTAGCACTTTGTAGGGCTGGATCCATATTCTCCCGAATGATTTCCAAAAGCTCTGGTTCTGAAAATCCATTGGTTAAACGTCCGTTCAAAGTTTCGATTTCTAATAGATAATCATTAAATGTATCATTTTGTTTTTGTTTCCGCGTTTCAATAATCCGGCGCGTTTCTCGTTCAGACTCACTGCTACTGAATCGCATCAACAATGCATTCTTTATTTGGAAGTATCCTGCAGTTGGATATTTCCTAGAAAATACCCAAAACCATTTTTCAGCGTCCTCAGACAACAATTGTGGTAGTATCGCGTCTAATTCATGTAGGGGAATATTGTCACGCTTTGCGTATGATTCAAGACGAAACAGAAAATCATTAATGTCTAAATCTTTCGATTTGCCTGTAAATTTTAAATTCCACTTCACGTCATGCCTTTTGGGTGGATAATAATAGGGCCCACTTATATTAGGAAAATAATATGGTTGCTGTGGAAGACAATGCATATTTTGAGGAATACCGGTCTGTGGATGCACATAACTGTTAACCGGTATACTAGACGGATTTGAATAAGATGGAACATAATAAGGACCCGAATCTTTTATAAAAGTCTGAGAACTTGTCGAAACCGCCTGACTAATGAATTGATAACCAGGATAATTTGTCTGTAAGTTTGGAAAAACTTGAGCTGGTGCACTAGTGGTAGCTAAGTTAGTCACTTTGATGTGATTTGGAATGGTTTTTTCCGTAAAAGATTCTTCAACCTTACTGATTGGTACTTGTGATAACTTAGGTGCGGTCGGAACTTCGAATAAATTTATACTTTCTGGCGGCATTACCTTTGGGTGAATAGTTGAAAGTTTGGACACGTTTGAATCCAAAATATGCTCGATTGATTTTTCAACCAATAACCGCGTACGTCGCCAGCTATGCATTACCTTATCTACCTCATTATCTTGGTGAAATTTGCCTTTTAATCGTAGCGTACGATTATTCCAATGACGTATTTTATTTTCAAGTTGTTTAAGTCCAACCAAATCTTTCATGATGTTGATATCTTCGCTAGTTTTGCTTAGTACTTTGCACTGTTCTCGACACTGTTTAAGTTCTTCCTCATAGTTGCTTACATGCGTCTCCGTTGGCTTTAATGACTGATCACAACATTCTTTTTCGTAAGTATCGCTTAGGGTCTGAGCCCAATTCTCATCCTTACTAGGGTCTATATTTCTCAATTTACATTCTACCTGTAACTCGATTTCTGTAAGACCTTGGAACATACCAAATTTATCCTTAAAGTGATCCATGTCTAATAATGTCGGATAATTAGAGTAGAAAAATAACAAAAATAACTTTTCTAACTATTAACCACAAATTTTGAAAATTTATTTAAACTATATTGAAGTGAAGTTAAATCGAAAAGGGATAATTTAATTTTTTTTAAAATAACCAATAAATATAAATAAATATTAAATAATATTTCGATTTATTAATAAAGTTGTGAGTATAAATGATGTGAAGATATATGTGTGCTGAACGTCACCGAAGCCTGCACGTTGTCCCCAAATAATTACAGTATCTTACTTCTGTCAAACAAATTTATGAAACGGTGAGAGAAACATGAAGTCATCACGCAATCTATCTCTTATCTATAGCTTCAGGGAAAACGGATTCTCCGAATATCAACCAAACTCTAAGCTAACCTTCTAATTAAAATAATATAAATTGTATCTATATGTTCCATGAGACATCAGACAGAAATAAATTAAAGAAATTGAAATCATCAAATAGTCAATCTAATTATAATCTATCTACATTCCATCACTTCACAATATATTAATTTATAATTTCCAGCACTGTAATTACGGCAATATTAATGATAACGATAATAGTTATTCATGACCTAGAGTAATTTTAGGTCCCTGTTTCGGCGCCATTTTGTAAGGGAAGGATTGGTGGTTAGAAGTCTGACATGGGTTTGTGCGGGTAACGACAGTCGGCTTGGGGGGGTTCTTTGACTTCATTCTTCCATTAAAATAAAATTTAATTACCATGTCCAAAATACAGCTACGTGCAAACTTTTCAACGGCGAACGAACACACATCTTCACATCAAAAATAATAAAATTAATTTAGCATTACAAATAGTAATGATCCAAAATGAATTTTTAATTAATCTAAATAAAGCATTTGATTGGCAATAATAATTTGAACTGAATTATCAATTTATTAGTCCTGACTTGTTTATAAATCAACAAAAATTATTACAATAAATAAGAATAACTATATAGAAGTAACGGAAATTTGTCACAACATACCGAAAATTAAGTTATTTAAAATTAATTTTATGATGCCATAAATTTACCAAATTCAATAAATAAATAAATTATAGTTATAACAAAAAAACATGTATGTAAAAAAAAATCAACTGTATCTTGTCTTAAAGATCATTAGTTTTATATGTGTATATCAGCGGCAATATTTAGTTTGGTAATAAGAAAAACTTACGGTTTTAGGTTACATCTTACATCCCGCTAGAGCGCTCTGGTGGTTGTAGTGCCTAAATAAACTTGTATAAAAAAGTTGCAAAATTTAAACAAAATATTAAACTGTTATACACACAGTTCACATACACTAATTACAGGATTTGCCACTAATTAATTTTTTTTTTTCCATAATTAACTTTCCTTGTTAGACAAATTTTACTTTACTATATATTTTCTTTTTTTTTTTTTTTTTATGAATAAACTTAATTAAACTTAACTAAACTGAACACATATTTGTAGAAACACTTAAATCACGGATAACGTTGAATTGTATTTAGTATTCCGGTAAAAAAAAAATACATAATAAACGGTATCCTATAGGCCTTTGGTTGGATGGATGTGCTGATATCACGATTCCGTAATTATCGATATCTTACTGTTGATGGTTGATCACGAAAGCTGTTTTCACCGCTTTAGTGAAAACTTGTCACAAATTTTACCGATGTAGATATTTGCTGAGTGATCTCTTTGATGGCTTTGTGATCAACCGACGATATGTTGTAATTTCACTTAACTGTATGGTGATTGAGTATTTGGCAATGATAGTGTATATAATGTTGGTAAAAGTATATTATCACTATGTATTTGCAAAAGAAATACCACACCAAATAAAAAAAATTACGGAACTAATGACACTATTTAAGAAAATATAAGAAAAATAACACACTGTTAAACAAAGGTATCACAAAAAAACAATTTGGTAATATACAAGCACCACTTACGTAAAAAATATCACCTCTCCAATAAAAAAAAATGTACGCAATGGCCACCAAGTTTAATATTTTAATTAAATAATCAATAAATGCGTATGTGGCTTTTGGTCCGTATTCTATGGTACTCCTACCTTCAAGTCCAAAATATGAATAGGCCGTATTTACTAATTTGGTGATTATTTTTGTACAAGATATTTTTCGCTCACCCACACTAATGACAGAAAACTTGCATCTTTACTTTTATTTTATTTTTACTCTCGCCAATAACGCCAGTTCAATTTAATGAATCTTTAACCGTAACAAATAATTGGTACTATGATGCAACAACGATACAATTCATACAGTTGGCTAACCAAATTTATGTGGTCGTTACAGTGGGGTCCATAACTTGATGAAACGAGCAAATGAAGGAATTGAGAATCAATAAATGAGATATATGGGACTTTGAATTTTCTTGTTATTGCATAAATTAAAATTAGGAATAAGTTGTTTGCCGGTATATCTCTATTGATATCATTGTCAAAGATTTTTCTTGTTTGGATGGTTGACTTGCACCACTTTTCGAAGTGAACGGTCTATATAGAGATAGGTTGCATGTTGTTTGAATGTTTTTTTTCAAAAATAATAACAGATAAACTTAATGATAAATAAATCCTAGATTGACTGAATGAATGATAAGGAAAACTATATATGACTCTACTGTGAACTCTTACTTAACTGACTTAAACAACCACTAGGTCATCAATATAACCGCGAGAATTGGTGATGGCGGGAGATAGGGACACATCTTTATATACAGCACGAGAAGAGAAGACCCCTGGATATTAAGTATTGAGCACACATATTGATGAAACCTATAGCAACACTTAAACCTATTCACTACTAACATATACTAACAATTAACAAAATCCAAATCTATGGTGGGAGAATGGTTTTATTTAACAAATTTTTTTTAATAAATTAACTATGTAGTTAGAAAATAATTTTGCTGCGATTACTGCAATAGTTATATCTGTGACTAGCATCCCAAATCCTTAAAATCCTTTTGTGTTGAGGATGCAGGCAGAGCTTGGGCCCGCATAACTCTGGAATATGGTGCTCCCTGGTATATATTCTTGATAATGGGTTAGGTATACTCCAGGAATGTGCTATACATAACTAGGATCACCATTATGGTTGGCCTGTAGATCTATATCATATTATATCATGTGTGACTTTACTTTTAATATTAAATTATTATTTAAGTACTATAAATAGATAAATAAACAATTCGCCTTTTAAACGTTGAGTTTTGAGCGTTTTACGGCAATACTGAAAACGAAATTGATTACATTTTTCAATATCAGTCTATGAACGGATGATGTAGAACCGAAAGCAACACATTTCGATGAAAGAACAAACAAATTAGTCGTAAAAGAGCATTATAACAAGCACATCTGTAATGCTATAAACATTCTTATTTCTACCTAACCATACTGCATATATTGTGAAACATCTGTGTACATTGTACCTGTTACAAAATGAAATCTCTTTTATATCCGCTGTTATAATTTAGCTATACCCACATCTAAATTGTTATTATCCCCCCAAAAAGCCGGCAATATAAAATTAAAGATGACATTCATAGAAATAAAAGAAAAATCGATTTTCATTCCGCAGGACACACAAAAAAAAAACGCCAAACAACAAAACACTTTTCCATTGTTTTGTATTTTTTTTGCTTAATATTGACACATCACAGCCCAATTTTTTCTCGATGTCTTTCACCCAAACCCAACAAAATGGAATTCCTCGAACGACAGCAACATAAACATATATAATTAAATATCATAATGTTGTTATGTTATAATACTAAAAAAAAATAAAAAATCCAATAAAATATTTTGTTGGATGACATAAAACATGTGATAATTCTCGATTTTGTGTCCATCAAGCTTGTACAGGTTGTTTGGATCTCAAATAATAGGAAGGTAATTTTCCAATCATAAAATATGGTTGGTGTGTGTGGTCGCTTATTTTAAGCAAAATGCTGCCAATTTTCTATTTGAACTACAATATACGCTTACAATTATTTTACAACCAGGATATTAAATAGGTGAACATTATAAATTTCTGTTAGTTCATTTATTAATGGTTTAATTATGTTTTACAGTACATAATATGAATATGTACATACTCTGTAAATACATAGCAGCATTAATTTAACTCATTTCAAGCTATTTTGTTATTGCTCCTGTTGGAACTTAAACCAAATGCCAACTTTTTATTAATGTTTGTGAATGGTTGTGTTTATTAGTATCATATATTTTATGGGACCAAGCAAAATTTGCCTAGATATGGGACGGTATATAATGAAAACAAAAAAAGTATAACATTTTATTGTCAGTTTGTTGATTTTGTTTTTGGAAAATAGTTTCATGTGGGGGTTTTAGGGTTTTATATGTGGAAAAATGGGAAAGGATAAAAATCCTTTTTACTTTGTAAGTATAAAGTAGCACAATGTTTTCAAATTTATCGACCTTTTAAATTAATTTGGCATTGTAGGTCAGCTAAGGTATATTATAGATAATAACGAATCAAAAGGAAGGGTTCTATCTAAGATCGTAAAATATTTTGTAACTTATAGTGGGTTGATAAAAGTAATTAAAAGGATAAATGAAATTCTTCAGTATGCCATATTGTTTAGAATTTTAGATCAATATTTATTAGCCCACTTTTTTCACTAACACTTTTTGAAGGATCTTTAAACTTTAAATATGTTGATGCATTCAAGGTCTATTACAGAACTCATTCTTACAGGAAATTACTACAGGAGGATCTGTATCCCTGAAGTAATTTCGTAAGGAATTAGTTACGTAAATGCGTAGGAATGGAAAATATAGGAATTTGGAATTGTTTCCTTTGCAATCATTTTCCTAAATTAATCGTTCACATGATTAACATAATTTATGGCCACACACAATTTATGAATTTAACGAAATCTGAAAACCGAATTTAACTAGCAAATAAAAATAATGTCATCTAACCAACCATTATGGGATGACAGCTGTTTCAAAGAAGCTTGCATGACTTTTGATTAACGCCTATTCTGATTTGAGCTGTCAAGCTGTGAGCTTTACTCTGTAAATTGACTTTTGCTCAAGTGGAATCTTGCTTTTGATAAAAATTGACATAGTATTTTGTAAGCGGAAATTATAGACCAAAACAACGTGTGCCGAATTTTTGGTTTTTTAAACATTACCAAGGCAAAAAATTTCACTAAATTTCTCGCCACAACAAAAATTTTTATTACTATGACTTAAGCCTTGTTCAGACTACGTGGGTCGATCCATTTTATTCTATTTTTTTTTAGTCGAGTAAGACCCCCACCACTCTTCAAAACAATACAAAATAAAAACAAAACAAAAGTGCGAACATATTGATTTAGTCGAGTTCACTAGTTGCCGCAAGGATGTCATCTGTCAACGAAATATATAGAACATGAGTGCCTATTTACTTTGTTGCGTATTGTAACTTGTACTCGACTGTAGTGCGAACGTTTTTTGGTCAGTTCATCGATTTTAGTTACTAAAATACTCGCTACTCGATTACTAAATTACTATCGTAGTCTGAACAAGGCTTTAGACAAGGAAAATCCTTTGTTTGAAAAATGTCCTGGGTAAAGAATACTTAGGTAATTTATTATTTTTTATGAACAGCATATTTTGTATATGTATAGTAAATTAAAGTAAAGGGTGTTCCAGACAGATAACAAATAGAAATATTTCCGATAAACGATTGAATAACGTGTTTTTATTGTTAAAAATTATTTTAAATTTGGTGAAGGTTATGCAGAAGTTCTAAGAAAATTTCGTAATGAAAGAGAAAATTGTTCGTCAAATGTGACCATGGTTCGGTAAAGGTGATAAAAGCAAAATATACCATCGTAGTGGTAGTTCAGAAGAAATTATTGCTGCTGTAAGTGCTAGTTTTAATGAGAGTCTAAAAACATCAATTCGTCATCGTTCACAGCAATTATACATTCCACTTCAACTCCAGATTCGATTACTAAAAAAATAAAGCCATCAGACTTTGGATGTAGTCGTTAATTCACTATATTTGGGCCGTACAAAAAAAACTTGAAAATGCGAATTTTTCCAACAAAGTCATTTTTAGTAACCAAGCAAATTTTGAACGAGGTGGATTTGTAAACAAACAAAATTGTCGAATCTGCGGTGAAGAAAATCCATTCCAAGGAAAAACCGATCGATATCGGAATGTGATTACGAATTTTTTGTTTCACGAATTGGAAGGTATGGATGCCCGGAATATGTCGTTTTAGCAGGATGCTGCCACTTGTCATACATCACAGAAACAATTGATCCTTTTCATGAACGCTTTGATGATCGACTAATTGTTTTTTAATTAATACATGAACATACTTAATTTACTGAGTTTTAAGTTAACTTAAGAAACACAAATTTGTAGTATAGGGTGACATACAAAATAATGAAAAATTATAACTATGGTAACAAGGTAAACCGTAATAACTCGTTTTTCTGTCTTTTTCAGGAAATCAGGTTGTTTCATGAAATTTTGCCGCGTTTAAGATCTTCGGGAAAAATGCCACATTGAAAAGATTTGTTAATTAGGAACCAAAAAATTTAGCTATGTGTCAGGTTATACGCGAGATGTCTATAAAAAGCAACTATTAGAAAAACCTGTAGAGAAAGCTGCTGAAATCCTAATGCAAGAAGAAGACATTGGTTTTGTGCAAAATAACAATTAATGATTGATGAAGATGAATGAGTATTGATCTTATAGTTCGATGTAATCCCGTGTGCCAAACAAGTAACGTGTAAAATTTTCGGGTAGACCATTTTAATTGCAGCAGCCGCCTACACCATAAATTCACAGCATCTGATAAAAACATTAAAATTTTGTCTAGGTTAAAATCTTCGCCTAAAATTCTAACGGAATCGTCAAAAAATCTAGCTACTGTGCTACTGAAACTATTGGCTTTGCCTAATATAGCAGTATTCAATAAAAACTTTTTGCGGCTTTCATCTTCATCCCTATTTAAAACACCTTCCACAACATTAGCCACATATCTTCCAGTTGTATCGGTTGTTTCGTCTATTGTCATTCGTACATATTCGTATTTTATCGCACTTTTTACCTGTAAAATAGTTTCACCGTTTATAGGCTTTTTGTAATTTTTTCGAAGAGTCGTTTATTCGGGTACTTTGAAGTTGTGTATTTGTAAATAAATTGAGCGAAATATAAATTTATCAATTTATTTACACGAATGTCGGAAGCTACTAGCATTTTACAAAAGTTTAAACAAAAAATCCGGGTACGTTAGAACCCGTTTCCGGGCATTTTATTAGTTATTCTCAATATAAAGGAAAATGGGGCCGATACTATAATCTAAACAAATATGTAGCTACTGAAAGAAATTCGCATAGTACTGAAGTCAATCCCCACATAACACAGCAGGTTACACAAGATCCCCGATATAAAGATTTAAATACCCGAAACTCTCTATACAAACTTAAATTTATCTAGCAAAGACCTAACTAAAAAACTTTCGAAGGAGACCAAATAAATGTAACATATTCCACCTATAACTTACAGAGACCTTACATACATACCTTACCTGCCCGTTTGTCTGATATAATATTTCGTGCGGCCGCTACATGTTAATTTATAAATACCACTGTCCGATCTGATTGTTCGAGAAACGTTTTAAAGAGCACATATCGGAACTGAATAATGGAAAATTAAAATCAAATTATGCGCAACACTTGAGTGATGAAAAGCTTTCTTATAATGGCATACAAACAAATATGCGCATTATGCACAGAATAGTCAAGGGCAACATGATAAATCTGATACGAGAACCGGAGATATACAAACGACGAAAAGATCCTCTGTTGCTCAATGACAAATTGAACACCAAGGCAAATAAAATATATGAAATGATAATCCGCAACCACAACAATAGGTAGAATAAAGCTTAAGAACATCGTGAAAGTTATATATGCAAATTATTCAGTAAAGTTTCAGACCTGAATAAGGAGGTAATAACCGAAACCGGTAGTGAAATTAAATAATAAATTATAATTATTAAAATAAAACATATCACAATAAGAAAGTCTTCTTGAAAATTGTATATTGGTTTTTTAACGTGTTTATTTATTGTTGGTAAATAAATGTTTTTATAAATAAAACATAATATTAATGTAATATAAGCCGCAGAAAATGATGAAAATGGGATTATACCATTTGCACAGCACAATCAATTAATTACTAATTATTGATACCACAAATAAAACTCTAAAGTAAAGGTTTAATGATGATGTGTAATTGAATAACTTAATTACAAAAATGTTAATATAAAGTTCTTATTAACGAACTTACAAGTTATAATTCCTTAGCAAATGCAGCCCGAATCGTAAAAAATATCCTTTGCGAATACACTGACGAGTTTTATCAAACTAATTGATATTAATACAAGCTTTTAGAAAAACAGAGAGCTTTTAGATAAGCTTTTAGAAAACAAGAGTCATGAGAGAAAATATCAAGGTAATGTTCCATTTTGGAAGAAATGTGAACGGTCAATGGCGAAGTGCAAACATTTCTCATCGAGCAAAATATACATGTCATGCTAATATGAGAAACATGCGCACCAAGAAAACAGTTTGCAATTAGCAATTTTTGATTATTTAATCATTGCAAGGCAAATAACTTTAAGAGTCGAAATTACTTAAGTGAACTATCGGCAATCAAAAATACAGATTACTCAAGATGGAAGGCAATAAGAAAATTGAAAAGGCCAGCATTATCCGTTTTCCAGAAGATATCCCTTTTTTCCAGAATATTTTGTTTAATGCTTTTTAGAAAAAGCAGATTTTTTTTTTTTTTTTTTTTTTTTTTTTTTTTTCGTACAAAAAAATATTTTTATTTTTTTAAAAATTAAATCGTACATTTACAACTTAACAGCTTTTAATGCCAAAATAGCTTAACCATGGTACGATTGGAATCACCGGGATAAATTCGGGCGATTAAATGCCTTGTTCCAGTTAAGAAGAGTAGAATATTTTCCAAATGAAGAGACAATGGACAAAGGAAACACTAAACAGCAATTTGGGATGTTGTCTGCAGTTTCTTGTGCTATATAAAGTGTTGCACTATAGCTATAGTGTTGAGCTATAACTCAAAATAAGAAGCTGTATGCTTATCTTTTTATTTTTAATTTTTATCATGTTAAACCACCTCATCTTACACAGTCTGTTATGAATGAGCTCCTGCTCAAAATAGATTGTGTAAGTATGGGGTTGGTCTCTAACCAAAATTTATGTAAATAAACAAATAAATAAATAAACAGATGAATAGCAGTTAAATATAAAATTGAACCCCTTCGCATATTCTGGGAAAATTGAGAGAAATTCTTTAAAATTATTTTGGAAAACGGACGCATTTACACTAGGGACAACTATTGGCTAGGCACACTAAATGAAATACTTTTTACACATGACACTTTAAAGATTGAATTTATACAAATGTTTACGTTTTATATGGGATTTTCATTCAAACGAACTTTCCCCGGCCAGCTCCCCACAATGAAACTTATCCTGAGAAATTATCTAATACAAATTTTTACACTTTATATTTGGCTTCTCTAGCCGTATAATTCCTAAGGTATGCGGTGACATGGGCCTATAGTTAGCCATAAAATCACTTCAGGATAAAAGCAGTTTATACGTTGTTTTGTTAATTTTTCATTTTATTTAAAATATGTTTCGGCTGAAATATGACGGCTAGTAACTTTCGGCTGAGATAGCCAAGACACTATCTGCATTATCGATATTTTTACTTTCGGCTAACTTTAATAGTATCTTTCTCCCGCCGATTTGTAATAACCTTTCTGTTTTATTTTATTGATACTGCTTTAATATTTTCTACATACGTAAATAATATATTGTATAAAAGTGGTAGGTTTAACGACGAAGATATGCTCTAGGCATAGTATAAAGCTCGTTACATGTATAATAAAGTTTGTATTAAGTATTTTACTGCTTTCAATTTTTTGTATCACCCATTTGCATATATTCAGTTCGCTTTAAAAGTTTTATTATTTGTTATAACACAAATAAAAATAATATAAAGTTAAAACAAATATAGGAAAATCATTAATCATTAAGCTTTTCTCTGTATTGAAATAAGCTTTTTCCGTGCTTTATATATTCACATTTATACACAGCTCACTAAAGAGTAGTCTCTTTTACCAAAACCTACTTAATAAATAAAGCCTCCATGATGAAAATAAGCTTTTTTTATGGTAACAAAAAATCCAAAAAAAAATGTTTATTTCATAGTTTTTGTATGAAGAGACATGACCTCAGTTTATTCAAAATATATTAATGAAAATTGACTCGGAATTAATTTTATTTTAATTCAATTGCATCTCTAAACTTCCGTTTCCACCTGACTTGGAGGATTTTTCCGTGAGCTTTTCCAATTTACGATAATAATGATAACAAAATAAGATATTTTTTATTTGAAAAAGCTTAAAAATAGAGTACATATATGTAAAAAAGAGACTAACATATAAAGGGAAAGGCATGACATTTACAATACTAAACATAACAAACAATATGGAAACACGGTTAATATACGGAAAATGAAGCAAATCTATAATATGAAGCATTTTATCAGATGCAGTAAATAAAAAGAAAACAAAAAGTATGAAAAGAAATATTGTCGATTTAAAATTTTCAAAATATATATTTAATTGATACATATTTATTTGTACATTAAAATATTTTTGTCAAATTATTATTATTGACGATTTCCAGCCAGGAATAATGAAATAAAATATCTTGTTATGTATCTGATAAAGCTTAAAAATGAGTACACAAATATAAAAAAAGAGATACACATATTATGAAAAATAAAATGGCGCCCGCACGGCATACAAATAAACATTAATGAAGTATGATGAGAAGATGACAAACAAAAAAACAACAACAAATTATGAAAATAAAATTTTTATTTAAAATTTTTTTCAATTTATAATTTTAAAAACGATTAGGCATCGTTTTTTGTTGAATTAGTTATGATTATGAATTATGATAACGATTTCCAGTTTTCCGTATTTTATATCTTCAATGTACCAAAACAAAAATTAATATTTTTTTTTACTGGTAAGTAGTGCTGTGTGTGAAATAAAAACTAATAAAATATTTATATTTGTGCAAACTCGATATTGGATAATCGGAATCCTAATGCCAAGACGTTCCTATATGTATATCTCATTATATATTTAGAAGATTATTGTGTTTTATGGTACAATTAAGTGAAAAAAAAGTGCAAAACAACATTTAGTTTTCTTTTTCTTAAAGAAAATAAAATCTGTACCTTGGTAGAAAAAGTGACCCTTTTGTGTCCAAAATCTGATCATATTTGGTATTTGTGGCAGTTTAACAAATAATTATGGGCATGCATAAGGCATTTGTTCTCTTTCTACCAAGGCACATAAGAAATATTTAATCGATTCATAATATAATGTGATTCACCAAAATACGCACATAATCTTCTTCAAATATGTACAAAAAAAAATTTCTCTACACAGCTGTTTTTGTTTTGATTCTTAATTTTATTTTTAGTTGCAAAACCAACATTATTTAGGTACATTGAAGATATAAAATACGGAAAACTGGAAATCGTTATCATAACTAATTCAACAAAAAACGATGCCTAATCGTTAATTATGTATTTTAAAATTATAAATTGAAAAAAATTTTAAATAAAAATTTTATTTTCATAATTATTGTTATTGCCTTTTATTTGTCATCTTCACATCATACTTCATTAGTGTTTATTTGTAAATGCCGTGCGGGCGCCATTTTATTTTTCATAATATATTTATCTCTTTTTTATATTTCTGTACTCATTTTATTTCATTATTCCTGGCTGGAAATCGTCAATAATAATAATTTGACAAAAATATTTTAATGTACAAATAAATATGTAATAATTAAATATGTATTTTGAAAATTTTAAAGCGACAATATTTCTTTTCATACTTTTTGTTTTCTTTTTATTTACTGCATCTGATAAAATGCTTCATATTATAGCTTTGCTTCATTTTCCGTATATTAACCGTGTTTCCATATTGTTTGTTATGTTTAGTATTGTAAATGTCATGCCTTTCCCTTTATATGTCTGTCTCTTTTTTACATATATGTACTCTATTTTTAAGCTTTTTCAAATAAAAAATATCTTATTTTGTTATCATTATTATCGTAAATTGGAAAAGCTCACGGAAAAATCCTCCAAGTCAGGTGGAAACGGAAGCTTAGAGATGCAATTGAATTAAAATAAAATTAATTCCGAGTCAATTTTCATAAATATATTTTGAATAAACTGAGGTCATGTCTCTTCATACAAAAACTATGAAATAAACATTTTTTTTTGGATTTTTTGTTACCATAAAAAAAGCTTTGAAAAAAATATCGATATCATGGAGGCTTTATTTATTAAGTAGGCTTTGCTTCTACTCTTAGTATTTGCTTGCACATTTTTATATTTTCAAAATTTATGTACAAGTATTAGAATTAGCATTGTTGTTAGTTTTAAAAAGAAAATCGAGGAAAAATGAAAAACTGCTCAGCACAATATAAGCTTTTCATTTTAAAGTTAAGTTTAAAGCAAATAAAAACAAAATATGAAAAGTTTCTTTTTTTTTATGAAATGGTGGAGGAATTTTAATGTTTATCTTTTTGTTTTTGTTTTGCATATATTTACGGAATTTGAATATGTTTTTGGGGGTGGGGGTATTGTACACGGGATGGTCTGAAATTAAGGCAATGATTTGTATTTTATATTCTAGTAAAACTTGAAATGAGGTTATAATGTTAAATCGAAATAATGGTAGAGCTCGTGGATAAAGTTTTTATGGTTGGTTTTGTTTGTTTAAGCCCCAAAAATGTGTTGGGCAAATTCAAAAACTGCCTAATTTTTAAATCAAATTTTCAATTTAAATTCCACTTAAACTCACACAATAATATTGTTATCGATTTTAAAGTCTACTTAAATAAATGTTAAATAGAATAACGGTATTATTTGAATAAAGAGAGTTGAAAGTAAATAGAATTAGCATTTATGAGAAAAATTTTCGAAGAATCCATTTTAAATTACAGACGAAATTGTATTAAAGGATTTATGTAAGTGGCGCTAACAAAAATTAAACATAAATTGAATTTCGTAAGCGTGGTACTCATTTAAATTATATTAAAGAGAAGAGGTTCTCGGAATATTTGAATTTTCTTTGTGATATCGAGATTACTCTAGAATTCGAATATTATTCGAGATTTTTGAGTTTAAAGAAACTCTAATTTTACTATTTATGTCCAATAAGCAGTATGACAACAAAAATGGAAAGTCTTCCTCGACCAATACAATTCAGGGACCTATTGAAAGTTTCCAAACTTATTAGGTGACTCTGACTAAAACCCTTCTACACAACAATAAATACAGACATTCGAATAATGAATGTAAATTATTTCATCAAAAAACACATTAAACTTGCGGATACATAATGTACATAGAAACAACCATCTACATAATATTGTGCAAGTTACCTACGTATGTATATGTACAAGGGGAAACATATAGCATAAAATTGAATTTTCCAAAAAAGCTCATCATCATCATCATTGAAATCCACATCCAATTTACGTATTCAACCTAAAATATAGCAACAGGAACGAAAAGCATCAATTTTCCGATTTTTTTTTTGTTCATTTTTATTATCAAATTTGCTTTCCTTTTTGTGTATAAATTTTCCTTTTTATTCCACCTTATCAATTTTCTTCAATATGCATAAAGTATGAATATAGAACGAGCGGAAATAAATAGTCGCAAGTGAATATATGGTTCGTGTATTTACTACATTACTCTTAACTGGTGGGGTACAATTTAAAGCGGATTTGGAATTGTGCGTATTCCATTTTTCCGATTTTATGTAATTTTGTAACAACGTGAACAAAAATATAAAATTCGACCTTCACTTTTGACATTATATAGTTACTATAACTTCATAAATTGTACAGCAAGTGTACAACCCTTTTATTCAATTTATTTATTTATGTCTAATACAAACAATACCCCATAGAATTTTTTTTTAGTTTTCATTTATAAACGCCGATAGTGTTAAAAGGTAAGGAAAACAAAATAAATGTTCTATTGTTCCCAATCAATCTAACAAACAAAAAAATTAAATTAGATGCATATTATTCACATACCTTTTTTCGCAGTGATTCCGTTCCGATAAAATCTGTGGCGGTGCCCTCCTTCCGTTCGAATCGTTCAAATTTAAAACTATTTGAACGATATAGTTCATTGTCGTCACGATTACGACGGTTACGGCATAAGCGACGTGTTAAAATGTTTCCACTTGAACGAGGCCTGAAAATGTGGAAAAAATATTTTCTTTGATTAATACTGTAAGTATGTATAGAATATATTAAAATAGACGGAGAATATATAAGGAATTTTCCAGAAAGACCAACCTAAATAATTCCCTAGTCCCAAATTACCCTAATTTTCGAAACATACTGTGTATAGAAATTGAATATCGGGTTCGTCAGGGAATTTAATTTTTATTAGCATAGTAAAGTTTAAGCTGCGTTTTAAATATTCGATGTGGACTTTTGTTTTACGGCAATATTATGTAACAAAGCATTGCAGTCAAAGCCTCATGATATATCATTAACGAAAAGAATTGTTCACCTTTATCCATATGACTGAGGCATCACATGACGATAAACAAAAGTTTTCGGTTGAAAACATGCAAATGGGTCATAGGATCCTTAAGTCATCAGTTGCCGATTTCTTTGCACAATTAGATAACCGCCCGATCATCGGTAATAATGCGGAACAAATCATAAATAGCTTCTCAAATGTGGCTTCGCGGAGGGCTTTCCGAGAAAGATTGACACCAAACTACACTCAGAGAAACACGAATAATCAGCAATTATTTATTCCATTACTTCAGGAAACTTATAATCACAAATATTTACTTATGGATTCATATAAAATTCAACAGAGGTGGAAACTTTCCTTTGCTGGTTGCGAAATCAGTAATATCCACGATTTTCTGTGTCGGTTGGAGCAAAATGCATTAAATGATGGTTTTCCACAAGATCTTTTACCTACAAATACTTCGAAGATTCCAAACAAATAGAGAGTCGTTTTCTGATTTCGTTTTGAGTATTCAAAAATTAAATTCTCGCCTTCTAATTCACTTGACGAAAGAGTCTATAGGTTATGCCAAAATATGGCCCTTTAACGATGGGCGTAACTTTGCCATTCCAAAATACGATTAAGCTCATAGAAGAATTAAGGCAAATATGCCAAATTTATGAGAAGATGTGGGAAGGAACAGGTTACGATCCGCGACGTTTTTCTGATACGACTCCAAAACGACGTCAGGAAATCAATGGAATAGGCGGAGCAAACATTTAAGTAAACCAACAGTTTCCAGAACAGCCGATTTTTGGCAAAAATTTCGCATAGTGGCTAGTATAAACGAAATAAAAATTCCTTCGGGCATGTCAGCTAAAAGTGAAAATCAGCCAAACTTTCCGAGATCGAGAGACATCGACTGACGAAATTATTAAAAATTTCCCTTCGTTTGCAAAAAATGGTTTAGGAAAAATAAGTTTGTACGAACATGAAATCGAGGTTATCAAAGATTGTAAACCAATCAAGCAAAGGTACTATCTGATCTCACCAACCGCCCAAAAAGACGCATACGAAGAAATTGACCGAATGCTGAGTTCTTTAGTAAGGAAATCCGTTTCTTTAGTAAGGAAATCAAACGGTAAATCGAGATTGTGTTTAGATGCTCGAAAGCTCAATCAAGTAACAGAAAAGGATACGTACCCGCTACAATTAATCAATGGCTTGTTAGACCGGTTGTCCGAGACCAAATACATTACAGGACTCGACTTGAAGGACGCATTCTGGCAGGAGTCTGCTAGAGACAAGACTGCTTTTACAATCTAAGACGACCACTCTACCAGTTCAGAGTGATGCCGTTTGGGCTGTGTATTGTAGCCCAGTAAATGAATGTTAGAGTTCGTACGCGACAAACTGCGTACAGCCAGTATATAACAATCAACCTCCAAAAAAGCACCTTCGTAATGCGAGAAATTTGGTATTTGGGTTATTTAGTTGGAGAAAATGGATTAAAACCCGACACAGCAAAAATAGACGCGATATTAAATTTACCAGCTCTAACTAGAGTCAAACAAACACGAAGGATATTAGGACTATGCGGATGGTATTGCAGATTTATTTTAAACTATGCCAACGTAATAGCAGCAATATCAGATTGTCTTGAAAAAGGGCAATTTGAATGCACAAGTGAAATACAGGAGGCGTTAATATCATTAAAATCCCTGCTAACTTCAGCTCCTGCACTAATAAATCCCAAGTATGAAGAACCCTTTTTCTATTGGGTGTGATGCGAGCACGGAAGGTGTACTATACCATAAGGACACTGAAGGAAACGAGCGACCAATTGCGCTCATGTATCAAAAGCTCAACAAAGCACAAAAGAATTATTCAGTGACTGAGTTGGAGTGTCTGGCGACGATATTGTCTATTAAAAAATGTAGGTCTTATGTGCAAAGATACGAGTTCACGCATATCACAGATCATGTCAGTCTAAAATAGTTAATGAATCAACGTGATCTAATCGCACATCAAAAGGGCAAAGAAAATGAGTACCGGATACTCTCTCCAGGATTTTTTTGATTCCATCGAAGAATTTGAAGCTAATTATTCCAAATCTTTGGAACAAATAAACCTAGAAGATGACGATTTTTTTGATCCAGAATACACGGAGTTTTTCAAACAAATCAAGGACGATCCAAATAAATACCCCGCATTTCGTGTCTCTGAAGATAATATATTCGTTATAAAGATGGCAAAAATCCATTTTTTATTTTGGTACGCTAGCTTAAAATTGTCTTTAATAAAGAAGGAACACGATGAACCACTATCTGCTCATGGAGGTATCCGTAAAATACTTGAGAAACTCAGCAAAAAAGAACAACGCAGTTTACTAGTGCCTATATTTTATAGAACGAGTTCATAACAGTCAGTGGCGGCTGCTAATTTAAATTTGCATGCATACGAACATTGAATTAATTTTTTTTAACAATATTAACGTATTCACAAATCAATTTGGCTACTTTTGAAAAACAAATTCTTCTGTTTTAATTTTAAATACCAATTTTTTTAGGGAGTTTCCTAATGTTCATGTGTAACCGAACTACGCAGGTAAATCGGGATTTTAGATTTTTTGAAGTTTTTAAAAATACACGAGATTAGTTTCGGGTAGGGACAAATAGTTTAGAAAGAAACAAAATATTTGCGAACCAATTTTTATCGTTAGTGTTCATTTTGATTTCGTCAAATTTATGGGCCCGAAAAATTATTGGCTTGTATTTTTTGGAAAACAAACAAAATTTGAGAAAAATTAAAATTGAAATTAATATCACATAGTCTATTGACATAACAAACTGATCTAAATAAAAAATAAAAAAAACTGAACTGAGCTCAATTTCTACTACGAAGAGTTCAGCATTTTTTGATCCGCGCTCAGTTTTTTTCATCCAATAGAACATGATATAAAATTTGTTTAGTAAAACTGATCGCGTAGTCATGTTTCTCGACTCCCGAATTGCAATTTGCTATTAATGTTGATTTCTGGAATTATTTAATCGAACTATTCGAAAGTTGATTTTGTGATGCTTAAAGATAATTTGATAGAACGATTCTAAGTTTTTACGAAAGTTTTGGCGCAAATTTGCAAGAGCTCAAAAGCTTTTCGTCACAAACTTGTATTTTGATCAATTGATTATTTTAAACCCGAATAATTGGGTCATATACTGATTTTTTATTTTATTTTAAATTAAAATCACAAAGCAAAAGAGAGCTTATATACAGGGTGGCGCAGTTTAATCCATCCGCGGAATTAACTCTTCAAGAAAGCCGTATCCGAAAAAAGTTTTGGTACAAAAGTTAAATGAGTGGGAGGGGCACATCGAGTAATGACATTAACCTTGGCATTGAACTTGAGGCATAGGATCAAGGTCATTTAGAGGTCAATCCAATTTTTTTGATAAGGTAAACATTTCTTTATTGCCCGCCACGCACCAAAGATATTTCGATTTAACGTAAAATACCAATTATTTCAAAATCTAGTCTGTTTCTAGATCCTACATTTTATGTGGCAAGATATAAAACTTCTAGATGTAGATGTCTAAGCAGAAAGAAATGTATTTTTATGTGAACTCAGATCATCTAAACCATGAAGCGATATACTATAGATGATCTTTAGGTCGACTAAATTTCTGCTCCCAGAACTTTTTGAATAAACTTCTGTGGGAGAAACTAATCGTCGATGGTAACTTGTTTCCCTCGATTGGAGTTCGATAGACCGATGTTTCGTATGAAACAGTAAGAAATTTACCGAAGTGAAGTTTCTAGTAACACTTAAAAATCCAATAAAAATTTTAAATATTTTAGCTTGCATTAGAGGGTATATTATAGTGAGAGAACTATACGAAATTTAAAAAGAAACATTCATTGAATAGTTTTTAGTTCTCTAGAAAGAAGAATTTTTGCCTTATGGTAATATACTATAGAATACCAAACATGGAATGAAACTGACTACGAGTAAGTATGACTTGCGTGATCAACTATATTTTGAATTAAATTTAATCTGTACCAGAAACAAATGAATCCCACGCATCAACTATAACAGATTTGGTTATGGTGAAGCAAAAAGCGTTAAATGATCATTGCAAGAGCTAGCTCCAGGTAGCGGTGTATATTTTTAGGAGTAATCGCATGGGGTGTAAAGTGATATAATGGTTTTAACTGGCCACCGCAGTTCTTTGAGCCCTTGTTGAAACCAACATGAGTATTTTAACTCACAAATTAACTGTTACTGAGCTAAATTGACCATAATGGTACCGAACTGTTTGATTGAGAAGCAAACTCGAATAGCACGAGCATTTCTGGATATCATGCTCTTAAACGGATTTATAACCAGTAACCACTCTAAATTTGAATATTCCAAATGTTTTTTAGTGTAGCTTCCTTAAATTCCTCACCATTCCTTTTGCTTATATTTAGTCTAGTCTGCACTAAAATTTTCATTCAGATGATAATTTATGGAATCACAGAATTCTGTAAATTTTAACAAAGCAAATTGACAGCTGCAAGCGTAGAATACACATAATAATGATATGTTATTTTCTGTGTTTTAGGCAAAAACAATTAAATTATTACGTTAAATTTAACTATAAAAGGGTATTTTAATTAACTAATTGAGTGAAGTATCATATTGGTTTCACATTCAATAATTTTTATATATTTGGAGGACAAATTTTTCCGCAAAAATTTTTAATTATTCGTTCGAAAATTTTTGTATGGCGAAATTAATTCATTTTCAATATGAATTAAATGCGCGACATCCAATTTTTTTTTAATAAATTAATTTCGCGCAGATTTAACAGATTTTAAAAATTAAAAGTTGCGGATTCATATTGAAAAAATATTAAATTTTTGCGGAGTAAATTCAAATTTATCGTCTAAATTAATTAATTTTTCAAATGAATTTAACTCCGCCAATAAATATGAATTTATTCCGCCATAAAAATTTAAGGAATAAAGTTTATAACGAAGGTTGAAACAGAAATATCGTCGTCGAAAGTGAAATGAATGTAACGTACTAAACAATTTATTGGATTACAAAAGTTGGAAATGAATTTAGTCTTTAACGTACAGCTAACGTTGTACGTTGTACGCTTGTTTAACTACAAACTTATTGGATTACGAAAAAATCAAATGAACGTAACGTCTTAAAATTAACTTGAAATATTATATACACTACACCTTCACGAAAAGATACTAAAACCGTAGGTCCATGGTTTCAAAATTTACCGGTACAGAAGCAATTTATTATGTACAGATAGTTCAAAATGTCTACTATAATTCATCTTCAGCTCCTCCTTTTTCTTTTTGACATGTTCTTTCCATTTTAACTTGGCATTTAGCGTCATACCTAGATATTTTGCCGTATTCGCATCAGCAACGTGTTTAGTGTTGATTATGATTAGGATTCTGATAGGATTGGTTTTATCCAATCGTTGATTCTTCCATTGGTGGTACGTCCCGAGTGGTTTTCTCTGAAACCAAACTGTTGAGCAGGAATAAAATTTCTTTCCACCAGTATAGGCCTAATTCTGTGCAGTATCAGTTTTTCAAATATCTTCGATATTGTTGAGAGTATGGATATGGATCTGAATGAATTTTTATCGTTACATTTTTTGTTTGGCTTTAAGATCATGATTATTGATTACATATGTTGTAATCTCTAATTTTTGGGTACACGATGAAGTTACCTACACTGCTGCAAGAAAGATTTTCATATCTGATGTTGCACTGAAACAAAATCGAATGAAGAGATTAATATAGATATCTGAGAAGAGCAGACTTCTATTAAATAACAAAAAAACGTGTAACCTAACTCTACAAATAAAGTCTTTAGTTAATTTGAATTTTATTTCAGCTTTTATTTGAGAACGATATCAATTATCAGAAGTGGGATCGGAACAGGATTGTGACGGATTTTGAAGCGAAATACGAACAAGGCTCCCGAGTGAACGGATACGGCATGTGTTCTAAAACCACAGTCAAAAAGTTGGTGATGGATCATACACCAAGATACTTTCAGAATATGATAGAAACCGTCTGGAATTTGACCCTGGGGATGGTTATACCGATGTGTTCCAGATCACGGATAAAATGGAAGAATTAGGGGTATTATATGATTGGGATGAGATGGCGATCGTACACTATACGTTAGCGCGGCTGAAGGGGAATGCCAAGTTATGGCAGGATAGGCTTCAAAATTCACCTAATTCGTGGAACGAATGGAATATGGAAATTATTGTTCATTGACAATTTTCCAGTATTAAGGCCGCCAATTAAATTGACGTTAGACGCTCAGACAAAAGCGCCAGTTTCATCAAAATAAATGAATTATTTTTACAAAAAACTGAGTTTGTGCAACAAAGCTCGAATGAATGAGGACGAGATACTAGAGTGGATAACGCGTAGTTTAAATAATGACCGTTTTCGAGATTATTTGGGACCGTTGAGTCGATATAATAAATCGTCGGAACTGTTATGTGAGTTCGTAAAGGCAAGCGACTTCAACCAAATCCAAGTGTCAAAGGTGAAAGTCGTGGACCTGAACAAGATTTTGGGAATATCAGTAACCTCCGTTACTTGAAGTATCGAGAAAAAGACGGCAAGGTGTCCGAATAAAAATCACAAACTCAGGTGTTTTAAGTGTCAAAAGGAAAGACAATTCGCAAACGCTTGAACAGGAATTGATGTGAAGAACGTCAGTGTGAAAGTGGATGGAAATAAGAAGGTAAACCATCTTAAATTCGACACGCATGCGAAGTACATCAAAAAGTGTTTTATTGGTGAAAGTAAAAAAATTGAGAGCTATGTAGATATGGGAAGTGGGGCGTCATTGTTGAGGAAGTGATGCTACCGAAAACTACCGAGTGTGACAGGTTATGGCGAAGGAATGCTGTGTCTCATTGGAATTGAGGCCGAAGTGGAAATATTGGTGGTGCCTGATAGTACGCAAAATAGTCCTTTGTTTGTTGGACATTGGTTTACGGAGCAAGACCATATACAAATTTGAAGCGATTCAAGTGGCCTAAAGGTATTCTCCAGTGAGAGTGATGTGGAGAAATTACTTGATAGAAAAGTTGATTTGTATGTCGAAGGAGGGACGATCATTCTAAAGAACTATGTCGGCGATGTTAAAGTTATAACGGAATTAACCGATAAGGAGTTATGCATTGAAGGTGGAATTAGAGAGATGTGTGAGCTGATTTCGCGTTGTATCATTAATCGAATGCAGAGGGTCGAGCAATATTACCAATATTAAATTGGACCGACGGCGGTTTGGTAATTAAAAATAACGCTAAGATTACCAGAGGCGAATTATTTATGGAACAACAAGTAAATGGTATCGAATTACGTGGGACCGATAAGCGTCTACAAAATGCAAACGCGAAGTATCCTGAGATCATCACTAAGGATAAAATCAACACGGAATTAGTTGGCATCAGCTAGATAAGTATTATTGAATAAATATTGGAATGTGATCGCTTTGAATATTTTTCAGGTTGGATGTACCAATAGATCTAGCATGAAAATAATTTTGAATGAGGAGGTTCCAATAGTTTACAGACCGTACAGATTAGCGGAGGTAGAAAGGGACAAGGTTGAACTAATTCGTGTTTTAAAATCAGCCAGTATAGTAAAGGATAGTATTTCTCCATACGTAAGTCCAATAGTTTTAGTGCGTAAGAAAAATGGGGATGTGCGGATGTTTGTGGATTACCACGCGTTAAATTGTAGGACGGTAAAAGACCACTTTCCATTACCTCTTATCGATGATCAAATCGATCGGTTGGATCTCGCAAGTGGATATTACCAGGTGCCTGCCGAGCAGTCTTCTATGGAAAAGACGGCATTCGTAACACCCATCGGACATTATCAATTTAAAAGGATGCCCTTTGGGCTCTGTAACAGCCCAGCCGTTTTTCAACGGCTAGTAAATAACGCCTTAGGTAGTCTGCGATATAATATCGCTATGATATATTTAGACGATTTAATTATTCCATCTGATAATGTCGACGAAGGATTAGAAAGATTAGAAATCGTGCTAATTTCAATTATGACATTGAATTGTTGACATTGAATTTGGGTAAATGTGATTTCTTTTACAAAAAGATAGATTATTTGGGATTCGAAGTTTCATCAAATGTAATCGAACCAGAGTCGAGGAAGATAGATAGTGGTTTGAATTTTCCAGTCCCATCGGATGCTCGAGGAGTAAGAAGTTTCATAGGTTTGGCAAGCTATTTTAGGCGGTTTGTGCAAAATTTCGCAATTGATAGTGAAGCCGTTGACAGATTTTATTGAAGCAGGATTATATATGTATGTGCAGTAACAAGCAAATTAAATCATTTGAGAATATCAAACGAAAGTTGATAGAACAACCGGTATTAGGGGCGATTTTATACCAAGAACAAGAGAATAAGGAATGTAAACCGATTTGCTTTTCTAGTCGGAAGTGTTCGAAAAAAAAATTGAAATATCCATCGATAGAGATCGAAGCGTTAGCCATTGTCGTAGGGCTAGAAAAATTCCGAGTATGTATATTTATTAGGAAAATCTTTCATAATTTGGACAGATTACAATAGTTGTGATTCCCTATTGCAATTAAGTGGTTATTGGTTCATTCTTAACTATTCTAACGTGTCTAACTGTTCTTAAAAAAATCATCTCAGTCAAACATGGAAAAACACTTACGTTTGTGTACTAGTTAGTAAATGCGATACAAATTATCAAATATAGTAATTTTTATGGTAATCAATAATCATACTCACATCCCCACATAAAAGATGTGTGAGATGACAAATATTTCTCCCGCACTCAAATAATTGTGACCTATTCACATATTGTGCTATTTTATAGTTATTTTTTGTTATTGATAAGTGGCAATATAACACTGTTGAATCGTCACTGTGGTACATATTTTTGTTTATAAGGAATCCCGGTCGTTACGGCATATTTCATTACGGCATGTTTAAGTATTGTTTTCAGTGTGGCATTTTGTAGTACGGCATATGGCACGCTGCAACATAAGTGCACATACCGCATATTTCAATATTTACGAGCGTATTTACAAGCGTTGTCAGCACGTGACGTATTGGTGACAGTAGCGAACAGGGAGTTGTACCCTCTGAATAGTGATACCATTAAAATCGACTACTAAGAAAAATCTTAAATAATTTCAGGAACTTTTCTTGGTAACATTATGATTATAAGCGCCTTTGGCTCAGAGTAATATAATTTCAATTATTTTGGATTTATATGGTTTCCAAGAAAACAGCCAAATTAGATTTCAAATTTAATTTGATTTTTTTAAATATCCAACCTATCGAAATAAATTTTATATGAGAAATATATTTAAATATTTAATGACAGATATCCTGTACGGATGAACACTGCACATACTAAGGTTTTCAAAGTTAGTTCTATGACAAAAAACTGTTTCTAACTTCAATTAATAATAATTGTCGTAATATCAATTTATTGAATATCCCTGCTTGGTGATAAATTCAATAGTCGTCAATTTGCAAGTTAGCGCTAAAATATTCCAGCAAACAAAACTATATCCTGATTACGGAATTATACAAAATTCTACTATAAAATCGGTTCCTTCGGCAATAACAGAGTTCCGATTTAAACCTAAGGAAGGACAAAAACTAAAGAATATTTAATATAAGACCAATAAGTCACAAAAATTTAAAACTAGTTGCAACTAAATTAGTTTTATTCTAGCAGAGCTTATCAACAGTTTCATAGACTATTGAGGCGTTAAAAATGAATTTTAAATTTAATTGGTAAACAGAATATGAGAACATGAATATTTCTGAAACGTCAATATTTTATATCCGAAGAATTTTACTTGACTCTACAAATAATTATCGTACAATTTCGTTCAATTTTGGAACCCATAGCATATTTAAAAAAAATTAATTCAATCTAATTAGTTGCCAATCAGCTGAACCACAATAATCTCACGTCACTCGGCTGAGGCATTTAATTGACAAACAAATCAACCTGTACAAAGTTTATAATGTGTATAAAACCTTTTTAATTTAACAATTTTTAATTTGGTTTATATAAATACGTATAAAGCCTGTGTACGTATAGGTAGTAAATTTAATTTTCATCAATCATGTGTCCCACAACACACAACTCTCGGCAAAAAAAAGAAAAAATTAAAAAATTCGGTAAAAACAAAAAACCACTTTGCACACCCCACAAAAAAAATAATGAAATGAAACATTTAACTTTAAAATTAAATAACTTTAGAACTTTATTTGGGTTTTTCATTTCACTTTTTGTTCTCTACTTTTTCCTATCGATTATCTGTAAAAAGCTTTCCGGTTATTAGGAGTACATGTAAAATAAATATAAATAAAAAAATCGTCTTCCTTTTTTATTTGGAAAATTCTGTTTTTTATAACTCGAAAATCAATAAAACGAAAAAAATGAAAAGTGTTTAAAATTTATAGCTGATGATTATAATCATGTGTTTTTGTTTGTATGTGTGTGTATGTGTAATAAGGAGATTATGTAAATATAATTTTTAAATTAAATTATTTAGTATAATTACACAAAGGTGTGGGAAATGTTTATTTAGGAGAAACTTGCTTTTTTTGTTAGCTGGATTACTTTTAATTTTATAATTATTTACACTTATAAGAATTATAGAAGCTCATGTGTGAATTGGGGATTAGTTTTTGCCTTTATATACATACAAAACGCAAAATCTTATACATACTCTTATTTACAAATTTTATTACTCCTCAAGTTCTTCAACAAACAAATTTATCCCCAAAAAACTAAATCACTAAAAAAATGTATCACAAATTTGTATGTAAGATATACAAAGACCTTAAAACATCCTCGAATAAAAAATAAATATGTGTACAGTATTTTACAAAAAAGGATACAAATTGCCTATACACAAACTAAAGCACCATTTAACAGATTGATCTCACAACATTACATCACAGTAAAGATCTTAATCATATGAAAAACGTTTCTTGTCACTCGGAGTGAAAAACAAAAACAAAAAAAAAATCAATTTTCATGTAAATAAAGAATGAGATTTTTTCGTGTGCAAAGATTTTATATTTCCTGTAGCACTTAAAACAGCAAAACATCTAATTGAATTATAAAATATACCTCACCTCATGCCCGCTCATCATCGTGTTCGTTCTTATTTTCATTTTTGTATTTCTTAATCTTAAGCCTTAAAGACGAAACAACATTGAATATTATTTTTTGAACGATTTTTACAATATAAACTCTAGAAATTGTAACGCCATCATTATCATTGATGTTGATCAGATTATATTTTGGAAAGATGCGCATATCGAAGCTGATTTGACATTAATTTTATAAACATATTGAAAACAGATAAGAAGCTGCCTTTATTGTCTAGTCTAGACGAAGGATAAAAATATCATACACATGTTCAATTTAATATACATAATTGCTCTGCCTGAGTCAATACAGTTCGTATTATTTTTAACAAGCGACTAAAACAAATAGAAAGTACGACTTTAGTTTATAAAAATAAAATAAAAATTAAACTTGGAGTAAACGAATACAACACCCGATATTGCTCGGCTATTGCCGAAACTCAATTTATCAAAAAATTTGCAATATTGTAAAAATTCAATTAACCAAAGTTACTATTCCTACCCCGACATGATTTTATTACTTAAGCCAAATTTTTACTTACACAATCGGGTTGTTCCATTGAGTGTGGAGCGATTAGTTCGCCCTTAAGCGAGAGGATCCAACATAAGAATGAACTTGTCACGAAATTTATGCTTACTCTAAAAGAAGCGTTAGTCTACATACACATTATACTAAAATCGTCATATTTGCGAACACAATAAACACAAACGCAAAAATCGCAAAAATATAAGTACATTACACTTTATACTATTTTGTCACAATTATAAAAGCCCAATATTAAATGTATTATCACAGCTTTGAACTTGATAAGCACACAATTTACACATTTTCACACAATTGATTCATTTTCACTTTGAAATTTAAATTACGACTAATTTACATAAAGCCAAATATCCGATCAAGAACAATCAGGTTTTTTTTTTTTTTTTTTTTGAAATTTAATTTCGTACGGTATTTTACCGTATTAAAACTTGAAATGATGAGAGAGTACAGTGAGTACATTAAAACTTTCGGAATTTACACAATAATTAATACACAGTAGGTTACATAAGAAAATCAAATCAATTAATTTTGAATTTGAATTGGTACGTTGCACGTGACGCATACGTAAACGCGCAGCATTCGGTCTAATTAAAAGACTGGCATTGAAATCGAAAATTTGGGGGCTACTGAATGAAGAACAAAAAGTAGATTCTTTGGAAATATAAGAATTTTTAGCTGACAATCATGTTTGGGAAAATGTTTATGTTCTATAAGTCATAATATTGGAATGAGGACGAAGGGCCGAATTTCAAAGGGCCGAATGTCGAAGGGCCGAATGTCGAAGGGCCGAATATCGAAGGGCCGAATAGGTCGAAGGGCCGAAAGGCTCGAAGGGCCGAATGCCGAAGGGCCGAATGTCGAAAGGCCGAATGGGTCGAAGGGCCGAATGGGTCAAAGGGCCGAATGGCGAAGGGCCGAATGGGTCGAAGGGCCGCATGGGTCGAAGGGCCGAATTTTTTTGTTTATTTTTGTTTTGTTTTTAGAAATATAATTTTTTTAATTTCTTATTTTAAGGAATATTTTGTAAATTTTTTTATCAAATATAAATTAATTTCTTATTAGTTTATACATATTTTATTATGTTTAATCTTTGGATATTCTATCGGCAAAAATATTGCATTAATTTTGTTGTTTATATTTTGTACAAAATTATTTGTACATAATAAGTATTTCACCAAAACCAAAAAAGAATTTTGTCATAAACTTTCATACAAATAAGACCATTTTTTATTCGTTAGGGTGAAGGAAAATTCTATTTTGACGAATAAAATAATTTCTCTGTGATTTAGTGATGTGAATATACTGCTAACAATTTACTACATAATTATAAAGACAAATTACAGTTTAAGGCAAAATTTCCAAAATGTCTACTTGAATTAAACTAAACTGTTTTTTTAAAGTATATTGTTGTCTCACGTGTTGTTTTGAATATTGTTTCAACCTGAAATGTATTAATTACTTATTTTGATAATATGAGTCATTTTGACAAACAACATTTCAACCAGGCATTGATATCTGGAAAATTAATATTGTTTTTCATAAATAAATAAAAATTATAGTTCTTAATATCAAATTCAGTATACTTACAAAATATTCCTTAAAACAAGAAATTTAAAAAAATATATTTCTAAAAACAAAACAAAAAAATGAACAAAAAAATTCGGCCCTTCGACCCATTCGGCCCTTCGACCAATTCGGCCCATCGACCCATTCGGCCCTTCGACCCATTCGGCCCTTCGACCCTTTCGGCCCTTCGGCATTCGGCCCTTCGATATTCGGCCCTTCGACCCATTCGGCCCTTCGACCCATTCGGCCCTTCGACATTCGGCCCTTCGAACCATTCGGCCCTTCGTACCATTCGGCCCTTTGAAATTCGACCCTTCGACATTCGGCCCTTCGACATTCGGCCCTTTGATATCATTCCATAATATTTGTTTGATACTGTGCAAAGATTTCGTAGCTTGATTAAATTATATTTCAGAATTTTAAAAAAATTGTCAGTTAAATATACGGGATACCATCATGTTCCCGAATGGAAAATCACCCAAAAAAATACCGAAAAATAAAAAGTAAACTGCCCCATCGAAAGAGGAGACCCCAATAAATTTTTTATAACTAAAATATGAAAACAAAAGGAATTTACATAATTTCATGTCATTCTTGCGCGGAAAGAACCAATGCTAAGCAGCTTTGAGGAGTTTTTTAGTATGTGAAATACAAACGTGAATATTTTTACAAATGTTAATATTTTTGAAATTTTTCTGTTTTTTTTCCTGTCATCCTTGCACAAAGGATCCAATGCTAAGCGGCTTTAGGGAGTTCTCTATTTTAGTATGTGAATTATTAATAAAAAACACAATTTTTTCAAAAATGGTTCAAGCACTATGAATATTAGAATTTCAAAAAATCGCCAGGGCAGTAGTTTGGGGGCGGCAGTCCCCATCCTCCAAGGTATAAAACGAATTAAAATAATATTTCAAAACCAGGAGTTTGAAAACCGGGATTTTGGAAACCGGGATTTTGCATCCGGGATTTTAAATCCGTGATTTTAAATCGGAGATTTTGAAAACCGGGATTTCGTAGTACACTCGTTATAACTATCACTATTTTCGATTTTTTGGGAGGATAAATTTACCCGCTTTTCAAAATCCCGCCTTCAAAATCCCGGATTCAAACACCCGTTTATCAAAATTCCGGTTTACAAAATCTCGGTTTTCAAAATCCTGGTTTTCAAAATCCTAGTTTTGAAAGACATATTTTTTTAATTCGGGCCGCCCTCACTGATGAAGGAGAATTTTAATTTAAATTAAAATAAAAATAAAAAGCGGGATTTTCATTTTTGCTTAACCGGGACTTAGAAAAGTAGAATTATTAAAAATGGTAGTATTTTAGAAAACGGTATTTTTTCGTGCGGGATTTATAAATACGGGATTTTGAAATGCGGGATATCATTACTATCCGTCGATTTTTCGTGTGTATACATCTTTAAATCAAGGTAACATTGCGCCAACTGTGCAACAACAAGATTTTGGAATTTTCATAGGCTTTCGAGATTTTGTACTCTACGAATTTTGTATCTTCGGGATTTAGTATCCTGGGGATTTTGTACCCTCGAGGTTTTTTACCCTCGGGATAATGTATCGTCGAGATTTTGTACTCTCGGGATTTTTTGAAACCCTGGGGATTTTGTACCCTCTCAAAAATACAAAAAACTAAAACAAACCAATTAAAATTAAAATTTATAAAATGCCTAACGAATTTTACTTTTCCCGTAAAGTTCTTAATATTTACGATAATGGAAATTGCTTCGTCAACCTTTCAGACACAAATCAAAGGAATCGTATTGCTCATATCGCTTCTACTGATAGTTTCACCACAAATGTTTGAAGTGTTATTTTGTGGTTAGCTTAATTCGTTGGGTTAGTATGGCATCGACGAATGTATTAGAGCGAATTGCGGATTTAATGCTTCGTAAATGCTTCGTCAACTTTGCAGCCACAAATCAGAGGAATTGTATCGCTCGTATAGTTTCTAATGATAGATGTACCACAAATGTTTCAAGTGATGTCAAAAATCTAAAAATGCCCATAAAATTGAATTTTTTTCATTTATTTTAAACAAAATATTTTTTCTGGATTGCTTTTCCGGTAATTTCTAGATTTTTTTTTCGGAATTTATTTTTCTGGATTTTTTTCAACTATTCTGGATTTTAAAATTTCTGGATTTTTTTCAGGCAAACGTAGTTGCTCCCTAAAATAACAATAAAAACCGGGATTTTGAAAACCAGAATTATGAAAAATAGGATTTTAAGAAGCGGTATTTTGTTTTGGGCGTGATTTTGTTGAAATACTGGATTTTGAAATGCGAGATTTCGTTACGATCCATCGATTTTTCATGTGTATACATCTTTAAATCAAAGTAAAATTCCGGGATCACTATATACATTTGCCTGAGAAAAAAATTCAGAAATTTTAAAATCCAGAATACATAGTTGAAAAGTAAAAATCCAGAAAAATAATATCCAGAAAAAAATAATCTAGAAATTACCGGAAAAGAAATCCAGAAAAAATATTGAAAAATAGAAAAAAATTCAATTTTATAGGTATTTAGACTTTTGACATCACTTGAAACATTTGTGGTAGAACTATCAGTAGAAGTGATATGAGCGATACGATTCCTTTGATCTGTGTCTGAAAGGTTGACGAAGCAATTTCCATTATCGTAAATATTAGAGCTTTACGGAAAAAGTAAAATTCGATAGACATTTAATTTTAATTTGGTCCGCACTTTGATAGTTGCGTTTCAGGATTTTAATTTTCTGGATTTTTGTTTTTCTAAATTTTTTGTTTCTGGATTTTTTTTTTTCTGGATTTTTATCGGGATTTTCAGTTTCTGTATTATATTTTTCTAGATAAGGTAAATTCTACCAATTGTGCAACAAACATAGATATTCTAATTTTTATATAGGCTTTCGGGATTTTGTACCCTACAAAATTGTATCTTCGAGATTTAGTATCCTGGGGATTTTGTATCCTCGAAATTTTGTACCGTCGGGATTTTGTACTCTCGAGTTTATGTATCGTCGGGATTTTGTACTCTCGGGATTTTTGAAACCCTTGGGATTTTGTACCCACCGAGATTTTGATTCTCAGGATTTTGTCTCTCTCCCATTGGAATTAATATTTAATTTGAAAAAGTTTGAAGTGTTCACAATAAATAATTTAACAAAATGAACTTTTATTGCTTATGATCATCTTCGATGAGTGCACAAATTAAATAAAAAATCTACAAATTTAAATTTGAAATGTGTTACCAACAACCACTATAAAAAATCCATATTGTTCCTTCCAAAGTTTAAAACGGTATTCTGTAAATTGTAAGAATGCTTTAAATCAAGTTTTATCAAATGTCGACACAATCGACGAAACCAGACATTATTTGGACTATTGAGATATAGGATATATTAATACACATAATACATATTCTGATCCTTTTTCTTCTTATCTTCACAGACTAATGATAAATTAATGTCGTGTTTTAAAAACCTATCAGGACAAAATGCCGATAAATAGTAACCTATTTTGACCGTGTATAGATAAAACTATTTTTAAAGATATCTCAAATAAAGTATGACCAAATATGTAGGTCAATAATTAATACGTTGGAAGACATTGAGTATCTAAAAGGAAGTATTTGAGCGATTTGGACACTTTACCCACCACCTATAAACGAAAAAATCAAATAGATGATGGTAAATATTACATTGGTCCCATAGTTCAGAGTATTGGATTACACTGGGATATCAACGAAGAAATTGCAATTAGTTAAAATATTTTTCAGTATGTATCAATTAGCTGCTGATAAGTTCTTAGGATCTGCTGGTTCTTTCACGACCACAAATTTTTTCAGGTTTTATGCAAAAATGAGAATAAATGGTTTCAAAAGATGAATCTTTATTAAGAAATTTAGAAAATTATAAATACTCTCTGAGTGATGCGATTAAAAATGAAACTCATATAAAAGGTATAAAGAGCTCTACGATTTTTAGTGAGCTACGTTACTTCGATATTATTAACCCTTATTGAAAGAGAGTTGTTTTTATAATACTAGCCTATAGGTCGACAGAAAATTAGATGTAAGACTGGATTAGATGAAGTTTTAGAATATGGCCAACTACAATGGAACTTGGTTATTCCTTAACCGATTGTGATGCAATTCGACATGTCCGATGGAAATGGGGTTCTAAAATGATTTTTGGACAAAGTTTTAGAATATGGCCAACTAAAATTCCAAAAACTATTTTACAATCCCATTTCTATCACGCATGCCAAATTTCATTAAAATTGGTTCAGAAATAGCCAAGTACCATCCTAGATAGCCATATTCCAGAACTTTGTCCAAAAATCATTTTAGAATCCCAATTTCCAATGCACAGTCAAATTTAATCACAAGTGATTAAGGAACAGCCAAGTTTCACCTTACATCGCCCTATTCCAGAACTTTACACAAAAATCATTTTAGAATCATATTTCCAACGCACATGTAAATTTCTTCGTAAACAGTTAAGGAATAGCCATTTTCCATCCTAGTTGGCCATATTCCAAATATTCACCCAAAAATCATTACAGGAACCCTTTTCCAAGACGCAAGTCAAATTGCATGTCCGGTTTGTTCGGAAACAGGTTTATCTTCCTGCCCTATTTCGCATGTCCTCTTATAGAGGCCTGTCGTTTTCTATGGCGTAATTGTTTTGTCCTCTCAGCGAGGAGTTTCGTTCGTTAAGGTTAAAAGTTGTAGTGCAGACGCAATGCATATGAGATTATAGAAGGGACGTGGGTCCACTTTTCATTAAAGAAATGTTTAAATATATGACTGCTGAAAAACTTATTTCGGTATTCGAGATAAATGATAGAATAACGTAATTTAATTACATTACGGTTACCGTTTTAAAAATGTGAAACCAACTCCAATTAATTTAACATTTATGAGCTTATCTGCATATCAATGCTGGTGCCTATTGCGTCATATCCCTTTTACATATTTTTGCAGACTTCCAGTTTAAATCTATTTGGAAGTTAAATTCGTTAGCATTTAGAAAACTTCTTAGAATTATGAGTATTGTGTTTACGGTCAAATTAAATTCAGACGATATACGCAAACTTTGAAAATTTAAATTTCGAAACATTTGTAAATTTTACTTCAAGAATTTAAAGTTAAACTTATTCCTAAACACCACTTTCTTATTCATTATCCTAATATAATTCTGAAAATGGAGCCTTTATAGACAATAAGATATGAAAGCAAAAATTCATTTTTCAAACATTTTTCAATCGCTCAAAGAACTAAGAATTTTAAATATATGTTGCATACTCTCGCATTCAAGCATCAAAGGCACATGGCTCTGGATCATTAAGTAAAATCAGGGGAATGTATAAAAAAAATAACTAGAACTAATCCAACCATAGTAAAATATGGATTAGATTGTCATTTAAATATATTAAAATATTACGAGTTTGGGTACAACTATCGACCAGGACATTTTATACTTCCGATGTCATCTGATATACCAAAATTCTGTCGTATTGATTTTATTGCGTCAAACAAAGAAAGTGAACTTATTTTATTAAGTGAAAGACAGTAGAATTCGACGATTTTCACAATGGATACTATGTACAACCTAGAGTCTATTTGAAAGCTTTAGCAAGGCAGGTATGCTTTGAAGTGGTAGTTTCAAGAAATAAAATTTCTGTAAATTAAGATAATTGAATTTATGTAATAATATATAGTTAATTAATCACATCAATAATAAAGTTGTAACGATGTATCGCTACAAATGGTACGGATTGATTGTCTCTGACGAGTGATGGTCTTATTTTGCGATTGTGAATGGTCCAGTTTGTTTCGCGATTCTCTATGTTGGTTTGTTCTGATGGTTTTTTAATGAGAGCGATGTAACATAATTGATAAAGAGGAGTAAAGAAAAAATCAAATAATTTGGATTGTGATTTTTTTTGAGAATGATGAGGGAGTAGAGTGATAGCGTTCAAAGTGGACGGTAGCGAAGAATATTAAAATGAACCAATTAATTAAATAAATAAAATAACATTATTACTATATAAATTATAACTAAATAAATTAAATAAATATTACTATACATTAAACCTAGCTACTAAACGTCCCTTATAAGATTATTGAAAAAAATTAATACCAAAATTCTATTCATTCACATATACATATAATAATTAAATGTATTAAGTATAAGTCATATTACTATTTTGTGCTAAGTCAAATATAAGTTTACTTCAATTACATATATCGATTTTAATATTAAATCAAATTTATAAACTAAGTGAAATATGTCATAAATAGTGGTAATAAAACTATATAGACATTATATTGCGAACAGTTAATTTGCTTATTTTACTGATTTTTCTGAGCCCTAAATTAAAGTTCGCAAAGTTAAAATATGATTAATTTAAATTTAAGTGGTTTATATAATTGAAAACTTAAGTGGAAAACAAAACTAATAATTCTAAGTTAATATTAAATTGTGACTAAGTAGACATGTGGTACAATATCGTATGATAATTAAAACTGTGGATAATAAAGTGGTAGTGATTACGGTACTAACCCGGAAATGTTACCGTAATTCGTGATTCATCATTCTTGTAACAAATAAACAAGGGTACCTACAAATTGCATCAAGAGTATGCATAATAAGTGAAATTTCGAGTAATCAGATTAACGTTAAATAAAAATTTCACATTTAAACTTCGATTACCACAACAACGGCATTCGCGATTTTCTTTGATGACATCAAACGTATTTTCATCGGCGCCCAACGATTAGTTAAGTGTTTTTTTATATATCTTATTATTATCATTATTTTTTTTTATTACATTTCCATATTTTTCTTTGACATATTATATTATATTAAATTTCATTATATTCATAAGTTATATTATCTTCCTCATTATAGCAAACTATTTCAAGTAATTTTCATTTCTTTTTTTTTGAATTTGTTTTTGAATTTCACATTTTCCATTCGGGTTTCCATTTATTATCTTAAGATAATATCGCGGTTGAAATAGCTTGCTACTATCAATAATTTTTTTTATAGAGCATTAGGTACTAACCAGAACTAATCCCATTGTAAATATTCATGTCTCAAATAATGTTAGTATTCCATGAATGAATAAAACTTTTGTTAAGTTCGGTATACTTTAATTCTGATTTTTTTTAATTATATATTTCTTTTGTGTTCTCGTAATATGTGCGGTGGGTTCATTTCGTATTTTTTTTCGTTATCGATAAGTGAATTAAATATTTTTTAGAATGAGATAAATTCCGGAGCATGGGAGAATGTAGCGGCAGAAGTGGGTAAATGCAATCAGGGTAGGTATCACTGTTTGGGTCGGTATAATAAATATCCATGTTTTTTTCAATAATTTTTTTATTTTTTTTTTATTTGGCGGTAAAGCCTCGAGTGACTAATGCTTCGAAATCCCCCACACCCATCCGCTGAGCCATAGCTAGCTAGCAAATTAACCGCCATCGAAGCCTCTTAGTTGCTGAATCCTGACAATTCTCTGCTAACGACTCAGGGTTATACGGAAAAGTATACAGTTTACTGTAGCTGGACCAATTCACGCTGCCGAGTGTCGTTACAGATGGCGCCCAAACTGGTAACATAACCATATTATTATTATTAATTTTTTTTTGTTGTATCTTCAGTTTTTTTTTCTCATTTTGTCCCGTATGCGCAGCTGCTTCTAGACTGTAGGTTGGTCGATTCAGGTGTTAGTTTCATACAGGATTTCCCCCATTTCAAAAATATCATTTATTAAGACCGGTTGTTCTTTAGCTGTGGTGGTTTGATGAAATCATAACCGCATTGCTTCCATTTATATAAATGTTGATTTTAGTGTTAGTCTTGTTGTTGCATCAAATTATCATTAGTATTCCATTGAATATCTTCCAATTCATTTCCATTTATTGTGTGATTGTATTGGAAGCTCAAATTTCCATAAATTTTCCATATTCGCATCTTCTACCATGATTACGTGTTGATACAGATAGATGTTTGTTTAAATATGGCGTTCAATTTTTCAATTTTAATTTTTTATTTTTTCCCTCTTGCAAAAATTTTTAAGAACATTAAATCATTTCATTAAGTTACAGCGATTCCAAATTTCATTTGTTGATTTCATTGTAGAGCCCCTTTTGAATTATTCAGTACGGGAGGTCTTGCGCGCGAATACCATTCCATTATTACCGATGTGATTGTGTTTGTTTGTTTCCGTTAAGACCAACCTATTTAATTTTTTTTATTATTTATTAATTTATTGTCCGGAATAAACGGTGATACCCACACCTACCCAAACATATTTCGTGTTACCCTGATCAAGTGGATACTGCCTACTGATGACCGTTACATTCTCCTAAGCATATATTTGTAAGTTTCAGATATACATTATATATACATTATATTTTTCATTTCATTAATTCAAACCTGAATTATTTGTTTTTCTCTTTGAATTTTTAGTTTTATTTGTTTTCAAAATTCGGAAATTTACTAAAGAACGTTATTTCAAACTGGACCTCGAAAAGTAAAGATTTATCTTATAGTTCGGTTTTACAGAAAATATTGATTTTTGTAGTATAGAACAATTGGAGCATTTTATTTGGAAAGAGTGATATCCGTTAGTTGGGAACGCTAAGAGTATATTTTAAGCGCACATAAGTCATTACTAATATTTTCTATAGTCCATCTTCTTTGCAAAATGGCTTTCTTTACGATGAAACCAGGGAACTTGGAAAGTGATGAGTTTCTTATTGAATGTCAGTTGCGAAAAATAGTGGGTACAATGAAAGATCGTTTCAGCACTTTAGACTCACGTCTGGAAGAGGAGAAAAATGATCCAAACCTCGCACCTCACGAGCCACATGCAGATTCAGTAAAATACCCGCATAATGAAGTTTCGGGTTGTGTGACAAAATTAAAACACCTGCAAGCAAATTTACTTGAGTTCTTTGAAAATATGCTCGAGAGTGAGGATGAGCTCGAAATAATTGCATCTCGATTGCTACATATCCTAGGACGTCTTCAACGGTTAGTAACAGTCCAAGCCGTGAAACCTATAGTACCTGCGGTTATTAAAAATTGTCATGATTTGTTAGAGATGTGTGAAAAACATAAACAGAACAAACGTGACATTAATATTTCAAGAGCTGAGATAAACGCTATTAACATTGAGGATTTTATTGAAGAACAAATTCCGGCAGTTATTTCAGCCGACAGACAAGGAGGAGAGATATCATCGACTCCAAAGATGAGTAATACCAATGTTCCTTTTGAACCATCTTCGTCACAGGCTCCTCCAAATGTCGATCCTAAACCAGCAACGTTCACCACTTTCCCGGGTACTCAGACTTTTGTGCAGCCAAATATTTTTCCATTCCTGCCCTATCCACAGTTTCCACCAGGGCCTTTGGGTGCTCCGGCGGGAATTAATTTTGTACCACCAAATTTCGCTAATGCGCCACCAGAAGTAAATGCGGGATTTGATCCACGTTTATTGGGAAACCCAATGGGGATGCCAAATTATGGAAACCAAGGATCAGGTCCGTTTATTAATCAACCTGGTGCTCCAGCATCCATCCTCAGATCTCAACATACACCAGTTTATAAGTGGAAAATTAAATTTGATGGATCACCTTCGGGTGTAGCAGTGGAGAATTTCTTTTTAAGAATTGAACACCTGGCGTTGACACATAATGTGCCGCTAGATAAATTATTAAACGACATAACTTTCTTACTAGAGGGTTTAGCGCAGGAACATTACTGGCTTATTATAGGGAAAAATCCTAGTTGTACTTGGTCTGAGTTACGTATGTCATTTTTACATAGATTCCAAGATCGAAGGACCGATGTGGACATCCGGAAGTTAATCGACCAGAGGAAACAAAAGCCTAAAGAATCTTTCGTCGATTTTTATTACGATATTCTAACCCTCGCGATGCCTTTGAAAGTTCCTATTCCTGAGTTTGAACTTTTAGAGATTTTAAGGAAAAACATGCGAGTTGGCTTAATCGTTCATTTGGCAGGAAGGTCGGTTTCGTCAGTAGCCGACTTAGTCAGCACATGCATATCTACTGAAGATGCGTGGAAAAGCATAGGATATATACCAGAAATGTACACTGGAAGTAAACCATACACGGTGCACGAAGTTTATGTACCACCCACGGCAATCGTTTCGCAGGCAGTAAACGTTCCCGTTGATTCAAGTGGTAACCCAAATAACACTTATAGATTTCCTAGTACAAATTTTGAATTCCCACATTATGCGGTTCCTCAGCCATCATTACCGCCGTCTTTGGATGTAAGTGCAATAAAAGCTAATCACACGGTTCGAAACGTAAATTTTGATCCCCGAGCTCCTCCGCCAATGATTTGTTGGAATTGCCGAATTCATGGTCATTTTTGGAAAGATTGTGATCTTCCGCCTCGTATATTTTGCTATTCTTGTGGGACTCCCGATGTTCGGAAAGCGCATTGTCCTTCATGTTCGCGTAAAGCGAAAAACTTGCCGTCGGAAATGAGGACAACCGGGTCATCTCATTTCCGACCGTCGAATCAGGGACCCCACGTCAGAATGGCGACGCCATTACCCAGTCAAACGAAAAACCCTTCTCATTAGCAATCTCAAAATGTACACCCCAAAATAAATCCGTCGGTCAGGTCAGAACTCGTGGCATGCGAACCCGTAAATTTTTCACAGAGAGAAAAAGGATGTATGCTAATATTGCCGAATCAATTCTATCCGACGACTTGCCACCTGCCGACGATAATCGACCTTACACTGTTGTTGATATAAATGGAGCAAAAATTCGAGGCTTGCTGGATAGTGGAGCCAGTATTACTGCTTTAGGCAAGGGATCAGTCGAGTTTATCGAACACCATCATCTTCCACTGTATCCCATCATGACTTCCATTAAAACAGCTTGTGGTACATCGCAGCCAGTTCTCGGTTACGTAAATGGTAATATCTCATTTCAGGGGCGAACTATCACCATGAAAATTTTCATAGTTCCATCACTCCAGCAAAATTTGTATCTGGGCTGTGACTTTTGGGAACTCTTTGGTTTAGCTCCTCGAGTAGTGGCCGATCTAACCGTCGACCCCGCACTCATTACTAACGACGCTGCCCTACACCACCATCTCACCGACGATCAGCGGCATAGACTCCAGGACATAATCGATTGCTTGCCTAGCTTTGGAAAATTAGGTCTTGGCAGGACCAGTTTGTTGAACCACACCATTGATGTTGGAGAATCCCTTCCAATAAAACAACGGTTTTATGCAGTGTCACCCGCGAGACAAAAACTCATATATGATGAGTTGGATCGCATGCTCTCCCTTGATGTAATTGAGGAGAGTCATAGTGCGTGGAGTTCGCCAATGGCAATGGTGAAAAAGGCAAATGGTGGTATTCGATTATGTCTGGATGCCAGGCGATTGAATGCGGTCACGAAAAAGGACGCTTACCCATTGCCGCTGATCGAAGGTTTGTTGAGCCGGCTGGATCAGACAAAATACATCTCGAGTTTGGATCTCAAGGATGCATTTTGGCAGATTCCATTAGATCTAAATTCGAGAGAGAAGACGGCTTTTTCTATCCCCGGACGCCCGCTATATCATTTTAAAGTGATGCCGTTCGGGCTCTGCAATGCGCCTCAGACTTTGTCACGATTAATGAATAAAGTTATTCCCCACCAGTTGCATGACCGGGTATTCGTGTACCTCGATGATCTTTTAATTACCACATCTACTCTAGATGAACATTTTACTCTGCTCGCTGAAGTTGCGGATCGTCTCGCGAAAGCGGGACTCACCATTAATGTCGAAAAGAGTAAATTTTTACTGAGAGAGATCGGGTATCTGGGTCATGTGATTGGTGAGGGAGGACTGAGACCGAATCCTGAGAAGATTAAAGCCATTGCAGAGTTCCCCACACCAAAGACAGTGAGGCAGGTACGGAGATTTTTGGGCGTTACGGGATGGTATCGGCGTTTCATCCGAGATTACTCTTCACTTTCGAGTTCGCTCACCGACCTACTGAAAAAGGGACATAAATTCAAGTGGACCGGAGAGTCCCAAACTGCCTTTGATTCGCTGAAACGTGCTTTAATCAGCACACCGGTTCTCGGTACGCCTGACTTTAGCCAGCGTTTTTACATCCAGTGCGATGCAAGTTCGACGGGAGTGGGAGCTGTGCTCTTCCAAAAGAATTTGGACGGTGACGATAGGCCTTTGGCGTATATGTCACACAAATTGAACGCGGCCCAAAGGAACTATAGTGTGACCGAGCTGGAGTGCTTGGCAGCATTGATGGCAGTACATAAATTCCGGGCATATGTTGAGGGAATGCCTTTCACGGTAATTACCGATCACGCTAGCCTGACCTGGTTGATGTCCACCAAGGATCTGACCGGTCGGCTAGCCCGTTGGAGCCTTAAGCTCCAGGGTTACGATTTCGTTATTGAGTATCGAAAGGGTTCACAGAATTGTGTTCCTGATGCCTTATCTAGAGTTCATATGGATGAATTTGCACTATCAGATCGACCTTTGCTTATTGATCTAGATGCTCCAGCGTTTAAATCACCAAACTATACAACTTTAATTCTTCAGGTAGAAAATAGGGCTGGAATAAACAATACTACAACCATAGATGGTAAAGTTTACATTAATTTAAAACCTCACCTGGCAGCTCAAGTTGGAAATGACATTCCTTCCTGGAAATTGGTGGTGCCGGAGGAACTACGGGGTTCTCTAATAGAGTCTGCTCATGTTCCGCCAACATTTGCTCATTTAGGCATTAAGAAAACTAGTGAAATCCTTAAACGGTACTTTTATTGGCCTACCTTAGTCACGGATGTACACAAATTTATATCATCTTGTGAAGCTTGCAGGTCAAATAAAGCCTCAAATCAATGTTTGCGGCCGCCTCTTTCTACACTTCCTATTACCTCAAGACCGTGGCAGAGGATTTATTTGGATTTTTTGGGGCCTTACCCACGAACTCGAAATGGGAACACGTCAATTTTAATAGCGGTGGATCATTTGTCCAAATTTGTGTTAACAAAGGCCGTTCGACAAGCTACCGCCGTTGAAGTGGTGAGGTTTCTGGAAACTCAGATTTTTCTGATGTTTGGAGTGCCGGAATTGATAGTGACTGACAACGGACGTCAATTTGAGTCTAATCTTGTGCGGGATCTTTGTGACAAGTATCAGGTAAAACATCTCTTTACCGCTAAATATGCCCCACAGGCAAATGCTTCCGAGCGAGTGAATCGTACGCTGCTGGCATCTCTGAGATCATATATAAAAACTGATCAAAAATTATGGGATGTAAATTTGGCTGCGGTCACTCATGCTTTAAGAAACGCGGTGCATGATTCCACGGGTTATTCTCCACATTTTGTTATTTTTGGTCAACATGCTATCCTGAACGGATCTCTTTATAGAATCCTTAAGGAAATTGAACAATTTACAGGAAATCATCTTGAACTCACGGAGAAACCTGAATTTTTGCATCAGATTTATCGAAAGGTAGGAGAAAACCTGCACAAAGCCTATATGAAATCCCAGACAACGTACAATACCCGAACCAGGACTCCGAAGATAGCGGTGGGACAAACGGTGTACGTAAGAAATTTTTCACTGAGTAATGCATCACAAAATTATGCTGCAAAACTAGCTCCGAAATTCTTAAAAGGAACTGTATCCAAATTAGTAGGTACTGTGGCCGTTGAGTTATCAGACCTGAACGGGAAATCGATGGGGGTTTTTCACTTGAAAGATATCAAAATATAAAACCGTCGTCCCATTGCGTTTTTCGTATCCCCTTCTAAGTCCAAATATTCTAATTAGGCCAGATCCGAACTTACTCGTTTTGCGTAGTTCCCGGGATCCTGTTATTAGCTCCATATTTCAAACTAACTGAAATTTTAATTTTTTTTAAATTTTGTTTTGATCAAGAAAAGCCAATATTTTCTTTGGTTTTCATGCTATAGGCCCGGCTAAGACTCATCTCAGGGGCAGGTCGTCCCCACGACTTGTAACGATGTATCGCTACAAATGGTACGGATTGATTGTCTCTGACGAGTGATGGTCTTATTTTGCGATTGTGAATGGTCCAGTTTGTTTCGCGATTCTCTATGTTGGTTTGTTCTGATGGTTTTTTAATGAGAGCGATGTAACATAATTGATAAAGAGGAGTAAAGAAAAAATCAAATAATTTGGATTGTGATTTTTTTTGAGAATGATGAGGGAGTAGAGTGATAGCGTTCAAAGTGGACGGTAGCGAAGAATATTAAAATGAACCAATTAATTAAATAAATAAAATAACATTATTACTATATAAATTATAACTAAATAAATTAAATAAATATTACTATACATTAAACCTAGCTACTAAACGTCCCTTATAAGATTATTGAAAAAAATTAATACCAAAATTCTATTCATTCACATATACATATAATAATTAAATGTATTAAGTATAAGTCATATTACTATTTTGTGCTAAGTCAAATATAAGTTTACTTCAATTACATATATCGATTTTAATATTAAATCAAATTTATAAACTAAGTGAAATATGTCATAAATAGTGGTAATAAAACTATATAGACATTATATTGCGAACAGTTAATTTGCTTATTTTACTGATTTTTCTGAGCCCTAAATTAAAGTTCGCAAAGTTAAAATATGATTAATTTAAATTTAAGTGGTTTATATAATTGAAAACTTAAGTGGAAAACAAAACTAATAATTCTAAGTTAATATTAAATTGTGACTAAGTAGACATGTGGTACAATATCGTATGATAATTAAAACTGTGGATAATAAAGTGGTAGTGATTACGGTACTAACCCGGAAATGTTACCGTAATTCGTGATTCATCATTCTTGTAACAAATAAACAAGGGTACCTACAAATTGCATCAAGAGTATGCATAATAAGTGAAATTTCGAGTAATCAGATTAACGTTAAATAAAAATTTCACATTTAAACTTCGATTACCACAACAACGGCATTCGCGATTTTCTTTGATGACATCAAACGTATTTTCATCGGCGCCCAACGATTAGTTAAGTGTTTTTTTATATATCTTATTATTATCATTATTTTTTTTTATTACATTTCCATATTTTTCTTTGACATATTATATTATATTAAATTTCATTATATTCATAAGTTATATTATCTTCCTCATTATAGCAAACTATTTCAAGTAATTTTCATTTCTTTTTTTTTGAATTTGTTTTTGAATTTCACATTTTCCATTCGGGTTTCCATTTATTATCTTAAGATAATATCGCGGTTGAAATAGCTTGCTACTATCAATAATTTTTTTTATAGAGCATTAGGTACTAACCAGAACTAATCCCATTGTAAATATTCATGTCTCAAATAATGTTAGTATTCCATGAATGAATAAAACTTTTGTTAAGTTCGGTATACTTTAATTCTGATTTTTTTTAATTATATATTTCTTTTGTGTTCTCGTAATATGTGCGGTGGGTTCATTTCGTATTTTTTTTCGTTATCGATAAGTGAATTAAATATTTTTTAGAATGAGATAAATTCCGGAGCATGGGAGAATGTAGCGGCAGAAGTGGGTAAATGCAATCAGGGTAGGTATCACTGTTTGGGTCGGTATAATAAATATCCATGTTTTTTTCAATAATTTTTTTATTTTTTTTTTATTTGGCGGTAAAGCCTCGAGTGACTAATGCTTCGAAATCCCCCACACCCATCCGCTGAGCCATAGCTAGCTAGCAAATTAACCGCCATCGAAGCCTCTTAGTTGCTGAATCCTGACAATTCTCTGCTAACGACTCAGGGTTATACGGAAAAGTATACAGTTTACTGTAGCTGGACCAATTCACGCTGCCGAGTGTCGTTACAAAGTTTAAACTAGTTTGCAAACTGGATTGCAACAACATAAAGTTAAAAAAAACTCAATAAAGCAAAATCAAATTAACAAAAAAATTAATTATTCTGCACCAGAATTAATTTTAACGCCACAAACAATTTAATTAAAAATTCAATTATTTGTTTTTTTCACGCGAAATTGAACTCGAACTCAATTATGTTTTATCATTGAAATTGAATCTCTGGTTTAATGATTTTAACAAGTGATTATCTTAAAAAGATTTAGCTACCGTATTGGTATAATACTGAATTATATATGCTACAATACTAAATATTACAAGAAATTTGGTGAATGAAGAATACTAGAAAGTTCTCAGCTACGTGCTGCACACTCGTTGAATTTTGAGCGCTGTTTTCATATGGGTTAATTAAGATCTCTTTATAGTTTAGCAAGCGCGTTGTGAAACATTTTCTAAAATAATCGAAAGGAACTTCGTGGAATGTTTTTCGATGTATGGAAAACTTTAAGCAGATATTGTGATTTAACAAGCATTGTTCATCACTAGTATCAATTTGTCAACTGCTACATACAAAAGCCGCTTGCACTTAAATGTCAGTATATCAGAGGATTCTTCAGATTTAAGAAAAAAGATTCATTGAGTGGGTCCGCTCCGCATAGCGGAAAATTGGGAAGTCAAACTCATGAAAAATGTACATAAATAACAGGAGTAGCATTGTTTAATACAAAGGCCTCAAACTACTACTATCCAGGCCCAAACATACCTCTAAAAGGCTTTGTCCGTCATTATTAGCTTAAGGATGCGTTTCACTAATCGTACACTTAAGATCGTATAAAGACGACGATCTCTAAGAAAACCACAGTGGTACTCCATCTCATCTTACTTTAAAAAACATTGTGTTTACTTTGTTAATATTATCTGCCACAAATAACCCGTTCAGTCACATTTCGCATATAATCCACAAATAACATTTTTTATTATTTTCTGATATAATCGTAATTCGTAAACAAACCGAATTTTTTTTTAGATTTAATTCAATTTTAAACATTAGCATTAAACGTAAAACATATAAAATTGTGTACAATAAAAGCGCTGTAATGCGTTTGAGAAATAAACTTTATATTTAAATAACAAAACGATGAAAAATAATAATCGACGTATAGAAGATAATTTTAGTTCCATTCGTGTTCCGTTCTCTTGTCTTGTCGAAATCGGATTTAAACGTTGATGGCATTATGAAAAGAAAACAATAAAACCGTTATAGGAATAATACGATTATGTTTTAATTGTACGTACATTTTTATTTTCAAGAGCAAGATTAAGTAATTAACCGTTTTCCCTAGAATAATAATGTTTTTAATTCGGATTAATATATTTTGCTAGTTTCATTACCATCGCACAAAATTTAGCACAGATAAACTCATTAAGTATTTAGAAAAATGACAAAAAAATTTTTTTTTTTTACTTTTTAATTATAACAAATGCGGGATAAAATCCAAATGGTCTCTTCACGCTGTGCTACTCAAATAATTTTGGTACCAAAAATTATATCGAAAAGATTAACCTTTACATTATGATGTACATTCCTTACTACTTGATGAATAATATTTTCAGGTTTCATTAGCTTTAAGCTAATTAACATAAATGTTAATACTTGATTATGCTTTAATCTTATAAAATACAAAAGTATTGTTTACACTGGATATGGGGTTAAAGATATTTCGACACCCTCGCACAGTTTCATCTACGCTAATTGATTGTGTCATTGTTTTGTCAAATATTTATATTATACGAGAATGATACATTTGTCCTCATTACCACCTGGAACTTTTTTTATTTATATGTATACAAGACAAATAAATTAATTAACATAAATAAATTACCAGGACGCCACTAAATTTTCATTTTGCTTAAAAGTAAACAAAAATACGAATTTTATGTTTTGTGTGTATGCTTTGCAGCTGGCTTTTTATCATCATCGATCGATAAAAGCGTAATTTACAGTTTGTACAACCAGCCAAGATACATTTGGGGAGCAATACATTCGTATTCGTATATAAATATTGAGATTGTTGTCTGTAACTTCTTTAATAAAATATAACTTTAAAAGCATAAAAAAAAACTGGAAAAAGCATCTTGAAAGGGTTTCATAAATTTGTTAATTCATTGGGGAGTTATGATTTGTATTTTTTTTTATCTTTGTTTTGTTGTGATGGCTGGATAAAACTTTTGTTTGGCGTAATTATTTAGAAGTGTTGTATGTTTTTATATTTGCAAGTTGAGCAATGACCACAGAGAATAATTTTGTTTTGATTTTTTTTTTAAATGTCTTGAATTTCAATTCGGATGGAGTAACGCATAGAAAAGGAATGTTTCCGTCAGGGACAGATCTATTAGGGATTTGATTATTGAAATTTAATTAGATATCTAGTCTAGAAAAAAATATTTGTTTTAGTGCAATCATTTGGATATTTCGGTATAAATGTTAACAGAATTGTAAAAAAATATAAAACGTTCATGAACTGCAGTTTCTTCATTAAAGGGAATATGTCATTAGCACTAATTAAAATAATTCGTATTGTGAAAGGGGTTTTATTATATGGTACTACTTTAAAATTGTATAATGAAGATAATTTCGAAGTCATACGACGACACAGCAACCGGGGATAGCGGGCTCCAATTTGAGTGATTTGGTCAGTCTCGCATGCACTAATCTCAGTTGTATAGCTCCGAATGGTGAAAGATCGAAAAGATCGTCGAGATCTATCCAATTTATTTATGGGGGCTGAACCATTATGATACAAAATGTAGAGTATTAAAAAAATTAAATAGCGCCCAATTTTCTACTCAAAAACGTTCTATAAGCATGTAGGATTTAAGACATAAAGATTTGTCACTCTCAAGAGCAAGATAAAATTTGTCACGATTGGAAATTGTGTTGTGGTTGTAGTGTTACTAGCATTTCATTCAATCATTGCAGTGTGGATGAAATAATAAGGGTGAATAATAAGTGAGAAATTTGTGACGAATAATTATTCACTTCTATTCAGTTATTATTCATTTAATATTCATCGATTTCGCTAAATATTCAGATTGACTCATAATTCTCTCATAATTCTCTCATTATTCACTCATCATCTATTAATCAGCCGTTGTTTACTCAACTCTCTTTACTTATCATTCTTAATTCATTATTCCGAGGATTTGAGTGAATAAAGTGGAATACTGTACGAATAATGAGTAAGTTCATTATCATTCATCAGTGAATAATGCGTAGAAACTCAGTGAATAGTCAATAAATATTGAGTGAATAATGAGTGAATATTGTTATAATAACGGGTACTATTTATGATTGAATAAAGTCCTGAACAATCGTAGAATAATGAGTGAATTATAAATGGATATTAAGTAAATAATCCGTGAATAATGAGAGGATGTTGAGTAAATTAGTGTTTGAACAATTCACTCAGTGGAAAACGAATGTATAATCATTGAATAATCAATCATTTAAAAGTGCATAATTATGAGAATATTGAGTGAAAAATCAGGGTATAATATTCATTGGATTATAGGTTACTATAAAGTGAAAAATCAGTAAATAATAACAAAAAACTGGCTGAATAATAAATAAAAATCGCTTAATAATAAGAGATTAAAGAGCGATAATCTTGGATAACGGGCTAATAACGAGTAAATTAATCAATAAACCAAGAGTAAATGATCAATGATTAATGAATCATAAATGAATATTGAATAATCAGTTAATAATGAGAGAAAGCAACTACTGTGATTTATGAGTGAAGAATGATTGAAAAACTAATTAGTGAATAATGAGTGAATTGTGAATGAATATTGGGGGGACAATCAATAAAAAACGAGAGAATGTAGAGTGAATAATAATTTAATAATGCATGACATCATCAGAAAATAAATTGAAAAACCGGTGAAAAATAAGAAACAGCGAGAGCGAATAATATCAAATAATGAATGAATAATGATCGAATTTATCAATGAGGACGGATAAATAAAGAGTGAATTCATAAAGCAACAGTTTTTAAAGGGTCTACCCAGTGAAAATTCAGTAAATTGTGAGTGAATTATGTGAGAATCTTGAATGAGTGAACTTGCCACTGAACAATGAGTGATTAATGTATGATCCATGATTTATTCTAGCTACAGTGGTTAGAACGTAAATTGTCAATGAAAAATGAAAAACATAATGAGTGAATACAAAACGAGTATTCAGTGAATAATGGGTGAATTATGTGTGAAATATAAGTGAAGATTGAGTGAATAATTGCACAATGAGAGATTTTTTGAAATAATTTATCAGTGAAAAAATCTGAATTATCACTGAACAATGAGTAAATAATGTTTAAATAATGAGTAAACATTAGTTAAATATGAGTGAATATTGCTTGAATATCGAGTGAATAATCAGTGGGTAATGAGAATATACCGCGTAATACAGTAGACAAAGGTAGATATCAACCAGTGACTTTGCTATCGACATTTGGTTTTGGCTATCAGTATTGAGATGGCGAGCAAATAAGAATAAGAATTTCAAATGAAATTCTATTTGTCGTTTGTAAAATATATTTGTTTGATATATTTTGGGAATTATTCTTTTCATGTGGAAACATATACATATGTGAATAATATATTTTGTTTGTAGTGGTTAATGAGTGAAACGTTACAAGAGAATGCTGAGAGAACAATTAGTGAAAAATGGGAGAATGAAGAGTGAATTCATTTAAAGAGTGAATAATGAGAGAATACTGACTGAACAAAGAGTGAATATAGATTGAATAATGAGTGAAATCATCATTTGACAATCATCAGTGAAAAAGAGTGAATAATGGGAGAATATTGGTTGAATTTTTGGTGGATTTGTCAGTGAACAAAAAGTGAATTATCACTGAATAGTAAGTGAATAATGAGTTAAATATGAGTAAATATTGATTAAATAATGGGAAAATAATGAGTGAATTAAGAATAAATGTTGAGCGAATAATGAATGAAAGAGCATCTCGAGCAAAATAAAAAAAATGAAAGCAGAATTAAGTACATTCAAATGTGGTAAATGCAAAATTATCGTCAATACTAAAATTTCAATGATCCCAATTTCTATCTTTTTATTTCATCAATTTTTAACTCATTTACGACTACAAGGCTCTATACTAAGCTAAGTCGTATCCTACGTGAAATTTTGAGGCAGTGCCTCAGACAGGTAGTATCAATTTGATTTTGCTCGAAGAAATAAGAATAGTTAACTGCAAATATTGCTATATTTATGTATTGCTTGTTCTGGGTGATTCCATATGGAATCGTACATGAGATGGACTCGATGTAACGAGTGGGGCAAAAGTCCCGCTACCATTTTGATTGCCTATAACTTTGTTCAAAGAAAAGATAAGTAAGTTTGGTTTACATAAAAAGTTTATTTGGTCTTTACATTTTTTTTTTCGTTATCGAAAATTTCGAATCATGTCTTGGTACCGTTCAGCATTAACAGTAACTTCAACACCTCGGTCATTTTCAAAAAATAGGGAGCAATAATGTTTCCAGCATGAATACCACACCATACAGTTGTTTTTAGTGGATGAAATGATGTTTCATGAATTAATTGAGGATTGTGTGTTCCCCAAAACCGACTGTTCTGTTTATTGACGTGGCCACTAAGAAGAAAATGGGTTTCATCGCTCATTATCAATTTAGACGAAAAATCTTCAATTTCATCAGACAGCCTTTGGATTGCATTACTGTACTCAACTCGTTGATCATGATCTCTCGGTAGCAATTTATGGACTAATTGAATTTTGTACGAGAACATTTTCAAATCAGTTTTCAAAATTCGCCTTAAACTGCGTGCAGAAATGTGTAAATGGGAACCATGTTTCCGAATTGATGTTTCTGGAGACTCTGCAACACTATCGCGCACCAGAGCCACATTTTCAGCGTTACGAGACGTCCGTTGTCTTCCAGAACGAGGTCTGTCTGCTGTTGTACCGTACTGTCGAAAATTCGTATGTAAACGATAAATTGTGGTTTTGTGAGGCACTGGACGATTAGGATATTTTTGACGAAATTTCCGCTGAGTGGCAATAATGGAACGATTATTTTCAATAAATATTGTCACTATTTCTGCTCGTTCTTGTGGCGTATATTTATCCATTATAAAATTTGGGCGTCTACACAACACAATAGTTAAAGCGAAACTGAGCTAAACGTCACATAACCAAGATGGCGCGCAATCAAAATGGTAGCGGGACTTTTGTCCCACCCGTTATTTATACGATTTATAAGTAAAACAAAAATGTTTTGTAGAATAAATTATTTTTTTCTCTCTTTCACTCTCGAGTTACACTCTCTCAAAGTTTTCTCATTTTCAAGGAGTTTTGGGTATATATATTACGTTTTTGATCTTATTTTCGGAACCATTTGACCGATTTTGGTTTTCTCAATGGTTTCTCAAAGCTAGAAAAATATAAGAAATTATTAAATAATTAGTTTTTAATCATTTTCAATTTTGGAATTTTGGTGATTTTTTGAATCTGTATTCCTCATTATCTCGATAACAAAAAAAAATGATTTTTAATTAAATAATAACACTTTGTAGTGACTCACGCATTGCAATCATATAAATTAATTATTTGATTTATATAAATTGCAATTCATTCGCCACCACATACACATTTTGGGTTTACGCACAAGATTCTTCTTAGCGTAACTAATTTCATTTTCACCTAGCGTAAATGATGCGGAACTCTAAAATTATTTTTAGTGATATTTGTTCCATCTCGTTTTCGCTAGCAGTTTCAGAAATTTATTTGGTTTGCTATTATTCTGTTTGCTCCATCTCGTTTGTATTAGCACAACGATAATTGGTATGCGATTCGTTTCGCATGCCAACACTAAAAGGGCAATATAGTCAAGACATACACCCTAAACGACAAGACAATTTTGTTTCATGCGGAAGTTTTTCATATAACTTTGGACAGTCGTATTTTCATTGCTGATGAGCGTACAACCAAACCATACAGCTCAATTCTTATTAAAAATTAATCGCGGTATTTTTACGCGTCTTTTCAATAAGTAGCAAGTGGTAAATTTTCTAGATAAAATATAACGTGTACTAGTTTTTAAGTAACACGAGATTCTCTCGTTTATTATACAAAAATAAAGTGTTTAATTAACATTAACTCGACACAACAAAAAGTTTCATTTATTCTTGTGAAAGTGACGTGTGCAAAATTACGTGCAACTCGCTCGCCATTTTTACGTGGATATTTAGAGCGAATATTATAATATTGTGTGCCTCAAAATACACAGGATACACATTACAAACAATTATATTGGTGACCTATCGACGCCCTTTTTAGGGAATATTTTTTTTCAAAGATTAATAATTTGGAAACCTGGCACACACAAAGTGTCAGGTTAAAAAGGTACGTAATTTATTACTGTTTATGTGCAAAATTAAACGGGTTATAAATTCCCGTAGAATTGTGAAAAGTAAAATCTTACATTGATTTTTTTTCTTTCTCGTCATTATTTTTCTGCTCGGATACACACACATGGTGCCACGAGTGTTACATGGAAAACAATTGAATATTAAAAACGAACGGGGAATTTCACAATTACGGTGCGCCTACACATATAGTGCCACAGTTATATGGTAATTCAGTACACATTTTGCACAACAACAACAACAGTACTCGCATTTCACAATTACGGTGCGCCTACACATATGGTGCCACGGGTATACGGTAATTTAGTATACATTTTGCACAACAACAACAGTACTCACATTAAACGGAATTCACAATCAATATGATACATCGAATGTAAAATAAATTACAACAGAGTAATACAGCATACAAAAAGCGGAACGACGGGTACACAGATTAAGTAAATAAAATTCTGTGTATATCAGCCATTAAACAACGGAAGTTTGGAGAAAGTAACAACAACACCAGCAGCAGCATCAACACAAAAAAAATTACATCAGCTAAGTGTCCAAAATATTTTTATTATTAAATTTTTTTTGTTTTATATAAAAACCATTGTTTATTCACGTAATAGTAAAATTTATTAATTTTTTTTTGTGTGATATTCGATTGAAAATAATTACATTTTTTTACACTCAAACCTAAAAATATTGGAACACACTTAGAATCAATATTATAGCTTATTAATGTAAAATTTTTACCACTCTGCTCGGGTACAGTTTATTAATTTAAAATTTTTTTTTTTACGTTTTTTTCAAATATTCTGCAACGGAATTGTTTTCGTTTCGTCACGGGTTACGCCTACACACACATTAGTGAGATATTTTTCATTATAAACTACTTATTTAAGTTTTATTATTCTATCTTATTTTACAAATTTTAACGAGCCCCCCCAATACGCTGTGACACGCTCGTCTCGTAATTCGGGGGTATCTCGTGGCCAAAGTGCCAAAATCGATCATAGCCTTAGGCAACAAGGTACTCATTCCTTTTTATTATTATTTTCTTGTGGTTTTGTCTTATTTTTGCCATTTAAAATATTTTCTGGTGGTATTTAAATTAGTTTTTTTTTCGGTAAAGTTAATCACTTGAGGTATCCATATTGTTTTATACGTTTTGGGGCTGTTGATTCAATTACTCGTCAAATCATACATTACATTTTGAGTAAAAAGGTTTATTTCACGAATTTTGGAAATGACAAAAGACGACGAAAAGCCAACGCATGGCACGCAACAACAGCCACCACAAAATATGGATGTCCCTGAGCAAGAAACCTTGGAAATGTCAGCAATAGGCAACAAGGTCAAACTACAACCGTTTTGGCCATCAAAAGCCAATAACTGGTTTTTGTTGACGGAGATCCAATTCAATCTCCAGGGAATTAAAACCGAGAAACAGAGATTCTTGTTAACTTTGTCGACACTGTCACCAGAGACGTGTGACAGTATATCAGATTTTCTAACTGATCCTCCAGATACTGAGCAATATACGAAACTGAAACAAATTTTGTTGGACCGTTTAGCGCCATCCTCTGAGAGGCAGCTCGAAGCCCTCATCACGGGCCAAGAGATCGGTGACCGTAGACCCTCAGATGCGCTACGTCACATTCGGACATTGGCGGGCAACAATTTCAATGATAATATTATTAAATCGCTCTGGATAAGGAAAATGCCCGAACTTATCAAGATTGCACTTGTCGCGCAGTCAGATACTATTTCAGTTGAAACACTGGCGAAAACTGCGGACAAGATGTTCGAAATAATAAACGTCGGCCAACAAAATTCAATTTCCCAAGTCAATTTTAGGCAATCCCGACCGCCGGTTCGCACAGGCAATGCCCAATAGGGTAACCAGAACAATAACACTCTAGAGGCAAGAATGACACGGCTCGAATCCAAGTTGGACGTATTATTCCGAGAACGTGGACAGTCGAAGGATCGACAGAATTCGTCTCGCACTCGATCACGATCTCGTAGTTCGGCCAATTACTCTCGCCGGCACGGCAGATGTTGGTATCATACCAAATTTGCAAAAGCTGCCAAAAAGTGTATTCCACCGTGCGATTTCATCACGTCGCAACCGTCGACGTCTCACAACGCCAATAAAATGGACGTTGTTGAACAGTGTTCAAAAAATCATTAGAGCACGGGGTCGGGAACCTTGTTACAAATATACCCTATACGTCTCGTTTATTTGTATTTGACAAAATAAACAAAGTTACCTATTTAGTCGACACTGGCGCTGACCTTTCGGTTATTCCAGTTTACAAATTTAAAAACGAATTCAATATTATTAAGCGAAATTCAAATCTAGTACTGTCGGCCGCCAATGGCACGAATATCCATACTTACGGCACAAAGTTGCTGCAGTTGGATTTAGGACTAAAACGAACATTCACGCATGCTTTCATTCTAGCTGCTGTGAATCGTCCTATCATTGGTGCCGACTTCTTGGTAAAATTTGGACTATTGGTTGATTTGAAGAATAAAAGGCTGGTTGATTCAGCGACAAAGCTGTCAATCGACGCCACAATGGGTCACGTCGACACACCGACTCCGATCCATTATTCTATCACCAACGGATACGGCACTTTGCTGAAAAAGTTTCCTCAACTTACAGCAGAGCCGAATTATAAATTGCCAGTCCAGCACAATGTGGTCCATCACATTGTCACAGAAGGACATCTCCCTGTATCACGACCAAGAAGACTAGATCAAGTCCGCCATAAAGCCGCATTTGTTGAATTTCAACATATGGTGGAATTAGGAATTTGCAGACCATCTGCATCTCCTGTCTCTTGTCCATTGCACATGGTTAAGAAAAAAGATCATGATTGGAGACCATGTGGGGATTATCGGCGTTTAAACACGGTAACAACACCGGATCGCTACCCGATACCTCACATTCAAAATTTCTCCATGCACTTGCATGGATGCAAATTTTTCTCTAAGATTGATTTAGTCAGAGCTTATCATTTGATTCCCGTTTCACCTGATGATGTTTTTAAAACTGCAATTACAACTCCTTTTGGCCTGTTCGAATTTACTCGAATGCCGTTTGGATTACGTAATGCCGCTCAAACATTTCAGCGTTTTATGAACGAAGTCGTTCGTAACTTAGATTTTGTTTTCGTCTACATTGACGATATTCTTGTGGCATCACAATCTGAGGAACAGCACAAACTCCACCTGGAACAGCTTTTCCAAAGGTTATCTGAGTTTGATGTTCATATCAATAGTTCTAAATGCGTTTTTGGCGTAACAACTCTTGATTTCCTTAGCCACAAAATAACCCCGAATGGTATTCTGCCGTCTGAAGAACGAATTAATGCCATTAGGGAATTTCCAGCTCCAAGCTCAATCAAGCATATCCAGCGATTCATCGATATGGTAAATTATTATCACCGATTTATACCAAAGCTTGCTGAAATACTCGCACCTGTTCACAGCCATCTGGTCGTACTTCTACGTAAACCAAAAACGCCTAAGAATTTCTCGTGGACTGACGAATGTCAAGCGGCATTTACGTCACTTAAGGCTGAACTTGCGAAAACAACACTGCTTGCACATCCACTGAGCGATTCAAAGCTTAGTTTAACTACTGACGCATCGAACACTGCCGTTGGGGCAGTACTGCAACAGTATAACAATGAGTGTTGGGAGCCATTGGGATTTTTCTCAAGAAAATTATCGGATGCTGAAAAGAAATATTCCGCATTCGATCGGGAATTACTCGCGATTTATCTGGCAGTGAAACACTTCAGATATTTTGTCGAAGGTCGGGAATTTACGATATTTACTGATCACAAACCTCTGACTAGAGCAATTCAGTCTAAAACTGAACGTAATCCGAGGCAAGCTCGCCACTTGGATTATATAAGTCAATTTACCACGGACATTCAGCATGTTCACGGACATGACAATGTTGTTGCAGATACACTCTCTCGCACAACAGACAATGAAACGGCCGCAGTCGAGACACAATTCGACTTAAACAAAATTGCAATGTTACAAAAAGCTGACCTAGAACTTCAGAATTTATTTTCTGGTTCCGAATGTCACTCTGGTTCATCTATGAAACTGGAGCTTTTTCAATTGCCTGGCCTCGAAATCATCTGCGAGACATCAACTGGGTACAACCGCCCATTTATCGTAGAATCACTGCGTCGAACTATCTTCGATACTTTACATAACATTTCGCATCCTGGTGTTCGTGCTACTCGTAAATTGATTACTGCTCGATATTTTTGGCCTAGTATGAACAAAGACGTAAGCCAATGGGCTCAGTCTTGTTTATCCTGCCAACGTGCCAAAGTTCAACGGCATACTAAATCTATCCATGGACAATTCCAAACACCATCTGGTCGTTTTGAACATATCCATATAGACATTGTAGGACCACTTCCTCCTTCTAATGGATATTCATACTTATTAACTTGTGTCGATCGTTTCACTCGATGGCCCGAAGCCTACTGCATGACTAATATGTCAGCCTCAACCATTGCCTTGACTTTTGTCAACAATTACGTTTCACGATTCGGCGTGCCCCTTAATATCACTACTGATCAAGGAACGCAGTTTGAGTCCAAGCTTTTCAGCGAGTTAACAAAACTCCTTGGCTCACATCGTATTCGTACAACGGCTTACCACCCTCAAGCCAACGGCATGGTCGAACGCTTCCACCGGCAACTTAAAGCTGCGTTAATGGCCAGAGGAAACACGATCAACTGGAGTTCGGAGATACCCATCGTACTACTGGGAATCCGAGCAACAGTAAAAGAAGATCTGAAGTGCTCACCAGCTGAAATGGTTTATGGACAAACCATCAAGCTACCAGGTGAGTTCTTCGTCGAAAATCCTCTTTTACCTCTACCAACCAGCGACACAGTTATTGACCAACTTCGTGAAACAATGCAAAACCTTATTCCGAAATCCACTCGACAAGCCAAACAAGATGACATTTTTGTTCCTAAGGCACTTGCCGACTGTGATTTTGTGTTCGTAAGGACAGATAAGGTTCGCACAGGCTTATCCACTCCCTATGAAGGCCCATTCAAAGTTATCAGACGTCTTCGAAAACAATTCACCGTCTCAATTAATGGAAAGAATCAGACCATTTCAATTGATCGGCTCAAACCGGCTTACGGCATACTGTGTGCCACTGATGCGAAATCAGTTCATTGCTCACATAAACATGTTCGTTTCGCAGCCGAAGATACTTTTCTTTAGGGAGGGGGACTCACTTGCGGCGGAGTCCTGTAGTGACTCACGCATTGCAATCATATAAATTAATTATTTGATTTATATAAATTGCAATTCATTCGCCACCACATACACATTTTGGGTTTACGCACAAGATTCTTCTTAGCGTAATTAATTTCATTTTCACCTAGCGTAAATGATGCGGAACTCTAAAATTATTTTTAGTGATATTTGTTCCATCTCGTTTTCGCTAGCAGTTTCAGAAATTTATTTGGTTTGCTATTATTCTGTTTGCTCCATCTCGTTTGTATTAGCACAACGATAATTGGTATGCGATTCGTTTCGCATGCCAACACTAAAAGGGCAATATAGTCAAGACATACACCCTAAACGACAAGACAATTTTGTTTCATGCGGAAGTTTTTCATATAACTTTGGACAGTCGTATTTTCATTGCTGATGAGCGTACAACCAAACCATACAGCTCAATTCTTATTAAAAATTAATCGCGGTATTTTTACGCGTCTTTTCAATAAGTAGCAAGTGGTAAATTTTCTAGATAAAATATAACGTGTACTAGTTTTTAAGTAACACGAGATTCTCTCGTTTATTATACAAAAATAAAGTGTTTAATTAACATTAACTCGACACAACAAAAAGTTTCATTTATTCTTGTGAAAGTGACGTGTGCAAAATTACGTGCAACTCGCTCGCCATTTTTACGTGGATATTTAGAGCGAATATTATAATATTGTGTGCCTCAAAATACACAGGATACACATTACAAACAATTATAACTTTAATCTGTAAAAAATTCAGCTTGGCAATTCACGGGGTGAAGATTTAGCATAATTAATTCACGGGGTGAAGATTTAACATTTTATGGCAGCTGACCTTGCTGTGGGTCGATGACGGTGCGAGGGGATCCTGCGTCGTAGACCATCGGCTGTTTTTTTTGTAACACAGGTACTGTGCTATTTTTCTTATAATTGTCAACGAAACGAAACCGCTGCAATTATTTTTATGAAAATTTGTTATGGCATTTAATAATTTTTTTTTTTTTAATTTTTAAAATACTAAATTTATTATTCGTAAATTCAACTTTTTTAATTATTTTTTTTCTCATGCTTAAATTTTTTTTTCTCCCTTCTTGGATTTTTTCTTTGTTTTTTGGCTTACTGGTAACTAATAATTCCATAGTTATTATTCTTTTGTCCTGATTAATAGTGTAATTTTTCCTTGGGTCATAGTTTACCGAATGTCTGCAATACTGTCTGAAAATCGTGTCATTGAGACGGTTATTGGTAGCCGTGCGGCCGATTCGTCTCATTCTCATTTTATTGTTGGTAGGCTAATTGATAATGATGAAGTAAGGCCGTTGGGTCATTCGTGGGTGAGGGTTCCTTATCCGTGTTCTGGGATCTTCAGTAATTATGTGTCGTGTCAGTTTCCTCATGGCGGGCTGCCTGGGAGATCGGAACGCCATCGGTGCTGTCCGCTTACGGACGGTCACCCAATTATTATAATTTTGTTTTACTCCCGCAAACATGATGATATAATCTTTCTCGTTCTTTTGTGTTTTTTTTGCGGTTATTCAATCATGGTTCATAATTCATGGTTTCATGTCCGGAATCTCCCGCACCATACCCTGAGTCTAGCCGGCTACCCCATACCGCATCGGACCTCTGAAATCATGTCTCTTAGCGGAAACTTAGCGTTTCCGTTACAATATAAAATGTTGTGTGGGTTATTATCCCTCGAAATTATATTGTATATTTTTTGCTTTCAACATTCTTATGTTCTTCAATGGACGCATGTCCCAGAGATGTTGTCCTTCGCCCAATTGAATAAAGCACAAGCATTGGAGAAACGCGCTCTGTTTAACGTCCTCAAGGATTCCGCTCGTGCTATAGTCTTTTAATAGTCCACCAACTCCATCTAATACCAAAATTCTGCTTTTTACATCTCTTGGTAATGTATTACCCTTAATAGGATCTGGGTAACTATAATGTCCTTTGGTAGCAACTATACCTTTACAACTTAAAATTGGGACTAAACAACTTCAAAATTTGCCTTTGGTCGTGGGCAATTACTCATTAACTGTAAGCATTACCTTTAATTTAAATGTATGATTTTTTAGATTGGTCCTTAGGCTTCATGCCTCGTGCATGAATCGGTTAAGAAATCACCAAGTTCCTTCCTAATTGGCCATTTTCCAGAATTGTATGCAGAAATCATTGTAGAATCCCATTTCCAAAGTGCATGTCGAATTTCATCTTCATAGGTTAAGAAATGATCAAGTTCCTTCCTAATTGGCCACATTCCAGAACTTTATCTGAAAATCATTTTAGATTTCCGAATAAAATATTTTTAAATCGCATACAATCCTGCTGAAAATTTTTCCGCAGAATATTGTCGCAAACTCGGACTAAGTCGCAATTTGAAGTTGTTGAGGTATAGTTGTTTTACTTGTCCGTTTTTGTATCTGCTTACTTCAAATTCTACTTCTATACGCTTTTGACTCCAACTAGCTGGCAATGTGGTAAGCAAGTATATCTTTTGACTTTGCTTTGTTTCCTTTTTTAATGCTCTTTTTAAAAATGAAATCCAAGAATCCAATTCTTTTTCAATAAAACCGATTTCAGAGGAACTTTCGATTCATGGATTTGAAATTTGAATTGCATTACTCAAAATAGACGATACCTTTCCAATTTTTCCTCTTCATATGTTTCACTCCGCAATTGTATTTTATTTAAGGGACTTAATCCACAGGCTCCTGTAACTTGATTAGCCTGCAATATTGCTTCATTTTCTTCATTTGGATGATATCATCTGATTCCATATCTGAATCTTCTTTGGTGGTATCTTTGGATATCCGGATGTGACATGCACTACAAATGTAATTTATTTATTCAGTTATTGCAGGTTTCTGACCTTCATAGCCTCAGATATAACATGTTCAGTTACTTTTCGAATCTGGACTCCCCTTTCCTAGGATGTGGATCTAGGTTATAAGGGTTACAACATAATTTAAATGGCATTTTTGGAAAATGTATGATAACGAAAACGAAATTAAGCACAAATCACTATTCCACCACTTTATTAAATATTTTAATATAATTCGCTAATTTTATGACGAAAATTAAATAAAGGACAATGACCAGATGCGTTAATGAGGTGTGCTGCTGTTGAGGAAACCAAAATCGGTTCCAAAAAATTGATCAAAAATGTAATACATATACCCAAAACTCGAATAAATATACTTCGAACAATTTTTGAGATACAACATACAAACCCAGGAGAGTTTAATGGCTAAAAATTCTGATTCGCCAACAGAAAGCGATTTTGAAGGTATTTCTGTGCCTTTTTTTACGGACTGTGGTATATTTTCTGAGTTGACAGAGGAAATTAAACGAAAAATAATTTCCGCCAATACATGCAAACCAACTGGCCCTTTTCCAAGAAACTGTATTTCAAGCAGGTTATTTACTTTAGAGTAGGTATAGGGTTTTCCAATAAGAGGTTTCATTTTGATATTAAAAAAACGAGTATTTAAAAAAAACGGGTACTTTTTAAGAGAAATCAATAAATGTTTATATCATTGTAAAGAGGAAGGTATGCCATTAACATTTGAAAACGATATCAGCCAAATGGCCGCCACGGCTACGCTTGCAGCACCATATCCTTTTCATGAAATTTTCCATGACCAATTCACACATTTGCGGCTGTATGCCCTCGATAACTTCATGAATTCCATCTTTAAGGTATTGAATCGATTGTGGAGCATTGGCATAGACCTTATCTTTCACGTGGCCCCAAAGAAAGTCTAAAGGTGTTAAATCACAAGATCTCGGTGGCCAATTGTGATCACCTCTTCGAGAAATAACACGGTCGTCGGTCAGGAAACTTTTCTTGTAAAATCTCGATTGTTTCGTTGCTTGTGTGGCACATAGCGCCGTCTTGCTGAAAATAAACGTCGTCCACATCAATATCTTCCGATTCTTCCATTTACCGTAACAGTTGCACCAGCCTCATTTTCGAAAGTAAGGTCCAATCACACCGCCAGCCCAAAAACCGCACCAAACAGTGACACGTTGAGGATGGAGAGGCTTTTCAACCATCATTTTTGGATTTTCTGAGCCCCAAATGCGACAATTCTGCTTATTAACGTAGCCTCCGAGGTGAAAATGGGCCTCATTACTGAAGATGATTTTTCGATGAAAATCCGGATCATTCTGATGCATTTGAAGGACCCAATCAGCGAAGATACGACGTTTATGGTGATCGACCGGCTTGAGTTCTTGTGTTAACTGAACTTTAAAAGCCTTAAGACCTAAGTCTTTACGCAAAATACGGTGTAATATCGTTTGTGGTATGTCTAATTCCAAAGATCGACGAGGAATCGATAAACCTGGGTTTTCTTCAACACGACGGGCTACAGCAGCAATATTCTCAGTTCTTCACATCACTAACTTGTCCCACAGGCTCAAATTTTTCCACCAGTTTCACTATTGCCGGCCGAGAAGGTGCTTCACGACGACCAAAAAGTTCTTTAGTTTTGCGAACTGTGACTGCAAAATTTTCACCATTTTTGTAGTGAATTTTAATAATTTCAATGCGTTGTTAAAGCGTGTATCGTACCATTTTTAGTAATGGCGTAGTTTTACTTGTCAAATGTCAAAAGATGACAGCTTCAAAATTAACAGCTGCCCAAATAGCAGGCTATTCAAAATGAAACCTCTTATTGGAAAACCCTTTACTACTTTTCTAACACGAAAAATGGACAAAAAATTTAAAGCATAAACTGAATGAAACCACTGCAGCTAATTAATATTTAAAAATTACTTCGATTGTTTGATAGCAATCAGACATAATTTTAAGTCAGTCATAATTTCTCTAAGCAGAATAATTTTGCAAAGACTAATTACCTTCGGAAAGAGAAGAAGCCGTTTTTGATTCAGAAAAAAATGGAAAATTATGAATTTATTCTCTTAATTGTTCTACAGAGCAAAATTTTGGAGAATGTAAATTTAACATCAAAGACGTTACAACACAAAGCTATCGACTTAGAAACTGCTCGCTTGTATCTCAACCGGGCTTATGAAAATTTATCTGAATTACGTACTAATTTCGACAAATTCATTGATGAATCAAAAAGTGCCTAGCACAATCATGGAGAACTGAATGCCAATTGGTTCCAAAACGTTAAGCACATACCAAAAAGTTGTTTGATGAACTTTGTTTTGATTCCAGAATTGAAGATCCAATTAAAAATTTTCAATAACATCATTGGCTGCAATTAAAACACCGATTCACCAGCATGAATTAAATAATGGAAAGATTTTACTTTTTAGAATCTAAAAATTTGTTAAGTTTATCTGAAGACCAATTATCACAAAATGTATCAACAATAGTGGCAAAATTCAATGCCAATCTATCCGCAGGTTTAGAACTTTTATCTTTTCGATTCCTGATGTGAAGCAATATTAAACAAGCGAAAACCATACAGGGGATAGCTTCATTATTGATTGTAGAATAAAACACTCAATTAAGCAATTTGCTAGAATTAAGTACAGATCTGCAATTATTATTTGACATTACCTGTAACTTCGGCTTCAGCGGAAAGAAGTTTCTCTAAACTTAAACTAATTAATCTTATTTAAGAAGTACAATGTCTCATTTTCGGTTGAGTGAATTAGCTATTTTAAGTATTGAACATCAATTGGCGCAAAGATTAGAAAAAAAAACGTAATTAAACATAACCCTCTAAAGTTCAGTTTAGTTGAGAAAATAATTTTAATCTTTGAAATTATTTTCTCAGATAAATGGTATTTAGGAATTTCGTTCAGACAAAATTAATTAAGGTATGGTGCATCAAATTCGGTGTTACAATAATATTATGCTGACATTTTAATAGGGGCCCCAAAATATACTCCCAAGGGGCCCGCAGGGCTTATTCACCGCCACTGAGATTTGGTACAATGTTTGAAATTATGCGTTGACGATTTTTAGTTATTTTGGTCTAAGTTATCCGAACTACCGACAAATATCTTGACTCGACCTCCTGAAAAGTTAACTATTTTCTAAAGTCTTAGCATATCGTCAGCAACAAAATGTCCTGCCCCTGCATTATCGCTCCTTTAGAGCTGTAAATTCCCATTAACCCATCAGCAATATTTCCAACTAGCGACCCATGCATTCCTCGCTCTTTTAGAGTTAAAAATTGCTTCAAATCCAGGATTCATTTTTTAACTAAGGAGGAAACATAAGAAACAGACGGAAATATTCCATTCCTGGATTCCACCCTCCCAAAAGGTTTTTGCTCCTTGTAGGTTTGTAAATTCTATTAACTGACAGTTATTTTTCTATGGATGAACGGTTACTTGGCTGAATGTGGACTGAATTCGGCAATTATTTTTGCTTGGTTGATTTAGTTTTCATTTTGAGTTATACTAATAACCTCTAGCCTAAATTAATGTATTTGACAGTTTTTTAACAGGCATAAAGTTTTAACAATTTCTTGGTAAAACTATTAAATTGTTGACATCAAACCAAGTTAAAATTTTACTTAGAACACTTTCAATCAATACTAAATTTGGCCTAAAAATTGGAAGCAGGATTTACTTCGGGGGGATTTACTGCAAAGGAGGATTTTTTGCTCAAGATATTGATAAGAAGTTAAAAATTGAAGAGCCAAAGGTGCTTGAATCTGCAAATCTTTTATAGCAATAAATAGAAATATTCAAATGACAGGCATTTATCACTGTTACCGGTGTGAAGTTTTTAACACTTTTTGACCACATTTTACGCAAGTGTACAATTGTTTGACAGAGTAATTCAAGAAAAATGAAAATATAAGAAACAAGATCCTACCATATGCTAAATACCATGAATCTCAGAGATTGGCTCGCGCAGACATCATATAGGATAGAAAGAGGATACTTTAGGCTTTCCAAACCAGTACTGGTTATTCCATAGTTTAGGATTGGGCTCTGATGACAAATTTTCAAATATTACCATCTATTCTATATTGATGTCTATGCGAAACAATTTTTCAGACTTGTGTTATTTAGCAAAGTTTCATATCATGATTTTCCATACATTCGATCGTTTTCTAATATTTGAAAATTTCTCATCAGAGCCCAACCATAAATTATAGAATAACACGTACATATTTAGAAAGCCTAAAGCCTATGCCTAGAAAGCCTCTTTATAGTGCCTATGCGAGCCAATCTCTGAGATTTGTGTTATTTAGCATATGGTGGTATCTTGTTTCTCATATATTAATTTTTTTAATTACATGTCAAACAATTGTACACTTGCGTAAAATGTGTTAAAAAATTGTGTTAAATTAAATGTGTTAAAAAAGTGTTAAAACTTCTCACCGGCGTCACTGTTTGTCAAACATCGATTATCACCTTACTCTTGGAAAATAAATCCAAATCCTTATAGACTAGATAGATAGAGAATATTCTGAAACAAGACTCGCTTAACCATTTTTAAATGACTTTTGGTACGGAATTATTGGATCTACCAGATTTTACAAGTTTAGGCTAAAATTACGTGTTCTTTTGGATAAAACGAGTATTCGATGTTGCAAGAAGACTATTCTAGTCTAAACTAAACCTTATAATATCGAAAAACAAAATAAAATTAAAAAAAAAAATAACTCACCCACAAGGTTTACATTGTGTCATATGTAAATCCCAATTTAAATGAAAATTAAATAATTTTAATTTTGCAACAGCTCGTTGTTTTAATGATATATCCGTATTTGTTTGATGCTGGTGCTGATGATGGCTACCTATATTTGTTTTTCACAATTTCAAAAATTAACATAAAAAAAAATAAAAAAAATCAATTATTAATTTGATCCTATTTTCCAATATATTTGTCAAGTAGACAAGAAAAAAAAATATTTACCTGCTACTGTTGAATTTGGTGGTAAACCAATGGGATGATGTATGACTGATGACCCACCCGAACCGCTATAATAAATATTATAACAAATATTTAATTTAATTTATTCTATTTTTTATGTACACATTTGTATTTATAATAATTAATCAAATAAAATCATAGTAGGCTTTTCGATTACACATACACACATACGCAGTCATAAAATTCATTCTATCTGATTTTCATTATTCTATTGTTTTTCCCTCCGTATCACCAAATCATTTGTCTTTTAAGTAACGTGAAAAGAAGATTGATTTTGACTTATAATTTTTCTGTTGTTTTATTAGTTACACAACCGTATTTTTCGTTCGGTTCGTGTTTAAGTAATTATGTACAAGTTGTCTTCTTAAGTTAAATACTTACCAGCCGTATGGTATTGTTGTTTTTAATTATTAATGTATGATAGTTATATTCAATTTAGGACAACAGCAGAAGAAAAAACAGGACGAAAATTACTGGGCAACAAAATGTATTAAATGTAGATGAGGTGAAATTGAAATTGGTTTGGGTTAGCAATTGAGAATGAAGGATGAAACATCTTATTCTACATACTATATATATTTCAAATTATTTATTTCATAGGCGACATTTCCGTTTTCATGATCAATGACCTTGTTGTTTAATTAGTTGTGAAGGTAAAGGAAAGGTACATTTTTTGTTGTACATATTATCTTTTATATGTACACCCTTTTTTACGCATGAAAGTGACAAATGGTTGTAAATGCTTTAACAGTTTTATTATTCGATTTCTATTTAATTTCCAGGAAATTTTAAGCCTGAAAGATTTTCTAAGTTTTGCATTACGAGTATTTACATACATTTTTGTTATTTTATTGTGAAGTGTTAAACGCTGTTACCTTTGACGAAAAATTGTAGTGACGCAGATCGTTTAAACGATGCGAATGGTGAGTAATATTTTTCATATCCAATATCAATAATTGATTAAATTGTATTTTACGAGTGTTCAATTTCAAAGGAATTATGAAAAATGAAATGGTACGAAAAATTAGGGGAATATTTAAAAGTTGTGACATTGAGTTAATCAAAAACAGAACATTAGATAAATCATAGAAAGTAGATCGCTTCAAAAATAGTTTGTTTTTTGCCCTCGATCGCGCTCCTCAATACACTGCCCGAAAATGCCAGGAGCGCGATCGCGCTTTTGCTCTTTGGAATTAGAGAATGGGGTGTCCCTCACTTTTAGCTAATTTTCTAAAAATTATGTTGGCACTCAAAGGGTTAAGCCGAATTTAGTTATGTTCTGCGTCGTAAAATTCCGAATGAGAATTTATGTATGTAAAGCAGAATAAAAACTTCATATAAAAAAAAATTAATTTGTTAAAAATTAATTTGGAGAGCTCCAGGATTGCAACTTCAAAACAATTAGTAGACACTAATTTGTGACTTTTATGAGTAGAAAAAATAATTTTGGTTGGATTTTTTTGGAAAGCGGATTGTTTTCTGATTTGGTTCAGAAATGGAATTTTATTTGATTCGAACGGAAAGAAACCACCAAAAGCGACTAGCTACGTAAGTAAATGTATTAATTATTTATATTTCTATGAATTCAATAATTCGTTTAGACGAAAACTAAAAATGAGATTAAAGGACATAAGAGTGAACGAGGATCCTTTCGAGCTTCCTGATAGTGCATTCGACCAATTTTTTCGATTGCAAAAGGGGAATGTTGGGAAATTGATATCTGAGATAGCAGCAAAATCGCGTTTCAACTCAATACCATTCAAAATTCAAGTTTATTTAATTATTTTAAAATAAGTGCCGTTATCTTATGTAAGTAGTATATTTTAGGTGCTGGCTACTTTCCATTTTTATGGGCAAAGCAGCTATCAAGCTTTCATTGGTAGCAATTGTGTGCTGGGCTTACGACGTAACTGATCTGATTAACAAATATTTGGTGCCAAAGCACATACGATTTCCGATTACTGTTTTGGGAAAAACTAAAAACAAACTAAGGTAAGAAAAAAAAATTGAAATACATATTAATAATTTTAAAATCTTCTTAATAATTTAATAATAGATTTCACGACAAATATGGGATGAAGGATTAATCGGGGCTATTGACGGTGTCCAAATATCTTTTGTTGCTATACGTCTATTGGTTTTTCACTCCATTACTTGGTATTTGGACAGCACAAATTAACTCATGGGTCAATGTATGACTTACTTCGAAAATTAAACTCACTGGAAGATAGAAACATAGAGATTTCAACATCCGCGGATCGCCTGTTCTCAGTTCAGAACATTGTCTTACGGAACCTCAAAGAAGCCCATGAACAAAACGCTTCAAATTACAATCTACGCAGCAGAACACGAACATTTAATCCCGGTGAAGTTGTTTATGTACGAAATTTTGCTCAAAGCTCTGCTCAAAAGGAGTTCAGTAGCAAGCTCGCTTCCAAATTCACAAAAGCAATAATTACAAAACGACACGGCTCTGTAATCTATGAAGTTAACGATGAGAACGGAAAAATTCTGGGGATGTATCATGCTAAAGATATTAAATAGAAAGTTTAAATGATTTGGTTATAGTTATATGTATTAACTTGGGAATGATTCCACTCTGGTTGGAATAAATTTTAATTAAAAATTTTATTTTCATACTAAAGACTTTCGTCAAATTCTAGACATATTTAGGTGCCCGGCTTTGTGAGACCTTCTCAAGGGTGTGGGACTGCCCCGCGATTGTAACAATGTTGAAATGTTCCAGGCATCCTGTATATATAAGGCGTAAGACGTAAATCAATTTATTGAATTTTTGTTTATAAATTGTAAGGCCAAAATGCTGTCGAGAAGGAAAACAATTTGGATTTGACGACTTTGTGTTCTGCACCTACATAGATTTATGCGGTGAGAAGATTGGCTACGATTGTGGTGAAAATATTAGCTAATTAGTTGTTATTGGTATAGTTGGTTCTTCTCCAACAACAACAACAACTGAAATTAAAATTTAACAATAATTGCTATCAGTCATTTCATTTTGGTGCGTGTACATAAAAATATTTACTCCTATTATGATTGTCGAGTCGATCGACAATCGACACGACTCTGTATTGCGTTTTCTTTTTTTCATTTGATAAAAACAATACGAAAAAAGACTAGACAACACAGAGTCGTGTCAATTGTCGATCGTCGATCAAAATCATAATAGGGGTGAATAATAAATTAGAAAACAAAATTAAAATGTATACTGTCGGTTCTCGGGCCGTGTGATGAGTGAGTAATTAAAACAAACTATAGGTGATTAGGTAGGTATGGGGTAGCACTCTGTGATACCAGGGTCATACCAAATAATTATGCAAGGTATAGCCAGAAGGGAGGGTAGTGAGCATGTGGTGCAATATATTCACCACAATAGAGGACGGCTGTGGCAATAGAAACAAGTTTTTTTGTTTGCATGTTTTCCTTTGTGTTAAAGCAACATGTCAATGCTAAAAAGTTTGTGAGAAGAAAATCGTTTCATATCAGGATACTACCTCGGGTCGATAATACGGGAGTAGCAACACTTCATGATTTCTATGGTAGGTGACAAGAACCTGCCCACCTTCTGCATCTAGCCGGCAAATGTGCTGCGGTCACCTTTATACAGAACCAAAGAAATATTCTGTCAACCGAACAAAAATTCAACCACAAATAATCCCGTTATAGAAGTTCTAGGATTCCAAAATGGTTTCTGGATGAAGTTCTGGATATTATTAATAATATCTTATTACGTTACGAAATTCTACTATTTTGGTACGCTCTGTTGAAAATGAGCATGAGCTCAAAATGGAGTGTGGCAAAAAAATGTGTAAATTTTAAAGTACAAATAAATAAATAAAATAAATGGCCATGTATGATGGAACTTGCCTTTTTCTAAACCGATTGTGATGAACTTTGACATGTGTATTGGAAATGGGATTCTAAAATGACTTTTGGATGAAATTCTGGAATATGGTCAAGTATGATGGAACTTGCCCATTTCTCAACCGATTACGATGAAATTCGACATGTGTATTGGAAATGGGATTCTAAAATGTTTTTTGGATGAAGTTCTGGGATTCCAAAATGATTTCTGGATGAAGTTCTGGAATATGACCAAGCATGATGGAACTTGGCTATTCTCAACCGATTATGATGAAATTCGACATGTGTAATGGAAATGGGATTATAAAATGAGTTTTGGATGAGGTTCTGGAAAATGGCCAAGTGTTGTTGTTTATTAATAAAGCTCTGGAATGGCTAAATAGGATGGAACTAGGCTATTTCTTAACCAAGTATGATGAAATTTGATATGTATGTTTTAAATGGGATTTTAAAATGATTTTTGGATAAAGTTCTGGAATATAGTCAGTTACACGGTTAGAAATATCAGTATAAATTATTTACTACTTTCGGTAGAAAGTTCTAGAATACGATTTTTCGTGTTAAATTGAATGCCTGTACTCATGTTACTGAAGCTTTTGACCTGTTTGGCTGTTGTTGTATAAGTAATATGTTAGTTAAAATAGAAGTCAATACTGTCAAAACTGTCACACCAACTTTATGACGCAAGTGAATGCGCTATCCCCATTGAAGATACCAAAGACCGAAATTCTGATCACCTCGTGAGATTTCAGCCCTTTATATTTTACAATTATATTTATACGTAAAACGACTTTTGACATAATGATACATACATTTGAATCGTTTATTCGAGAAAGGGCTCATGTCCACTTTTTCAAATTATTCAGGAAATAAAAAAAACTATGTATTGTCAACAAAAATAAGTTTAGGAGGGAATTTGAGTTCGTTGATGAAAATGTGAGTCGCTATGAAGTGTTAAGCTGAATTTCAAGGTTATTTGTCAATTATTTCAGTTTTTATGCTCATTTTTAAAGCATGGACATGAGCCCTTTCTAGAATAAACGAATCGTTTATTCGAGAAAGGGCTCATGTCCACTTTTTCAAATTTGTAATTTAGGGCTTTTTGCAAGTCACATAATATTTTTAATATTTATTACGTTTACAGTATCAAATGCTCTTTGAGAAGGTTCTGGAATATGGCCATGAAGTTCTGGAATATGGCCATGTATGATGGAACTTGGCTATTTGTCAATTAATTAGGATGAAACTCGAGAGGTACAATGAAAATGGGATTCTAAAATGATTTTTAGACGAAGTTCTGGAATATGGCCAAGTAGGATGGAACTTCATTATTTCTCAACCGATTAGGATGAAATTTGAAAGGTACAAGGAGAATTGAGATTTAAAAATGATTTATAGATGTAGGTCTGGAATATGGTCAAGTTTCATAATATTTGACCATATTCCAGAACTTCCTCTAAAAATCATTTTAGAATCCCATTTCCATTGTACATGCTCAATTTCATCAAAATTGGATAAGAACTGGGCAAGTTCCTTTCTAATTGGCCATATTCCAGAACTTCCTCTAAAAATCATTTAAGAATCCCATTTCCATCGTACATGCTCAATTTAATCAAAACCGGTTAATAAATGGCTAAGTTCCTTCCTAATTGGCCATATACCAGAACCTCCTCTAAAAATCATTTACGAGTCCCATTTCCATTGTGCATGCTCAATTTCATCAAAATCGGATAAGAAATGGCCAAGTTCCTTCCTAATTGGCCATATTCCAGAACTTTATCTAAAAACCATTTTAGAAACCCATTTCCACCGCCCACGTCAAATTTCATCAAAATCGGTCAAGAAACAGGTAAGTTTCACTTTAATTGGCCACTTTTTAATCTTGTATCACAATCATAGTTTTATAATAATAAATATTGAACAGAAGTTCTCATCTTACCAGTAACAGTTAAAATGTTTTTAACAGACCCGTTATGCCAGTATAATTTGTAGCTCTTATCAATTTTTTTGAGTAGTGAAATTTTTCTTATTGATATTTTGGATAATTATCAATAAATGGAGTCGATTATTGATAAGTTAAAACTTTTGGTGCAACAGAACTACGAAAAACTTATCAAAAACCTCAAACTTGTCGCTTATCAAAATATTACTTATCATTTATCATTTCGCGAATTGGTGCAACATAATTTTGATAAGTGAGTGCTTATTACTTAATATAACTCAATAAAATACTTATCAAATTTAAATTTAGTGCAACAGAAAATTATCAAAAATTATGATAAGTTGATAAGTAATAAGTGATAAGTAGTTGTTGCAATAGGGCCCAGGGCATTACTCTTAAAAAAACCGATATGCATTATGGCACTAAATAGAATAATTAGCGAAACTGAGTTTACTCAAAACTAACACAAATGTTTATACAAGCCTTGCTGCCTCTACACATAGGATATATTGCGGTAGATTAGTTTAGTGGTTTGTCGCTATATACTACTGTGACCAAAACGTAAAGCCAGTTTTTATTTATTTCAAAAAATATTTATTTATTCTTCTGTATTTCGTCGCCTTCAAAGTAATCCCCTCCCGACACAATACACTTATGCTAACGTATTTTCGAATTTTCGAAACAAGAATTAAAGTCGCCTTCCGGAGTAGCCTTCAAAGCGCGTAGCGATTCACGTTTTATATCTTCTATCGTCTCAAAATGATTTCCCGCAGTAGTCGTTGTCGTCGGTAGAGTTTCGGGAATAGCCAGAAGTCACACGGTGCTAAATCAGACAAATACGGAGGTTGTGGAACGATATGGATCGAATTTTTGGCGAAAAAGTCACAAGAACGAGCGCAGTGTGAGAAGGTGCAATATCGTGGTGCAAATACCAAGAATTGTCTGCTCACAATTCTGACCTCTTCTTGCGAACAGCGTAACGCAAACGACGCATAACCCTCAAATAATACTCTTTGTTGACGGTTTGGCCGGGTGGAAGGAATTCTGAATGGACAACACCACGATAATCGATGAAAACTGTCAACATGACCTTAAACTCTTTCACGGCCTTCTTTGAACTGCTTATACCACTTGTAAACATTCCTTTCCGACAAATCATGGTCCCCGAAGGCTTTCTGCAACATCCTTAACGCTTCTGCACCCGAAATTTCATTTCGCAAACAAAATTTAATGCAACTTTTCTTTGCTCATTATAATTAGAAATTGTAAAAATCCGAATGCACTTTTAGCGTCGTACAGAACCAAGCGTAAAACAAAAACTGATGAATGTTTTGAAATAAAATTTGTCGCAGATGTATATCACAATACTGCACAGTAGTATAAGCATGTTATAAAATAAACGAAAAAGTAAAAACACAATAATATTTTACTTTTTAAATATTAGTTTAGTATTTAAAGAGCACATGTCCTGGACATGAGCCCTTTCTAGAATAAATGGCTTTTTTTTGCAAGGTAGGTGCTGTTCCATTAACCATATGGTAATGTCGTCTTGCCATAAAACGTATATACCTGTCTGTGATACAAAACCGTCATAATACTAATTTTGACAAAAAGTGGACATGAGCCCTTTCTCGAATAAACGATTCATTTATATTTTGGATGGTTTTCTCTTCTCATTTTGTTCTTTCCTTCTATTATTAGTAGTCTTTCTTTGGGAATTTTACAACAACAATGCCGTGTATTTTCATTCTGAATTTCTATAAAGATGATGTTTATTGATTCTGTTGTTTATTGTTTTACAAAAAAGGCATTCCATTCATTGTCAAGCTCTGGATGTTCCGATTGGAGCCATATTAGCCAAATACTTAAAAGCCATGAGAATAGTTCACTTCATATGGAAAGTTTTAAGTCTTGGAAACTTTTAGAAAATGGATTAGCAAAAAATCAGAATATAGATTACGGTTTAGAATGTGTAATTAAAACTGAAGTTACCTATTGGAATAATGTACTTCGTAGGCTACCAAATCTAGTTAAATTTCTCGGTACTCAGTCAATCGCCTTCCGAAGTACATACTTCAGAAAGACTATGAATTGAATAATGGTTATTTTTTTAAACTAGTAGAGGCAGTGGGAAAGTTTGACATAGTTTTAGCTGAACAATTGAGACGAATTAATAATCAGGAGACACAAAATAAGTACCTCAGTAAAAATATTCAAAATGAAATTGAATATGCAATTTCGAAAAGGGCACATCTCGAAAATTTTGACAAAACGGTTTTTTCACGTTAATGTGATGGATATATATCCCCGCACCTATTTGGTTTGGAATAAGCATATTTCTTGTGTTAATACGGCTACCAGTGTCGGTTTGTATAACGATAATTTCGAAAAGGTCACAACTCTTGGAGATGAGCCCTTTTTGAATTTAATGAATTTTATTAATCGGCGACGGCGATATATCTCTATCTGTCGCTGAAGTGATTTTGATACTTATGATAACAGTTTCATAAAGTGTATACGTTGTGTTTTTAATTAGATTTACTTTATATTTTATAAATTTCGAAAAGGGCACATCTCGTATGCATATAATACATAAAAAAATATATAAAATAAAGACTAACATTAAATATTTCTATAATTTCCAATTACTTTTTGACCCTACACTTAACCTGAAAATAAATTGTATACATTTATGTATATACTATACTTTAGAAAATAGATAGTTTTCTTTAATTCCTGAAAAATTTAATTTTTCAGACATGTGCCCTTTTCGAAATTGCATATTCAATTATAAATCTAATATCTTATTCCGTAAAAAATAAAAACAAAACATATTTCAATATTATTGTAGATTTAACTCCTGACAAAAGTCATGTAGAACAAGTAACTTTGATCATTCGATTTGTAAAAAAGGAAAATAATTTATTTCAAATTAAAGAACATTTTTTAGGGTTTCTAGAATGTAAAAATAAGACTGGTGAAGGACTAACTGATTTAGTTTTACAAGAATTAAAATATGCGGACATTTCTATTGAAAATTGTAGAGGTCAAGGCTATGATAATGGTTCCAACTTAAAGGTCAAACACGCAGGAATGCAGAACAGGATACGGACTCTTGAGCCGAGAGCATTTTTTGTTCCGTGTTCCTCTCATTCATTAAATTTAGTTGTTAATGACTCCGCTCGTTGCTCATTGGGTCCTGTTAAATTTTTCGATATGGTCCAAAATTTGTATGTATTTGTGTCTAGTTTAACGATTAAATGGGCCACTTACAAAAAAATGTCCCTACTCTAACACTTAAACCTCTTTCTGAAATTAGATGGGAAAGTTAGAAATAATCTAGGAGGTATATATGAAGCTTTGATTAAGAAAATTTTTTCCGAAGATGGAAATTCAGAAGTTAATATTACTGCGGAGTCCTTAGGCAATAAGATCTTAGAATTTTAGTTTATTTGTAGAATTTTAGTATGGAACGCGTCAACTTATCTACAAGCTTGAAAATACAAATAAATTTTTGATTGACAGAGAACAGATGAAAAGTTTAATGAATATGTTAGTGCAGCCGAAGTAATTGTCTTAGATTTAGATGTACCTTCCCGGTTTCCAGATCAGTCTTCCTTATGTTCTCGGTGAAAGAAAAAGTATATGACGATGAAGGTCCAGAAACAATCCTAGACCCTAAACTGAGTTTTAAAGTTAATTTATATGATAAAATATTGAATCAGGCAATTAGTTCCCTTAATGAAAGATTTAAACAATTGAATTCTCCCAATAATTTATTTTCTTTTTTACATAACATAAGTGAGGCGTCCAAATTCCAGAACTTGAAAGTTCTTTGTAAAAATTTAGAAATTGCTTTATCTTTCAACGACTCGAAAGATATAGTAGGTGAAGGGCTATACCAAGAGCTACTAATACTGTCTTCACTTATTTCATCGGACAAATCAAGTATAGACGTGCTTAATTACATATTTCGCATGCATGTAGATCAAATATTTCCAAATTCCGTGATTGCTAATAAGATCTTGAATACTCTATCTGTAACAGTAGCTTCAGGAGAGCCGACATTTTATAAATTAAAACTTATAAAAAATTATCTTAGAAGTACAATGACACAAAATCGATTGGTTGGATTGTTTATATTAGCAATAGAAAAAGAATTAGGAGAAACTTTAAAATATGAAGAATTAATAGAAAAATTTGCTAAGTTAAAGGCTAGGAAAGTGCAATTTCTCTAACTTCTCGGCAATAATGAATTTATTTATTTTAACTTATTATATTTGTTATACATATACATATTTATTTTTTATTTATTTGTCATTTTTTTAAAATGAATAATTATTATTTTTTGTAAATTCTATTCGAACACTAGGCCTGCTGGTCTGGGGATACCTCGCTAAAAAACGCGTTGAAATCATACCTCATGGGTAACGTGAAAATGACCAATTTAGGGGCGCGAGACTTTAAAATTGCTCGGGGCGCCGGATTAGCTTAAACCGGGCCTGCTCGTACACTACATACATACTATACTACATAGGCATAATTAACGTTTTGCAATTTTTGCAAATGATGTTTTTTATAGTAATTCAAAATACTTTAGCAAGAAAAAAATAGAAATCGATTCCAAATATTTTTATTTTATTTTTTGAATAGAGTATGATTTGGAAGTTAATTTTTTAATATTTTTCGGGATAAGAGGCTTTGTATTGTACTACTACCGGGCTATATTCACATACATCTTTATACCATCAAACCATCAAAACCATCACACCATCATTCCATCACACCATCACAACATTGTATCATGTTACCATCATACCTTCATGTCATCACACCATTCTTCATTTATACCATCATACCAATATACCATCACCAACCCACGTACCATCACAATCATAATCACCAGCATCATCACCATCACCATCATCATCCTCCATTACGATCAACATCACCATCATCATTACCACCATCATTACCATCACCATTACCATCACCGATAAAAAATAATGATACACGTGTTGATTTTTTGTTGGTTTTGCAGTGAATATGCAAAAATCACCTCAATCAGTGAAGTTTTAGAAATTTCACTTGTAAATGCCTTCTCACTGAGGACCCCTTCCCAATGGGTTACATTTTTTTATTACTAATAATCCTATGTTTCTTCTCGACTGATACAAAGGATTCAAGGATCAAGTAACATACTTTTCTTCTTTATATACATAGAAGAAGATAGCTTAAACCATCAGACCATCAAACCATCTCACTAGTATACCTTTATATCATCAATCATCATACCATTATATCATCAAACCATCATACCACCATACCATCATTCCATTATACCATCACTATCACCGTTAAAAACATAATGATACACGACGTGTCGAGTTATTTTTAATTTTTTTCACTAATATTCAAAAATCAGCTCAATCGGTCGAGTTTTCAAAATACCACTTGTAAATGCCTCCTCGCAAGGGAGCATGAGGAAGGGGTAATAATTTTTGTAAACTAACAACCCCTATGCTTTTTCCCGACTGCTAGAAAGTATTTGTGCAAAATTTGGAAAAAAAAACGCTTCAGTGGAACCCACGCTTTATATGTATAGATGTTCAACAAAAACATTTGTTTTCCTTAGTTTTAGTTACTTAATCCGAAAAAATAATGTTAATAAAGAATAGTTCAGCTATCACTTAACAAAATGAAAATTAACGCTCAAACTGAAGAATATAAGCGTATTTCCTTGACAAATTTACAACAACAATTATATTGAGTTATTCCGTATAGAAATTAAATAAATAAAAGGAAACATTTAATTTATTTAAACCTTATTCGATTTATTTGTAATAATACTGGCCACTAGATGCTTTTTCATATAAAATGTATTTCGAATGGCTGAAGATTTTTCAAAATGAACTAAACCTAGCTTGGCTGTTTAATTGGAAAACAATAAAATCCGAAATAATTCATATTGATTTTTCTCAACAAAATACGCTTAGTGTCAGAATACATCAAAATTTTAACAGCACACTTTTCTTAGAAAAAATAAATTTTGCTATTAACGTTTCAATTTTAATTGTACTGTGTTTGTCAGTTGTAACGGATCGGTGGCCGATATTTTAAATACTCGGTAAGGAAATAATCTCGTTAAATTCTATAAGGGTTATTATCAGTGTTTAAATTCAAATTTCGTTCCTTTATTTATTCTCTTTTTGCGAAAGAAGAGAAAAAATATTTTGTTTTGTTTCTTTCCTCCGGAACGAAATCCAACAAAATAAAATTTCTCTCCTCTCTTATCTTTTGTGTTTTATATGAGGAGAGATATTTTACTTTTGTCGATTTTGTTCCCGGGGAAAGAAACAAACAAAAATTTTTTGTTTTCTTTCACAAAGAGAGAAAACAAATAAAAGAAGGGAACGAAAAAATGAATTTAAACACTGCTGGTTACTCATTAAGTCATTGAAAAATAGTATAAGGGCAACTCGAGCAAAAAGCATTTTTTTCTCTCGCGCGGTTGTTAACAACAAGAGCTCCACTGGAGCAATAAAATAGCAAATAGCGCCCTAGGTAAACCAATAACTAATATGTAATTATTATGTATTTCGATTTACCACATGGAAAGTGAAAAAAAATAATTTTAATTATTGCTAAAATTACGAAATACGGCGAAAAGTTTTAAAGAAATTATTGTTTATTTCAAAATCAAATGTTTCGCAATAAATTCTTGGAGAACTAAAAATAAAAAAAGAATTACAAACAATAAATAACAAAATAAAATCAATAATTTTAAATTAAATTTCTTATTTGATTTCTTTTCGTTATTTATAGTCAATACGGCACTTAAAATTAGATGAAATAATTGAACATTTTGTTATGTAATACAAAATTTCCGAGTTCGCGTCAAGTTTTAAGAAATTCTAACTTCAAAGCCACTAAATAATAGTACGTCGTCTATAGTTTTACCTTCCTTTATTATAGGAAACCACAAAAACAATCGATTCCTTATATAAACATAAATACCTCCTTAGTACTTCTATGCGCGCAGCATAACTTTTTCCAAATTTAGACGTTATACAATAAAATCGATAAAATATAAAATTTATTTATGGTAAATAATCATAAATTATGTAAATATGCTTATACATTAATTAATTATGTGAATACCTTAGAAATAAACTTCGATATATTGTAATGAATTTTAATTAGAAAAAACCTGTGTACACTATTTTGTACGTGTATGTCCTTTAATCATGATAAATTATGTTAACTGCACGATGACACATAATTTATTATTTCATTATGGGATATACATCTAATAATGTATTATGTATTTTATGTAACAGCATAACGTACAGCAAACAAAATTCAAATTATCCTATAAATATTAGATGCTGGTACATAGTGCAGCCATGTATAATTATCTAGAATCTGCATAGTTAATTACTCAATGTACACAAATTTGTTGGCACAGCATATTTAGATATAAATTTGAAACCTGAGAAGATCCTATGTATTTAGATTCATAATAATATTGTATATGTTACATATGTGTTGATTCAACGAAGGGTCAAGCTTATACCAATCAGACATTTTCATGAGAGAAATGTATGCTGTTATCCTGAGGGTGGATCCCAACCCCTTCTCTGGAGTGGAAATTAGTACACTCAAACTAACCGCAGAAACCAATAAAGGGATGAATTCTAAGCAAAAAATGTTATATAAAGTCGATAAATCAATATTTTTCGAGTTATTCTCGATTGAAAATGTTGATTTTTCAAAAAATGCATTTTTTTAGAGCAATTTTTCACGAATAACTCGACATTTTCAATCGTGAATAACTCAAAAAATATTGATTTATTGAAAAAACGTCATAGAACGTTTTTTGCTTGGAATTCATTCCTCTAACGATTTCTGCGGTTATTTTGAGGGTACTATATTCCACCTCCGAGAAGGAGTGGAATTTAGTACCCTCAGAGAAATAGCACATATCGGCACTACATAACTTTTGTTCCTTAAGCTATTCCTTACTTACCGTCCAAATTTCACGTCAATCGGTTTTAAATGAAACAATTCTGAGCGAACGTCAAACACTGGACTACGCTATTAGGGTGTTCTTCCACTAATAAATAAATCCACCAATAAATAATAATAGACATATTAACTGACATGAGAAACAACGCAGTGGTGTGAGATTGTCTGCCAAAAGAACAGCTGAGCAGAGCCGTGATTTACTTTTTGAACCGCATCTTTGGATAGACCACATTGATTCAGTACATAAAATAATCATTTTATTCACCTTGTAACAACAATAAAAACAATTAACAATTGAACTTAATTTAATTATTTTTTTCCTAAATTTATAATGAAAATGGTGGACTTACTGAATTGTAACCTTAGTAAACCATAAAGTACCAACGTGCTTTCTCTAACATAAAACGGTTTTTATAAATTTTAAATGGTTGCTTTATTGTTTAAAACGAAATAGAGTCCCGTTTTTAATATGGCACCCTGTTTAAGGGTGAGTGTTGAAGGGAGTGTGTGTGTCTAAGTGGATGTGGAAGAGAATGGGGACCTGAGGATGAGGGGTGGGTGGTTGTGGTTATGGATATTGTAGTAGTTAAAATTGTGAGTGCAAGCTTGTGTGTGGGTGTAGGTTTGGTGATGGATTTAGGTTTGTTTTGATATAGTATTAACAGGTTTTATTTACATTAGTGATAGTTGGGAATCAGAGTGAGTAGTTTTCCCTTGCGTTGTTGTGGTAAAGTCGTACGGTGCAAAGCATTCGACGGTGTAGTACAGTTCTCGTCTCTAGAAGAGGTGGGATTGAGGGTTGAACACAATGGGTCCGAGAGATGATATTGGGCCTCTGCAGTCGCACAAATGTGGATTATAGTTCGGTTGCGATGAATCAAAGATTTTGCAAATAAAATAACAGGAAAATGGAAGATAAGTTTTTAATCGGAATTATTAAAATTTAGCCAAACATAAGGCAATGGTGTCGAAAGAGCTTACATCAACAAAATAACACTAGCCCCTTAACACCTTTAAAACTAAAAAAAATCCTATACTAATCATGCAAATTTGAATTGGTGGTGGTACTCTTTGGAAAAGGCCGAGTGGAAAACGATAGCGCGCTACGGTAGTTTTCTCTAATAATAAAGCATGGTTTCCGAGATGGCGAGGCGAAAAAATTACTCAAACTAAAAAGAGGAAGGAATAAAAAAAATAACATGAGAGTGAGTGAAACAGCAACAAGTCGTTACACCGAATTTTTATTCATTTATTTTTGACGTTTCGAGATTTCATCATCTATAAACTTTGTTTGTGTTTGGATTGATATACATTTGGAGACATTTCATAATTTAACTTACATTTTTTAACTTTATTAACATCCATTATGGATTAATGCTTTATATAGACGTCCAATTTCGGAGTACTGAATTAAAATATTAAAAACTGGACGTCCCAATTTTTCTTTTAAAATGGTATTTTGTCCCTATCGTTCTATTGGTGAATTTTTACTTTCTCTTTTTAGTTTGACTAATTTTTTCGCCTCGCCATCGTGGAAACCATCCTTAAATAATAAATGCGGCACTGAATCGAGTGTAGTAGATTTCTTCAGACATTTATGATAAAAATCTGAAAAATAATGAGAAGTTATTGAAGTTATAGTTATGTTTAGTTAAATTAGTAAGATTGCCTGAAAAACCGAGTGTTCAAAATGTTTGTTTCTTAGTGAAAATTATCATGAAAATAAGGTATCTTTTAAATTTACAATACTGTTGTTTTTGTAATATACGTGATAAACATAACTCGAAATTTATAAACAATACAATAATGATCTCTTTCATTTACGATTGGAGCATCACGGATTCCACGTAGCGGAAAATTTTTCAACTGAGGCGGATACATATTTTGTCGTGTTGATTGTGTGTTTTTACTTGTTTTAGATTTTTTCTTACAGTTTAGTTTGGCTTTCGTAAATAATCTGGTTAGCTCTTGCATAATCTAGACGTTAATTTGACTTTTGTCACCTTTTTTTTTTAGATTTATGTATCCAGTTCAATTCAAATTTTTGCCTCGAGAGGCGTTTTTCCTGATTTTACAATGTCAATTGACGATTGAAGCATCACGGATTCCACGTAGCGGAATTTTTCTATACTAAAACTATCTATCCATTGACTTTAAAAATTTTATTTCATTGCTGAAACAACCAAAATTCCTTCTTTCAATTTTTCAATAATTATCTAACTTCATCGAAATAATAAGTTGGTATTTTATTTACATATTTCACGTAACACACAGGCACAGTAAACTTAATTTCGAATGCAACACATACTTCAAATGGATGGTCCTTTTAAATAAACAATTTTTCCATGAGAGGTGTTCAGCCTACTTTTACAATCGTCAAAATTGACGAATATTATTTAAAAGAACCATCCATTTGAAGTTTATGTTGCATACAGGAAAAATTGAAAGAAGAAATTGCGGTTGTTTCAGCAACGAAATAAAATTTTAAACGTCAATGGATTGATAGTTTTAGTATAGAAAAATTCCGCTACGCGCAATCCGTGATGCTCCAATCGTCAATTGACGAGTGAAAAAATTCGAAAAGCGCCTCAAGCGGAAAAAATGAGTATAGCTATCTGATAGGCTGTTGACATAATATTGACGATCGGAGGATCGTGGGTACCATGTGTTATGAAATGTCATATGTTGATGAAATGTCATTTAAGGATAGATTCCTTTAATTTATAAAATATACCTAAGTGTGAATATACATAATACGCGCGTGAATTTTTGTTATTATGGAATGTAATTTAAACGGCCCTCGGTTGAACCAATTTGGTTGGAAATTGATACGTGTGTATGAACGTTGGTTGAAAAAAATTAGTCGGATGTGTTGGATGAAAATTTCCATCCGACCAGCCAACCAACCAACCAAATTGAATCGTGTGCAGTGTTATCGGTCGACAATTTCCTAGTCCCATCTCCCAGGCCTTTTACCTTACACACGATCCAATTTGGTCGGTCCAACCAAATTGGTATATGGGCCTAACTAAATTGGAGTTGCCTACACACGATCTAATCAGTTGGTGTATGTTGAATACAGACGATCCAATTTACTCGGTCCGATTTTGACGTTTGTTTGGAAAACTAAACATTACGTCAACAAATAACAACATTATTTATTTTTTTTTTCTAGCTCAGTTATCTATGAAATTTCACCACACGATACAATTTGGGTGGTTGGTTGGCTGGTCGGATTGAAATTTTCATCCAACACATTCGACTATTTCTTTCAACCAACGTGCATACACATGTACCAATTTCCAACCAAATTGGATCCACCGTCCGACCAAATTGGATCGTGTGTAGGGCCTTTAAGGATAGCTTGCTTAATTTTTAAATTTTCTGGTATTATTATCTTATAATAGCAACAAACATGACCACAAAGCAAAAAAACCAATATTTTTATCCAAAATAGCAAAGACCTCTGAACAGGCCCTTGAAATTTGTAAATCAACTTTATCTCAAACAAGTGCCTTATGATCGAGAAGAAACTTCGAATAACGGATAGTATATCGTACGGGATATATACTTACTCTAAAAATATAAATGCCGAGTGGACACAAAAAGTAGCCTAGATATACAACAGCACTTTTAAAGGTAACGAAAACACCAGCTACGGAAAATACGCAGAGCAATTGGCAAAAAGAGCATATCGTGTGCTTTTTACATTGGTTGGTTGTGGACTCGTTATTTCTAAAGATCTGCCTCTCGTTGCTGTAAATCTCGATGGGCTAGCTTGTATAAATAGTGACTGGAGGTTTGCAGAAATTGGTGTCCTGTTTTGGGGAAAGATAAGCTTGCTCGAGATTTTATTCGGGATCTCCAATATGTATATCAAAGAATCTACTTGCTGTAACCAATTTATTAAAATAGTTCATAGTTTACGGTAAATATGGAAATTATTTTTGTGGTATTCCTGTCGCAAGAGATGAAGAATTTATTTTTAAATATTTAACGCAGCTGATTGAAACTTATTTCAAATATATTTTTAATCAAATTGCGCATCGGTGCAATCGGTCCCATTGAATATACCTCTGCCTGAGGCTCTACTGGACATTGCCAAGCAGCTAAAAGTAGCAGTTTTAACTTCCGTGCAATCCAGAACAGTCATTGTATTGGAAAATTCATGAAAACATAGTGGTAAGCTTTTTAAATTCTCTTCCCGTCTCTGCCAGTAAACCAATCCTTACATTGAGTTGGCTAACAATTGAATTGTTTCTATAAAATACCGTTTAGCTGAGTTTTTGGTTATTTGAAACAAAATCGAAACCTCTACAAAGCTTAAATTCGATTTTAACCGAAACATTGTTAGAAGAATTCGATTCTGTATTCTCACTAGAGATTTATCGACAGGTCCTACGATTTCTGCATATTGCATCATTTTCTTCAGAAGTGCAAATGATGGTGTGCCTGTCATAGAATTAAGCTTGGCATCATTGCAGTTCAATAATAATTCAAAATAATTGTAATTTAATGGTTCCGTTATAGCTTGAACTCCAAGTGACCTTATTTCAGGGAAATTTGCATGACAGTCACAATCTCACAATTATGAATTACATACTTCATTTTCTTGCTCCATATCAACCATTTCTTCAACTATGGTTTGAGAGAGTACCCCATCGTTGTGCTCATTACTAAAACAAAATATAATTAGCCAGGTCAAATTAAGCAAATATATTTTATTATTTACACACCAATCAATAAGATCGATTCCTTTTGTAGATCTGGTCTATTACTATTCTTGATATATCGGCTGCGTTCCGAAGTTGTATTAATGCTCGATACAGGCAGTTTTAACTTGAAAATACTGAATTTATAAGTTTAGTGTTTTTCATCTTTCCCGGCCGCTCTCGAGAAACTAGCAACTCGGAATTTTGAAAGTGACGATTACAGATTAAAAATCTTTTTGGGAAATCTTTACCCATTTCAAAGCAGCTGACCATTTGTTTAGTTCCTTTTTCGAATTCCGCACGTGTTTAGGAATAACATGCATCATTACCCCATACCCGTTGTAGGAACATTGTGGGACTCCATAATGATGCCGACCTTTCGTTTTTGTATTAGTTCCCTCCATAATATAAAAATATTTAATGCTTTTTTATAATTTTTCAGTTTATTTGTTGTTTACTTAATTTGTTAAAACACAATAATTAAAATTATTTGTATACACTCAAATATATGTATATACGCAAATGATTTGCAATAAAAAAATGTTAGCTGTAAAAAAAAAAATTCCGCTAGAGCACACCGGACTATTCGTCAATTGTCCCCATTCAAATTTGAATTCGAATATCTTTCAAATTACTTGTGAACAAGTGTTTTAATTGTAAAGTGGAACTTGAATTGTTAGATTGTCCGTATATTTCCACGAAGAAATATTGATACATATCGGACTGTTGCGTTTGGTTTATATTTCACAATCCGTAATTTAACTAAAATCTGACAAATCAAGGGGCACTGCTAATTGTTAGATTGGTGTTCAGCTGAATTTCAATGTCGGTATGAATTTTAAGTTGTACAAACAACATTTGGCCTGTCGAACTTGATCTTTTGGTATTTAATTAAGTATTTAATCTTTAATTAAGTCGTACTGCTTTTGCTTTACTCTAAAAATGCTATATATTCATATTCTATTTAAATTTAGTTTTAAATATGGGTCAAAATATAAATAATTGTCTTTCTCAGTTTCCGAAGCTGAAATTTTTAAAAACATGACTAAACATTTATATTCCATTTTATTTACTTTACAAATTTGCATAGAAAATTGTATCCATTTATTTAATATTCCATACTGATAATAATATCATATGCGTAACCACTTGTCCATTAAATTATTCCCAAATCCCTAGAAAACAAAAAACAAATATTTAAATATATTCTGTTCCTCATCCCTGCGCGATTAATAATTAAGTCGATCGCAGACCATCAACATACAAAAAACACACAATGCTTACAAAGATATTATTGTACATACAAGTATTAAAAGAAAACCAACAACGATTTTATGAAAACGGTTCTATGAAATTTTTATGTTGTGTAAACTACATAACAACACAAATATGTACATATGTATATGCAAACGCTCAACGAGCCTCAAAATTAGTACATTATCAAAACATATGAATGCGGTTGTATTTATTTTCACAATTGATTCAACTGAAGTTTGTTGTTGGATTTATGTGTACACTTGTGTGTGTGTGCCTTGTACTGCGAAGATAAAGTTTGTTAGATGAATAAAAAAAATAAAAATCGGAAAATGTTAGTTATAAAAAATCGAGTTTCCTCTATATTTGCTTTGGTATATTATGGCGAAAGAATAAGAGTATTAGGTTGGCGGATAAGTTTATGTGGTGGAAAATTCTTAGATTTTACCAAGGTAACGAGATTACTTCTGGTTTAGTCTAATATTCAGTTTCCCGTTATTTTGTACGAAACGGAAATTTATATCACGCAACGTGATTGTTTGTTTATACGAGTTTATAGGTACAAAACGGAATTGCTTTTTATTTTTTGCCATCCTCATCATCATGTTTATGATGAAAAATTTTTTATCTAATTTTCTTTAACATATATAAATATTTTTTTTTTTTTGCTTTTCATGGAGTAAATTTTCTTGTTGTGCTGTGTTGTTATTTCTTTTCTTAATGAAATAATATATTTTAGTGTTGTTGCCTTACTGAAGTTAAAACAATGCTTCATAATCTCTGTCTAAATATGGGCACTAAACAGTACTCTAAATTCTTTTCAAAGCTGAATTATGAAATTTTAAAACTACACACAGGTTGTTTGTTTTTCTGATATTTATGGTGTAAATAGTACCTACAAAGATAAAATTTCACATTTTAAATGTTTCAGCAGAAGTTTTTAAGTTTCTCTAGGTTAATTCCACAGACCGACAAAATCGCATATTGGTTAAAACTGGGGCATTAGGTTAAGAAGGGACAGAGTTTAAATCCCAATAGGGGAGTAAGGAAGGAGTTCAAAGCAAACTGCAAAACAAAAATGAATTACAAAAATTATGTCTTAATCAATACCATAAATAACTGCTCTCTTTGCTAATAATTGTTTCCTTTGCTTCCCTAACGTTGCGATAATTCAGATCAAAAATTAAACAATCAGTGGTTTTCTACTTTGAAAACTGGGAATATAATTTGTCCGCGAACCATAGTTTAAGAAACACTGTCGCTTATTATATTGTACAGTATATAGTGAAAAAAATCTAATATGTATGAACAAACCATATGAAAATTTGATTAAACCTATAAAATGTCGTATGCTTTGCACAATATTTAGGAATGTGATGGTATAAATAAGGCATGAATTAGAAGACTTAATTTTGTGGCCATTTATGAACGATTAAATTAAATCGGTTCAAAGCCAAATAAATTTCATATATCCATCAATTTTATTTATGCTACTCCTACAGGTTCGGCCGGTTATATTGGGCAAAATGGGCAGTGCCCACTTATAAATTTGCTCTAATTATTCACATATTGTTTTGTATAAAAATAAATCTGGGGAATTAAACAGAAAACAAAAGATACATATCTGCAAAAACCAAAATGTTGAGATATCCCATTTAAAGCTTGAACTGAGCTTTTTGAAATATTTCAAAATGTATAATAGGTATGTACGTAATTGAATATCTTAAACTATCTAATTACATTGAATTTGATTATATATAAAATATTGGTTCGAAAACAGTAAGAAATTTTGAAAATTAATTAGGTTGTAAGGTTTTAGTAAAAATTCTGGAACGAATGGCAGTAGTTATATTTGTGTATAATATTCGAATAATCAATACAACAACAAATCAAATAATACTACTGACAGGTTAGAAATTAGCTGAGCGCGATTAACTAAGCTCGGTTAGCTAATTTACTACTAATCTAATTGCATTGACAGGATAAGGGTCTTGTTTCAACAATAAAAATATAAAGGGCTGAAACCTCACGAGGTGATCAGAATTTCGGTCTTTGGTATATTCAATGGGGATAGCATTCACCTTGTGTCATAAACTTGGTGTGACAGATTTGTCAGTATGTATTGATTTCTATTTTAACCAACAAATATTTACTTATACAACCACAGCCAAACAGGTCAAAAGCTTCAGTAACATGGGTACAGGCTTCCAATTTAACACGAAAAATCGTATTCTAGAACTTTACACCGAAAGTAGTATACAAAATTATACTGATATTTCTAACCGTATAACTGACCATATTCCAGAACTTTATCCAAAACTCATTTTAGAATCCCATTTCCAACGCACACATCGAATTTCATCTTAATCGGTTGAAAAATATGCAACTTCCATCATACTGGGTCACATTCCAGAACTTTGTCCAAAAATCATGTTAGATTCCCATTTTCAACACATATGTCGAATTTCATCATAATCGGTTGAGCAATAGCCAAGTTCCATCATACTTGGCCATATTCCAGAACTTCATCCAAAACAATTTTAGAATCCCATTTTAAACGCACATGTGATGGGAAATAGTCAAGTTCCATCATACTTGGCCATATTCCAGAACTTCATTCAAAAATCATTTTAGAATCCCATTCGAAATGCACACGTCGAATTTTATCTTAATCGGTTGAAAAATATGCAACTTCCATCATACTTGGTCATATTCCAGAACTTTATCCAAAAATCATATTATATTCCCATTTCCGACACACACGTCAAATTTCATAATAATCGGTTGATAAGTTCCATCATATAAAAAATTTGTTAACTACTCAGTACATCGTAATCCAACTCAACTCCAACTCAACTTCAACTCAACCCGCAAATTGACCCCTAACTTACCTTCAATCCAATTTCCAATTCAATACCCAATTCAATAATCAAACCAGCATATTATATAAAAAAAATCGTAAATATTTATGAAACCAGGTATTTTGGGTCAATTCGTATGGCAGGTACCCCCCCCCCTTGACGTACAGTCACCAAACGCTTTTCAAATCTCCGCCTTGACCATACCAACAGATTGGCGAAAAAAAATTCAAAATCGGACAAGCCGTTCTCGAGATACCACTGGTACAGACATCCAGACATCCAGACGTCCAGACCAGACAGACGGACGGGCATTTTTTTTTTTTTTGCTTTTTCAGACTCAGGGACTTTCAAAACGTCGAGAAAAGTGTTTTTGGACCAACCAAATTTTTCGTCATTTTTGACAGGATTTCAATATACCGGGTGTTTCTTTTAAACTGAGACGATCAAATATCTCGAAAAATAGCCACTCTACGGAAAAAATGTCCATAATCAAAATTTAATCATACCGCGGGGGAAATACATTAGTGCAAAAAAATAGTCCCCCACCCCCCGCTTTGTAGGTGGGGCGGAGGTAACTTTTAAACTAAGATAGGAAGCCATATTTTTTATTGCAGATTCGGATTCTACGGCTAAAAATACGTAGGATTTGACTGAAACATTTTTTTCGATTCATGTTAGATGGCGCTGTAATTGACGATATTCAATTTTTATCTCGGATTAAATATCTCGGAAAATAAGCACTCTACGAAAAAAATGGTAGAGATCAAAATTGAATTATTCCGCGGGGGAAATACATTAGTGTTAAAATTAGTAGCCCTCACCCCTCCATGTAGGTGGGGCGGGGGGTAACTTTGAAACTAAGATAGGAACCCCTATTTTTTATTGCAGATTCGGATTCTACGGCTAAAAATACGTAGGATTTGACTGAAACATTTTTATCGATTCATGATAGATGGCGCTGGAAATACATTAGTGTTAAAATTAGTACCCCCACCTACAAGGAGGGGGTGAGGGTACTAATTTTAACACTAATGTATTTCCCCCGCGGAATAATTCAATTTTGATCTCTATCATTTTTTTCGTAGAGTGCTTATTTTCCGAGATATTTAATCCGAGATAAAAATTGAATATCGTCAATTACAGCGCCATCTAACATGAATCGAAAAAAATGTTTCAGTCAAATCCTACGTATTTTTAGCCGTAGAATCCGAATCTGCAATAAAAAATAGGGGTTCCTATCTTAGTTTCAAAGTTACCCCGCGCCCCACCTACAAAGCGGGGGGTGGGGGACTATTTTTTTGCACTAATGTATTTCCCCCGCGGTATGATTAAATTTTGATTATGGACATTTTTTCCGTAGAGTGGCTATTTTTCGAGATATTTGATCGTCTCAGTTTAAAAGAAACACCCGGTATATCTTCTATTCCGCTTTTCAATTATGTTTTGTTTGCTGCAATCTCACCTTACTCGAATAAAACAACATTCTATTTCTACTTCTGTGATTTTTTTGAGAAACTAGTTAACTGGAAAAAGACCATTTTTGGGAAATTGCATTTGAAACAAAAATGATTATAATTCAAATAATTTTGAATAACTTATTTATTTTGTTTATATTATCAAATTAACAAGATGGCAGAAATCAATTTACATAAACATATTTTGTAAAAACAGTTTTGTTATGCTGTAAAATGGAAATATTTATATCAAATATCCTGTTTTGATTTATCTGAATTTAAATTCATATAAAGTCGATATCTGCAGATAGCTAGCTTTATTAACAAACAAGAGGTACTTTGCAAATATTTAAGTAAAGATAACTAGTTTTAAAAAAACAAAATTTTTGCATAAATTAAAAACTTTGAATGAAAATCGAAAATTATTGTGTAAATTTTCGAATTTGTTGATGAACCTAATGGAATGATAAACATAATAATCATCTTCGTCTGATGATCTAAATCAGTCATGTCCAACCGGTAGCTCGCGGGCTCCTGGTAGCCCGCAAAGCCATTTCAAAGCGCCCGCGAATAGAATTTATCAATTACTGTCATTATTTAGTATTTGTTCTCATTAGCAAATAGTTTACTATAAAAAACTAAAAGATTTTTGTTTTTTAGTTAGCTAGTTCACTATAAATAAAGTTTATAAATCCACCACTAGCACATAGAACGCAACACAACAAAGCAATCGTTGCTTTAAAATTTATCTTTAATGGAAAGAATCCGGGGTATTGATATATATGAAATATTTAAAAAATGTATAAGTGATGATAATATCCCGATAAATAAACTTGCGGTGATTACAACAGATGGTGCTCCATCCATGATACGAAAAAATGTCGGTTTTATTTCACTATGTAGAAAAAATGTCGATATTCCCGATTTTGAAAGTTACCATTGTGCGATTCATCAGCAGAATTTGTGTACAAAGGTTTTAAAATATTCTCATATGATGAAGGTGGTTGTAAAAATAATTAATTCAATCAGAGGAAAACCTATGCAACATAGGCTATTCGAAAGTGTGCTTGATGAACTGGAGAGCTCCCACGAGGATGTTATATTTTATTCCGAAATTAGGTGGGTTTAGCCTAGGCAAACTCTTAAATAATTTTTTTAGATTTCCTTCCTAAAATTAAAATATATTTGTCCTCAAGAAACGAAATTTATACCGAATTTGATGATTCGATCTGGATGAGCGATTTAGTTTTTTGTATGTGATATAATGACACATTTAAATGAGCTAAAGTTAGTACTGCAAGGAAAAGATATATACATCTCAGATATGGTCAATGCTATAAATTCTTTTAAAAGTAGATTGGACTTGTGGATGTCTCAATTAAAATCGTGCAACTAAAAACATTTTCCATCCATAAAAAATGTACGTATGGTAGCGAAAAGTATAATATTCCGTAAAGACCCGTCCATGATCTTCAGTTACTGAAGGATGAATTTAATAGTCGGTTTCAGGATTTAGTGGGAATTGAACCACTTTTATTATTTGTTTCAAATCTTTTTTCATCGTTGGATATACTATAAGTCACTTTGGTAGTGTAATGGAAGAATTTACATTTGTCAATAAAGGCATCGCAAAATTGGAAATGTGTAATAGATATTCAAAGTGACATCCGATTAAAATCAATTGAAAACCAAAATGATAATTATGGAAAGTTATTGACGTTTTAAAATATCCAAACCTAACCAGATCTGTACAAAAGGTAAATTCGTTTTTTGGATCATTTTATCTCTGCGAAATGTCATTTTCACAGTTGAATATTATCAAAACCAAGCACAGAAACCGGCTTTTTGATTGGCATCAAAGTCTGTATGACTATAGCTGTATCGCCATATGAACCAGATTTCAAAAAACTGTCAGACGGCATACAGTCCCAAGTGTCGCATTAAATGTACTTTTCTTATTTTTTTAAATAGTTGATGAATTCTTGTGATTTTATTTGTTATTATTTTAATAAAGATTGTATTTTTCTAATATAAGTATACATAGTTTTTTTAATTACTATTTATATGCTGTATGGGCCCGCTAAGTGCAAAGGAATTATCGAAGTAGCTCGCAGCTCCAAAAAGGTTGGCCATCACTGATCTAAATAATTCATCAATAATATCCATAATAATATTATTACCAACGTTGCTACATTTACAAAAATTACAAACGTGTTTTATTAACAATATAAAACAAAATTTAAAAGTGGGGTTTTGAAGAACACAATATTTTTTTATATCACAAGAATTTTAACACCTAATGGTGCGGCCGTGCATTAATGCATGGTTGTATTACTGCAAAGCTCCTAGATATACAAGCCATCAGCATCGACCCTTTAAATTAAGAAGCTTAATTTAATGGGTATACATTTTACGTTTTCCCATAAGAACCCATGTAAAATTGATCATTTTTGATTACAATTTTATGAATGAAAAATAGTCGTAACAGAAAATATTTTTAGGTTTATATTTAAATCAAACCTTTTAGTATAACATATTTTAAAACTAATAATTTAAATTTAGTAATTTGTTAATTATAATTAAAAATAAAATTGTACAAATTTACTTTTTCTTTGTATGTAAATGTAAAAAAGTAATGTAAATACAGTATAAAATGAATAAACACAAAATCAATGACGTAAGATATTATGAAGTTAGCTACACAAGATTTTTTTCGTTTTCGAAAATTCGAATTTCGAATTTTGAAAATATTTTTAACAGTGCAATAATTATGTTAAATATTTATAATATTTTTAGCGTATTTCTTATGAAATACATTCGCATGATCGTTAAACTTGCTAAAACATTATTTTGGATTGTTTTGCTGAAATTTCAATTTAAATATTTCAATTTTTTTTTTATTACCGCCATCTGATTTCAAACACGGAAACTACACGTCCATTTTGTTTTTTTAAATATATTCAATTAGTCGAGTTAATAAGTAGGTGGCACTAATGGCTTATGATAAAAAAAAAACTTGAACGAATGACATGACGTCATGACATAAAGATGCGCTTATAAATAAATGGATTTTATATATTAAGTTCGAATTTTAACCTAACGGCTTGTATATCTAGGAACGCTTTGATTACTGTCGCTAAACAGCCGGCTATGCATTTTTGCATTCTGTAACATGATACTGTTCACTTTTTCTGAAAAATCTAAAAAATTCTATTCACTTTTTCTGAAAAATCTAGATTTTATGGTTCTAATAGAACACAAAAACATATGATCAATTGTTGTTGTTGTGTTGGTAAACATAAAATTGTTTATATTGTTAAACTCACAATACAACATTCAATTCATGAATGACGCCAACCAAAATGGTGTATTTAGATTTTTATCTGGCATTTATAATAATAAAAAATGGACATTTCTACGTATTAATGAATTTGGTAGAAAAGTGGGGGTAAATCTTTAAAAAAAATGCAATTTCTGAAATTTGATCTAGATCAAACAATCTCTTGATTTTTTTGGGTAAATAAAACACAAAACTTTGATCTGTCGCCATTTTTTTTTTGATTCAGATCAAACTTTTTGGGTATGAGAATAAGTCATAAATTTTTTTTAATTGCTTTTGTAAATAAACATCTAAATAAATAAATCTATGTTTTTTTTGGTAAAAATTTACACAGTTTTTTCTTAACAAGTTAAATTTTTAAAATTCGTAAAATATTGCCGAATGTTTTCGCGCGGCGGCAAAATAAATATGCGGGCGTTAAAGTGATAATATAATATGTGCAACTTTATAAATTATAAATGATTTACTAAAGAATAAGATTATGTTTATTATAGTTATGATTATACAAACAATAAATACCCAGAAAAGTAGAAAAATATAAAGGCATCCGATCGATTGAGACATCCGATGCGAAATTTCGAATTAACTACATTTAAAAATGCTATAATCATTTAGGCGTTTTTTCTATTTCAAAACAAGTCGGTAATTGAAGTTATTTGTATATTTAATAAAACGGAATAGTTTCAAAAAACATTTTTTGTTTTATAGCAACTATGTAACTTATTATAACAAGTCCATTGAAAAAAAAAATGTATCTAAATTTAACTAATATAGTAATAACTTCAGTTATCTTTTTATTTAATAAAAATATTTATTTTTTTGAAGCAGTTAGTCACTTTCAATAATTTTTTTTGGGGAAATTAAGGTAAATGTAAAAGTTATCTGAAAATTTTCACAATTTTAGGATGATTTTCATTCATAACTCAAAATCGACAAAAATGCAGTTAACTAGTTTCTGAAAAAAACCACAGACTTATATTCATGATTCTTTATCGCCCAAATTTTTGTTTGTGATACTTTATCGATGTGAAATAAAGAAAAAGTACGCAACAAACTGAGATCGCAATAGAAACTGGGTAATCATAAAGCGAAATAGAATACAATTTTGTTCTTGAAACAAGGACGAAAATGGTAATACAACATCCCACCCCAGAATTGATGACATGTGTAAACCTAAATATTTTATTGAATCTACTCTATTTATGTCACCTTGAACGGTTCCAATGTGATCAAACCAGCTACCCGTTGAACTATTGTTCATTTTATAAATGACAAACTTTGTTTTATCGATGTTTAGTTTTAGATAATTTTGGGCCAACCATGGAAATAATAAACTTAGGTCTTGGAATCTGTAGCGGAAAAACACTTAAAAATAGCAGCATCATCTGCAAATAGCTGAAGGTTATCGGATAAATTTAAATTAAACAAACCATTGACGTAAGTAAGAAATAAAATTGCACCCATGATTAATCCTTGGGGCACACGACAAATTACTTGGCGGAAGGAGGATATCTCATCATTAATTTTTACAAACTGGAACCGATTCGAGAGATAGTTATCCAATAATTTGGGTGTATTTCCTGTCACGCCAATGCTTTTCAATTTAAGTTTTAATCGGCTACGATTTACACAGTCAAAAGCTGTGTCTTTTCTCTGAAACCCAAATTACTTTTTCAAAAATTTTAGACATTACTGATGGAAGAGATATAGACCTGTAGTTATGTAATAAATGTTTGTTACTAGATTTCTAAATTGGAATTACTTTTAGTGTTTTAAGATAATGTTTTAAGATAATCTGGAAAAACACACTTGTTAATGGAATCATTAATAAAAACACGAAATAAGGCTCCAGGAACATGGAAACCCCTATATTCGCCATATGATAGATAACCCTGTCGTTGAAAGAAGACTCCAAAGAACGAGGCCACTTGACCTAGTGAACTTACCAAACTAAAATTAGTAAATAGGTTTAATTGATTATGGGACTTTCCGGCCTTAACCCCTTTAGATTTCTTTGTTTGGGGCAGTCTTAAGCTTAAAGTGGAAACATTTCAGTAAATAATGTTAATGAGTTACAAGAACGAGGTGTTGTTACGGTAGAAGAATGTCAAGCCGCCACACAATCTGTGATTAATAAGTGTCAAACATGTTTGTTAGAGAATGGTCAACATTTTGACCAATACTTGCAATACATTTTATTTTATTTTTTTTTAACAAACTGCCAATAAGTGAGTCATTCCTCAAACTTTTACATTTCGTCAACTTTATGATTGATAAGATACTGTTCAAGTTAGCAACAAGTTTTCAGCCGAAAGTAAAAAAAGTCGATAATACGGAACCCATCCAATATCATTCAAAAGTTTCCAGCCGAAAGTAAAAAAATTATGCATATATGTATTGTGTTATCCCAGCCCAAAAAAATATTTAAACATTAGAAACTTTGAAAAAGTCAGCCTCTAGAGTATTATATCTGGAGATGGATTGCTTTAATGTGATTTGTAAATAGCTATCGTAGGAAAAATTTCAGTTCAAGTTTTTCCTGTGACAGCTATAAATAAATCACATACAGAAAATCCATCTTCAAATATACACTCTAAACTCTAGAGGATGATTTTACCCAAATACGCAACACTTAAAAAACTCTTAAACTATTAAAACACTCCGGGCTAGCAAACATTTTCTTTAAAGACCTTCTGATCTACATATAATGGTAGAAACAAGCATACTTGTTTACAGATATTTATATGGCAAACTAACAACAACAATTGAAAATCTGCAAACAACGAAATAAACAATTCAAGAAACACCCATGTAAACGTAAATTTAATAATTTCGATTTAGAGATATGATACGTGGCCCTTGTAATCATCCAGCCTTCGAAAGTAAATCTGATAATTAATATTATGTTGTTATTATGGTATAGTCAAAATATTTATGAAACCATTTCAGTTCTCAATTATTATCTTATTTTCAGAATCATAATGACTATAGATGCTAAAACCCATTGCCATAAACTTTCAAAACAAGATCCAAAGGTCTAAATATTTTGTGTTTATTTTTCAAAAACACTTAACAGAAAATATCAGATTTATAAAGAAAGAAAAACTTTTAATATGCGTGGAAAATTATTCGTCAAAAGACAAAAGAAAATCTGGAAAAAACAAACGCTGCCGAACACAAATTATTAGCACTTTCGTTCAAGGAAACAATATCAAGAGTGAAAATCTAGATTAAATTTAATTTTCCTTCAATGAATGCGCACACAAAGCAGCATACTCATTCAAAAACCACAAAAAAGCTTTTCTTGTTTGATGATTAAATTGAAATTGTGAAAAATTGAGTCATTCCTTCATTATATGTATATTTTTGACGAAAGTGAATAAAAGCGTGATGATGAAGAAATATAGCTTATTGTGATTACTATTATTATGAAGGCGCACACGAGATGATAAAAAAGGAACAAAATGGTAGGTGTGCGAAGCGAGATGATTCAATTTGATTCATAATATATACTATAATGTGCGGTTGCATAATATGTAAACAATTTTTTTGCTCTGAAGACTTCTGTCGTCTGAAAATTGATTGTTTCGGAGTCTCACTAACATTTACACAACAAACAAAAAAAGTTGCAATTATGTATCTTTCTTTTTTGTATCTAATATACACTTTACTTTGTATTTTTCTTTTGATAAATCGGTAAACTCACCAGTTTATGCAACAACATCCTTTAGACGTCGTTTGTTTAATGAACCGAACTGTTAGTTATTTCTAAGAATTATTCATAAGCTTTATGTCCCATTTCTAAATATGTAGGTTCTGTTAACCCATTTTACAATTAACTATCTCTTTGTGTAAATATTATGCAAATTACCTTAAAGTGAAATAAAAAGAATTCTTTGATGTTTCTTCCATTCGAATCTAATTGTTTGCTAATAATCCTTTTTTATTATAACAGCCCACATAATATTTAAAATATAGATTGTTTTAGGCCAAATACAACAATTAAAGGACCGAACTTTATAATAAGCTTTATATTTTTCGATTTGGAAAAAAATATTTTTTGCAGAAGACATTTATCTAATATCCTAAAACGGCTATTGTGGCAGGCAATTTTTCCCGGGACTCGTCAAAAACAGAAACAGTTGAGTTGATGAAACCAGTTCGGCAAGCGTCAACTCAAGATTGTGGGCATTTAAGTTTAGCGATATTAACCATATTTATTGTGCATGAATAAAAAAAAATAAAATAAAGATAATACCAAATTAAATTCGTATTAAAAAAATAATAAATATTATTAAAATGGATTAAAGTAATAGAAATAATTAGAAATCCATAGAAACAAAAAACGAAACGAAAACGATGTGCCAGGGTGCTGGATAGAAAACGAAACCAAAAGAAACGAAACGGAACGAAACGAAACCTATGTACCTCAAGGTTTAGTCAAAACCACATCCATAAAAAAATATACACCCTGTTAGTAGTAATGCAGGCGCTTGGGCTGACCTACTTTGTTGTTGTAATTATCTAGGTCAAGGTCAAGGTCGCAGATAAAAAGGCGCTTGGGCGGACCTACTTTGTTGTTGTAATTATCTAGGTCAAGGTCAAGGTCGCAGATAAAAAAAAATATTATTTTATAGAAAAACGTTTCCTGTTTAGTTGATAAGAAAATATATAAGTTCTACTTTGTAGTGAGTTGTAAAATTAAAAAATTAATTTTATAGAATTACTGATATAGAATTTTATGAAAACAAATGCAGGCGTTATCAGAAAAATTAATTATTTTGCACGTTTCCGGTAGTAAATAAGCAAATATTTTTAATGTTACATTGTTGTACATAATTATGTTGATAAAGAATTTTATGAAAAAAAAAATGCAGCGTTATCAGCAAACTTATCTTTATAAAAAATTATTTTGCAGACATGTTTCCTGTATAGCATACGAAAACGTTATCATTAAAAATATAAGTATCTGTTTTGAATGACTTATTTCTACTATGAATAAAATCAGTGTAGGTTCAATAACTAAAAGTGATTTAAAGTGTGTTAAAAATGACTATGCTACAACGGACGATCGGATTGAGAGGGAGATTCGATCCTTCGATATAATAGCCGATCGAAGTAAACAGAATTTTACTGATAAAGCCTGCATTTTTTTTCATAAAATTCTATATCAGTAATTCTATAAAATTAATTTTTTAATTTTACAACTCACTACAAAGTAGACCTTATATATTTTCTTATCTACTAAACAGGAAACGTTTTTCTGCAAAATAATTTTTTTTTTTATCTGCGACCTTGACCTTGACCTAGATAATTACAACAACAAAGTAGGTCAGCCATGTGCCTTTTTATCTGCGACCTTCACCTAATCTGCGACCTTGACCTTGACCTAGATAATTACAACAACAAAGTAGGTCAGCCCAAGCGCCTGCATTACTACTCCTGTTTATCTATGTATTGGTTTGTCCTGTATAATATTTTGCTGTAGGTATATTTGTTTTTTGTTTTATATCGTGTATATACACTAATACTATACCTTGGTGAACTTCTTTTATATCTCATTAGCTGCGTCAGTGCACTTTATGCCCCGTGCACTTAGTGGGCGCCATCGCATTCAAATTCCCCAGCGCTGATAAACAGTTTGAAGTGCGCGTGCGGCGCAGTGCAGGTGTGCAGAGGCAGTATGTGACAATTTTTGCTTAGTTACAATAAAAATGGAGAGAATCCATATTTACTTTCTTATGCCGTGGCTTTTATTACAATAAAACTAATAATTCACAATCAAAATTTTTCACGAAATTTATTAAAATTTAAAAAATTAAAAAGTAATTAAAATACGAAAAAATATATTTATTGTTAAAATGTTTTGTTATAAAGTTTAAAAATGGAAGACCACTGTAGTGTTTAACTACTGTAGTTAAAATTATATGGAACTGATGATGGATGAATATCTGAAACCGGTCTTCCAGTTTTAAAATTTAAAGATTATTACATTAAGAAAGTACAACATTTTAACAATAAATATATTTTATTTTAATTACTTTTTAATTTTTTAAATTTTAATAAATATCGTGAAAAATTTTGATTGTGAATTATTAATTTTTGCTTGGATAACTTGAACTCGAAGTTGCATTACTAATCTAGTTTTATAGCGAATCAATCAAATATGACGGGTTTAACGCCATGGTCATTCAAGAAGGTACACACTCTTGGATTTCAGTTGTATAGGCCTCGGTGTTGGGCCGGAGCTTTATTGTTCAAAAATCATACATTATTGCCAAATAGTTTACTTTCCGTAACATTTTGGATAAGTGCACGAAGTTTTATATGGAAAATACTCGAGACTAAATTGGTCGGATATTATTATCCGTTTGAACTTGTAAATTTACGCTGATTTATAGAGTTAGTTATTAAATCTTTCCATTGTGGTTTCCGTATAACACAGAACCGCCGACCATGTAAGTTTTTTGATAAAGTGTTAAATCAAGTATTTAATCATCAATCACGGGAATCCTGGATATAACTAATGCAATTTCTCAGTTCATTACTTCCTATTGGTCTCGTACCATTGCACTGTTTAGGAGGGTGTTTTCCTGCACCATCATGTATAAGCATTCATCCATTAAACAATTTGGTTATATTGAGCCGGTAATCCATCAAACGTGCACAGTGTTCGCTATACCGTTTGTGAATGCTTGAGAACTCGATATTTTTGCAGTGGAGACGACCATCAAGCATACATGGAAAATGGTGGAGAACGTTCTAGATCATTTATTTATGTTCCGACCTTCCGACCGATGTCGGTATATCAAAGAGAATTCGTTGTTTGTGCATTTTGTGATTATGTGGTAAAGCAACGTCATTAAATACAAGGCCAACTAAGAGATTAATTTGCGTTGGTGAATACGATTGTCGGTTAAACAAGGATTTTTTCAATCACTTTTTCATCAAAAAAAAATATTCTGTTTTGTTTTATTAATGCCCGGTTTCACAAAAAAATAACCAATCTCTATAGTTAAATAATATTTCCTCCCTTTCTTCTTTTATGAAATTCCGTTTTGTTTCACAAAAAAAATTCAATTCAAGTTAATTATATCTTTTTTTACATAGAAATATTTAGCCTCCAGCTAATTATTTAGCTGGACGAAATTGGGCAGCTAAATATTTAGCTCTTCGGTTAAAATTTTCATGTAAAAAAGAAAAAAAAAATAGCCTGCGTTGAATTTGAATTATGAAATAAATAGCAATTTCATAAAGGAAGAAAGAGATGAAATAATATTTAACTGTAGACTGCTTGTTATTTTGTGAAACCGGGCATAAAAAAATTATATGAAATTTACTACAATTGTCGGTCAACGAATACATTAAAAAAAATCACTTGGTTGGCCATGTGCTATAATATAGAGGAGTTGGGTAGGGACGTATTTTTTTGTTGTTATTTTTACAAGCGAGTTTTTCTTTATCTATTCTATTACTATTTCTTTGTCTACAGTCCGGGCGAATTTCGTAAAAAATGGTAACCACTTTTTTTCTTAAAATAGGTATAATTTAAACACAGTAATTTAAACAGTATTTTTAATATAAACACCGTCTCTTGATGTAACCAAAAAATAAAATAAATTTAAGCTCGTATTTATTTTGTGAAAAAATCCTTCTTCAAAATCCATACAACGAAACACGAATTTTCGCGTTAACTTCGTAGTTTAATACGAATTTATTCCTTGAGAATTTAATTCATTTTCAAAACGAATTAAATACGATATTAAATGCGATCCTTAACCCTGATTCATCTACTGGTTTTCCACAATAAATGTAGAAAGCGTGGCAATATCCACTCGAACTGCTTATGATCCAATTTGTTGTACCCGAATCTTATACTGGCCTACCGCTAGGATTCGTCAGTTAAAATATCCTTGTGAAAAAACCCCACTGGGTAAACTGTTTCCTAAGCATATTTTTAAGCGGTCTTACTTTGAACCAGAGAAATAAAATGAAAAATTGAACCTGAACCAAAACTGGAAACGAAATTAATTTTCGTTCCGGTTCAAGTTTTTGCTATCCTTGATAAACTTAAATGTAAATGCCGCTGAGTACTATGAATTTCAACAAAAAATCAATAATTTGATTTTACAAATAAATTCAACAAACACCGATATTTTGAAATATTGGAATCATAAATAGAAAAGTTTTATTAACAAACAATTCTTGAAACGGTTTTTCAGTCGAACCGGAACCGAACCGATATTTAATGGCAGTTTACGTTTAATCCTAAGTGTTTACTAGCGGGCGCGACGTCTGTAACTTAACCGGTGAAACATTTTTTTCGCATGACCGTAGTACTATTATATGTGTTTATACTATGCAAGCTGGCACCAAAATGGCCTATACCAAAACCAACACAAATGCCTTATACAAGCCATATTATTCCCATACAAACACTAAATAAAATCTACTATTTCTGTAAGTAAGGTCCGTTATATATTTCAGCTAAGCTAAGCGAGAAACGTAGTTTATATTAGCATAGTTTAGCCCGCTTAGCTCATTCCGTTGCACATTTGAGCTAATTACATAGCTCACTCATACATTGATGTTTTTGCATAATTCATTTATTACAGTGTTTAAATTTATTTTTCGTTCTCTTCTTTAATCTCTCTCTGCGAAAGGAAACAAAAAAATTTTTTTTTTATTTCTTTCCTCAGGAACGAAATTCAAAAAAATAAAATATCTCTCCTCGTATAAAAAACAAAGGGAAGGAAATGAAATAGCGATCGATTTGTTTCTTTTCTACAGAGAGGTAACAAAAATGTATTTATAAACAACTAAAGAAAGGAGAGAAGCGAAAAATAAACAAAAAATCGAAATTATAAATTTTAAATTTGTTCACTGATTTATTATAATTTATGACACAAACACAATTAAAACCAACACAAATGTCTTATACAAGCCATATTATTACCATACAAACACAAAATAAAACCTACTATTTCTGTAAGTATTAGCGACATAATACAGTATAATCTTTACATACTTCGATTTCAAATTGTAGTTTGTATCAAAAACAGTATAAAATATCACTAACACTTACAGAAATAGTAGGTTTTGGATTTAAAAATATGTGTGCGACACGGAAATAATGGCTTGTATAAAGACATTTGTGTTGGTTTTGCCTATACACAAAGTTAGCATAGGATCTACATATACTATGCAATAGTTTTAAGTTTTGACGATATGTAAAATATTTATAATATTTTGTATCTGCTCCATTTTGCAATATGATTGCGATTTAGAAGAAAAGAAAGAGAATAGAAATATGTACCACCGTCCAACGATCAGGAATTACAATTGGTTAAAAGGAGACAACAAAAACAAGTGTGTTAATGTTTTTGACAAATACGAATAAAAATAACGATCAAAAAAATATTATTCGTGAGAAAGAAATAAGAAACACATACATATGTAAAAACATCTATAGAGCTCAGTCCAAACTAAATTCGAATAAACCCTTTAATAGTTGATTTTAAAATTATGTCATTTTAATTTCATATACATACATCTCGCTTTTATAAAAGATCTATGGAGCATTAGTACCCTTATTCGTCTTTTAACGCGTAATGGTATAATAATAATAATAATAGTTGTTATCACTATAATTGTTTATCACGTCTGAACTATAACATGCACTTATATAACAACAGCAAATTTATTTCTATTTTTAGCAGCATTTATGTAGGTACGCTGCCAAGGTGAAATATAACCAAGACTTACATTTTTTAAATTACCTCATCTCATTATTTACTTACTCTACCCATTATACTCGTACTACCTACATAGTACAGAATGTAATACAATTTTCTATTTTCTACTTTAAAAAAACGAAAAACTTTAAATAAATGCCTGCATAGAACAGAATTCCATTTCATATCTTTACAAGAATATTTAATTTACAGTTGAATGAAAGCTTTTAACTATCTAAATAGGAGAATAAAGAAAACAGAAAGGAAAATAAAATGTAAAATATTTTCTGCTGTACTAACAATTAAGCAGAGAAAATGGGTAGAAATAAATTAAGCGGATTGAATAAGAAAACAATAAAAAAACGTAAAGTTATAAATAAGAACGTTTTGCAGAGAAAATTTGGAGTTATGGCACTCTTAAATGTAAAAACTTGTTCAGGTTTGAAGTCGTGTCTGCTCTTGAAAATGCAACAAGTTGATATTAATCGATTTTATGTTGGGTTCACAGTTATTTTTTATATTTTTATAAAGCACTAATTTACAGAATAAAAGGTGAGTGATGAAGCATAGGGAAAGAGAGAGAGGAGGACGGAAACGGAGTAGGGAGTTTTGTTGAACTGGATAAAGTAAATGTAACGCCTTTAATATTTTTAGTATTGATTTTTTGTAAATTGTAATTTTCGGGAAAAACTGAGGAAAATATTTTATTTTAGTTCGTTCTAAGGATATAATGCTCTCATTTTGTGCACATAAGCATTAATTGTAAGACAAATATTGTGAGAGCAGTGGCTTGCAGAGGTTATTCTTTTAACTCGGATAAATATTTTTACCAAAGAATATTTAGTTTTGAGTCTCAACTAATGCTAAGTATAATAAGGCTCTTGCTAGTATAATGTTGCCAGTTGCCTCAATGATCAAAGACTTCAATTTAAACAGTGCCTAGGAACAGCATTTTGGTTTCTGAGGCTTGAAGCCTACAGATTGGAACGTTGCACTTAAAGTTGTATTTCTAGCATTTATTATTGATCAGCATGAAGGTGCAAAAGCGTAAAATGCCGTTTATGGTCAGACCAGAGACAGCTTCTGTAGATGTAACCTTAGATCGTATTTTATTCGTGGTTTTAAATGGACTGCAAATATCGATTGCCAAGCTTTGAAATGCTCGAGAGAGGTCTACACGACCTGCGGGCAGTTGGTAGGGGGTGGGCAGTCCATTATTTGCTCAAAATAGATCTCAGACTCTGTACAATTTTATTTTCATTGCGTCTTGTTCCTTTTGTTATAATTAGCTCTCTAATAATGCAGCACATAATTCCGGTCGTTGTATTACCTGAGTCTTCAGAGACCTGTGATTTGGCTGTTCTACCAATTGGATATTTTCTAAAATGAAATATTAAGGATAATAAATCAGACTGAATAGTACGACCTGATATCAAGTAATCATTCAATGACAAATCTAATGAAGGCATTGATAATACACTAAATTCTACACGAAGTTTGATAATGCTTGAAGTTTACTTCTACCAACCAAATCACGCTTGATATTCGCAACTTAATGGTTGGCAAGCTTTGTACTACAGAGAAAAGTTATTTCTTGGTTTTATATCCTCGATATATTTTTGCACCTCCTTCCACAACTTATCGATATTGCAACAAAAAAAACATGAAACCGTTTACATTTTTGATGAACCTTTAGTCTTGCCACAAATTACGTATCAGTAAAAATGTCGGAATAAATGGCCGCTGGGTGAAGAATTTGGGATCGACGAGTTTTGTAAAACCCGAATTATTCGAATTAAAATTAAATGAATGTGTTCATAATTAAATGAATTTGTTCATCACATGTGGTTCTGGATGTATCTGTTTTAATCGAATTATGATTTTGCAGAAATATGCTCAATATACGCGTAGTAGGTAGGGCATTGATAGGTTCCATACTTTGGATTTGATCCTCCCCCTTAGATAGAGGAAAATTCAAATAATGTTGTAGTTAACGTGGATCGGCTCCCGATCCCGGAATATGTAACAAGGTGTGTATTCGTCGACATGATGAGACTCAAAACAATTTTGACAAAGACTTACTGTTCCCACCTTTGGTAATTAAATAAATTTGCCACACCTGTAAAGAGGGTAATTAATGTTACAACAAGTTAATTATACTAACTGAAAATTTTCCATGCTTGATGAAATCCAAGACTTAATAATTCTGTGCTTAGCTTTTACTAAGTGTCTTGAAGTATTATTATCAATAAATTGTTTTACTCGCGCAATACATAACGTTACATTTATCGTAAATGGTAAAGTGGTGAAGCAGATGCAGGCTGACAAATCAAACATGTTTTATTTTCCGTCATTAGTTGAAATTGTAGACACCGGGACAATAACAAGTGGCACGCTTCCTGATATGGGTTCATTGACAGTTGAATTAGAAAGAGTTGTTTCAGTTGTGTTTGAAAATCTATTTGACCATTTAACATAAAGCATTGTACGTTTTTAATAAAACGCGCATTTAGATTGTCCACTAATAGTTCAACTCTGTTGTATAACGTGGTTAGTTCTGAAAGCTTATCGCTATGCATTTTAAAAATGTGATTACAGTAATCACAGAACCAATTTTTGGAACTGGATATTACGTTAAAAGCTTTTTTAATCCGACTCACTTATTTATCCTACATTTATGTTTAATGTATTGCATTGGCCACTACAACATAAAATAATGTCACGAATCACACTGTCACATGTAATGCACATAGTAATTGCCATTATGGGATATAAAAAGTTTCAAGATCTTATTTAGATATATGAATATAATTCACCTTAAAATTCCCCCTATAATTTATTATAAACTTCATCTTAGACGTCATTGTAAAATTCATCCCAAATTGAACTAAATTCAACTTAAAATTCATTCCTAAATTTCCCCTCAATTCCCCCTCAATTCCCCCTTATCCTAAAATTTACTTTAAAATTCTTCGTAAAATTAAGACAAATTAATTATAGAATTCACTCTATTCAACTGAAGTGTTAGAAATTTAGGAAGCAAAAACCTTTAGAAGCTTAAATAAGAATTTTATCAAATTTTAGAATTCTGGAGTTTCGAAATTTTAATAGTGGAAAAATTAATTTAGAATTTCACAAATTTTATAAAATCGTTAAATTCAAATTCAGAATTTATTTGGAATTTGGAATTATTGCTTTTAGAAATTAACGAATTTTGTAACTTAGTTTGGAAAGAAAAGAAATTAGGAAATTTAGGAAAATTTAGAAGATTTGTATTGTAATGAAAAATTCTATTATCAAGTTTGGTAAATTCTAAGCTCTAACATGTGTTCTGGTGAAAGTGATTATGATTATTATCTTAATTTAAAAAATTTTAAAAGTTCAATAAATTTAAATAGTGGATTAAAAATGATATTCTTAAACATAAATAGATTGAAGAATAAAATCGGTTTATTGTTAGAATTAATGCTCAATGAAATAGGCATCATATAAGATGTAATAGTGTTAACCGAACTTTTCTTTGTGAGAGTGAAGCAGCCCATATTAACAATTTTGGAAATAAGTCCATTCATACTGTTCGCGAGAACATAGATTGGTGGGGTCTCTATATTTGTGCGTAACTATTTGTATTGTAAAAATATTCTCGGTAAGTCAGCATGAAAATAGACGACACCGGGACTAAATAGACTTAATAATTACAAGACCTCGAATGTTATAAATAACTTATAAAAAATTTCAAATTTTTCAGGATCAATAATTGATCATATAATTGCAACTGGTGGGTACAAAATTTTGATTTTATACGAAAATACACCCTTTAGTGATCATAAATATTATTGCTCTTCAGTCTACTTTGCCTACGTTGATAACAACTTTTATAAAAAAAATATTAATGAAAATTGCATAAAGTATCATAGTTTATGAACAGCTATAATTTTGAGTCTTCAAATTTTGATGAGTTTTATCTATCATTAGTGGAGTGCATAAAATAAAATACCTAAAGCCTTTCCACAAGCCATGGTTTCGCCAGAATTAAAAGCTTTATTTAAAAGCCGTGATCATTTTTATTAAAAGCAAAAAATATCCGTATAATGAATATCTAAAACATAAATTTTTAAATTGGAAATATTTATGTAGTAAAGCGGTAACTTCAGCTAAAATAAGATATTATAATTTAAAATTTAATCAGCATTTATGGCATTATTAGCCATAGCCATAATAATTCAGCTAACACAATTGATTCTATTCATCTATTGAGCTCCATAACAAAATAATTAATGATAACCGTTCTATTTCAGAAGCTTTTAACCAATATTTTGTTGAGGTTGGACGGTCAATTAATACACACGTACTTGTTCAACAAGATTTTCCAGTTTCATGTTTGTCTAAGTTAGAAGTTTTTCACATAGTATAAGAAAATGTAATGCGTAACATAATAAACCAATTTATCAATTTGCTGCTAGCGGTTACGATAATATTGCGATAAAATATTTAAAAATTGATAACAATAGTAACTTTATTACAGCAGTAACAAATTTTATAAATTTTTTTTTTTTTTTTCAATTTATTTTATTACGACTGAGACTGCGCTCATCTAGCAATTTTTCTTTCAAATACAAATTTTTATATTTCTAGTAAAATTCACGTTTGTTGGGGTGTTACCCACTGGTTAGCCTGCAAGCAGAAAAATTTCTAGTAATCCACAGTCATTGTGGTCTTGCATAATGAGGTGGAAAACCATCCAATGGCTTCAATATAACACGACATTTTTTTAACAATGTTTTGGAGGCCAGTAGGTAGATTTCGGCTATGTGGAATTATTTTATGGAACGGCATTTCGTTCTAAAGGTCGCTGCACGAGTATGGATATAAATCCGTACAATCTGAATCCGATCATTCATCCAATGAAATTACCCAAATATTGTCATGTGACCGAAAAAATATTCCCCTATTTCTCCTCTCGAGTTAAAATTATTTCAACATTAAGCAAAATATCCGCAGAAAACCAACATAACCATATCAAAAAATATATATTACGAGCTATTTTTTCCCCAATTTTTTTTTGTTTGCTTATTTCTGACTTTTCGATTTTTAAAAAAGTTTGTTATTTTGTTATTATTGAAGTTATCATAGTATTATTGAAACTAAAAGCAAAGAGAAGTTGATAAGTAAAATAGACGAATTTACGGGAATTTATTTAGCAAAAGGTCAAATAAGTTACTAACTTCGTTCGGATGCAGATTGTACGGATTTATATCCATACTCGTGCAGAGACCTTAAACGAGAATTTCGTATTCGGTTTCAGTGAAATGGAATAAAAAACATCCATTTTCATTGAACGAAATGTCAAAATTTCATTATTGCATTGCAGTGGAAAACTTTTGCTCCACAAATGTGTATTCTAGTTCTATGTACATACTTGCGAGGTATAATTTTAGGTACTAGGTCTAAACCGGGAAAAATATGTCAAACGTGGAATATTTTTGACATGAGTGTACATTTATTATTTAACAAACGTGAATGTTTGTGTCAAAAAATAAATATACGCTCAACGTAAGGCTCGTATGTAAGCAGCATAAACCATAGTAAACTTAATTTTAAATTCATTTAAGTCGGAAAATGCAAATGTATGTATTTCATTGCTTGATTTGTTACGGTAGGCTTGATTTCATATCGTGGAACTATGCCAACATAGTGGCTGATGACGCCAAATGCATATATGTCAAAATGGCGGCTCAAAGTTATAAAATAAAATATTAATTATAGATGTATATTTTAAAAATATTCTAATAAATTTTGAATTAATAAATTTATTTGGTTGACAGTTGTGACAGTTGTGATGTGATACGTGTGATGTGAAATGACAGTTTTTTGAAGTTTTAACTGCAACAGCCAAAAATGCGGTTATGTGTATGTGAATATACGTATTATGCCTCAATTCCATTGTGGAAAATTGACTGACAATGAGCTGACTTGAAGTTGGAAAACGACAAAAAAAATCCATCAGAGTGACAAAGACAAAATATTTTGTAATTGTCTTTTTTATAGCTAAATTTGATGCACACATTTTGACAGCAAACAAAAACATAACCAAGAATTATTAAACAAAATTAGGTATTAGTGTTAATTCGATTATTTTCACGTTTCAAAATAATCCAAAAAATTAATTATTATTAATACTCATATCAGAAATATTCTTTTCGAATATTTTCCGTCATAAAATACAAAATTAAACAAAATATTTCCCATAAAAATTTCAAACTATTAAAATTATCAGTGTGTGCGAGAAATATTTTTCATCAGTACACAATATTTATGTACATGGAATAGTTGAACTGCCATAAAATGTTCTCGATTTGATACTTTTTTTTAATTATGACCTCAGTCCACTAACACACCTTTTTTGTAAGTAAAATTTTGACTGACTCCTTTGGGCATCTCGTTCACACAACCACCGATTTTATATTTTTGTCTCAAGTTATTTTGACTAACAAACTTTAATTCACAATGGAATTGAGGCCTGTACTCCATGGGAAAAATTGACTGACAGTCAAAAAAATCGAAAAGAAAAATAATCTGACACTCCATATAAGAGACAAAGACAACGCTTTTTTTTATTTTTCATTTTATAGCAAAACAATTTTGCTATAAAAAAACACGTTGGCGGTCTCTCTTATATGGGGCGTCAAATTATTTTTCTCTTTTCGTTTTTTTGACTGTCAGTCAATTTTTCCCATGGAAATAGGAAATTTCAGGAATAGTATACAATTTTATTCTGGAAAAAAGAGTCATGAACACTATCGAACATCGAAAAAGTGATGTTAGAACATCTCAGCATAGTACACATTTTTAGTTCCTGCAGTCATAATAGAATTAATATAGATAACTAGGGGTCTACACTATGCAAAATTGCTGAGATTTTCTTTCATGAAATTTTATGTCAGACTTTTTCTATAAGTTTTTCTGCTCTTTGGCACTTTTCAGGTTGCATTTTTTGATCTACTTTCCCATGTAGGACCAAATATTTTCAATAATATTGAGGTCAAGTTTATTTCCTGGCCAGAGTATCGACTCAATCCCCAAGCTATTTTTAAATTCAGCTACATAAAAAAATAGACATTAAAATTAAGCATTCTTACGTCACAAATAACGTCAATAACTTACAATGTGTGCCCTTTGGCACGGAGCTGATTCGTCCTGGAAGAGTGGAATCCCGAGAGTATAGAGTCGGGGGTCCTCAAGGGTCATATTTTTCTCCGTTTACTGAACTATCCAGAAAGCATAGTGATGAAACTCCAAAGGCTGTTATGGCTACCCAGGCCATAACATATGGTGAACGTTTTACTGTCGGCGAAATACATTCTGTTAAATACCGTTTGCCTTTTCGTCGCTAAACACTTATCCTTACATCAGATTCAAAGATATTGATTCATCCGAGAATATGAACCAACAATAGTCCTCGGGTATTCAGTTTTCCCATTCTATTGCGAATTTGGGGCTTGCAGCTTCCATTTTTGCTGTCAGTAATGGTTTTGTTGCAGGCCGACAAGCATAGAGACCTAGTTCCTTTGTTCTTCTTTTAATAGTCGGAACTGAAATAGTGTCGGTTGTAACTATTATATATTATTATATACAGAAGCTAACTTCTGAGCTCCAAAGCCGTAGCAAACCCCTATTGAAGCGCCAAATGTCTCAACTACGATCTGTTGGAACAGATGGTTTCCTCTTTGCATCAGAGCCGACTTATCTCGAACTCGAATAGTGCCCTAAAAACTTCCTAATCGCTGTTTAGCTACACTAAATTACTCTTGCAATTTGTGAATGTGTGTACTGTTTTGCCTTTAGTTGCAAAATTTTGGCTTTTTCGTCAGCATTTAATCTAGAGCGATCCATTTTAAAATTAACTCTTTGACTACTTCATTGAAACCTAACGAAGAAGTTATCACTATTTTTGTTTTAAATATGTCTTAAGACGTGAAATATGCAGAAAAAGTAAAAAAAAAAAAAATAGTGAATTAGGTAAAACTATGAGAGAATTGCATGAAATAGTAAATAATCGAAACGAACATTTCAATGGCGCAGGGTGTATAATACATAAATGTATAGAAAAGGAATATTTTTATTTGTTCATAACAAAATAAAACATTTTTCTTTAAATAATTATTATTTATCAACTTTTTAATGGCTTATAAAAAATATTTTACCCCATATTTGTTTTGACGTTTGTCAGAAATCACGTCCTTGATACAACCCTATCTCTTCTTGCGATTCTCAAGCATTTTTCAAGCAGTAATTCTATTCAACCTTAAGCTTGTTTTTCATTTACATTTGTTTTTCATTGATTTGAGGATTACCGGAAGGCAATAGTATTGGTAAATTGTATTGGTGTTGAATGTGCATTTTTTTCTTTCAATTTTTCGTTTAATATGATGCAAATAAAAGAGATAAAATGACGCGAGTAATAGGGATAACATGATACAAATAAGAGGAATAAGCTCAGAAGAGAACGATTGAGAGGATGTATTAAGAGAGACTGAGACAGAACAACAAATTCCGAAGAAAAAAAAATTAAAAATACTACGAAGCGAGAGAGACTTAAAATAAAAAATATTAACCAAAACAAAACAAAAAACCTAGAAAACAAAACGATTTTGTTTATTTTGTTTAGTTGTGTTGCAACTCATGATGGTCGGTTGCTCCTATACGATGTGTGGCGGCATAAATAAACACAAAACATAGCATGCACGAGCAATGAAATTAAAACCGGTTCACAGCTCTAAAAATTCACGTAAACTAAAACCGGTGCATGGCTCTCATGTCATTTTGGAATAACTTGTAGCAATACCACTACATTTTACAGGCCGAATTAGAGAAATGTTGTTAAAGTATGAGTAATCGATTTTCAAAAAAAATGTTCCCATACAAAAAGTAAAAATTTATATGAAAATATCTCGTTTTTTTTCGTTTTTCTCGTCTCGCATTTAATAACTTTTTAAATAAGGCATAAAATGATTTTCCGAGGATGCCACACTACACTATGTATAATCTTTAATTATTATATTGGCCAAAAAAAAATTTAATTTTTATCAAGATTTGGACTATTTACAATCAATTTTGTTTACCTAGTTTTTTAAATTTGGAATCGTAAAACAACGAGACAGCTACAAAAAAAAATAAAAATAAAACAAAACAAAAAACTATGAAACAATTTTTTTTCTTTATTTTCATCAGTCTGCTAAAATAAAGAAAAAATACTATATTGTGTAACGTGTAGGAAAAACGATATATTCCCGGACGAGTATGGAAGTTGCTGGGACGAGGCGTCAGCCGAGTTCCAGCAACCATAAGAGTCCGGGAATTATAGTTTTTCCACGAGTTGCACATACGATTTTTTCTCTAATCGGCAGTATATCAGATTATCCATTTTATTCATTATATTCTTTAAAATACGCAAAATTTTCCAATTTATATTTTCAATAGATTTCACTATCAAAGTTACCTTAGAATTATAACAATCGCGTGCGCTGTCAATTTATTTAAAGGTCTGTCAGAGCAAACAATACCCGTCGTTAATTTGTGGTTTAGTTTAAATATAATGGACAGCAATTTTGATAATTCAATCCCAGGTACTCCGCCTGGCATCTTGGAGACAGCAAGATTGACTACACTAAATTTGTTGCCGCAGAAGTCGAGGGAGAAGTACGAAAATGCATACAAGCGTTTTATGGATTATCGCATAAATAACAAGGCCAATTCATTCTCCGAATACGTTTTAATTGCATATTTTTCGGATTTATGTCAAAAGATGAAACCGTCAACCTTATGGTCCAACTATTCCATGGTGAGGTCGACGCTTAGCATTAACAATAATGTTGATATATCCAAATATGGAAAACTACGCGCATTACTGAACCGTCAGTCAGATGGATATAAGCCTAAAAAATCCAAAATCTTAACGAAACAACAAATAGAAACATTTATGGAACTTGCTCCAGATGATACATATGTAATGGCAAAAGTATGTTAAGATGTACACGCTCATAATTTATTTACAAAAAATTTGTTTTCTAGGTTGCCTTAATTTTTGGAATTTCTGGCGCATGTCGTCAAGATGAACTATGCCGAATAAATTTGAATGACATTCAAGATTTGGGAAATAGGATATTGATTACCATTCCTGTTAACAAGACGAACAAGCCAAGATCATTTATTGTAAATGAAGCGTATATCGAAATATATCGTAGATACATAGCATTACGTCCCACTGATTTCGATAACCCTCGATTCTTTTTCAAATTAACAAACGGTAGAGGTAACAGACAAGTAGTGGGCATACATCAGTTTGGCAAATTGCCTCAAACTGTAGCTACTTATTTGAAGTTGCCAAATGCGATAGAATATACAGGGCACTGTTTTCGCAGATCATCTGCTACAATATTGGTAGATACAGGTGCAGATTTAACTTGCCTTAAGAGACATGGTGGTTGGAAATCGGCAACGGTTGCTGAAGGGTACATTGATGATTCTCTAAATAATAAAATTGAAGTTGCAAACAGAATTTTCAATCCACCGAACAAAATCCAGGTGTGGACCGTAACATGACCGAGATAAAAATTTTCAATACTACCGAACAAAATCCAGATGTGGACCCTAACATGACCGAAATAAACGATAATAGTGCATCAGTGGCTACAACTAACCTTAATTGTAATGCATCTGCGCCAATTTTCAACACCTGTACAAATTGTACAATTCATGTAAATATAACCAATAATAAATAGTTGTTAAATATGTAATTTTACAATTATAATAATAAAAACTAAATAAATTAAAATTATATCATGTATTTCTTAAAAACAGATGATAATCAGTACTAGAAAGTATTCTCTGCCTAGGCAAGGAATACTTTCCAGTATTGTTTTTAGTAAGTTGCCTAGCAACGATGTAGTGTCGGGGAATACTTCATTTTGCTGACAGATAACAAACCAGAAAACTGACATATTTTATCCGATTTGAGAAAAAATTGTTTTTCTCCCAACGTCTTAAAAGCCTATTGTTTTAATACTGTTTTTGGGTATTAAAGTTGGCCTTTTTCTTACTATTTTAAAAAATGTGTGTGTTGCTAAGCTACACTTTTAATCCTTGGTTTAAAAGTAGGTACTTTTAATACTAGGAGAAAAATAGTATGCGTAGCCGAGCAAAAGCAAAAATTGCGAGTCAAACAAAGTCACTTTTAATCCGAATAACACATACTATTTTTTCTCCAACGAAGAGATCATGTCGTGTCGGTTGTATATTACTAATTATACGAGTAAGTACAAATTATGTAATTAAAACTTCAAAATTGAAACTAATTTTGTTGAAATATTTTGTGAAACTAAGGAGATCATGACTTTTGTTTGGTTTGACTATTGTACGCGTCAAACTGCAAAGCTATAATTACAATATTTGCTTTCTTGCGAACAAAATGTTTGAATCAGAAGATTTATCAAATTTACCACCGGATGTGGTTCGAACAGCAAAAGAAAGTGTGTTAAACTTATTGCCATCAAAATCACGTAAGATTTATTAGTGCGCATATAAGCGGTTTTTGCAGTGGTGTACTGAAAAAAATGTACAATCTGGATTACATTCAGAAAGTGTTCTATTGGCATACTTTGCCAATTTGTCGACGAAGATGAAAAGTTCGACTCTTTGGGCGCAGTATACAATGGTTAAGGCCACATTGAATTATAGAAATAGCGTAGATATCGAAAAATAAAAAAAATAAAATAATTATTTCATATACATTACAAATATTATTGGGTATTCACTATAATATTTTTCTCCTAGTATTAAAAGTACCTACTTTTACACCAAGGATTAAAAGTATAGGTTAGCAACACACACATATTTTAAAATAGTAAGAAAAAGGCCAACTTTAATACCCAAAAACAGTATTAAAACAATAGGCTTTTAAGACGTTGGGAGAAAAACAATTTTTTTTTAAATTGCCTTGTTGCATAACTATATAACCACAGTAGCCTTTTGAAAATTTTTCTCGCTCAGCTTTATAAATTATACAAATTTTAGTATAAAATTATTGCCACGACACAAAGCCGCTCGTCTTGAATTTGTTAGGGCAAACATGAGTCGCGAGTGGTCAAAGGTAATTAAAGAATTACTTGTTTTGTTTTTGTGAAAACTATCCGATTTTATCATAACTAACCATTATTCAATTACAGGTGATTTTTCTGATGAAAAAAAATGTAACCTTGATGGGCCAGATGGAATTCAGTACTATTGGAGGGATCTAAGAAAAGAGCCAAAGTACTTTTCTAAACGGAATTTTGGTAGTGGTAGCTTAATGGTATGGGGGGCTTTCTGTTCAGCGGGAACCCTTTCTTTAGCATTTCCATCCACTAAAATGAACAGCGTGGAGTACATTGGCGTCTTAGAAAACCATCTGTTACCATTTTTGTATATACATCAAGACGAAAGCTGGATTTTCCCGTACATAAGAGCCGGGGTACAAAATCATGGTTTGTAGAACATTGAATACCAGTATTAGATGGGCCACTTGTTCGCCAGACCAAAATTCAATCGAAAATCTTTGGGGACTATTGGTTCGAAAAATGTATGAAGATAACCGCCAATTTGACACAATAGATGAACTAAAATTAGCCATTCAACATGCCTGGGAGGAAATATTACCCGAATTATGTGAATTTTTTGTTAAACGATGCAACTTGCAAACCAAAACCAAAATCCTTATATTAAAATGCGTTTTATACAGATATATCCAGAATTTATTTGTATAACAATAAAATTGTTTCATTAAAAATAATGGGAGCCTTGAGAGGTGTTAGCATTCAAGCCACAGTATTGGTCGAAATTTCTGATTATTTTGTATGTGATTAAATCAAATGATTTAAATTATTGGCCGTATTTAGTACAGCGTAGCAATGCAAAATTTCCTCATTGCTATACGCAACTGTAAGATTTTGTGTCTAATCGATCCATTGCATCTCGGCGCTCAATTTGTACAGCGATAAATAGTACGCGTTTCTTACAGTAAATATATTTTATCCAAATTTTTTCAAATGTGTAGGATTGGATTTTAACTTTAAGGAGAATTATTTCCATGATATTGGACTCGTTCGTAAGTGAAAGTATTAGTAGAAAGCCGGTACGAAATGATCATTATTATGAAAAAATAATACCGTGGTACTCGTTAGATGAATTCTTTTAGAATGAATCTAAGCCAACTTTCGGTAAAAGCCAATTATATGTGAATATGTTGCTTCTTGCTTGGCTGGTATATTGAAATAAAACAACCAGTTGGAAATTGAAATGATTAATACAACAGGAAAGGATCTCAATCGATTGTTTGTGTTACAAGGCATTTATAACTTGAATAATATAAAACGCCAAAAATCAACGTGCGTATATATTTTAGCTATTTGTGATAATTACTGCAATGGATAATGCATTATTAACATCTGAGGAACATGCAATTTGTGGTTGTGATTACCCCCTTTTGCCTAATTTACTAACAGCTTATAAAGATAATGGAAATTTAATAACAGACCAAACTAACTTTAATATCAAACTGTCTTTGGTGAGAATGTTTATATTATAGAGAGAACGTTTGGTATATTAAAAAGCCAATTTAGAAAATTAACATTTTAGATATTAGTGACCTCTAGATGAAATTTTCTCACCAAGTTGTATATTGCAAAATATTATAAGATACGAAGCATCAGTGGATGATATTATAAACTAGAGCTATAATAAAGGCAGTATTTTAAATATACCTAACTTTGGGAGTAGTCAGGCATCAGCAGCCCTACATTTTTTTTTATTGCTCATGACTTTAAAAGAATTTATTTTGAAAATTTAATTAATTTTATTCAAATAATTACCTCATTTAAATAACCAACTTGAATATTAAAAATACTAAGCAAACAAAAAACAATATTTTTTCCAATATTAATGCATTTCTCTTTTCAATGCGGTTTTAGGAACCTACTTGTTCGTCGGGTAGAATTAGTATTTCCTTCATTGAAGGACTCTAGAATAAGTTTCATCAAAACATCGCTTCACTGAAAGTCTTTTAAAATAGAACAATTTATTTTTTTATTAATGATCTCTATTACTCAAAGGCTACAATATTATCCAAATTACTGGGACTATCACATGAATCATAATCTTAGTAAAAACTTATTAATTATAAATAATTAAATATATATTTATTTTTGACCATATTATGTACCTTCAGAAAATCAGCCGTTAATTGTCTACTAACAAAAAGTTTAAACAATACAACAACGCAAAACTTTCAGCACATCGTTGAATAAGCAAAACCAGCGAAGAAAAAACTCATCGCTGCCATACATAACAGCAATCGCTGTACTGCACTGAACGCAGCCATTTTGTCTGATTTGAGTCAACCTGATTTTATTTTTTTTTTTTTAAACCAACTATTTAAATCATTTTTTTATTATATTTGATTTAAACCTTTATTTAAGTGAATCTACCTTTATTGGATATGGCTGCGCCATTATGGAAATAAAGTCAGATTCGAATTTATGGACAATGTAATACACATATGTATAAGTCTTCTAATCAAATTTCCGACGCAATTACAACCCACATCTTAAAGCCGAAGCAATCTTGGAGAGGAAAATATCATGTTTTTCTTTAGGAAATCCATAAATAAGTACAAAATTGTGACTTAACTACTGAATTAATACTATTTCAAAGTACCAAATTAATTTGGTATTAAAAAAATTTGTTATTTTTTTTTTATTTATTGTGTACTTTTCGATATGGTGAACATTTTTATTTAACTCTTCGCAGTTGCACTTGGACGATTTCGTCCTAAGCGAAATTTCACTTGGGGAAACGTCCCAGAGTCCCAATGGGACCGGCGCGAAAGTTTTAGTTTAAACTAAAGAGTAGGGTGCTTTTTTGTCAAAACCTGCTAAAATTTTCTCTAGAAAGCCTGCTTGTTTTGCTGATATGCAGATATTATAATATCAACCTTTATTATTTTATTAGCCACTACGAAAAACCATATAAAAACAATTTAAATTTAGTCGTTTAGCACTCGCACCACTCATTGTGTATATCACACATACTACTACTAACGCCGACCGAAATATGAGCATTTTCACTCGACTTCCCCTTTTGCAAAATCCTCGACTTCCCACTCGTTGAAATTATCCATTTTCAAGTAATCAAATAATTACACTTTTATCGGCAGAAACGTTCAAACCCCGGTTTTTCTTGAACATTATGGTGTCCATTATGAGAATCCATGGCCATTTATTTTGTACTATGGTGCATATTTTAATTGTTAATATTTTGGCCAAGACAAGTTTTCCTAGCGTTTTCGCTCAGATATCTTATTGTAAAAAATATAATCTGTGCTAAATAATTGTGGATTCTCATTCTAGAAGGATTCAACAGTCTTCATGAATTTTTTTAGATTTTTCAAAGCGACCTAACACGTTGAAAACTGTACGTGGACGTTTTCGACCGAATGCGACCACGGAAGCATCGAAATTACAGCGCAACCGCCGATGGTTAATATCGCCAATGTTATTTATTTGTACATATTGACTTCAAAACAAATTTTTGAGTGATTTAAAATATTTTAAATTTTATTTTATCTTATTACCAACAGGCCTTTAAATTTCACCGCAAAATTTATATTATATTTTGTTGGTCAAACAAATTAAAAATATTTCTCAAAATTAATTTAATATATAAAATTGATTTAAGTCAAAAAAATGAAATGTTTTTTTTTTTAGAAATACATACTTGTATCTTTCACCTTAATTACAACTAGAAACTAAAAATGTTATTATGAGATGTCAGTATCATCGAATTGAGAATCATTCTTATGTTATGTTATTTTTGAAATTAATCCGTTTGAATATTACAGATATTATAATTTTTAAAACGAAAGGTTAGCTGCAACCTTTGCTGGCACATCAACTAATGAAATTGATTATTTCGCCCATTCTGCTGAAGACCGGAATTTACCTAGAAGAAGACACAATATCTGGTATTGTAGTTCCACATGCGGTAGTAAGAAGCATATTATCGTTAATTGTTAGTTGTATAACATCACAGGAAAGAAAAGGAGCAAAACTTAAATATAAACTATGCCTTTCTAGAAGATTTTCCAAGAATTTATGATCGACATTTAGTAGTAGGAGAGATTGGGGAGTTGTGAAACATGGGGAGTTGTGATACAATCAAAATTGTTTCTCAATGCAAACTAACTTTGAAGCTAAAATTTATTAAGTAAACTCGCATTAATGTGTTATAAAATGTTTCGGAAAGTTTCTTGACCAATTTTGTTTGTAATACTTTCGATTCAGTTTTTCAAGCGAATTGCAAAGGTAAATATATACAAATGAATCGTTAGTCAATGAAGTTTCGACACACTTTCATGTTTGCATGAACATACAATGTGCTAATAACTATGCGGCCATGTTGAATATATATACGATTTGGGGAGTTGTGAGACACTATTTTTTTGATGTTTTTACGCATCTTTTATAGGTAGGGGAGATTGGGGAGTTGTGAGACAGCGCTATCCTCCGTCATATATCAAAAGTTTGACGTTCAATCAGTAGTGGTCGGCACATCATATATGCCAAGCACATCAGGTGCATCCAAGTGTTCTCAAACGTAGATCTCCGGTAACCGAAAGTCTATGCAAACCAACATTTTGACATCAACAGCGAATGTTAACCTCTACATCAAAACGCCGAGACCAAACGTTTGAAGAAAGCAAAAGAGCAAGAGAAGAGAAAACAGAAAACAGTCGCAATGTCACCGAAGAAACGCTGTCGTCGTGCACTTTCCACATCAGCAGCAATGATTCCAAGTTCATCCGATTCTGAAGGAGACTTCTGCATCATCTGCAACAACTCCATTTAGTGTACCAATTTATAAGCTGGTTATTATACATGCGTTCACTGCGAATCGGATTGATTTTATTGTATTTTCATAAGATTTTTTCATAAAAATTGTTTCATTTTTCTTATTTTCCATCTTGAATAAAAAATAAATATCTAAAAATGTCATTTTAATTGTTTTTAAGTAGTGTCTCAGAACTCCCCAAAATTTTCGAACTTTCGAAAAATGAATGTGTTTTTCGTGCAATTTAAATTTTGACAAAAATGATTATTTTCTATGAAAAGAATGAACTAATAGCTACCATTACTGTCGCACTAGAGTTTAAAGGTTCAGATATGAAAAATAATGTGATTGTGGAGTAGTTCAAAAGCAAAACTCGTCACACAACTTCCCAATATCCCCTACTTATTACTTCAAATGTTTGTATGTAATCAGAAAGAAATACAATTTTTTTTAAATGATATTTTTATTTTTAATTAAAGAATTTGCGATACACACAGTAACTTAATTTGATGCAATTGCACCATAATTAAAAACAACGCTGATTGCCATTATATTCGATACTAATAATGTCACAATTTTGTTTAATGCAAAACTTGCATTGAAATTGCTGTTTCGATCTAATTAGTAACTAAATTTCTAATTAGTACAATGGTTGCATCTAAATTCTATTTTCGATGCAAATAATGTTTAAACAGATTTCGAAGCAAGACTTGTATCAAAAAATAATGTAAACTTAAGTTGGATCAATATCAGATGCTAATAGCATCGTATATCACAAAAATGTTCAACTGTGTAGTTGTATATTTTGGAAACCCCTAAATTATAAATATTTTGTATGTGAATTGTAATTTGCAATTTCGGTAACTTGTTTTCCTATGTACATATAGATAGTAACAGGAGACGCTAAAAAACTGATGATGCAAAAATGAGATCAGTCGGAAGAAGATCGTCAGTCATATTAAATAAAGAATAAATAAGTAAAAAACTAATTGGTTTGTGTAAATTATTTTAAAGAGAAAAGACACAAAAAGTTAATACATTTACTACAACAACGTACACTTTTATTGTTTAATAGCAACTTTTAGTTCTATGCAACTCTTTGTTTGTCAATAATTTGTAAGCAATTTATTACAAATGACAGCTACATATTTTGATAATGTACGGGTGTAATAATATGTACCAGCATTTTAATAAATGTAATCCACATCTGTATTTTATGTACATTGCCTGCAAGTTCCATAAGCCTTTATTCAAACAGCTTAACATGTCTTACAAATTTTTCCAAATTTTCTTCATTGGTATTTATCTAGGTAGAAGAAGCTTTCAGTACTTTACGCGTACACGTATCATAATATTTTCTCATCACCCACCCGCTGTAATCCTAATACATTATCTACACATACATGTACAGGTAATATCTCATAATATACGCATTATATAAAAATAAATAAGGAAACAGGTAATAATAGACGGTTTAGAAAAATAAAAGAAGTGAAAAAGAAATTATAAAGAAAATGTTTTTTCCCGAATAGAAGAAAAATAAAATAAAATTGATATTTTGTTAAACTTTGACCTTGGTTTTATGTATAGTATGTAATATGTATACATATGTGTTAAAGATGTATGTAAGTACGAAGAATACACAAGAGCAAAATGGATATATTTAATGTACTGCAAAATATAAAATTCCGCCACAAATTTTCTGGTTTTTCCTTTATCACTTTCGCCTTCTTCAGGTTTTATTTTGGTTTCCATTCTCAAACTGGTAATACCTCGTATGTATTATACACGAGGAAAATGTGAAATTATATGGCGTTTGATGTAAAATGGCAAAAACAAACACCAACAAAAATTATGAAAAGCTGAATATACTTTTGTGGTATCGGTTGGGTGGTATATACGAGTATACATATAAATAAGGAGGAGGAGGATTAATGTTTTTTTTTGTGCTATCGTGTGCTTTTTTATTGTATTATGAATGAATGAAATTCATTTGTGTTGGTAATTTGGATTATGTGGCTGTGTAAATGATATACTGACGTTATACGATTCATGCTTTTTTAGATTTAATTTAAAGTTTTAAATTTAGTCGTACAGAGATAAGGTTAAATGTATGATGAATTTTAAATTTTGCTTTGATGATAACAAATTGAGTTGAGTACATTTCGTTGATTTTACGACGATTTTTTAAATGAGTTTTATAATATTTAAATTGTAGGGTGATCGCTTAACCTAAATTTTCCAATAAAATTTACAACAAAATATTTAAGTTGAAAAATATTTACCAATTCTTTCTTGAAGAAAAATAAGGAATCTGTTGAATTTTGCAACTCTATATTTAGACAGAAAACTAAGTTCAAATGAATTTTTAATCTAATTTGTGAAAAATAAAAATTTATCCAACCGCAAGATTTCAATTGCTCGAAATCTAATATAGAAAAATGGGGGACCTAATAAATAAATTAAGGAAACGCCCCTATATCAATATTGTATCTACTAGTAACTAGTAAAAATACGTTCTCCATCGCTGCCAAGGAATGATGAATTAATTGCCCGAATAATCGCATTTTGTAATTTACAGTCATAACAAATAATAGCATAAAAAAGTATGTAAAACATGTCATGAATTACCTTAAAAAATTCTAATTGTCTACCCCTTCCCTTTGTTTGTTATAACAACTAGACTAGGATAAAACAAACTGTTATTATTTTTCCATGTCCATTATTAAAAAAAAAAAATTACATACCATTTTCACTTTTCATTGTGTTGTCTACCATCGTTGACACACACACACATACATACATACATATGTTTGTTTGTGTATTTACAAGTACTTGAAAGTTTAACTATATTATAGGTACATAGTTATGATAACAATGATGGGGAAATACTAGAACAAAATATAACAATAAACGGAAAAATTGCATAGCGGTAATGAAAATTGTCACGTCAGATTTTAACAAAAATCGAATTTACTTCCGACATCTATGTCTGAGCTCTAAAATAAATATTTCCTAAAATCTGAATATTTTAGCGGAAATGGAAAAACATATTTTTAATGAGGTGTATGAAGTTTGCGACAAATTGATGAAACATTATTAAACGATCACATAATAAAGTTTTGTAATCGTTGATGTTCAACATGAGGTCATTGAAAAGTGATATTCCTAGAAACTTTAGCCTATTTTGGGTCATAGGAGGTCAGATGGAAAGAAGCTGGAGTAATATCTTCCTCCTCCTCCTCCTCCTCCTCGTCGTCGTCTTCACAACTATGCGGCAAAAGTCATGTGGGTAGTACTCAAGTCTATACTGGCGGTGCCTGCCTATATAAGTCAGTGCCCTTGTAATTACACCGACAACCATCCTGACCTGACACCGCCGAAGTGAGGTCAGCTGTTTAGATCTCGTGAAATCTAAGTGCCAAGTCGAGAAATCTCACCCATTAAGAGATGAGAGGGTATGATTGAAGCGCTTTAATGGCAGCCTGACACTCCGTAAAAATGCGAATATCACTGGCCGACATTATGACGAAATCACTTTATTACACAGAATAGGTGAGTAGCTTGCTTTGTAAGCAAGTGACTTACGACATGGATTTTTTTCTATATGGTAAATCGGCAAACATGTTTTTAAATAATATAGGGAGTCTAGCATTTAATCGAAAATTTTACAAAATCCAGAAGATATGTTACTTAAGACGTGAATTTTAGTCGAACTTACGTTGGAACAAAATTGTTGTTTATTTTAATTTCCTATTCCAGAGTTCATCTCCAGGGACCTGATATTGCCGCTACCGGTGGAGGTGCTAGGGAAAAGGGGCAAATAGGAGGCTGTTATGGCATTCACCTACTTTCCTGCTGACCCTGAAATAACTCCTCCGCATGAGGTTAGGCGACCCATAGCCCGCTGCACGTAGAGAGGATTGGACTATCAGCATCATATGGTGTGGGGTAGCAGCGACATCAACAACAAGGGTGAGTATCTTCTTGATTATTTGATTACTAATAATGTGGACAATATCAATAGGGCGAAAAAAAAACTATGTTCGTAAATGCGATTAGACAAGAGGTCTTAGGTTTGACGCTTGCTAACTAATATTTGAGCTCTTTAATAAATAACTGGCATGTATATCATATGTATACAAAAATGGTCCGTTTGATGGAATAGGCTGCTGGAAAAATTAAGGAAAAAATCAAAGAAGTTATTTAACAAGGCCAAACGCACCAATGAATGGGGCGAATACAAGGTAGCCTTGATTGGACAGATGAGAGTTTCAGATGGGACCAGTTACAAGACCAGAAACAATTAGGGTACTGTGAAAGACCCACTTTCCGGACTCTAAAGTGACGGAATCTCAGGAAGATTTTTACTCCCAATAAAGTGAGATGGGCCATTGGCTCTTTTAAGCCTTTCAAGTTTACTGGAGGAGAGCATGGTTCCAAGTCTTTAATTCGAATTTTTCGATCAAACTGCCTTTAACTACATTCCAAAACTATGGAGGAGAGGAAATGTGGTCTTTAGACCAAGGGATGGGGGCGACCAGACAGCCAGCACCCAATTAGCCTCACATCATTTCTTGTGAAAACGATGGGAAAGGTTTTGGATTACCAAATCAGAAGTGAGAGCCTTATAGAAAATCCGCTTCATCGGAACCAATTTGCATATCAAACTGGTAAATCTACAGTGAACGTCCTTAGCGGCCTAGTCACTAAGATTGAAAGAGCAGTTGCTGATATTGAGAGAGCTCTTGATAATGCATCCTATGATCCAATAAAGAGGGCAGCAGGCGAGAAGGGGATTCTGCCTCCTACAATTAGGTGGATCCGTTTCATGTTGAAATGTGGGAAGATTGAGCTGAGTAGCCGTGGATATAATGTTCAGGATTATGCGGATGATTTGGCGGCCATAATTAGAGGAAAATTTCATGAAATCATTTTCAGGATGCACTCAAGATAGTAAGGAATTGATTTTTCTAGGAAGGACTTAGTAGATTAATGAGAGTAGGACTCCGTTGCACCTGCATATTAAAAAGAACGCTGTAAATACAGCCTTGAAGATGTATATAGGGAAAAGGTAATATTAAACCAGGTAGTATGATTAGAGAATCCTCAAGGAACTTCAAACAGACCATACCATAGAGATGCCTTCCGGTTGTATGCCAACTAAGCTAGACTTTCACAGACCCATCTGCGTCATAGTGCTAGATAGAGACATGTGGAGCCCAAGCGGGCGGTCCTTTGAAAAGGGGTCCAAGGTATATTTTACAGATGGCCTAAAACAGAAGACGGAGCAGTGATAGGAATATATGAGAATGGAACTGCCCTTTAAAAGTCCTTGAGTTATTATGCTGTTGTCTTCCAAGCAAAAACGCACATTGTAGAACTTTGCTTCAAGATAGGCATAGCTAAAGTTGTTGTTTCAGCCAAGCGGCCCTTAAGACTCTTAAATCTTATACCATTAAGTCAACGCTGGCATAGAATTCTCTAATCACAGTTCATCAATTTGCAACAATTGGTTCTGTATGTCATTCATTGGGCCAGACCCCTTCGGCAGGGTCATTAAGATTCACCTTAATTGCAGCTGTAAGGCACTGGGAGGATAGGCAAAAGTCCTTCTACTGCCACAGAATTTCAGGTCTACGACAAGCGAAGAGATTTATATCCCCTTCGTCAACTAGAGTTAAAGAGCTCCTCGTATTTAGGAAACCTGAATTGTAGCTACTAATCGGCTTCCTCACAGGCCACGTCCCCGTAAGATATTACATTAACAGCATGGGTCTAAGTACGACAGATGGATGCCGTTTCTGCGGCATGGAAGTGGAATCAGCGGAACATATTTTGTGCCAATATACAGAAGTTTTCTGCCAACGACTGCAACACTTTTGTGGAAGAAGCCACCGTTCAGTGATGTTAAGTTCATTAGGAGCCTGAATATCAAATGGAAAAATCTAAATCACTAAAGAACTTTATAGGTCGTCATAATAATAATAATAATAAGGCCCTATAGGAACAGGGAACAATGTTACGCAACACATAGCCTCTTACGCTTTAAGAACGTTATACATGAAGTATCGCACTGATTTCCTAAAGTGTTCCTGTCCAGCAGAGTATAACGAACCTAAAGGAATATAACTCGTCGACAACCACTGATATTAGAGACATCCTGAAGGATGAACCTAGAAAAGAAAGGAAATGGGGAAAACCTTAGCAGGCCGATTTAAAACAGTTAGAACTATCGAACGACGATTTGTTGAGCAGTGCCAAAAAAAAGATCAAGGAACAACTGTCATTACAAATAAATGGAGCTGGTCAGGCCACTGAGCCGCAAACCAAGTGCTTCCGGCAAAGAGGCTCTTCGCGGAGGGGAGCGGAAGTTTCCAAAAAAATAACAGGTTCGGAGCACAGAGCAGGAGACAGCAGCTGAATGCATTAATACTTCTAATGGAGGCTTGGGGAGTGGTGGGATAGCAAACAGAATTATAGGGGCTAGTGGTAGCGGAGTTAATGGTAACAAATAGAAAGATAGCCAAGAGAGGAGAGCAGAACATTCCACGGTACAGGATCCAGAAATGTATCAACCGTAGGTATGTTTGATGCAAAACAGAAAATATAGAATAAGGAGTATGAGACTATAATTCACAAGTTCCCGATGAGATATTGTCAGTTGGCCTTTTATTGAGTAGAGATTTAATAAATCAAACGATGACTGTGTTAACGCCAACTGAAATTACCATGAAAAAATATATTCCGGAAAACTTTTCAATGGTGAACGAGCATGGAGAACTTTCGCTGAACGAATGATCGTAAAGGGCGAGAGAGAGAGAGAGAGCAAATAAATGTGCAAATTCTACAAAGAGCCCAAAATTCTTAACAAGTTGATGTCAGAAGTGGGATTTAACGGTGTTAAACAGGAGGTAGAGATACGTTATCGGGGTTGGAGAGATACCACAGATGTCCGAAAAGGTTACCTATGCCAGAATTAACGGTGACCTTGGTGGGATAGCAAGCTAGGAGTAGTGGAGTCAACCAAAATAGTAGAAGATGTCCTGTTATGTGGAAGAACCATGGCAAAACTCTTGCCAAAAATACCAAGAAAATAATTGAAAAATGAACGTGAGCGCAACAATACGCGTAATCAAGGAAGGTGTAGTGATTGGCAAAGGGAAGGTCAATTTCATCACAAATTGTGTACCGGAAGGACAACGTAACAAGGCAATATACCCAGCAAGTAAGCGGATTATTTAATAATCTCGCAGAAACGGAGTCGAAAATGGAAATAAAGGTGCTGAAGGATTGGCCGACGTCTTCACCGTAAATGATAACGTGGGAAAAACTGATATAGTGCAACATCGAATCAACACCGGAAATGCAACTCCAATTCGACAAGCGCCAAGCAGATTACCGCTAGCTAACTAAGAGAAGCCCTAACTACTTACCAAGAAAATAATCGAGAAGTCTAGCAGCCCGTGAAAAAGAAGGACGATTCGATGAGGTTTTGTATCGGCTACCGCAAGCTGAACGATGTAACTAGGATACAGGATAGGTATCCATTACCAGGTATTGCCAACATCTTGGAGACGTTATCACTAGCCAACATCTTCAGCACGCTAGATCTCAAAATTGGGTATTGGCTAGCAATTCGGACTGATATCAAAGGGCCGAATGTCGAAGGGCCGAAATGGGTCGAACGGCCGAATTTTTAATATTCACTAATTTACATCACTAAATCGCAATGAAATTATTTTATTCGTCTAAATAGAATTTTCCTTCACTCTAACAAATATAAAATGGTCTGAAAAAAAAATATAATCGGCCCTATATTGCTAAAAACCAAAAAACAAAAAAATTCGGCCCTTCGACCCATTCGGCCCTTTGAAATTCGGCCCTTCGTACCCATTCCAGCAATTCATGAGGCCGACAGAGCGAAAACAGCATTTACTGCAGGAAATGACCTGAACCAATTGTCTATAATGCCACTTGGGCTATGCAACGCACCAGCTACGTTTGAGAGATAGATAGAGCACGTTCTACCGGAACTTAATTGGAGAACATGTTTGGTATATCTGGATGAAATCATCGTATTCGAACGCACATTTAACGAGCATCTACAGAATCTTCAACAAATACAAACCATCAAAGCTGCGCCGGATTGAAATTGAACGCATCAAAATGTAGTATGTTCAAGAATGAAGTCAACCACGTCGGTCATATCGTATCGAATCAAAGGGTGCAAGCAGATCTAACGAAACTAGTAACCGTAGAAGAGTGGTATACTCCTAGAATCATACATGAGGTGAGAGGAATTTTCTAGCACTACGATCTTACTATCGACGATTTATGCCGAATTTCGATGATATCGCTAGAAGCCTGCCTCGTCTTACTGAGGAAAATCAATTATTCAACTCGACAAAGAAGAATCAAAGAGAAAGCTAAAGAAGATACTTCGCAGTTCTCCGATTGTGGCGTATCTACGGGTAGGAAATCTTTTCATCTTGGATACCAACGCCAGTAACAAAGAAATAAGAGCAGTGCTGTCACAAACCTGAAATTTTCAAAAGTACCTGTATAGACAAAAATCATTTCTTCAATTTTCAAGAGAACCGAAAATCTTGCCTATTATGATTGTCGAGTCGATCGACAATCGACACGACTCTGTAGTGCGTTTTCTTTATCATTTGATAAAAGCAATACGAAAAAGGAAAAGGCAACACAAAGTAGTGTCGATTGTCGATCACCCTCGGTTTTCATAATAGGGGTATAAAGGGATCATAATAAGGGTGAATGTTTCCAAATCTAGTGACAATTTTTAATTCCGAGAACATGAAGAAATTTAGAAATCAAATAAAAGGCCGAGTTAGATGTAAACTTAGCATTAAAAATTATTCCGGAATTTAATGGAATTTCCAAAAATCTCCATAGATTTCTCTCTTGTGTTGACATGGTTCGCGATCCTTTGAAACATATGGGAAAAAAGGAAGTTTTGGATTTACTTAAAATGAAGCTTGTGGGGGAAGCTTATGAAATAGTCAAATATGGAGAATTTAAAGCTAGGAAAAATCTCAGAGCGGCATTTAAAACTCAATTATCTTCAAAACGTTCATTAGGATCAGTTCAATTAGAATTCAACTGTATTAAGCAACAACGCTTTGAGGATGTAAAAACCTTTTCAAATAGAGTTGAAAAAATGCTCTAACAATTAAATGAGGCGTAGTCTTTCAGAGACATCATCATTTTCACACCATGGTGTGATGCAGGGGTCTAACTCAAAGCCAAAATTACGTGTGGTCTTTGACGCCGCACACAAGACGACTTCCGGAGTTTCACTCAATCAAAACCTTCGTATCGGTCTCAAGCTTCAACAGAATCTATTCACGATTCTCACTCGATTTCGACAACACAAAATCGTGTTCATCGCAGATATCCGACAGATGTATCGACAGATCTTGGTGGTCCCTGTGCACCAAGATTATCAACGGATAGTTTGGAGAACAACGCCTGAGGACCCAATTCAAGATTATCGTCTGCGCACAGTAACCTACGATACCAGCTGTGCTCCGTATTTGGCAATACGCACGCTCCATCAGTCGGCACATGACGAATCCAAGCAATTTCCCATCGCTGCGAAGGTCGCTCTTTCCGACTTCTATGTAGACGACCTGATGACGGGCACAAACGAAATCAAGGAATTGCTTGAAATCCTGCAACAGATGGTGGCATTACTCCAACGTGGCCGCTTTGAACTTCGAAAATGGTCGTCAAATTGCCAAATTCTACTCGATCAAGTGTCGTCAGAATACTACGAACATCGGCCATTGCGGGAGTTGAAATAGGAAGAATCGGTCAAGGCACTTGGGTTACATTGGGCACCATCGGGAGATTATTTTGCATTTAAAATCGAAGACTTTTCAGAATTGCCAGCAACAACCAAACGAATCATCCTCTCAGAGGCTTCAAGGACCTTCGACCCACTCGGCTGGTTATCCCCTAGTGTCATCATCGCAAAAATCATCTTTCAAGAGTTATGGGTACTCGGATTATCGTGGGAGGAGGCAGTACCAAAATCAGTCGCTAAACCCCGCATCGACCCTTGACTGCTTCACGATCATCATATTTGGTGGAGAGGTGCTGAATGGCTGTCGAAACACTCGGAAACTAGGCCAACACACAAAATCAATGAAAAACTCCATCCCATTGGAAGCATGCAAAACCACTTCCATGGTCGTCACGCAGTCAAGCGAAGCATCAAGCTCTGACGGGATCGATCAACTGAATCGCTGTTCCACACTCGGAAAATTACTTCGAATCACAGCCTATTGTAGACATTTCGTTCAACAACTTCGTACCGACAAAGCCGATCGTAATCCCAGCTTCATCACCGTGCCTGAAATGAATCGGTCATTCCATTTTTGGGTCCGGTTTGTGCAGAGAGCCCACTTCTCCGACGAAATCAGTCGATGCCAATCAGGAGAAAACCTGTTGAATAAAAGTGTGCTTCGTTCACTGAACCCATTTATCGATGGTGGTGGAATCTTACGAGTCGGCGGACGATTAAAACATTCATTCTTGCCGTACCAAAGCAAGCACCCGATAATTCTACCGAAAACTAGTCAACTAGTCGCACAGGCACATCAAACCACACTCCACGGTGGTCAATAATTAATGTTGGCACAACTTCGAAGCCGATTTTGGATAATCAATCTCAAGAAGCTAGTCCGTGCGCATGTTCGCCATTGCGTAACATGCTTTCGTTATCGTTCAACCACCGGTCAGCAACCGGTAGTAAAATTGTGTCTATTGCCGATCCCAATGCCGGCAATGTTAGCGCCACCACTGAATACTCGACCGATGCGAAGCCTGGTGGTGAACACATCGAAGCAACGAATTTACAGTCGTCAAGCAACACTAAAAATGGAAAAACGTCAAATTACATGACGTGTTTTTAGTCGATCTTCTCTCTTCGTGTCAATCGCTAACAAATAACAACGTGTTCGCAAACAGTGGCCATTTTCTCAACACATAATAATTAAACATAATCGTGTAACGTCAAGACAATAAATCAACATCATAATAACTACAAAATAACAATTAAGAAACATAAATAAAGTGAATACAAATTGATTTGATCGTTTCATGTGTTTTTATTTGTGAATACTCTCGTTTCTGCACAATCGCAAATCCGCTCAGCCATCGTGGTTAACAACTTTGAAAATTGAAATACGAATGATTTTATGAATATTTCTAGAACCGGCGGTACGAAATTATTTAAATCATCGAAAATAGTTTTAAATTCCATGTAAATATAAAATGACAGCAAAAATCAGTCGTCTAGACTGATTCTAGAGAAATTCAATTTTTCATATATGTAATCTAAATTCCAATTGGAAAAATAACAAATTTAGCAATGTAATTTTTTGTTCAGCTATTTTCATTCTCAATATTCTTACAAATAAATGTGAAATTTATAAACGTGCTGTTATTTTTCTAGGCGTTTTTATTTGTATATCCGATATTATATAAATGTAGTGATTTGTTCATATCTGAAGGAAAACACGGTTATCATTCGCTATTGATGGTTTGTGGCTGGATTCTACCTCATACGATTGCAGTGCATCTCCTAAACGATGTCTTTTTGACTAGTATATCAATTTGTCCACGTTGATTAGTAGTCGCCCATATACATTGCTTTAGATAGTTATTAATTATTTAAGTAAAAAAAAAATATCATCGACCTTTTCATTAGAAAAGCCATGGTAATTATTAGCTAAACTTTGTTCAGATTGGTATTAAAGAAGTATGATAATCTGACACACATGAATCTCCTAATTAGTACCGGAATAATACAATACATAAACATTTTAATTAGCAAAAAGATTTCCACATTATCCTTTTTCCATGTTGCCTATGCTGTTGTTTTCATGTTATTTTGGCCTAATTTTAATATCTAAAAAAAACGGCAAAAAATGTAAATTTCCTTATTATACCACCCCCATCATATTAGACATAACAAAAAATCTCGAAAATCGAATAATCTGAATAATATAGAGAGATGAAAACATTTTTGTTTTATCTAAAACAATATGTGAATCACATTTTCAAGAAATTTTTCGCTCGGCTTCCAAAAATACCTCTGCAAAGGATAAAATATATATTTAGGATTAAAGTGAAAAATAAAAGATTTTATTTGAAAATGAGGTTTTTCTAACCACACACAAACACAAATATGCCTTATATACCTATCTATCTACCGTTATAAATGCATAAACATACGATACTTAAATTGTTATCCTTAATCATTATACCATTCAATATCATACTTTATCCTTACTTCAATATTAGGCAGGTAAACCGAATACCGATCTAGTGTAGGTACCTTTTTATGATCTAAAAGTTTTATTGTGGCTTGGAGCACATACGGATTACAAAACGGATTATGTATTCAGTTTTAGTTTTTTTCTTTTGTTTTGTTTTATGTTATTACATTACATTATGTTTACAATATATAAGGAAGGGATAAAAAAGCCCGAACTGTACGAATATCAATCCAAATCAATACCATTATGATAAAGTATTCATGCGACTGAGGTCTAAATATTCATGAAATTAAAATTTATTTGTGACAGTGGTGGCCTTATTCCCCACACCACCTTACATAAAATAAATATATACAGTCACTTATGTTGTGCGATGCTGAATCTTAGTTTGTCTTATATGATAAAATAAAAACCAAAAAAAAAAATAAAAATCGATTTTCTACTTTACAATTTTCGTGTATTTTCTATTTTCTTTTGTACGTTACAGTTTTCGTTTTCTGAAAGACACGTTCGTTGGCTTTGCAACATTGGTTGAAAAAAAAAATCCAAAAAAAAATCGATAGCATTATGTATTATAAGTATTATAAAATCTACATTGCGATGGGAGTTCACCTAGTGAGAGTTTTAGTGGAAAATATTTTACAGGTGTTCGCCCATACTAAATGTTGGCAAACTTTTGATTTACTATGGCCATCATTTTGGTACATAATAGTTATCAGCAATAACAAACGTAAATAAAACGCAAAAGTCTGGCATGGAGATGATTACGTATACCGAAAAGTAAGACAATTTACGTCAAAAAACCATTACTGACAGAAACGAATTCTTATAAAATCTGAAATTTATTGATCAACAAATATTTAAATTGATGAAGGAACATTATGAGTGCTTAGAATTTTTGAAAGATCATTGTCATTATACAATGAGGTTTAATTTCTATGTAGTGGTTTTGTTGAATGAAACCTAAAGGTACCTTACGAAAATATATTTCACGTATATATGCTTTAACTGTTTGAAACTAGAGCCCTGTAGACAATTTCTGCCGTACAGGTAATTTATATATGTAAATGAGTGCAAGCCTAAGTAGCCGCACTTAACAAAAGTCAATAGGCATCATTGCGGAAGTAATTAGTAGTTCGATCTTAACGGAATGCTTCGAATTCCAAGGCTCTAATTCTCATGAAATTGTCATTCGCAATTACACCGATGAAAACTTATTCAAATTTTCCGTAAAATAGCTAAATGATCAAGAGCTCCAAATCCTACATGTCACATCTATACAACAAGATTGATATATTTCTCGGAGCCGACATATTCTTTGAAGTGTTAAAGGCAGACAAATATAAAATGAAAAATCAGAAAACACCAGCTTAACTTAATGATTCAAGATGTAGCCCAATAAGTGATGACATTTATGACCAATGTACTTTGGTTTGCCAAATTATTAGGGACACATCGAATCCTTTCGAGATATGTTGACTTCTGGCAACATACCCGTAAAACAGTTTTCGTCCATAGCGACATTTTCGTCTCTAACAAAGTCAAAATTTCAACAAAAAAATCTGTTAGAGACGGATACGTCTAACGCATCCCCTCCCAAAACTAAATTAAAACATGCAAAAAATTAAATACGACATAAATGGTCGTAAATTGCTAGATTGAAGCAATTAAAAGGCGAATATGTCTATTAATTATTTGATTAGAAATCAAATTAGAGACGCAAATAATTCCATTTTGTTAACTAAATGCACTTAGTAGAGACGTATTGTAGGTAAAAAAAAGACGTTGAATTGTAATTAAAATACAAAATACAACCGATTATATCGCAAACAAATTAGAAGTACATTTAACAGGCTTAAAGTCAGAATTGAATCTAAATCGTAACACAGCTTTTCGTTTACAAAATAAACACGAGATTGTCCGTAAAACATTTTTTAAATACAAAATAGAGATAATGACTACGAATTGTATTTCAATTACGAATTAGAGACCGAGATTGTCCATAAATCGTATTTTACAAATACATAATAAAGACGAAATTGACTGTGATTTGTATTTGAGAGGGGAATTACATTAACGAAACGAGAAGGCAAGCCACAGTAGGCCGCCAGCAACCATAAACGCTAGCAGCTAAAAAGGGAAATTACGGATCATCCGGACACAACTAGCTGACTCAAGTGTACAAACACCCGGAGTGCACTTAAAAAACCTCTGAGGAAACTCTAATCCGCAGATCAAGAATTACCCAGGAGAAATTTCTCAAAAATAATGGAAACAATAATCTTGTAAGTACAAGTAATAAAATCGTAATAAAAACGCATAATAATTAATACAAAAAAAAACGAAAATTTATAAAGAATAATATTATTCAAATAATAATATTGAAATATTAAATAGTCATTCTAAATTCAAAACCTATTTAAAAACAAAATTGCAAAGAGTGTAAAAATGGAAGAAGTTCAGGCAACAATAAGACAGTTGGCGGGGGCACTCAACGCCCAAATCGAATTAAATAAAAAATTGGAAAGAAGAATCGGCCAGTTAGAAAATAAAGTGGAAAACAATATACCAAACAATACAGCACTTGTGGCACCCAAAACAGAACAGGAGCTTAAAGACATCGGCAAACTACCGGACTGCGTCAAAGAACTACAAGTCTTTGACGGAAATCCATCACATTATGTGTCATGGATATACAGTATAGAAAGTATCCTAAAAGACTACGAGATAGTGAAGGATAAACCTGTATATATAGAGCCATATTACAAAGTATAAGACAGAAAATACGAGGAACGGCGGACGCAGCTCTCTTATCATATAACATCCTTGATGAAAATTGGAGCGCGATAAAAGGATGTTTGTCGTTACACTATGCCGACAAAAGAGATGTGAGGAAACCGGAAACTACAATGCAGACACCATGACAGTGCTAATAGACACGTATAGAAATCGAGCATTAGATGTCTTCGTTAGAGGTCTAATTGGGGATATATCAAGAACGCTAACTATTTAAGAGACCAACAAATCTCCCAGAGGCATATTCATCATGTCTGGAGATACAAAATCTTAATTTTCGAAATATGCCAATATATAATAGAAATTTTAACAATTCAAATCACGATTCCCGTAAACCAAATCAATGCGAATAGAGTTCAACAATACACGAAGGCGATACCGCTACCAAGAATATCGCTGTAACAGATAAATATGGGATACGGTATGCAGTATCAACAACAGCAACATCAACAACCATACCAGCAACAACCATACCAGCAACAACCATACCAACAACAGCAATATCAACAACTATACCAGCAACATCAAAATTATTTTGTAACACCACCAGCAAGGCCAGTTCAACCGAAACCACCAGTACCAATGTCCGTTGATGAGTCGAGCAACACGAAAAAAATTAATTACATGAATCGACCAAGTTACATGAACTTAAAACCAAGAAGAGAAAGAAGTCCTGATACTCACTTGAACCAACGCAAACAACAAAGATGATTCTACATGATGGAACAACAGGATGGTGAACAGGAATACGAGGAGTATATTGATGACTACAGTGACATCAAGGACAAAGAGGAAGAAGAGAATATAGAGGCAAATTTTATAACGAATGCCTCTCCAGCATACCTTACATAGAGTATCAGACAAACAACAATAAGATCCTAAGATTCCTTGTCGACACCGGGGCAAACAAAAACTTTATAAGACCGGAAATCGCCAGGAATGCTAAACCAATCGACAAACAATTTAACATTAGATCAGCGGGAGGTGACGTCAAAATCCGACAGAAAATATCAACACAATTCTTTAAAAATATGGGCAATGACATTCTGCTAGATTTCTATGTTCTGCCAGGACTAAAAACTTTGACGGGATAATCGGAGATGACACCCTAAAGAGATTGGAAGCACTAATCGACAGGAAAAATAATATCCTTACAATAAAACCAGAAATGAGGATCATCTTGAAAGCCCAAACATCCATTCAAGTGAATACTATTGAGACAAAAAATGATCACCTGAATAACGAAACAAGATTAAAACTGAGAAAGATACTGAATAAATATCTACTACTCTTTGGAGCCATTGGAGACCAACCGACCATTGAAACGAACGTGAAGGCGGTGATCAAAACTACTACCAATGACCCGATCTACACAAAATCATATCCATACAACAAATAAAACAACTGCTCAATGACGGCATTATAAAACCATCGAAAAGTCCGTATAATTCACCTATTTGGATTGTAGAGAAAAAATGGATGCATCGGGAGTAAAAAAATATCGAATGGTCATAGATTATAAAAGATTGAACGCAGTTACCGTGTCGAACATCTATCCAATACCAAACATCTCTAACACCATCGCAAATCTAGGCAACTCCAAATTTTTCACAACGATAAATCTCACATCCGGATTCCACAACATTAAGATGATGGAAAAGGATATACCTAAGACGGCATTCTCGACAATGAACGGGAAGTACGAATTCACCAGGTTACCGTTTGGACTGAAAAACGCACCAGCGATTTTTCAGAGAATAATCGACGACGTCGTAAAGGAATACATCGGTAAAATATGTTCTGTATATACATGAGAAAATGAAGAGGAACACCTAAAAAATGTCCACAAAATTCTAGACAGACTATGGAAAGCCAAGTCAATTTAGACAAGACTGCATTTCTAAAAGAGGAAACCGAATTCCTAGGGTATATAATAACGAACAAAGGAATAAGAACGGATCCAAAAAAAGTAATGGATGTACAGAAACTAAAACCGCCTGAAAATCTTAAAGAATTGAAAAGTTTCCTTGGACTAACATCTTACTATAGGTAGCAAAACCTTTGACGAATCTTACGAGGGGGGAGAACGCACAAATAAAAGCCAGCCAGTCAAAAAAAGTAGACATAAACTTAACAGACGTCGCGAGTTGAAAGCATTCCAACATCTAAAATCACTACTTTCATCGGCAGACCTATTAATATTTCCAGGCTTCGACAAACCGTTTATACTAACAACGGGCACGTCGAACCACAGCATCGGGGCCGTACTCTCGCAAGGAAATATTGGCAAGGACCAACCTATAACGTATATATCTAGATCCTCAATAAAACCGAGGAGAACTATGCTACGAACGAGAAGGAAATGTTAGCGATCGTTTGGGCTCTAGATAACCTAAGGAATTACCTCTATGGAGCGAAGAAAATCAAGATTCTTACTGACCATCAGCCACTGACCTTCGCTCTCAGTAATAGGAATAGCAACAGCAATCTGAAAAGATGGAAAGCCTGACTAGAGGAGTACAACTACGAGATTGTCTACAAACCCGAAATTACAAATAAAGTAGCGGACGCACTATCAATACTGAAGTTGGAGGTCAACACACTTTCGTCATCGAGCGATGGGACCGTACATAGTGCAGAAGAAGATGGCACACAACTTATTCCGCATTGCGAAGCCCCAATAAACGTCTTTAAAAATCAACTAAAAATATCCGAGGGAAACGAAATTTACGCTTATGAGGAACCATACCCTATACTATCATAGGCATTACATCTCCCTGTCAGAAGATCAGGCAAAGGAAAAACTTATCAAGCATCTGAAAAAAAGACTACACCCAACATCTGCAAATGGAATCAAAATTCCAGAAGTATATCTCCAGCTACTTCAAGAAATTTACGCAGAACATCTGCACAATTACAAATTGCGGATAACACAGAGGATAGTAGAGGATATTCGCAATGAAGACAATAAATACCGCATTATACAAGAAGAACACCGAAGAGCGCATCGGAATGCAAGGAAAGGAATAAGGAAAATAAAGAACAAATACTAGAAAAGTATTATTTCCCTCAGATGACCAGTTTAATAAGAAAATATACGCAGAACTGCGACATATGCAACAAAAATAAATACGACCGTCACCCTAATAAACCGTAACTCCAGGAAACACCAATCCTAACGTATCCTGCTGAAATTTTACACATCGACCTGACTGACCTGAAAGGCGAGAAGTTTATAACATGCATTGATAAATTTTCGAAATTCGTCAAACTATTTCACGTCAAGAACAGAACATCAGTATACATGAGAGACAAAATTATCAAAATCCTGCATTATTTCACAACACCCAAAATAATGGCTATGGACAACGAAGCCAGCTTCGTCACCTCAATCATTGCGGACTACCTAAGAACACTAGGGATTCAAATTTACTTAACCCCTACACAAAAAAGCGAAGTAAACGGAACAGTGGAAAGGGTTCACTCCACCATAATCGAAATAATCCGATGCCTGCAAAAGGAACACAAGGATTTCACGACTAAAGAATTAGTCAATATAGCGGTCGATAGGTACAACAACTCAATACACTCTGTTACTGGAAGGAAGCCTAGTGATATATTTTTTGGACGGACGCAACAGGTCAATTATCAAAATGTATTAAACTTCAAGGAAAAAGTAAATGAAAATGTAATACAAAGGATCAGAAATAATCAGAGGCTTAAATTACAAAAAGAGAACTTGAAAAAGGACGTGCCAAGAACATACAAAATTGGAGCACCAATGTACACAGCTGTTAAACAAATTCAGGAAAAAACTAAACCTAAAATTCGAAAAGAAATCGTGGCAAAGGATAATAGAATCACCGTGACCACGCTCTCGGGAAAAGAATTCATAAAACTCATATGAAAAACTCACCAACTTAAGTCACTTTACGTATATCTTTCCAGCTCATGTCTATGGGCAATAACGATATCTTTGAGCAAACACAAGTATGACACTCCAATAGTATCTGTAAAACAAGGAAATGGAAATATAATAAGCGGAAACTTCAAGATCATACATCAGATTGATCTGCAGAAGTATGTGCAAATATTGGAATTAAAAGGAATTGATTCAACAAACATCATGAAACCCCAACTAACATACCAAATCAACGAAACAGAAAAACTACTGGAAGAACTTCAAAGTCAACCTTCGAGGGCAAAACGAGCAATCAACTGGATTGGGACGAGATCATTAAAAGTCAGGATCGCATTATTGAGAACAGCAACGAGCAGTATAGAATAAACACTACCGTAACGAACAAGATTCAAAAGCTTCTCGATCAGCATAACGAAATATTGCTACATCTGGATGACCATACAAACGAGGTTTTCCAACAAATGATGTTCAACCGCCTACAAATAGTTAAAGAAGAAGTAAAAGAAATTGTAAGAGCTACGCAACTTGTTAAAGATGGAATAATCAACTCCAACTTATTACGACAATTATACGCTCTACCAGATAGACGTAAACTTGTCGTACATCGGTCAACTTAGTCAACTACAAGAAACAAACAGATACATTTAATAAAAAAAGTCCCATGATTATGAAAAAAGAGGGTAAATTGAAATTAAACGAAATGAACATGAAGTACGTAACAGCACAATTAAATGTGATCGTCGACCAATTGACGAAGCTTAGCGAGGCTCAAGTGCATCAATAAGGTGAGAGACTGGCTTTCTTACACTAAAAGATAGAAACCACAGGAAGACACCTATCAAAAGATGGATAAATTAATACCACATTTTAATGGTAATACGAAACAACTAACTGGCTAGCTGAAAAGAGCCGAGGACACCCTGTTAGTATTTCAACAGCTGGTTTCAAACCAATAATTCGGATTATACATTCATGCGATAATGAATAAAGTTGACGAGAAAGTGAAAGACATTTTATGTCTGGCTGGGAACCCTCAATCATTTTTAGAGATAAAAGGAATTCTATTTTAACCCTCTAATGCATGAATTTTTAATAATTTTTTATCAAAATTTCGACTTCAACTCGTAGTTATTGGACAAATGTGCATATTACAACAACAAAAACAAAACCCTTATGATGAGTGTGCTTTAAAAGAGAATAACTCATGTAAAAACCAAAGAAAAAAAATATTCATCATAACGTAAAGTTAGACAATTCAAGATAACGTAAAGTCCGCCTTTAGGCGGAGTTATGCATTAGAGGGTTAATCAACAGGCGATTGCCAAGAGCTATCCTACTATCTAAATTATGAGCAACGAGGCAATATGGTGCAATTTCAGCGCACAGATTCTTTAATAAAATTAAAGAGACGCTATGAACATTAAATCTTTGTCCAGGCAAAGCAAACTATATAGCGAAGATGCACTGACTGCTTTTATATCTGGCTTAAGAAACCCATATTTCGGTTATGCCCAAGCGGCTAAACCGAAGGACATACAAGAGGCATACGCCTTTCTGTGTAAATTCAGTTCTAATGAACGAAGATTCTAAGAAACTAACAAAATACAGCCATAACTTCCAGAAAACGAATCCGGTGAATTCCGTGAATATAATAAGGAATCCATTCCTACAAACTACCGGAAACAAACTTATTCGGTCAAATAACCACCAACTCCAATGGAAATAGATCGGTCAATAAAACCACGAAATTCATATCATAGCGCAGCAAATCTTAGAGAACCTGTCGCAATCACTAAACGATAGTTGTCCAGAAGAGACTTGTAGCGGCTCGCTCATTCGTTCTCCGCCATAATGTATCAGCTACATACATTGGCGTCTAAGATCACCCAATTAACCACAACAAACTTGGAGGCGCACGTTCCACATCGAATGTGCATTAAGTTGATTTCCCCTTTGTGTTCTGCTGGACCAATTGCAGCTCGACGAACATTTACAAACAAACACAAAACAAAATAAATTGAATTCATGATATTTCTTTTCAATCAGTCTGCTCATTTTCTTGAGCCGCTACAGGACTCATCCGCAAGTGATACCCTCTTCCATGGTTGGTTTCGGTCTGTCTGTATGTTAAGATCAGCTGAACAGAGATGGCAATCGCTTAATTGAAATGTCCCATCCAGTGGTATTAATTGAGACGATGTGCATAGACAGAGGTAAGGTGGTTGGCCGATTCTTGCGTCAGTAGCTGTGAAGGAGGATGCTCATCGAAATGTGCCCGTCTTATCTTTCTTCACTAAAGTGTGTTGTTCTGCAGATATAGCTGTATTAAGATGTAAAACAAAATTCATAAAATGTTAGGTTGGCCGTTATCTAGAACACCAAAAGAAATAAAACAGTTCCTTGGACTGTCCGGCTACTATGGAAGATTCATGAAAGACTAGTTGAATTAGTTCTCTAATAGAGTCAAGGTACGCCACGAATGAAAAAGAGGAATTGACAATCAGCTGGGCCGTTAAGAAATATTAACCTTCCCTTCCAAAACTGCTAATGCAAGAGACTTGGAAAGCTGATATACAGTGGGATGATAAGCTATAGAAGCAAGATGGGTTAATAAAACAACGTCAGCGCAAAAATAAAATGAAGATTAAAAAATGAAATTACACGGATTTGCTGATGCTTCGCAACAAGCCTATGCAGCAGTGGTTTATTTAAGATCCACGAATGCATTTAAACAAATTACAACAAGCTTGTTGGTAGCAAAACCCGAAGTTGCCCCAATAAAAAAAAACTGACAGTTCCAAGGCTGGAACTAAATGCAGCGAATCTGTTATAAAAGCTTATAGTGTATGTCAAGAACACCATGAACTACCAAGATGTAGAGATGTTTGCTTAGACTGACTCCACCATAGTTTTGGGCTGGAGTTAGAAACCTTTGTAGCCAATCGAGTATCTCAGATTAGAGATAATTTACCTCAGTTATCAATTAGATTTATTAATAGAAAATGATGCCAACCCGCAAGAAAAAGCACCTAATCAGGAGGAAGCAGGAGAAAAACTATTCACAGATATAACAGCGCGAATAACAGATAGAAAATACATGGTGCACTTACCTTGAAAGGTGCAACCATCTCTACTTGGAGAATCCAGAAAGAAGGCGGTAGCACGGTTACTGCTAATCGCGAGGAAATTTCTGAGGGATAAGCCATTCGCCAAACTCTATCACGAATTTATAGAAGATTACCTAAGGCAAGGCCATATGCAGCTAGGGAGAGATGAGCCAGGTGATAATCCGATATACTACAAACCACATCATGGAGTGATCAACCACGAAAGTACTACTATGAAACTGAAAGTAGTAATCGATGCATCCAGCAAAACCTCATCAGGACTATTCCTGAACGACATAATGATGAACGAGCCCAAAATATGACCTAATTGATATAAGCGTTGGTTAAGATTTCAGTTGAAATTGACGCCCATTTGTGCAATGGAAATTCTCCGCTCTGTGCAAGTCTTGCCATCTGTTGTTGAATGGTTATAACTTCTTCAACACTGTCACTCCTGGATGGTGACAGCGATGAAGAAGGTCATAGGGGAGACCGCACTTGAAGAAGCAACAACATTGACGGCCCAAATAGACGCATGTCTACACTCTTGACTATTGACGGCCTTGTATACGACGATCCGGAAAACTTGGAATTTTTAACACCTGCGCATTTTCTACTATGCAGTTACAGAATAACGAAGACCAGATAACGAACATAAACGTAGAGCCTGCCGCAGCGCTGAAAAATGTTCACGATACAACAACAGAATGTTTGTATGGAATCCGAAATACAAGGGTAAATATTGAATCTTGGAACTCAATAATAATCTTCACATTGTCTAAAAAGCTGGATAACGAGTCACGACGACTCCATGAGATTTCCTTGGCAAATCCAAGGGAATTCCAGTCAACAACGGAATTTTTAAAATTGTTGAAGGAAGATTTAAATCATTAGAGGCCAATGGCAACACCTCCACAACAACAAGAGAAAACAAAGGTCAAACAGTGAAACGGACATTTGTATCAACAACAAGCATCTGTGTTTATTGTAGAGATGGACATAAGATTTATGAATGCGGGGGTTTCAGCAAATTAAACTCCAGAGAGAGATTGTAAGTAGCGATGCTACATAAGTTATGCAGAAATTGTTTAGCAGCGGAACATGAAAAAAATGCATGTACGCAGAGGAACCAATTTACCATTTGTAATGAAAGGCATAACACGGGATTGCACATCGGTTACAAGCCAGAAAAGCCGCAGGTATCTAAAAGTTATGTGACAACACAATCAGGTCCAGTGATAATACCCATAACTAGGGGAGGGGAAACGCATGCTCGTCAGAGCAGTAATTGATCCAGGCGCTCAAGCATCATTTATCACCACAAAGGCAGTAAACCTTCTTAAGGCGAAGTAAAATCAAGTAAGGAAGGTAGATTCCTTTAGTTTTATTCGGTTTTTATTAATTTGTCTAATAATACATAACAAACAAATTTTAAATTACACGTAATAAACATTGAAACGAATTTTTCATTTCATTTATATAACGATGATGGTCAACTCGATGAAATCAACTCGCCAACGGTCAATTCGGCGATGGTTTACTCGACAGCATCCCTTTTAGAAAAATTGCTTGGAATTTTTGCCATCATTACCAATCGGAAAAATGCCCAATATCTTTAATTTTCTTTTCCAGTTTTAATTTTTTCTATTTTTCTAAGATGTGTAATCTGTTTGGAAATTACGTCAGAAAGTGATGATTTATCCAAAATAAGTGTACGGTATTTTCTATTAATTTTCTGATATTTTATTCCACAGCCAAATGGAACGTCGCTCAGCCGACCGTCGCCTAGTTGACAATCGAGGAGTTGGCCATGGCCAAGTAGACCGTTGAAGAGTTACCATCGCCGAGGTAACCGGCGCCAAGTTACCCATCATCGAATTGGTTTTGTCACATACCGATTTTTAACTGTAACTTACAAAATTATCAACTGATTCGAAAACCAGAATTTTCCACTGCACGTAACAAATTTCATTTATGAAAATTTCAACTAAAAAAATTATAAATTGTGTCTACCTTTAAGGAGTTTTTACCTTTTCAACATAAAAACATTTGCTTTCCTTTCATTCATACGACTATTAGTTTAAGCTACACGAGATCACCCGGATGACCCGTTACAGACTAGAAGTAGTTGGTTTTATCTTTTAGACACAAGGGTTAAAGGTGCGCACTCAGCACAAATCCATGTTGAAGATAAATAAGCTAGACCCAAATCAAATACAATGCCCCAATCTAATCGACATGTTGCTGAAACAAATCCGTACAATTTAAATAATATATACTTTGTCACTCCCGAATAATACTGTACAAACGGTATTATGAAATCAAAGTTACATACATATATGGTATACTTATGCATTATATTCTAATGCTATTATGTAAACGTGAACATAGAAATTGTGCATGATTTGTAAAAACAAAAATCGATTGCAATGCATGCAGTAATAAAATATAGAACTAAGCATTGTGAAACCATAGAAAAGGTCAGCAGGTGAAGTTTTTAAAAGTTTGATGTCTTAAATACGAACAATGCACGATGATTGGCATTTATCCCCTAATAATACCATAACAGTGGAATATTTCGACTTAATTTTATATGCGCAAGAAACGTCAACATATTTGGAAATTTAATATGGGACGAAGAAAAATAAAATACAAATATGTGACTTATTTAAATCGCTTCGTACGGCAGTCTCACAAGAATGTAGTAAAATAAATTAACTCGATAATTAAAATTGGTTGATCGTCAATCTCTTGAATATCTCATAAGATATGCATGTGCCCGCTTCGCAAGTCACAAAGGTGATGTGTGTACTAACACTAAGCGATTAAGGAATTTACAATTTGAACGTAACACTATAAAGCAGGCATATCAAGAAAATTGAATCAATTAAACAAATTTACAGCAGCTATGAGATTTAGTATATGAAGCAGGTCGCACAATAACATAAAGAAAACAAAACCAAAAAAATCAAGAAGCTACCTAGATAGATGAAGACTTCAGAAGAAGATATGGAAGATACAATGAAAGTGCTACATAAGATTTGAAATTCATATTTCCTGTCAGAAAATACACAGCATAAAGAGAATATTAAAACCGAAAGAAGGAAGCGATAATGGATTATACACTATGAAAGGGCTATTAATGTGTAATCCGCAAGGCAAACTGAAAATAGGAAGACCGCCGTTGATTTGGGAAAAACACCTACATGTACGGCTTATTTGGATACCCGCTATTTCATATTGAAACTCTTTTAAGTCTTTGAAAGTCATATAACTGTCTATACAAAATTTAATTCACTTTGTTTTGATTCGCTAATCTTGCCGACGCCCATGTAAATCCAGTCAAAAATATTTCCGATTATAAATTCATTGCGTTTATTGGTGCCAAAATTAGCCAGACCGCAGAAGGAGGACAGGAGGAGGTTGTTCGTATGGTGGTCGGAGTTGGCGCTGTCATTGGCAATAAATATAATCTAACCTCCTCTGTAGTACATGAAATGGCACGGTCATCCAAATTTTGAATATTTTGTTTTGCTGGGTACACACCCCTGAAGATATACAATAGTCCTGTTGAAGTTTGCTCATGACCTGACCCGAAATAAATGGGGTGGAGAAAATGAATGTAGACTCAAAATTTGCTAAAAATGGGATTAGCATAGAAATGGTTGGAATATTTCAACGAGATGCGGTCCAACTTGGCGCCACCACGGAAATGGCACGAGCTAATGCAGAATGTAATAAATTGTTAGATGTGAATAGCAATGATAAGCGATACAGTAAAGTCGATTGTAAAAGCCATATTGGTTCAATCGTATTTTATCGACTGTTTGGTGTGGGATATTTAACTGGCATTAAATCACAAATACATCAAAACTGCAGCACAGGTTCGTAAATCATTCAATACCAACGCACTTCTCACGTCACAGATTAGATAACAAAAAATATGGTTTAATATTATTTTAATAAAGAAAATATTGTTTTCTAAAGCTTGTCATTTTAAAATTTGCGCTTCCAGGACTTCCATTAAAAATAAAACTAATTATTTGTCAAAAAATTCATATGGCGGACACACGTTATTACTTGTTAATTTGTTTAACTATATACACTTCCAGTTTCCAGACTTCTGGAAAAAAGTGTTTACCTTTCCAGAAATTTAAATTCTAAAAAAAGTTATACTTCCAGTCTATATGCGTTCTAGATTCATGGATTATTTATTAATTTACACACCATTACTTTTCGCTCGAACTCTACATAGTATAATAATGTGCTTCCAGGACTTCCATCAATATTAAAGTACTCGAAGTCTAAATGCGCCATGTATTAGTTTACTGACTTAATTATACACCAATTCCAGCCTACGCTTTCTTCCCGAAAATCAATTGGTCATTTATTTTAGATTTGGAAAATCTCACTTGCCACAGTTTACATTATTGTTTAAAAATTACAATGCCGATTATTGAGAAAGGTGATATTGAAAATTGATTAAATTATTGATCTTCCAGCTTAATAATTAATTCGTTCAAGCTTTGGTGCGTCTAACAAACTAATTGATGTGACAACAAATTACTTCGTTATTCAACCATATGCAAAACAATGCTAACATCACATTTGACGTTCCGATTGGTGTCAATTAAATGTCCTAAATTATATGTCCTGTGCACACTGAAGTTTTTCGTTAAAAATATTGAAAAATGAATGAACATTTAACTTATTAGCATTATTTAGCAAGATGATACACAAACGTGATTAAATTGTTAATAATTAAATAATTTGTTCTACATATAAGCAATTACTTCTTGTTTGAACTTTATTTTCGATAAAAATGTGCTTCCAGGACTTCCAGGAAATAAAAACTTATCAAATTGGTTCATGTTTAAGAATACACCTTAGAATGTATATTTTTATAAATAATTTAATTTGTTCATTTCATACTGCTTCCAGTCTATATGTGCTTTCAGACCATTGTTTGGTTGTTATTGAAAAACGTTATAATTTTGTGATATACATGTAGTCTAGTTAAATAATATTGTTGGTACATGTTTTTATGACAAATATTGGGACATTTAGTTTAGACCTACTCCTACTTGTGCTTCCAGAAAATCTTTTGGTCGTTTATAGAGTAACATTCAGTTTTGGAAATAAATAAATCACTTCCGACAGGACACGCTGTTATTAAAAATGTATTTTCAGGTGTATATTTAGAATACAACAAATAAAGTAATATGCTTCCAGCACTTACAGAAAATAAGTTAATCGATTATAGTATTTTAGATTTGGCAACAAATGATTTGCAACGGTTTCCCTTTATTAATTAAAAATTATCTTTCAGCCTAGCGCTAGATGTACATTTAATTGAGATTATTACAGATTATAGTTACAGCATCGCTGTGACTAACAACTCATTTAGCTCAGCAGTAAAATTTTGAAATAAAGCATTTGATATGACAACAAACAAATTCGTTATTTTTTTATTATTTGGAGATCGTGTAAAAAAAATTAATGAAATTATGGAAGAAAAAGTTGTCTTCTAAATCTGGTTATTTTTGAATTTGTGCTTCCAGGACTTCCAATAAAAATAAAATTATGGCATATTTCAGAAAGACATATTATATTACGGAATATAAAACTACGGCATAAGAAACGCTAGTTTTTTTTCAGTACGGCATATTTCAAAACCACATGGTATATTAAGGCGTACGCTACACTATATTATTTCAAAACGGGATATTTCATTCAGCATATTCAGAAAAATGTTTTTCTGTTTTTTTTCTAGTGAAAATACTTTCCCGAACCAAGCATAGTGATCAAGTACGAAAAAGAAAGCCCCAACAGAACAGGCATAAAACAGAAAATTGTAGAACGGCATATGATGAAATTCCACCAAATGCGATGGAGATGGGTTTCTAAAATGATTTTTATTATCCTAGAATTTTAGACAAAATATGCGTTACATTACCTTATGCCGCAGAGTCCTATATCCCATAGTGAAATATCCGATCTGTTCCAGTTGTATTTTACTTCTGGACGCACTTCCAGACTTCCATTGGAATCCCAGTAACAGTAGAATGTTAATTCAAACACCAACCTAAAAACCTTACTGACCTAGAAGATTTATCATCGTGATATGAATTTCCAATATACATTTTGCATTACTTCCAGGTTTTAGTGATTCCAGGAAATCGTATGATCTATTAGTATTAAATTAATATACTATGAGACTTGTCAATATATTCCATATACCTTACTTCAGTTTAAGTATTATTTTCGAACATTTGCATTTATTGGCAATTATTAAACAATGTGATCTAAAATGTGATTAAATTGTTAATTATTAGATAGCTTATTTTATACAGTAAACAATTTTTCTAGTTTAATCTTTATTATGAATAAAAATGTGCTTCCAGGACTTCCAGTAACTTAGAGGGTTCATTTTTTTCTAATAATTTAAATTTTTAATTTTATACTACTTCCAGACTACACATGCTATAGAGCGTCGCCAGGGATATATTGAGAAAAACCCTATTTATTCAAAGCATCATTACTCTTCGTTTGATCTCTTTCGTTTGATTGTTCCTTTTATACTACTTCCAGACCCTGTACTTCCAAAAAGCAATTGCTAGTTTATTTCAGGTTTGGAAACATAACTAGCATTGTTAACAAATTATTGTTTAAAAATTAGGTCCCAGCCTAGCACTAGTTCTCATTATTTGCGTTTAAATGTGATTATTGACCAAAGTGATGTTAAAACGTGATTAAACTGTTAATAATCGGTTAATTTATTCTATAAAAGAACTATTACTTCTCGTTTGAACTCTATTTTCAATTAAAAGGTGCTTCCAGTATATCCAGTACTTATAACTTATCTAATTATTACATGTTTTTGAATATAGCCTGAGTGTATATTTTTTATAAAGTATTTAATTGGTTCTTTGTCGAATGACCAGAATTATCTGTATAGTTTAACCTAAAAATTGAGACTAACATTATTATTAATTTAGTTGTAGCAGCCTTCTTCTGTTTACGAAACGTTAGCATTACCATTGGAGTAATAGATAAAATCGAGTGGTAAAATTTTACAAATTATTTACCAATACCATTTACAACAGCACCAACTTGACGATTGTTGTTACAATACGGTTTAGAATATATGAGGAGCTCAATTCTAAAAACAAATACACGTGAGGTAAGATTAATAAAAGATACATCGTCTTAAATTTGAATGACCTAAAATTCCACAATAACGAAAAGTGATTCAACCGGTTTTACTTATGAATGATACACATACTTGAAAATAAAATTCAGTAAATAATTGATTGAATCACCGTTCAATTTTTTAAGAAAATCTCTTTTTAGTTTTATAATCCAGAGAAAACATCCAACAGTAGACCAATTTATAAAAATTTTATGACTAATACAATTTATAAATTTTCCAACATTTTCTATATATGATCTCATCTTGGATTTATGTATGTACGAGTATATAGCAAATAACAACACACAAATGAAACCGAAGGAAGGAATCTAATTTAAAATTGAATAACGACGTCTATATAGCATAAGAAACATACTTTCACCATTTTTCAGTTACATACATGTACATATTCCCCATTTTAGCCAACATGATACACAGAGTGTTTTGGTTTTTTTTGGTTTTGCTTCCTTTCCAGTTACACAATTTTGGGCACTGTGCCAATCAAAAAAAAAAATCGACTACCATAAATGGTATTATACACCATGATACACGAACATCGAAAAGCGATATGGTATATTTGTATGCGGTTAGGGCAAATGGTGGATCCTTAAACAATAATTAAATTCAGCATATTAATGGGATAATAAACACCGTTACATACAAATATGTTTACAGGTAAGCACAATATATTTTGAGTCACCCGTAAAAAAAATAGTTGAGCACGTAATTAAAGTTTTAGTACGGAACAGTAAAATAAACATATTTTTGTGCCTTAAAACCGAGAATCTTAAAACTTTTGTTGCTTAAGACCATAAAATTTCTAATTAAAAGTTCGAGTTGATTACCTCGATTTAACGTTTCATAAAAAGGAAAACTAATTTAATTAAATTTTTTTTTTCTGTTCCATTGTCGCTTTAAGTAGATATTAAACCAACAAAAGGCACAAATTATCCAAATTCCGATAAAAAAAAAATATTTGAGACGTTGCTTTAACGTAAAATTTTGAATTCTGTTTGTCCACAGTCGCGGTTTACTAAAATCTAGCCTATTATTTTGGGAGGCATTTGTAAAGCGATAGCCACACTAGAACCGGAGCAAATCAGTAATATCCGAGTAAAAAAAATTAAGTTTCTTTTTGATTTTTGTATGGGTGCGGATTCTTCCAGCGTCTCAAGAAGTTTCCCAAAGGCATCTCCTCTTTTAGGTTATATTCGATTAGAAAAAAATTATTTTTCAACTCACCGTGATGAATATTTATATGAGTGGTGACCAACTTTAGTATTTTGTGCCGCTCGATCCACAACAGTACCACTTCTAAGTCAGGTCTGACATCTGCAAGTGACCAAAGAGTAAAGTTGGCAAATAAACCTGTCTAGCTAGTAGAAAAATTCCAATTTTTAAATTTACTTATCACAAATGTGTTTTACGGGTTTATATTTAAATTAACAGGCTGTTAATCAAAAAAGCGCAGTCTGAGATACGCAATGAAGAATTTGGTTTAAATTTGAACACCGATATTATTGGATCTACGCATGATGGAGCTGCAATTATGCAAAATAAACCTTAAGGTTGAATCCATCTAAGTTATATACAACCGTGCTATTCACTTTGCCATAATGGATACTTCTTATAAAGATTCTCAAGATCTTGAAAATATTGATGAAGAATCTAACGATGCTGAGTGTAATGTCAATGAATTTGACAAATTCTCAGATGATTATATTGAATTGGATAAAACAGTTGATGGTGATCCGTTGCCTATATTGAAGAATCAATGCCGATAATTGGGGCAGATTTGTTAAACCAGTCGGGCTTTTTAGATGATATTGGCGATTACTGGATCCACTGGCTTCAATGTTCTCGTTGGCCGTCAAAGTACAATACATGACAACGTACTCACAGTACGAGTGATCAATTCCAATACAGTCGACAACCAAATTCTTCCGTTACTAGAAAATATAAAAAAATCACACACGAGAACCAGGCGTACAAGTTAGCGCTTCACATATTGACTCGTGCGGATCTCTGGGTTTTGCCAAGCTTAGACGTCTAAGCACAGAAAAACTAGCGGTAGCTAAAAAAGAATTAAAATACATGATTGAATAAGCCATCTGAAGGTGGGCTGGTAGCCTCTGGGCAAGCCCACTTCACCTTGTCCCGAAAAGAATGGTAAATGGCGACCTTGCGGGGATTATCGAGCTCTAACCAATGTCACGATGCTATAGAATCGGTATCCAATCCCGGATTTCACACATCAGTTGTATTGGAAATAAGCATTGAACGCATTCGAATCATTTATAATATGTTTCACTGTAGTTAAAGATTGTGGCTAACTTCACTTCAGAAAATTACATTTTTTTATTTTTTTGAATCGACCAACATTGATGAAGAAAAATAAAAGCTTTACTTCTATATATAAAATTAATCTGAAATAATCCGTGTTTTATTGATCGAGCTTCCCTATTTAGTAATATTCCAATAGGTTATGGGCCAGTGGATGAAGAATATACGGATATTTCGAAAAATTAAGGCAGATTATTTGGATAGAGTGAAATTGATTTTTTTTTTTTCGGTGTTGTGAAAATCACATACGGAAAAGGATGGCGTCAGCTGAATCAAGATACAGCATTTCAAAGCTAAACGGAACAAATTATTTTGTATGGAAATACAAAATGGAAATGCTTCTTAAGGAAAAAGGTTTATGGGCAATTATCAATGAGATACAACTATCACCAGTTACAGCAGCGTAGACAGCAAAATGATGAAAAGGCACATTCAACAATTGCATTGAATGTAGAAGACGATCAAATTCATCACATCATCGGTGCAGATTCAGCAAGAAATACATGGAGAATTCTTAAGGAAACGTATGAATCGAACACATCAAGCAATCGTGTGCACATTTTGAAGTTAATCATGTAACAGCGGCTTGATGAAGGCGGAGATGCGGAAAAACACGTGAATTCAATGAACGAGCTGTTTCAAAAATTATTGGCGCTTTGTGCAGATTATGGTCCGGAATTTTTTATGAGTGCTACGTTGTTGGCTTCTTTGCCACCAAGCTACGACGGTTTGGTAACGGCGCTCGAAGGTAAAGAAGAGATTGAACTGACACTCACGATGGTCAAATCAAAGGTTCTTGCGGAATTCAAAAGAAGAATGGATCGAGGCGGAACAACGGATGACACTGCATTAAAAGTTGACACATCAAAAGCAACGAAAGGTCAAAAAGGTGAAAATAAAAAGTATGAGTGCTATTTTTGCAAAAGAAGCGGTCACATCAAAACGGATTGTCGAAAATACAAAGCCTGGCTCAACAAACAGGGAGGAAGTAATCAGAAGGTGAATCTATAGCGAGAGATGAAACAGAGAACCTGTTTGTGACACATCAACAGTCACATTGCCAGTTCTAAGGATATGTTCGTCAATATCGACATGAATTCTAGTGATAAAGTAAGCGTTGCAAGTGGTCAACAATTAACAGCTGCGGGTAAAGAATTAAAGTTGATTTTCTGAATGAGGAAAATCAAAGTGATTAAGTAAAAATCACAGACGTGTTGCTAATGCCAGATATCAAAGGGAAATTTACTTTCAGTCAAAAAGCTAACGGAAAAAGGTTATCAAGTAAATTTCAAGGGCAACAAGTGTGAAATAAGGGAAAACAGTCGACAAATTGCAGTTGGCGAAATCAGCGGTAAACTTTACAGACTAAAGGAACCTCACAAAGTTTATTCGGTCGAAAAGGAATTAAATGGCTGCATATATTATTGGCATAAGGTTCTAGGCCATAGAGACATCGAAGTTGTGAAATCATTGGCGATACGAAATATGGTTAAAGGCATCAACTTTAGCGAGTGTACAGCGGATTGCGAAATCAACTCCAAGTGCAGAGTGTGTCTCGAAGGAAAAATTACTCGAATCAAGTTTCCGGTCAAGTCGAGTAATAAAGCAGTTGCAGTCATGGATCTGATTAATTCGGATGTTTGTGGTCCGATGCAAACGACCACACCATTAGGTAATCGTTACATTGTGACATTCATAGATGATTACTCAAAATTTACAGTCAGCTACCTAATCGCAAATAAATCATCAGTTTACAGCAAATTCAAGGAATATATTGCGATGGTAAAGGTTCATTTCGGAAAGAACCCTAAGTGCATCCGTACAGATCGAGGAGAAGAGTACATCAGTAATGAATTCGTGAATTATTTAAAGTTGAGCGGAATTCAAATCCAGAGAACTACTGCGTACACACCTCAACAAAACGGAACAGCGGAACGCAAAAACAGAACGCTGGTAGAAAAGGCTCACTGCATGCTAATTGACGCAAGTCTAGAGAAAAAGTTTTGGGGCGAAACTGTAATGATGGCTAACTATGTGCAGAATCGTTTGCCAACAAAGGGTACAGAAACAACGCCATATGAAGGCTGGTTCCAGAAAAGTCAGAATGTGCAATACTTCAAAAAATTCGGATCAGAATGTTATATGCATGTACCAAAACAAACAAGGCCCAAACTCGATTCAAAGGGTGTGAAAGCAGTGCTGGTCGGTTATGATTACGAATCAAAGGCATATCGTTGTTACAATCCGGAAACCGATCGAGTCACAGTTAGTCGAGATGTTCAGTTCGTCGAAAGGGGCCATTTGTTACCTATCAAGTCCATTGAAAATTATCAACAGGAACAAATTATCGTCAATTCAGAGTTGAACAACTTTGAAGATGCAGAAAACGATCAGGTGCAAAAGGAATTAGTCGATGAAGAAGTTCAGGAAGAGAATCCAATACAAGATCACGTTCAGAATGAAGATGAAAAACAAACTGTTAGACGATCACAACGTGCTAACAAAGGAATTCCACCAAAGAAATTTATTGAAGAAATGAACGTGGTGAGTTCAGTCATTCAAGAACCAAAGTGCTACGCAGAAGCTATCAAGAGTGATGATCAAAAGAGGCTGTGGATTCAAGCAATGACAGATGAGATGAAGTCATTGATGGAGAATCAAACATGGGAGCTTGTGAAAATTCCAGAAGGTGCAAATCTAGTTGGCTGCAAGTGGATTTACAAGCTAAAGTGCAATTCAGGTGGAAAAGTAGCCAGACATAAGGCAAGGCTTGTTGCTCAAGGTTTTTCGCAAAAATACGGTACTGACCATGATCATGTGTTTGCTCCAGTTGTTCGTCAAACTACGTTTCGAACATTGCTTACAGTGGCAGTAAACAAGGACATGAAGGTTTATCATCTAGACGCGAAAACGGCTTTTCTCAACAGTGAATTGTCTGAAACAATTTATATGAGACAACCTCCAGGATTCAAAGTTGAAGGCGGCGAAGATTTAGTGTGTCTACTAAAACGAAGTTTATATGGTCTAAAGCAATCAGCGCGCAATTGGAACAAAACAATTCATCAAATTCTCATCGATTTCGGTTTTGTTCAAAGCAAGAATGATCCATGCTTGTGTACACCTACAAACATGATGGAAAAATATGCTACGTATTAATCTACGTAGACGATGTGGTCATTGCTGGTGAAAACAACGAGATAATCTCCAAGTGCGAAACGTTTTTAACTTCGAAATTCAAGATTAAGAACTTGGGAGAGATTAAGGATTTCTTGAGTCTTCAAGTCAAGAAGGAAGCAAATGGCCATTACACGTTGAATCAGACTGCTTACATTGGATCCTAAAGGATTTCCAAATGTCTGATGCAAAGATGCCCTGATTTCCATTATCAGTTGGATATGGTAAAGGAGGAGATATGGATTTGTTGTTAGGCAAAGGCAAATACCAAAAATTGCTCGGTTGCTTACTGTACATATCAGTCAACACGAGACCTGACATATCGGCAGCAGTTTCAATTCTAGCACAAAAGATGTCCAGTCCAAACCAGGAGGATTGGAACAAATTGAAACGAGTATTAAAGTATCTCAAGGGTACTGCCGGTTTGCTATTGTCACTTGGCAAAAGTGATGGTACGGTTCAGTTAATCGGATATGCAGATGCAAGTTGGGCTGATGATCGTGCAAGCAGAAAGTCACAAACTGGTTACATATTCAAATATTGTAACGGTATTCTCAGTTGGTGCAGTCGAAGACAGGATTGCATTGTATTATCATCAACAGAAGCAGAATTTATTGCGTTGTCTGAAGCATGTCAAGAAGCGAATTGGATTAGTCGTTTACTCAATGATTTCGATCAACGGATGGAAAAACCGACAACAATTGTTGAAGACAATCAAAGTTGTTTGAAATTCATTAAGGAGGAGAAATTATCATCGCACGTACCAAACATATTGATGTTCAAGAGGCATTTGTGAGTCCGAGTTCGCGACAATATTCTGCGGAAAAATTTTCAGCAAGCAGTCAATCAAAGTAGTCTATTTCGTAAACAAATTTCCCCTTCCGAATAAAATATTTTTAAATCGCATGCAATCCTGCTGAAAATTTTTCCGCAGAATATTGTCGCGAACTCGGACTCAAGGATTACATCGAAAAATGTATTGTTACATGTCAATATTGCCCTACGGAAACTATGGTAGCAGATTTGTTGACAAAACCATTGGCTGGATCTCGTGTCAATGTTCTTCGGGATGCATGTGGAGTTAACTGATGATTCAAATGAGGAGGAGTATTGGAAATAAGCATTGAATGCATTCGAATCATTTATAATATGTTTCACTGTAGTTAAAGATTGTGGCTAACTTCACTTCAGAAAATTACATTTTTTTTTTTTTTGAATCGACACAACATTGATGAAGAAAACTAAAAGCTTTACTTCTATATATAAAATTAATCTGAAATAATCCGTGTTTTATTGATCGAGCTTCCAGCTCTGTTTAATAATAATCCAATAAGTTGGATGGCTCCACAGGGTTTTCGATCATTGATTTAGTAAGAGCGTACCATCAAATACAAATCGAGGAATCAGACAACCAGTTAAGGTGTTTTATGAGTGTTTCAAATGTGTAAAGAGCGTTTGTCCCAGCGCGAGCAAAAACCAGGCGATTCTCAATGATTATCTAAAGGGCAACAAAAAAAACACTCCAGCCATCGAGTGGTCCAAAGAGACGGAAGAAGTGTTCCTACGGTACAAAACTCAGCTAAGCGAAGCCACACTCTTGGTACATCCATCGTCATCAGCCAGGTTAGCTGATAATAATTAGTTAGCTAATTCGAAGCAATTATAGTTTACGCATGGCACGGATGCCGGGATGTGATAAGATATGCAGGCTATCGAAGATTGTCCGTCACATATCTGTAGGGATGAAGATTTTGAGCTGTCGATCTCTCACACCAAATTTGCTGATTATTGTCCGGTATATTGATCAATTGCAGGTTTACTTTTGATTTCGGATTCCGAACTGAAATCAATTTCTGTAATTGGTCGCCATGTTGTTGATGCTATTGGTAATTATTTCGTATCGTAAGAGAAGACGATGATTTCTGGTGAGAATGATTCACTAGAACGAGATAATCAGTCGGTCACTACATTTCGTATATCTCTGATGTGGTGAATGTCGGTTCCGGGGACTATGTTCTGATTAAAGGCTTATGGTCAGTGAAAATAGAGAAATTTCGGCCTTAATGAAATAGCGAAAATGTTTGATTGCTAGATAGCAAAAAGTTATCTACTTATCGAATGGAGAGTATTTTATTTCCGCTGGAGAGAGCCTCTTTGAAAATAACGCTACATAGTGTTTGCCAACATCCTTGGTTGCGTTGTTGTAAGCAAGCTCCAATCGCTAAGCTGGAATAACCGTCTCTAGTGATATTAAACTCAGTGTCGTTCAATGGATGTGCCAAAAGGATGGCAGTGGCAAGAGAGCGATTGACATCGTTGAAAGATGCAATGCTTTCTTCAGGCCATGAGCAATTATTTCTGTCTGCCTTTCTGGAGAAAAATGTCCGAATGCCGGTGAATAGGCGATAATTGTTCGACTAAATGTGGTATAAAGCGGTAGTAATAGTTCACCATGGACAGCTGTGTTTGGCTCTGCTCACGTCTCAGTGAGCGAGGGACATTTCTTCACAAGATCATCGGGTAGTAAGCAGATCAGAAAGTCTTCTGATTTTTTTCTTTTTTTTTTTCAAATCAACCACGAGACTGTATTTGGACAAATTCAACGCCTATAATAGGCCTATCTACTGCCGCGAATATAAATGGACGCGTGAACAAAGGCCTGAGACCGAGATTGACTATCAACAATCTTGTGCCGGTGAAACATTTTAACGGATATCACAGATACCTCAGCCCCCGAATTGATCAGAAATGTTTAATAGTTATCATGATCCTTTACGAAAAGACGGCGAGACGAATCTGAGAAGTTTGAGTTTCGTTTTGCGAGGCTACCGGTGGGAAATTTCGAGGTTTTAAACAGTTGCGTGCACATGAGCCCAAACGACGGTAACAATAGCAGAGTCCGGATGATCTGGAAGATGACCTAGCCCGTGATCTGCAACTGTTGTTGTTGTAACAACGGCTGTCCGTTGATCTTCCACGAAATCGAAAGCTCTTGCTATGACCTATGTTAATGTTTGTTTTCGTAGTTAAGTAGTAATTTTGACCGCTACAAGCCAGTTTACATTTTTACGGAAGATGGCAGTTACAACTGGTCGTCAGGCTGCTGAGTATAGAGGGGGTAAACACAAGACTCGCTTCAGGCTAAATTGCAGAGCTATCTTAAAATTGAGTTAGAGTACAACGAATTTCCCATTCTCGCTCGGTGAAGGCAGATATTCCTGAGTTACAGGAGATTGTGAATTTATTGAAAGACTGTCTTGATCAATGGCGATCGGATAGTTTTTCTGATGATGACGACTCCACTCTTAACCAAACCTTATCGAACATACCCATTGATGGCCCGTCAGAAGACAATTTAGATTCCGAATCCGATTCTTTAGATGAAAATTTAAAACAAGAGTCTAACATCACTACAAATGCGGAGGCACCAATAACGACTCGTGCACCTAACGAAATGCCAACGGAAAGCTCCGTGAAGTCGACGTCGTATACTGAAGGTACCGTGAATCAAGTTTCGGCAGGAGCAAGTGTTCCCACTAAACCAATTATTACACCTATCATTGAGTCAGATCAGTTGGATAATCTCAAATGTTCAAATGATAACAGAACGCATTGGCGAATTTGGTAATCCGGTTTTAGATGCACAAGTGAATACACAAACGAGAAGAGATACTTTTCCTGGTGACCAACCTTCCACTCACCAACCTCTCTTCGTCCCTAACGCCAATTTATGGTCTCAAATACCGATATCTACTTCGGATGATTTTAAAGGATTGAATTCGTCTGTTAGGCCGGTACACAAATGGAATTTACATTTCGAAGGTACTTCATCGGAAAAACCGATATCGAGCGTTTCTTATATCGCGTGGTAAGGTAGGCTGCTCGTTACAATGTGTCACAAATTCGTTTGGTTGAAGAATTAGGGTCTCTTCTTAAAGGAGAAGCTCTCGAATGGTACTGGTTGTTTTTTGGAGCGTAATGGTTCCGTTACTTGGGTACAATTACGCGCAGAACTGATTCGAAGATTTCAACGACATTTAAAGGAGGACGATATTCTGCAAGAATTGGATAATCGTAGGCAGCGAGTACCCAAGGAATAATTTTATGATTTTTATAGCGCCTTACTGAAAATTGCAATGAAGTCTCCTACCATCATTTCTGAAGATACTCTACTTAGATATGTCAAAAAAATATGCGACCTGGGTTACAATTCCATTTGCAAATGACCAACAAACAAATTAATTCCATAGATCAGCTAATTGCTTTGTGTGTTAGTTGGGAGCACACATGGGATCGAAATCGAAATGGATATTGCCCCGAAAATTTTCTTCAACCTCATAAAAAGTATATTCACGAACTTGATCAGTTTCGTAAATGACTTTGCCCTTGAAGCATTTAACACGTCAAAAAATAATAAAACAGTTTTGAATAATCATTCGACTGCGGAACCAAAGTATAGGGAGGTTTCGAGTAAAACTGCTAATGTTTCAATGTTAAAGGTTACAGAGAACCCGAATAATCAAATGGTTTGTTGAAATTGTCACGACATGGGACATCGCTATCAAGATTGCTCGGTCGTTCCCACACACATTTTTTGTTACGGCTGTGGTATGGAAAATGTAATAAAACCGAATTGTACAAAATGTAATCCAGCCAAATCGGGAAACGTGCCACAGGAAAACCGATTGACTGGGCGAACGCTTTTCCAAAGACCAACTCAGATTCCACAGTACACATCCAGCCAATCATCTCGTATCGGATGGAGCGAAATCTCAGACACGTTAAGTGGTCAAGACATTTTAGTATATAGTTCACCAAAAATATCCAATGCTGTTTCCACCATTTCTTCTCTAACACTACTTACAGTACCTACTTATTCTCGAAGCGCCCGTTATTGGTATAGTCGACGGAAAATTAAATCTAAATGCGTAGAAACAATTTTACACAATGAAATTGATGGAAGACCATATGCGGAAGTGCTTGTTGGAGGTCACACTATGCATGGATTACTAGACAGTGGTGCTAATATAAGCGTAATGGGAGCAGGAAGTCACTCTTTACTAAAGTCGTTTCAACTGACGTCGTTTGATGCAAAGTGCATCAAAAGTTACGTATCCCAATGCGAGACGTGCAAAATGTGTAAACCTATAAATTATGCAACCCGTCCCACAATGGGGAATTGCACTGAAGTTCAGCATCCATTTCCACGATTTGTTTTCCTTAAAGAGTTAAGGAATGCCAATGCCGCCAGTCTTGTCAAATTCGTGCAAGGACAAATATTTAACCTATTTTCAGTTCCAGAAACAGTTTTGACTGACAACGGAAACCAATTCGTGTCGGTCCAGTTCAAAACACTTCTCACCAAATATGGTGTGAACCATCTTACTACGCCCAAATACATCCCGCAATCAAACGCATCTGAACGTGTTAATCGATGTATTTTATCGGCTATTCGCTCGTACATCAAGTCTGACCAGCGTGACTGGGATTTACATCTCAGTGAAATAGCGTCTGCTTTGCGGAATGTCGTACATGAATCTAAGGGCTATTCACCTCATTATTTAGTGTATGGTGAGCATCATAAAAATCATGGTTCCGATTACGCTCTACTCAAATTGCTGATACAGCATGATGATAATGAAATGATGATCTCTTCGAAACCTGATAGACTCAACTTGTCGCGTGAATCCGTTTTGACCCATTTTCGAAATGCTTTTACTAAAAACGTAGCAAACTATAACCTTCGAACTCGTGTTAGAAAGGATATTACACTTAATAGGATTCGCATGCGGGGAGTCGAATTCTAGGGAAAATACCATCGAGCATAAACACCCGTACACCGTGGGAAATCAAAGTTCGTTAACGGTGTGGCGAACCAAGGCTAACACACACCCGTGCACCGTTGAAGGGCATATGTAAGTGAATTGGCGTATATTAACCTCATATTAAGATTTGTTTTATATTTATATTTTTATTTTTATTTCTCTTAATTTAATTTGATTATTATGTGCAAGTGGTAGTGCGATAGATAGTGTGTGTGACGATTGGATTTGTGATCAGTACAGTGAATGATTTAGCACAGCAAATTAAGTTGGATATGAGTCTGTAAATGGAGATAACATATGGAGTGCGGTAAGGAGAACGAATAGCTCAAACTCTTTTCAACAAAAGTATGTCATTTGTCAGCTCAATATGGCGCAGCGTAGCTTCCTGTATTATAAATCAACCCAGCTATTAGCATATGCTGACCATATTTGCATTCTGCGTCGCAACATCATCTCTCTGAAAGAAGCCCTCCTCCCATTGGAATTAACAGTTCAACTAATAGGCCTTCAGATCAATGAAGCGAATACCAAATACATGGTGACCGCGAGAAGGCAGACTCATGGAGGCTTCATTTTAGGAGATACTCAATATGAAAAGGTGAATGAGTTCAAATACCTAGGATCATTGATCACTGAGCAAACCTCCGTTTCTGTGGACATTTCGCGCAAAATAAAATTGGTACAAGGCGCTGATAAGACCAGTTATCACCTTTTGTTACGACAGCACAAAACATCCAGAAAATCGCTGTAACTGAGCGTAAGATCATAAGAATTCTAGGTCACATTAAAGAGGGAGCCATGTACAGAATGCGAATGAATCACAAGATCAGACATCATCGGATTCATAAAATCGTCAAGGTTAAGATGGCTTGGGCACGTACTTCGTTCACAAAATCGGACCACTAAACAGACCTTGGCGTCGGCACCAACGAAAGTAGGGCCTCGTGGAAGACCACCTACCCGATGGATGAACGACATTGAAAGGGACCTGTACACACTCGATCACCGTGTCTGGCGTTCTCTTGCAGCGGATCGAATTATCTGGAGGAGCATCGTTGAGGAAAACTACTACTTAGTTAAATACTGTGATGACGATGTACATATATTAGTATAATTACAAAAGTGGCGTGCAGTAACTATACCCCTCGCGCACTCTAAATACTCATGTTTTTGTTTAACTATTTCCGCACCTTTTCCCTATGGTAAACATAAACCAATTAAAGTTTAATTACAAGATCATACATTTTTTATAGAATGTACAGTTTATACACACGCATTTTTTTTTATCAGTTTTTCTTTTCCCGAAATACCTGACATGATTTATAATAGAACTAGGAATATGTACAGGCACGCATAAAAAATTACCATCCCAATACTTCTTGACAAATTCTCTAAAATGTACATAAGTATTCTGTCGATTTCGACATGAAAACATTTTTCACAAACCATCAACAAAAACGTGCTTTCACCAATATAAATATGTAATATAATATAAACATAAAAATCCGAATACAATGACAAAGGCGACAAAAACGACGACGACGACTATGACGACGACAACGTAGAGAAACGGAAATTCCAATGGTACATATCGCTCATCTCATACAAATTTCTTAACACAATTCACAATTCCATTGATGACTAATCACAAAAATAAATTTACAAATAACAACATCATCGTTATTATTGTTGTTATTATTTATTACGAATACTACTATTTTTGTATATACATTACTCTTACATACACCAACCAAGCCACCCATTCAACATATTTTCCCGACCGTTTTTCTTCTTTAGTTTTTCGTTTGGCTTCGAAATGATAAAAATCATTTCTCCACTCCTTTCTCACGCATGCACGCATATATATAGTATGTATGTACAGACACATGTTATGCTAAAAGAGGATATTCATGTTTATGCTAAAAAATGTATCTAAAAAATTTTATTTTTATTTATTTATTTTTTTTTTTTTCAAAACTAACCCTTCACGACGTGGTCGACTTCTTTTACGGCGCCTACGACGTCTTTCCGACGATGCTGTATTCCCAAAAACTAATGCAGCTCCTGCTCCAACCGCTGTTGTCGCCGCTCCCATTCTATTCACTGTCTGCTGTGGATTTTGATTCAAAATTTGTTTTCGATGATGTTGTGATGCCGTCGTTGTCGTTATTGAGGAGGTTGACGGTTGTATAGTATTTCGTTTACTACTACTACTCGACATTGATTTTGTATGGTGTGCCGATGTAATTGTTGCTGATGATATACCAACCGCTGCAACATTTGGTGGCATATCACCAAAACCGGCCGAACTTGCGGTATCCGTTGAATGGACACCGGCTGGTTGAGCCGATGAATTTTTTGAGAGGCTTGTCAAACCTTGATTCACTTTTCGCCACATGCGTTCCATTTTGCTTTTGTCTATCTATGTATAGTAACACGCACACTATATATCTGGCGTTTTAATCAACACGCGGAAAATTCGACAACCAAAACAAAACAAAACAAAAAAACAGAACCGGTAAACAGAAAATTAAAAAGGCATCTAATGGCACACACAACTACCAATTATTTAAAAAATTTAAATATTGATTTTTTTTTTCCACTTTTCGTAATTTTTATATTCCAGTAATATTTATATATCGTCTCGTTTATCCTCCCGTTGCTGAGATAATATCCTTAAAGGAATTTGTTGCTGTTAAATCATATCCCTTTTTTATATTATTTAAATTCTGCGCTCAACGTGTCAACTCATTTTTTATTCACTATATTTGAAAATTAAATTAAAACACAAGAAACTAACATAAATTAAATAAAAAGAATTTTCCTTTTATCTTTCCACCTCTCACACTTTATCTAATTTTCTATATTTTTTTTTTTTACACCAAAATCACTAGACACTTAAATATAACCACAAAAAAAAATTAACTAAGCTTTTTTTATTTTATTTTTTTTTTTATTCACTTAACACTTCCGGAAGCTTTTTCTCACGACACCGTTCTAACTATATAAACTAAACTTTACGAAACTACTCGACTATATCGTATTAACAAATTATTTTTTTTAATTAAATAACAAATAGACAAATTTTATGCAAATTATTTTGACAAATTGGAAAAACTATATATTTATGTTAATAACAATAATAATAACAAAACAAAAAACAACAATTTTGTCTACGGCACATTGGAAAATCCGAAATAATACTAACACACAAGTGAAGGAAAAAGAAAATTTTCTACGAGAAAACAAAATTGTTATGGCTTTTTGTTTTTGTAGTTTTATGTGTTAACATGCGCGGCTCTCACCATACATTCTCTATTTCGCTATCTGTGGAAAATGTATATGGATAAATATAAGGAAAACTGTATGTGTCTATGTATTTTGAGAGAAAAAAACAGAAACGGAGAGGAAAATGTTTGTGCTTTTTTGACAATAGAAACAGTAATCAACATTTGGGCCGAAAGTAAAAAGGACTAAATTATATTGATTGAATTAACCCTGTAGCAAGTAGTGTCGTTATAATCATTTTGAAAAAATTGTTTTCCGGTTATAAAATACTTTCGGCGAAATGGTACGAAGAAAAAAAAAGGATTTTCGCGAAGAAAGACTACGAGTTATTCGCGAAGCTTCAACGATTATCCGCGAGGACATCAGAGGTGTCATCTATATTCTATATAATATTATAAAGTAGTTAGTTTGTATGTAAGTGAGCGCAAATCTCAAAAACTACTGGACCAATTTTCACCAAATTTTCTCTGTTGGCTTCCTTCTAGCCTCGGGACGGTTTTAGGCTATTGATCGGGCTTTTTTAGGAGCGAGATAAGCAATCAGCAAAAATGAGTTTTTTTTAACGTTCTACGCATCAATTTATTTTATTTTGTTGTTTGTTTGTACGTTTTATAAAGTTCATTGTATTGGCTTTTGACTTATTATTTTATGAATGAAATACAACGTAAATTGAAAATATTTTGGTATTATTTGCATTTTCAATAGTTTTACTATATGTATACTGTTTGAAAATCGTAGAAGAAAAGTTGCATCAATTTTCAGTAAGAACGAAAAAAGAAAACCATTTCATTTTAGAAACTAATACAATCAAACAATTAAAATAAGTCTATAGATTTTATTTTCAATAAACAAAACAAAAGAATACGTGAAATAAGCAGGCAGACCCCGTTAAATGCAAGCTCATTTCTAATATGTTAATACGTAAATTATGATATGTTAAAATACATATCGTTGCTTCCAATTAAGAGTATTACATCTGCAAATCACTAATTTTTTTGAGAGGCCTTAAAATTGTTAATGCTAATTTCGACTTAATTTTTTTTTAAATAAAGCCCTTCCCAAAATGTATGGCAAGAATTTTATTTAAAAAACTTAACCCAAATGCCAAATTTAACATTAAAAACATGACACGCCCCTCCAAAAAAGTTAATGATTTGCAAATGTAAAGATCATGTTCAAATGTCAAATTTTCTTTAACCGCCAGAGCTACCATCTTCCATAAAACTCCGACTTTCACATAATGCCATTAGGTGTCACTAAATATTTGCTGTCAAAAATTGTATGACATTTTTATGTGTGCATTTTGTAAACATAAACCAAAATATTTGCGTGTTATAAAAGTGATTATTATTAATACGTGATAATTAAGTTGATTTTGGCTGTCCCCTTTTGAAAAACGTCAGAATATTTTTTTGATTGTGTAGTGACATCTAGTGGCAAACGCTCTGTACTTTTTCTTTGATCATGCTGCCTCTTTCGGTAAACCCTCTGTATTTTTTCTTTGATCATGCTGCCTTTTTCGGAAAGCGCCCTGTACTTTTTTCTTTGATCGTGCTGCCTCTTTCGGAAAACATGATCTATACTGTTAATTGGAAGCGACGATATATGGCACATACATAGATTAATAAAATCGATAACTTTTAAAAAATTTCATTATAATTTAATCTAATTGCAAATATTAATTTAAAATAAAAACACAATTTGTGTTAATATTACTACGCATTTTTATTTTACCTTTTAACGCCTAAATGTCATACCTGTTGGAAGTTATAATCTCTTTACTTAATTTTAAATCCATCTTGTGTTCAATAGCGAAAACAAAAGTGGCAAATACATGAAATGATGTGGTTTCAAACGCACTCAGAAGAAATGCACATGACATTTAAACTTTTTGAAATTCAATCGTTTTTTGTTCATCTTTGATTGATTGATTCAGTTTTTATATATTCATTTACGACATTTGATTTTTTAATATTTAATCAGTTTTGGTCATCAAAATACATTATGAAGTTACTAAAATTTGAATTGCCATTTTATTTGAGTTTTCCATAAAAATGAAAAAACCACAACAAAAATTCTAAAATTGTTTAACTAAATTTATTTAAAAAGATGTGTGGTTTCCAATCCTATGAATGATTGAATAAACTAATCAACAATTAAATAGTGCGAGGTCAATAGAAATAAAAATTTATGACGTTTACATTTTTTGAAATTCAATCGGTTTTTGTTCACGAAACATAAATTAGAACAACATGGCTGAAAATTGCTAGAAACTTCTATTAGTTGTGTATAAAATAAATAACTGTGCAAGTTGAACCGTAAAATAAAACTGTAAGTTGTATCTAACCCTGAAACATTCTAAAAATTATATAATAACACCGCCGTAATACATCTCTTCTAGAAAAATGCCGAAAATAAAATCGAAACTAGGAAGAAAAACATATCATGCGAGCAGAGTACATAATTCGTGACTCAATGAAACCCAAGAACAGCGTGAAATTCGTATATCTCAAATTAATTCAGCAAACTCATTTTGTCGAGCTCGGGAAAGTAGCATAGAGCGAGAACTACGTTTGCAGATAAATCAAAATCAATCTACTGTCAATAGAACACGCGAATCGATTCCTCAACGAGCAGAACGACTAGAAGATCAGCGTCAACGTTCCACTCGAAATAGAGCACCATGTCAAAATGTGTTTGGATTCAGGTCTACGTTATCATACCAACCAGTAATGGATTATGTAAATAAGAATGATGTACAAATTGGTAAGATGGATACAATTTGTAATCATTGCCATGCTAAAAAATGGGCTATGGAGGCACCTGGACTTTGTTGTGCTGGGGCAAAGTAATACTTCCAGAACTCGAGGAACCGCCAGAACCAATCAGGAGTCTAATTCTGGGATTACATCCACTTTCTAAACATTTTCTCGACAACACCAGAAGATATAATACTCTGTTCCAAATGACTTCCTTTGGTGCTAAAGCAGTAAGTGAAGGTAATTTCATGCCCACTTTTTAAGTTCAAGGACAGATCTACCATTACATTGGAAGTTTGCTACCAAGTATTGATAACGATCCTCAGTTCCTACAAATTTCACTTCGCTCAAACAGTATGCCAAGCCTTAAACCAGATTTGATGGCATTGCTTCAAAAATGCTTACAAGAAAACAACTGCTACATCCAAAGTTTAAAATATAATCTTGAAAATAGATCCAGAGGAGGAACAGATAATTTTCAGTTAGTGATTCATGCTAACCGAGTACCATCGAACCAACACAACGGCTGATGTAATGTTCCTACTACAAACAAAGTAGTTGTACTTCTGCACTGCCGAGACGGACAGTTAAAACGTGCCTCTGAGCTGCATCGCTCCTACGATCCGCTCCAGTACCCCCTTATGTTTATTAGAGGGGAAAACGGCTACTACCTAACCACCTAACCATAACGCAACAAGATATTCCAAACCGAGCGCAAACCAAAACGGTCTCTTGCATGCAATATTATTCGTACAGGCTCATGGTTGTTCAAGAATTTGTTTAACCAGTATTGTGTCGACATGATGGCGAAAATGATCTCCGAGAGATTAAATTTTATACGTCGAAACCAAAAAATACTTCGTTCTGACGATTACATACATTTGCGAGATGCAATGAATCAGGATGCTAACGAGAATGCCTCCAACATATGTAGGTCAGTACGTTATCCTGCCGTCGTAATTTACCGGCTCACCACGTTACATGCAAGAAAAGACGCAGGACGCCATGTCGTATGTACGTAATTACGGGCGTCCAGATTTGTTCGTGACATTCACCTGTAACCCCGATTGGCCGGAAATTAAAAATGAACTATTTCCAGGTCAAAAACCTTGCGATAGACACAATATAATTTCAAGAGTTTGCAACCTCAAATTGAAAAAGCTTATAAATTTATTTACCAAAAATGAAATATTTGGTACGGTAAAATGTTACATGTTGAGTGTAGAATGGCAAAAGCGGGGTTTGCCCCACTCCCATATACTTTTGTGGTTACAGCCAAAAATTCAGCCGGACAAAATCAATAATATAATTTGTGCTGAGCTCCCAGACAGGGAAAGTGACCCTCTTTTGTATGAGATAGTGTGCAAAAACATGTTACATGGACCTTGCGGCGAGCAGAGCCAAGCCTCACCATGCATGATAAATGGCAAGTGTTCGAAGAGATATCGCCGACAATTTATTCCCGAAACACAAACTGGCGATGATGGCTATCTCACATATAGGCGAAGGGCTCCTCCAGATGGCGGGCAAACCACCACACTTAGAGTACGTGGAAAAACGGTCACAGTAAACAACGGATGGGTTGTTCCTCATTGCCCAATATTACTGCGATGCTTCGGTGCTCATATAAATGTTGAATACTGTCAGTCCGTGCAGGCAATCAAATACATATGCAAGTACATAAATAAGGGTTCGGATCAAGCTACGTTCTGCATCCAAAATGACAAAGATGAAGGAGGCAGTCTGGCGAATATTTGAGTTGCCTATCCATGAACGATATCCCACTGTCGTTCATTTGGCTGTACATTTAGAAAATGGGCAACGTGTGTATTTTACGGAGGATAACATACACCAAATCGTGCAAAATCCACCAAAAACTACGCTTATTGGCTTTTTTAACCTGTGTAGTTTGGATGATTTTGCCAAAACTTTATTATATCACGAGGTTTCAGGTTACTTCACATGGAACAAGCATGTATTTTCCAGAAGAAAGCGTGGGAGAAACGTTGAAGGACATCCAGGTATTAAAAAGGATCAGACTCTCGGTAGAGTTTATAACATTCACCCAAATCACTCCGAATGCTTTTATTTACGTATGTTGCTGCATGATGTCCGAGGGCCAATTTCTTTCGAGAGGTTGAGAACTGTGAACGGTATTGTTTACCCAACTTTCCAGGCAGCTTAAACCCCCATAGTTAGTTCCCCCATCAGGGGTCTCCCCGGGTGGCGGACAGGAGAAAGCTTGTCAGATATGACAGGTACCGGGGAAATCAAATACCCGGGGCGAACCAAAAACTATGACACACCCAAGCTAACAAGCAAATAAACTTTATGAGAGTGATGCCTCTCCAATAGCATCAAAACAAGACGATAGAGCAATGCTAAGAATAGAGGCTGGCACTGCAAGCGAAGAGGGAGCCCAGGCAAAAGCGGCCGACAATCAGAGGCAGAGATTAGCATCTGAGAAGTACAGGGGGGCGACCCAAACAACGAATCGAGAGAGATCATCGGAAAGATGAGAGAGCAGGAGGATGGCGAGTTTCGAAGGTGCAGGGAAATTGTAAAAAATATGCAAGCAATGACGCAAAAACAAAGAAACACTACTGCGGGGATTAAGAACGGCTTGCTGGAACTGGAGAAAGTGCTGGAAATGATTTCATCCTTGCGGACTGACCAAAGAAAGATAGAGAGGGAGTCCGAGGAGCAGGATCGGAGTACGATGGGCACACACTCGAGTCGGGCAATGGATCAGCCCATTTCTGCAGAAGAACCGGAACGGGAAGTCATGATGGATGTGCCAACTAAAAATAATCATTCATGGGTCGCGGTCGTTCATAAAAGGAACAGGCAGTCCAATAAAGCCCCTTCCAACTCAGGTGGAGTAGCTGAGGGTTCCGCGGAAGAGGGCGCAACACCTAGGAATCAAAATAATAAGGTGAAGAAGGAAACGTCGGAAGGAGAAAACAAAGAGCAGCGCGGTTGTAGTCAAATCAGCCCCGGGTAAGACGTATGCCGACGTGTTGGGAGCCATCCGTGGCAATGCATGTCCGGATAGCGAGGAAACGGAAATTCGGCAAATTAGGAAACCAGCTGATCCTATCAAGGTGCAAGAAATTGTACGCGCAGCAGTAGGCGAAGATGGGGAGGTCCGAGGTTTAATACCCCGTCTGAAGATAGAGGTTCTGAATCTGGATGGTCTCACAACGAATGAAGAGGTAAAGACGGCAGTCGAACGTGAAGCTGGAGAGGAGCCCACCGGGATATTAAGGTCTCCCTTTTCCTTTTGGACAAGCGCGGGCAAAAAAGGCCAGGCAGGCCTATTGGTGGACGGACGAAATTGCGCAGCTTAGGAGGAACAGCCTAAAACTAAGGCGAAGGGCTCAACGAGCACAAAATAGGAGTGATGCAGTAAGCAAATCAGACCAGTATAGGGTGGCAAAAAAAGAGCTCGGTATTGCGATACGGGCTAGTAAGGTTCGATGTTGGCAGAATATTTGCCATGAGGTGGATGTTGACCCGTGGGGCAAGGATTACAAGTTGGTTACGGGCAGACTGGGTTCCATGAACTTATGCAACTCGATGGATGCAGTGGTGATGCGAAACATCGTCGATACACTGTTCCCAACCCACGCCTTAAGGACAGAAGAGGATACTCCAGAGCAGGTTGGTATTGTCCCTGTATTCACGGAGGAGGAGCTGACTGGTGCGGTGGCATCCTTAAAAAAATTCCCGGGGAGGTATTGAAGGTTGTGACCGGGGGTTGCCCACAGCTACTGCTCAAATTATATAATATTTGCCTGGTAGCGGGAGTATTCCCTACACGCTGGAAGGTGGCCAGACTCGCGTTGGTCGAGAAAGGTAAAGGAGAGAATCCTGACTCTCCGTCGAATTATAGGCCACTTTGTATGCTTAACACGATGGGGAAATTGTTGGAGAAACTGCTGAAAATAAGGCTGGACTCAGCCATAAGAGCTGCGGGTGGTCTTTCACCAAGGCAGCATGGCTTTCGGAAAGGTCACTCATCCATCAATGTCATTATGGAGGTAACCAGCGCGGTTGCTCAGGCAGAGAGAGCAAGCCACCGGACGAGACCATTGGTGTTCCTCATTGTCATTACTCTTGACGTTAGGAACGCCTTTAACTCAGCGAGATGGGAGGATATACTAGGGGCGCTGCGGCGGTCATTTAAGATTCCGAATTACCTATTGAGGGTGATGTATGACTACCTGAGGGACAGGAGGTTATTGTATGAGACGGCAAGTGGAGTTGAAAGAAAAGAGATTACTGCCGGAGTGGCACAGGGTTAGATTCTTGGTCAGATCTGTGGAACGTACTGTACGAATTAATAATGATTTACCATGGCGTTAAATATCATCATAGCTTTCTATCTAAGGAGTGTGGAAGTAAATTAGATAGGGCACATTTTACAAATTCAAAGCTAAGCAAACAGATACAGTACGTTAGGACGAACACAAATTTGAAGTGATTTTCAAAATGTACTGCCTGCACATTCAGTTGAAATTATGTTAAATAATTTAATGAATTTAACCCGATCACATCTTCCGTAAAGTATTTGCAGATACCTCTAACAAAGGTAATATGAAATTTTTCCCAATAAATACCATAAATTTTTCCCAATAAATGCCATAAAATTCTTTGTTGTTCAACGAACTCACCGTTAGATTCTTGTGAACAAGTCGCTGGAACCGCCGAATCAATACTGAAGCTTTATTAGACACATTAAACACTGGAGGAATTAATTTAGATTATTTAACTGCTTATTCACCAGACAATACATCAGTAAATTTCGGCCGATACTCATAGGTTTACTACACAAAATTACGGAAGAAAAAATCAAATTTAATACAAAGTTGTAATTGCCGCTGAAATTGACTTGCTGAAAAAACTATGACCTACGTTGTTGAAACTCTTATTGTCAAAGTTATTAAAAAAATTTGTATTAGAGTGAAGAGAGTAAAAGAATTGAAATCATTTTTCTCGTTCTGTGAGAAAGAATATCATGCACTTCTCCAAGAAGGTAGTTATCTTTATTCAATACATTGAACCATTTGCTCTTAAGTTGGACAGCAGTTAAAAGCTATTTTATTAGTCAAGATAAAGAAGAGGGCAAGAGAATTATATAACGATTCGTAGATGATCAAGGAGGTGGAGTTTCTGAAAAATTGACTTTAGCTGAATGTTTGTTTTTCCCAAAAATCTATTTTGATATTTAAAAAGGATAAAACTGACGTATCCCAACTCTACTTGATAATGAATAATCTCAAGAATGAGCCTCAATGCTCAAAATGATGAGTTTATGATTTAAAGTGACCCAAAATGAAGTATACTATTTTAAATCAGAAGCCAATATTGTAAATAAGAGAGACCTGCAATATTTGGAGAAGTCGCTTGACTTTAAAAACGATATATGTAACTTAAAAATTTCAAAATTTCATTTAAAAATGGAAGATCTTTCAAATGCAGTTTAATATAAAAAAGTATGAAGATGATCTTTACTGCTGAAACTTATCATGAAATCATCGAAATATGTATTTACAACAAAGAGAAAATTTTGAAGATTGTGATCTGTTTTTGTCAATATTAAAAGAAAAAATGCCTAGGCTTAAAAAATCATGGAAAACATCTTCTCTATACCAAGCAGTAATGCATGCGGTAGAGAGATTTTTAGTGTGACAGAGAATATTTAAAGGGATGATCGCAACAGGCTACTACCAGAAAAAGTCGCAGCTAAATTAATGGTTCTTGAAAACAAGATCCCATGCTGATTTTAAAGATTTCATTAAAAACAATAAAACCCTGTTGACAGTAGCAAAAACGTAAGAAAAATATAAATTCAAAAAATAAATAAATAAATAATAAATATTCGAACGCAATCGAAGTGCCAATTGGTGAAAGTTCCTTTTTTTTTGTTTTTAGTATGTACTACTTCAATGAAGCAGTAAATATTTTCCCCAATTCCCGTAGTCGTATTATTTCAAGTGACATAACTTTAGTCGTGTCACGTCACTTGAAAATTGATATTCTTGAAGGCGAACCAAGTGATCCGACTGCAACTTGAAATATAATTATATTAACGCCAACATTATTATTTTAAACAACAACGCATTTAAAACAATACACAAAATTATTCAAAAACAACATTTTAAAATATATAAAATAAAATATGTAATTGTGTCTTTCAATTTTGCGAAAATCAACACAAGTGACAAGTGGCACGACTAAAGGAATAGCGATGCAAGTGGCATCTGTCGTATAAAGTGACTTTAGTCGTAATAAACGACTAAGAGAATGACAAAAATGATGTAACGTGACTATAGTCATGAAAATAACGTGACACGACTATAATAATTGGGGTGATTTTGCATGTTTAGAAACAAATATGTTATGTTTTTGTTATAAGCAACTTATTTAAATATTTTTTTTTACTCCTGACTGGTCGAACTATTTTGGAAAGTTCGCAACCCTAATTTCTTACCTGATTTCCTCGACGTACCCAGTAAGTAAACTAACGCCAAAACAAACTTCACTGGGAGAGTTTTCACGCTAGATTTTACAAGACAACTTGGTAACAGTCCTTGGTCACCTGTTGTTGACTCCAGTTTTGAAACACATACACTAACACTATGGGTATTAGAACACAAGCTATTTATTTACGCACTATGATATCGATATTAAATGCACGGTTAAATATACAAAAGAATACAAATATTTACTTTACTACCGCCAAATTAATTTAATCCCGAAAAAAATGCGCGCACAAAAATGTTCCAATCCAAAAACAAAAACCGAGTGTTTTTGTTCCTGTCAAAAAATTTTATTTTACAGAGCATTCACAATGGAAAAACTTTTTACTTTTGACTTACCGGTTTGTATAAATTTCCAACATAACGAACAAACATTTTTGCTCGCAATGTTGGAAATTCATACAAACATGTAAGTCAAAAGTAAAAAATTGTTTCATTATGAATGCTCTTTAAAAGTGAACAGTTTTTATTGTCATTGTGAATACTCTGTTATTTTGATTTTGTTATTTTGTTGTTTGCGCTTGCGCTATAAATTAAACAATAATAAGGATAAGCAGCGCAAACATACGGCCGAAGGCCGAAAAAAAATCTGACATCCACAGGTGTCCACTGAGGGAAAAATTATTTCATAAACGTATGAAATTTAATATTTCAAATGAAATATTTATTTCACCCACTGAATCTGTTTAATAAAACACAACAAAAACAAAATTTACAGTGTTTTTGCTTTTATGAACATTTTTGGTTGTTTGTTTTGGTTTCCTTATTATTTATGCAACCATTCCACGCGAAATCAGACACCCATACGGAGGCAAGGTGTGCAATTATTTTGAAATTGGGGAGATGGTTAGTCTGGATAAAAAAAAATATAATTTCAGTAAAAAATACGCGGAGTTCCGTTATAATTCGTTTTTTGTCGGAAACTCGAACGTTGATATCTTTCAATTACGCGTATCTTAAGTATTTCTTGTCAGATTTTCACGTGTAATAGCTCGATAGAAAGACAATTTTACATACTTTCAAATAAGTGTATTAAACTTCGGTGTTAATGTACAATAAATCATTTGAATTTCAGTTTTATAGTCTTTTGCTGAAAAATCGAATTAATCCCCGTTTTATTTTTTTATTTTCATCGTAAAGCACTTGAAAATACCTTTCCAATAAGCCATCTTACATAATGGAGACTCGACGCGCTCGAGTTTTATAGAACAAAACGTCATAACAAATTAGAGCGATATTCAACATTTCAGTACAATTACGTGAACCGAATCAATATTACCGCGCACAAATTAAAAGCAGCGGAATGACGAGTGGCTCGGTACTTTGTTGTTGGGTGGTTTAAGCAATCGAACGGTCGAGTGTCTAAATTTTGCCCGAACAAATCAAAACGAAGTTTTTGCAGGAAGTCAACTCGATGTAGGCGGAAGCAATGTTGATGAATGGCATAATCAAACTCATTTAAGTGGAGTCGAATGCAATGGCAGTAAACATTAAATGTCAAAGTGAACAATAATTATGCCACAGGCGGTTTGGCCATATTGGATTTAAGAATCAGAATAAATTACAAAGTGTTTTTTCTGATTAATCGAATTTTGTCATTTGTTTTGTGAAACAGATAACGCGGGACAGAATATTTCAACAAGAATTGGGGGACGTTGGTAGAAAAAGCAAGATGTATGCTTATTGACAAAAAAATGTCCATTAAATTTTGGGCGGATGCTATTAACACTGCAGCATATATTATAAATCCATCGCCTTTTCGAGGCGTCAGCAATAATACGCTGGAAGAAGTAAGGTCAGGCGTTCGTCCAGCGTTCTCACATTTTCGGGAGTTTGGGTGTAAAGTTATGTACATGCTAAAAGATAAAAAAAATAGATCCGAAGTTTAAACCTTGCATAATGGTAGGATACAGAAACCAATCTAAGGCATATCTTGTGTTGGATTTTCATCCGGTAAAAATGAAAATCGTCGTTAACCGTAATATAGTTTTCCTCGAAGATGAGCGCTGTGAAAATATTGGAAACGATTGTCAGGCATCAGGTAGCAGTCAATTTTATGTTGTATTAGGAAATGCGGAAAATAAAACAGAAGTAGAGAATATACTAACGCAAACTTTTGCCACGAACAATCCAGATCAGCCAGTCGAAGGTCCTAACAAGGAAGATGAAGGTCCAGTAATTTTTAATGATCAACTTGAATGCGAATCCATGCAGGATTCTGAAACATTTCAGGAAGAAGATTGGTATTTGCCACAACGGTCAAAGAATATGAACAAATTGGAAACTAGACGATCAAGCGGAAATCCAAAGCGTATTTAGAATAGAGATTTCGCTTCATTGGTTACTAATAGTCCACCCGACCCAGCTATAGTGGAGGAAGCCTTATCTTCAACTTATGCAAAGGAATGGCGGCAAGCTATGCGAAATGAATATGAGTCGCTTGTAGAAAATGAAACTTGGACCTTGGTTAATCTTCCAACAAACCATAAGCCGTTCCGTTTAAAACACGTTTAGTTGTGAAGAGGCGTTTTCGCCGGTGGTACGTTATGCTTCAATTCGTTTTTTGATCTCCATGGCTGCGAAACGTTACTTACCGATTGATCAGATGGATGCGGTAACGGCTTTTTTGCAGGCGTACTGAATGACAAGATTTATATGGTTGTACCAAAACAATTCGATGATGGAACGCCACCATTCTTGCCAACATTTTTGATTCACATCAATTGGTGTTTTTACAGAATTGCCGTCTGCCATCCCAAATATTTCCAAAATTTCATGAATATAACGACTAATTGATTGATATGGATCTTGTCGTTTAATTTCGAGTAATATCAATACCGAGGACAAACTTGGTTGCTCCGTTATCCTTCATCTTGAATTCCTCTTGAAGATCCAGTTTTAGATGGTTTTTTCTACTAACATCGTTGGAAGATATTAAAAGATCGTCGACAAAGACATCTATGTCGACGAACTTTTAATATTTTCAAAAATTGACAATCAAATCTCAAAAAAAGATGGAAAGTATCCCATATCAGGAAGCTGTGGATTCTATATTATTTGCAGCCCAGCTAACTCAAGCAAGTAATCATTATGCTGTAAATCATTTGATCAAAAATGATGTCCTTTATAGGTTATTATAATTTATTTGGCTCAAATATATTAGGCGTTTTCGGAAATAGATCCTGAATAACTTCAGGCTAACTTTCGACCATTAAACTTATTCACCTATTTACGAACAAAAAAGATAACTTCAGGATAATTTAGATGGTGTGGTTTTAATTTTTTTTTTATAATTAGCTGTAAATACAAATACACATAAAAACGAATACATTATTAGAATCAATATGACTGTGTTTAAGACAAATTATTTTGTATTTCTTTGAATTATCCCTCAAAATTCATTTTCGACCTTTTGCTTTCATATGAAAATGTATTCTTAACTTTTTGTATGTGATGGATAACTTGGATAACTTTTTACCAACATAAGAAAAATTAAAAGTTAGCCTGAAGTTATTCAGGATCTATTTCCGAAAACGCCTATTGCATCGATTAATTTGGGCAGTTAAATTTGCGCAGTTAAACGTTATGTCTAGGGGCGGCCTTAATGCAGTTGTCAAAATAAGTAAGCTAAATCAATTGGAATGACTCTACTTACTTATTTAAAATGGCGGCCAAACAAGTCTCGTTTCGAAAACAGCCTTAATTTATTATAAATAAGTAACAATTTTTAAAAATAAGTTTGCTCGCAGTTCGGCCATTCGCGTTTGATGTGAACATCGCTTAAAAATTAAATTCTAAATATTTTTTAAAAATGTGTTTAGTTTCCCGTTATTCTTGGTGTACGTTTTTGAATTATCAGGATTATAATACGGAGCGAGATGATTAAGATGTAATCAGTTTGAATATAAAATTATAAAATCTTACCTTACTCTCTGAATGTGATAAAATATCTTTGTTGTCAATAGATACTTATTTCATTATTTATCAGTAATGTATTAACTTAAAGGAACTTTTACAATGTTATTCATAATTCACTTAAATTCACCTTAGAAAAGTAAAACCAATTTCCTTTAAAAACCAATAACGTGGTCGGCAAAAATTGATACCGCGTATCCTATTTAGTATTTATTCAATGTCACGTTAATGAATGAATGAATAAAGAAATTTTGTTTTATGTGGATTGTGCATTTTGTTGAGAAATTTACAACAACAATTGCACGTGACAGAAGTTAATTAATTCGAATTAAAAATTTAAGTTATTTAATTCGAGCTCGGAACAAAAAAAATACGTAACCATTTGAATGAAAAACAGGAGAAGTACCAACATAGAATACAAAAATTAAATCGAGAAAATAAATCGTGGCTTATTTTCTTAAAAAAAATAATTCGAATTAAATTTTTCTCAACAAAATACGAAAAACAAATTTTGTTTAGCCCGCCTACTGCAACAGTGACATCTTAATGTCGACATGGAAACAAGCGTTACCCCTAAATGGCGCTACAAATACATTTATATTCGGGTGTATTGATGTAAAATTCGCATTTTTATTTATTAGGTGTAATTTATAAAGCAAATAAATTAATTAATTAATTATCAATACACATTTACATATAAACAAAAAAAATAAAACGTTAAACTAATAATAAAAAAAATTATTTGAACGTTCGATTTAATAATAATTAACATAAAATACGCTGGTAAATTCTTAAATAAAATGGATTACTAAACTTAATTACTAATAAACGGTAATGATATAAGTTGCTTTGTGTGTAACCTGATGAAAGTGGAGAGCAGAAGGAGTTTTGTTTTTATGATATACAAATTAAATGTATGCTATAGTTTCGTTATACCCTTGATGCAGATGCACGCCCACGCTACCGTACAATAGCTCAAATCCATTATGTGCCGGTTCATTTTCTAATCTTGCTGACCATTGGTTTTGTTTGTTCCATAGCTACCCGCTAATATTAGCACATTATTCGTGCTGCGATTTAAAAATATTAAAATTTGTTCCAAAATAATAGAATTCTTATGCTAAAGACTTAGAATTAATAAGTATCGACAATTTGTTTGAATAGTTTGTCGTTGCTCTCGATCAGTGATTCTGTAGACGGAAGCTCTCTGTACAGGAATGGAGTTCGGCCGCACGACATAAACAGATATTATTGAATAGATCACTAATAGCATAATTATAAATACACAGATTTCCTAAATCCAATTGAGTCATAATGCCACTCGCTGATGGTCCAATAAAAGCACCTAGTGCAAATGTGGATGTCCATAATCCAGATATTAATCCGTATGTTTCAATACTATCGGGTATTAATAAAAAACCATTATGCCGGATAACCACCTACACAACAAACTTACATTGCTGCACCGAGCGCATTCGTAAAACTTGAAACAAGTAGAGCTGAAATACCAACTCCATGCAATACTAAACTCCCAATGATGGTGCCCAATCTTGTGTCAGTCATTATACAAAACTCAAATATAATAAATATACTTCCAATCAGAGATGCCATTTTCGGACTCATCCATTTATATTACCTAATTTTTATTTGTTTAGCCTACAGTAAGCTGATCTTACTTGTCAAATTAAATTTTCTTAGCGAAAAAGGTCTATTTAAAAATGATTAAAACGCACAGTTTAATTTTCTCAATTTTTTTTGTTTTATTTGAAATTGCAAATTAATTTCATTTTTGTATTTTTTTTTTTTTGTTTTTAACTTTGTTTTGTAAGTCTGAGTAACATAAATTAATTCAATATTTTATCGACTTAATAATTTTTTTTTTAAGTTTTAATTAATCTCTATTAAATCATTTTTAATGAATAAATGACATTTAATGCAATTATTTTTAAATTAATTTTGATATATTGTTTATGTTATTTATTTATTTATTTAATAGGAATAGTTCTTTAGTTTTTTTTTTTGTTGGTATATTAAAAATTATTTTATTTAAATTATTATTTCACTAAAGTTTATTTTTTTTTTTGTTTTTTAATTGTTTTTAGTTTAATTTATTTTATTTTATTTATATACAAAAGTTTATTAAAATTAAAATTCTTATATTTTATTAATTGATTTAAATATTAAGATAATAATATTACTATTTTATAATTCGAATTCAATAAATTTAAAATTTAGTTTTACCATTCTATTATTAATTGAATAAAATAATAATGAAATAATTATATTTTGAACTTTTTACCACCCTATATATTATGATTATCAAGTCGATTGACAATCGACACGACTCTGTGTTGTGTTTTCATTTTTTCATTTGATAAAAACAATACGAAAAAGGAAAATGCAACAGAGTCATGTCGATTGTCGATCGACTCGACAATTATAATAGGGATGTATCCATTAAATTTAGTCTTTCCGAATCCTATCCCAGTGGATCATCATCACAGTCTTTTAATTTTGTTTTTTTTTTTGTTTATTTATATAAAACCCTTAATCATAATCATTCTACAAACATAATAAAGCAAGAAACACATCATAATGATGATGACGTAGATGATGGTGAGATGAATGATGGTGATTGTATACAGACAGACAGACACCAAACGAAATTTTATTATCTCCTTAATTAAGATCCACTGGCAAAAATCTTTGCTCACGTCCCAACACATATTTTAGCCGCATCAATTTGTTTTAAAACAAAAACCGGAAACAATAGAAAATTTCTGAATTCAAACTAAAAAATATACGTTACATTAATTAATTAAATTTTGTTTTAACCATTTTTTCTTTATTTTTTTTTATTTTTACGTTTAAAGTCAAAAAAAATCTCGTATGTGATTTTCTACATAGACTTCTGAGATTATTAATCTTTAATTACACTAATTATTTGAGCTTTTTTTTTTTTGATGTGGTTAATAATTTACATATATAAATTACAACGATAAAAAAAATTATAAAAATTAAATAAATAGTATTTTATATTTATTTATATAATTATAACAAAAGATTCAGTCTAAATTTTATAAAATTAATTAATTAAATCAAGAAAATAAAATATACAAAGATTTATTTATTTATTTACATACACACGTTTTTATACACACACACGCACACACATAGATACAAGTTGTAATATGTATTAAAATGTATCACCAACAAACCATGGATGAATCCATGGGGCTGACGGCGGCGGAGTTGGAGGATATATTGTTGGTGATGGGAGCGCACATGATCTTACAGTTGTATCATGAATCGAATGATATTGACCATTCGTAAAATGATGTGAACCAAATAGCGATGCATTTGTATTATTATTCATACTATTGTTGCTATTATTTAACACACTATTTGTTGTATTTGTTATTTGATTCTGTGCAACAACCGATGCTGGTGTTGAGGTTAATGCTGACGATTGTGCATGACCAACAGACGATACTGATGTTAAAACATGATGTCCATTTGTTATTGATTCGTGGTGTGGTGTAGATGAGTACGGTGATAGGGCGGCATGATATTGGCGGCCCAGTGCCGAACCAGCTGTTTCCGTTGTGGGCATTATGGTTGCACCAAATCCAAAAAATGTAGTATCCAATTTATCTTGTTGATAACGACATGGTGTATAACTCTTTTTGTCATGACTTGGTGGTACGGGTGGTGATGGAAATTGTGATAAATTTAAACCTTTATCCCCAATAGTTTGCTGCTGAGAATGTAAACTATATGCTGGATTTGGAATTTTATCTTGCGCTACTACATTATTCTCTGGATACCAAAGTGATGTAAGGGCCGCTAATGATGCGGCTGATGAGTTTTCGGCTAAATTTGTAAAATTTTCGGAAACAGCTGAGGTTTGGGGACAAGCTAATGATGCCCCCCACCCCATTTCCTAGCTTATTCGTGCCCTTTTGTTTGCTGGAGGCTCAGCATTTTGTCCTTTTATAATGTATTTCATTTGCGGCATATATTGTACTACATCACGTACATGTATTAGAGGCATTGTTTCCTGAAAAGCTTTTCCAGAACCTTGAATCGTTTGAATCTGACGCCTAAAATAAATAACAAAAATAAATGCAAAATTAATTTCTACCGTCATCACCACAAACATAAAAAAAATATTTTTCCTACCTATTTCCTTTATACATTTCAATTTCCAATACTTCTAAAACTTTCCGACAATGTTCGAGCGACATGGATGGGAAAAAATATTCTTTTACATCGCCTAAGGACATTAACAATTCCGTAAATATATATGGTTTCATATTTATACACGGTACCATAACATTTTCGACATTAACTCGCTGCAACTTATAAGGCGCGTGCAAGTTATTTGCTACATCTGGTATTATATTTAGTCCGTTCAAAAATTCTAAATGTCGTAACGTTTCTAAATGGGCTTGCTGCTGTTGCTGTTGTTGTTGTTGATGCTGCTGCTGCTGCTGTTGTTGTTGTTGCTGCTGCTGCTGTTGATGATGTTGCTGTTGCTGTTGTTGCTGCTGCTGTTGTTGTTGTTGTTGTTGTTGTTGGCGCTGCATTTGTAAAGCCGCTGTTGATACAGGATTATGTGATCCCGAACTAACACCACTGTTACCGCTTCGTCCATTTATGATAGAGGCTTGATTTCTATGCTGTTGTTCCTGTTGCCGGAGTGATGCTGCTGCTAGCGCAGACCTTGGGGGGGAAGACAGATCTATTACATCCGTTGTTGTTGACGTTATTACGCTCGTCAGTCTCATATTACTCGTATTACAATTGGCATTGTTATTGAAATTTATATTGATAATATTTTCAGGATTTGGATGAACGGTGATTTGTGATTGTGGCACCGCAGTTTGATAAAATGAGGGTGACCTTGTATTATTATAATTCGTATTAGAATACGCTAAACCAGATCGCGGTGATAATGACAAATTATAATTCGAAGTTGATGTTGTCGACGAAGGACTATGACTTGCCATGTTTGATCCATTCCGCGACGTCTGATTTTGAACCAAGTCCATATTATATTTGGATATTTGTAACCCGTTTGCATTCGTAAACATAGGAATCAATGGGGGTGGTGGATGCTTTGCCTGTGCACTCTTTGGTGAAGCACGTGCCGGTGATCCAATCGCAGGCATTGGACTCGTCGATATGCAATTACTTTTTGGATATGAATGCAATGATGTCGGCAAGGGCGGTGACATTAAACTTTTATTCATCAAAATATTATTATTATTATTATTACTACTATTGTGGTTATTATAGTTATTATTATTCATATCAAAGTTATTATAGGACGTTATTGTCGTGGAAGAAGGTAATTGTAAAGCTTGATTTAATAGAAGACTGTTCGAGCGTAATATCGATGGAGGGCCAGTTACACTAGACCTAGAAACATTATAATGCGTTTTTTGGTTTCTGTTTTTTAAACACAATTATTTTGATTTAATTTAGTTAATTAAAAATACAAAAAAAAATAAAAAAATTATCTTTAAACCATCAAAACAAATATTTCTCCATTAATTAAATTAAATAAAAGTATGTTATGCTTATTCTTAATATGTATTTATATTATATATAAAAAAAAAAATATTTCATATATTTTAGTAAACGCATAATGAATCTAGGCAGTGGTTAACTTGTGCTTTATATATTTTGATTCAAGTTTTTATTATTTGATTTACAAATTAATTTCAACGATTTAGACAGAATTTGTTCCGAAAAATGATAAATTTATTTCTGCGCAAGCAAAATGAATATTGTTTTTAAAATTTTTGAGCATGCGACTATTTATGACTACAAATTTACAATATGTACAATAAAAATGAAATGTGCAAATTTTCTCATCCTATTCAGAATAATTTTAGTATAAAAAAAATTAATGAACTATTATGAAACTTTAAATAACTAAGCAAAATACTATTTTATTAAAAATAAAACTCCACACTCTTTTTAGAACTAAGAAATGCCAGAAAATTTTAAAATTTATTAAATTTCTTGTTTGGGAAGACAAAACAAGAACAAGAAAATGACGCTGAGACAAATTGAAATTTTGCAAAAATCTGTGTTTTATTTTGGTTAAAATTCAGAATTGTTTGTTCAAATTAAAAATTTGTTACATTGCAAAATTCAATGTCTTATGAAATATGGATTTGGTTTAGTTTAATTAAAATTTAAAAAATGATTTAAGTAAGCTTCAGTGAACCATTATTAGGCATTTTCGATTGGAGTGAATTAACTGAATTAGAATTGAGTTACTATTTAGATAATTCAGTTGCTATTTAGATAATTGAGCTACTGAAGTGAATTGGGTGTTCGATTGGTTCCATTCACTTCAGATAAATGTCAAAAAAAGTCATTCAAAATTTGATTTTTGTTAATTATAGTTTGAATAAAAATAGAAATTAAATATATTAAAAATTGTTAAGAATATATACAATCTATCTATAATTATATCGAATTTTACAGACTTATTTATTTAATTCAAAACGAAAAATTTTCATGTGCAAACATCTTTTAAACAAAATAAAACAAAAATCGCCTAACTGAATTAACTACACGAGCAAAATACATATTCAGATAACTCAGTTGCTTAATTTTTAACTGAAGTGAAGAGTTGTGAATCGAACACTCAATTCACTTCACTTGATTCAGTTAATTCAGCTAACTCTGTCAATTCACCCCAAACGAAAGTGCCTATTATATTTTCGTTCAATGTGTACGCGACTATTGAAAATTGTTTGGTAATGTGATAGAGTTTAAACCAGAAAATCGAAATGGGAACATAATATGTCAAAATACACAATCAAGAACATTGTATAAACTAATAATTCATGTTGAAAAGTCACATCAATTAATTTCGTCTATGATCATTGATCACCCCATCGAAAATCCTGTTATTCGATAACTTTTTCTTTCGACTATTTTCGGGGCAATCGACGGCGAGAAATGCAAACTGGGTCCATTTTTCCAATTTTTCCTTTTTCTGGAAAAAATTAGAAACAAAGTTATTGTTTGCAAATAGGCAAATAAGAAAAGTACGATAGCTTTCACCGTTCTTAAAAATAATTGTTTTTGGACTTATACAATTTGTATTTCTCGCCGACGAATTATTCGTTTGTTTAGCAAGTAAGCAAGATTCATATACCAAAAACAAAATACATATTTGCTAGTTGTTTGTCAGTTCCCACATTGAAAATTTATTGATAGAAAACAAACAATACGGCATTCGAACTATCATGTTGCCAAGAAATGTTAGTTTATTTTTTTAGCAGACGGGTGGTAAACGCCTAATTTTAGTGATGCCAGAAATAGGTAAAAAATTCACAACAAAGCTAACCAAAAAATCAGTACCTACTTCTTTTCCCTACAAACCAAGCTTTACTAAAATTGTTAATTCAAGTAATAATAGGACATTATTTTCCAATTTTTAAAAGATTTTTGGACCATACAACTACAATTACACAATTTTTTCCCCCTACGTCGAGCATCACAGCTCTCACACCTTCGACCTTCCACCTGCTTTCCACTCTATCCTAGCAATAACAAACAAAATGTTTCCGTACTACCTCAGCAAAATTCATTTTATTATTTTAGACACCTTTCGCAGGGGCGACCAAGTGATTTTCTATAGATAGTTTTTATAATTCAATAAAAACAACACTTGCATTTTTCCTTTCCCCTATAATCGTTATTTGTAAATCTAGAGTGCAAAGTATTTACTTTATATTTTGTTGCACGAGTGAAGCGAAAGTTGACCGAGGCCTGCCGAGTTACACAACTATTTTTTCTATGATTAAAAGAAATTAAAATTGCTTTTTTTTAAAAAGCACAAGTAATTTGTATGCGCTTAGCCATTGGAGACAAGCGAAAAAGCTAAGTGAAACACTTTTTGTGTTTCAAAATTTATACGCAGCCTACTATTCTACAGTATAAAAAACACCGTAAAATGGTCGTTATAAAATAATAAAAGGCATTTTCGGAAATAGACCAAAGTAACTTCAGAGTAAGTATTAATTTATATTATGTTGGTAACAAAGTTACTCAAGTTACCTTTCACATACAAAAAAGTAAGAAAGAATTTCGAATGCGTTTGTTTCATGAAGTTACTTTTTTCAATACTGAAGTTACTTTGATCGTTCGTAAATAGATGGGTAACTTTAACGTTTGAAACTTACTATGAAGTTACTTTGGTCTATTTCCGAAAATGCCTTGTTGTTAAGTGATTTTATTAAAAATAACACACAAAGAACTATTTTCTTCAAACGCTAATAAAAGTAGGCTTTTTAATGTTTATTATTTATTTACATGAGATAAACATGTTGTTTATGATCGCAGTATTATGTTTACTTTTCACACTGGTGTTAAATAGAAAAGTGAAAATAGAAACTGCATTTTCAAAAAAAAAGTAAAGTTTCATGAGTTTTTTATAACCGTCTCGCTTCACGAACCCTGTCGCAAACTTCCCTTATCGCAAACTTCCCTTCTCACAAAATTTTATTAAAATGTCACTTTTGTGTCATTAGGATTAAAATTAAAAGTGGATACATACATCCTTTGTTTGACGAGCAATTATATTTACTAGTTATTCTTTTAATTTCAACTTAAAAACTCTAACAACAATGTATGGACGAAAATTAGAACTTTCAACATTATCAATGGACTCAATAATCTCCGGCCAACGTGGATTGCAAGTCATAGTTATGAATAATGAAGGTTTGCCGAAATGTTGAACAATTGACATAGCGTCTAAATAGTTCTGATACATATTTCTCGGTGCACCAACAAATGATGATGGTAAAACAACTCTTCGCCCCACGGCATTAATATTATCACCACCATTTGGATGTAAATTCAAAAAATCTGTTAAATTACTATTATAGACTTCAGCTCGAAGATTTGTTTGATTATTACGAATAAAATGTAATCTGCTCCTTCAATGCGAACATACATATCAACAATCCATTGCAAGAATAACTTTTGTGCATGATGTAAAATACTAAAATCGTCGCGAATTTCAAGTCTATAAGATGCATATTGTAACATAGTTATTTTGTTTCTTGGCATATTTGAATTTGAAGTTGTAAGTCTGTTATGAACCATATTTACGTGCCACCCAAAATCGCCATTTGGAAATAGAAGAGGATAAGCCAACGGATCTAAAGATGAATCCAACACAGACACATTCCGAACGGTATTATTCAATCTCGAAAAGCAAATCATGTTACGTTCAAAGGGTGGCTCACCATTGACACTATTGAAAACAAATGCTATATCAGTAGCAATCGCATCATTGTAACGCCGAATATCAACATTATTATTTGCTCTAATTAACATGCATACATCTCTAGTAATATCTTCATTTCTATTACAATATTCGGACATAGTTTAAAAAGATTGAACAAATAGATTACAACGATTCAATTTAAATTAATATCACAATATGCATTTGAAGTATGGCGCATTCTGTACTGAGCAGCTGTTTCTATATCGTAGAAATACAACTGAGCGTAATGTGGTATAGAACCAAAAGGAGTTACAATACCACCAGCTCTGTGATAAAAAACACCATGAATTTTAAAATGGAACATATCTCAATGCTGCAGTTTCAATCTTTGCCTCACTACTAATCATTGCAAAAGAAGAGTTATATGATCGAATAGAATTAAAATAATGTTTCGATCTACTTTTAACTGCAGCATCATTTGATTTAAGACTATCATAAAGATTTTTAAAAAATCGTTTTGCGTATAAGGCGATACATGCACTTTGCCCTTATGACAACATAATGAGAATTCATTTCTATTCCCTTGTGTAATTTCACAAAAATGAATTAAAATTTCGTGGCACTAATTATAATGCGCACTTAAAAGAATCATCTAATAAATGATTAACAACTTCATTATCGCCGTTATTTTCAATGGATGGGTTAACATTAATGTTCTCGTTTCTATTTCTATTTGATCTAACTACGTTTCTATGACTTCGTCGTTCTACTCGACCAGTTAATGTAGGCCGTCGGGGCATAATGGACGACACTAAAATAAAAAAATTCTTGTGTCAAATGAAAAACACGACCGGCTTATATAAGAAAAATTCAAAAGAGGACTATTTACCGCAAATATAATAAGCGTCAAACCAAAAACACAAAAATAAAAATTGAAAAGCAGACAGCGTTGGGGCAATTACAACTCTATACTAAAACGACAATTTGTGATTGCAAAGAGAATATGATACGAAACAAAATGTAATGCGCGTGTACAGTGTATTAGTGCGTATATGAATATAAAACTTTTTCTGTATTGGTAAAACTTTACCTGCTTCTTACACCTATTTCCCGTGCATGTATCTTAATAAAACTTATATTCTGTACATCTATGAAAAAATATCTTTTGATTAATATATCTTTCATTAAGATACATGCGCGGGAAATAGGTTAAAAAGGGATCACAATTTTTGGCTTTGCCTAGTAATATATAGATATGCGAGGCGAAGCACGGCACACAGTGCGGCCGATTGCCGAAAAGCTGGCCAAAATTCTGAAATTCTCTAGTCGGGGTGTTTTATGGGTCGCTTATCACAAATCTCTAGTCATACTTTCAAAAGTTCACCCCCTTCATCCCTTATTGACAACCCCTATGAAAAATGGAGTAAAATACCCTATATATCATATTACAATTAAGACATATGCCATTTTTATGGGTTTTTGGGTCGTTGATTTCGAAACTTTAGTCGCATTTACAAAATTTCACCCCGTCCATCTCTTATTGACAATCCCTTTGCATAAAATACCGTATATATCATATTACAGTCAAGATGCATGCCATTCTCATGGTTTTTGAGTCAGCGATTACGAATCTCTAGTCACATTTACAAAAGTTCACCCTCCTTCATCCATTTCTAGCCACCCTTATTCGTCAAATAACCTAAATTTTATGAAATTTTGATTTCTTTCTCGTTTTGTTCATTTAGTAAGACCAACAATTTTTTATTTTAAAATATCCATAAAAATCGAGGGGCAGCTAGGGGCGGCTGATTTTTATTTTATTTTATAGGTAATACTTTTAGCTGCAACCTTTTATGCATTTGATGACCGAATACTACAGAACAATATAACTTTTATATTAAAAAGTTTTTTTAAATATAAAGTTTAAAAAAACAAACAATCATTGTTTAATTAATATTTATTGTTTAAAATACTAGTATTTTAAAACATATTGTTAAATTCTACATTCTCTCTGGAGTTGATTCCATTTTATTTGATTAAAATTAGTTGTATTTTTAATCTTCTACGTATTATTTTGAACTAGTTTATTTTATTAACTAATTTAACACAACGACTGCAGCTTGAGTGAAGGTACATTGCAACTAAAATTCTAGAGTATGTAAAGGTATTTTGCCCTTCTTATGAGTATTTTAAGACGCTTAGGGTATTATTAAAGCCAACTCAACGTAAAAATACCTAAATAAAAATTTTTTTTTTTAATTTTGGCCAGCTTTTTGGTAATCGGCCTCACTGTGCGGCGTAGCAAGTGCAAAGATTGCGAATCAAACAAAGTCACTTTTAATCCGAATAACACATACTATTTTTTCTCCAATAAAGAAAATTCATTCAATTTAGATTGAAAATTTTATTGAAATATTTTATATAGCTAAGGAGGCCTTGACTTTGTTTCATTTGTGTATTTACCAATTTTTAATATTGAAAACAATTAAGCGTATTTCCTTGACAAATTTACAACAACAAATGCATAGGATAATCCCCCGCTAGAATAACATTAACCCAAAAAAAAATTGGGTCTAATTAAACATAATTCTAATTTTTGGTTATGATACCTGCCACCAGATCATAATACATAGTATTAAATTTATATTTTATTTCGAAAAGTAGGCTTTTGCCATTTAAATCAAATTGGTTATTTTCTTGGGAAAAAAATAAACAAAAAATAATTCGTCAAATTCAAATTTGGTCAACAAAATACGCTTATTAAAAGAACAATATACGCCTATGATTAAAAGTATAGCCTAGCAACACGTACATTTTGATAATCGTAACAAAAAGGCTAGCTTTAATATTCAAATAATAGTACTAAGACAAGCTATTTTTAAAATGTTTGGAGAAAAAAAATATTAAAAAAATAAAATTCAGTTATGTAATTTAAATTAGCAACATACATTTTTATAATTTTGTTAAATACCACTTTTAATAAGCGTAGTAGGTTGCGAAAGGACGCATTTTTCACATCTAGTCAGGTAAATAATAGTATATTATTCAACGAGCATATAATGATAGCTGTTATTCACGAAGATGAAGTTTGCCGGCACGAGCCGATAGGCGAGTGTCGTAAATCATCTGAGTGAATAACAGCCATTATATGCGAGTAGAATACGATACTTTGTCCACGACCGACAAATTCATTATGTTTTATAATCAAATTCTTTAATTGCTCTTCAAATAAATTTCGTCAACATTTTGACGTCACAGTTTAATAATAATGAAAATGGCAAGAGACTACTAGATAAAATTTCAAAAATTAAATAATTTACTTGGAAATATTGAATAATGAAACAAGAGACTACTACTTAGATAAACTAGCAGTGAATAATGGATATCATTATAATTGATGAAGCAAACGTATAATGAGCATATTATACGTTAGTCGTGGACAAAGAATATTTCACAACCTAAGTAGTGACGAAATATGTATATTCATTTCAACACCAGTTTCTGCCTACTTGATTCACAATAAAAACTGAAAATAATTTGAAATTTTATCGATTTAAAAAAGTTTTCTTTTTTAACAAAATTCAATAATTTACTAGTTTTAATCAGAATTAGAAAAAATTGTGTACACAATACGTTAGGAAATGTAATTTTGCGTAACTTGTGTAATCCCACTCGTTACACAAAATTAGGCATTTCGCAACTCGTTGCATAAATTGAAGTAGCTTTGTAACCATTATTCGTAGATTTATTGTTTTCAGTTTCAACTGTGCCGAAATGGGAAATTTTATTTAAAACTTCTTTAAAGCTTAAATTGTTTTTATTTTTATTTGTTTTTTTCAAATAAAACACATGTTTATATTTTTTGTCTCATTTCCATTTCGTTTTATTATTGTAATTCATTTAGAAATGTGACGTTATTGCGATTATTCTTCACAAATTATTCCATTGATTATCGGCAACTTGTATTTCAATAGATTCGTGGCCGTAAATGTTTATACGTATGTATAATGATTCAAAAATTTTAACTGTTACAGAAAAATTCATGTGAAATTTGAATGGTTATTTAAAAACCGATTTTTTTGCCGGGCTAATTTTCGATTTTCCCGTTTTCTTTTCCAATACTGCCGCCTTTTTTCTTTAGAAGCAATTTCCCAGTTATATTGTGGATGATACTCGTTATAATTGATTGGTGAAATACTGAAATATAAATTTACAATAACTTGTTTCTCATTTCATATAACATTAAAAAACGTTCCCTTAAAAAACACATAAAGTAAAAATAAATACAATGATGTAGGTCGGTCAACTGTTAAGTGAAATAACACGTTGTTTCTGTTTGCATCCGACTTAACGAGAAACTCCAATTTTTTGTGATGTGATAACTATCACATCACTTTTTGGTATTCTCTTAGTCGATTGAAGCGACGTTTATCGTTTGGTGTGATAACTATCACTTGAAGCCATATTCTCATAAAATGATACATATTCATCACCCGAAAATTGTAAGTGACAGTTCCTGCCCTTTGTCGTATCACATCATATGAATCGACTAAGAGAATACTAATTTATACTTGAAGTGATGCGACTAAGGGAATAGGGCTGCTAATAACATGGACGATGTATTGTAACATCATTTTCGAATCGATTTCGAAATAAAACATCATCCTATTTCTACTTTTATTCATCATTCTTTAACATCCAAATTTTTGTTTGCCATATTTTATTGATGTGAAGAAAAGGAAGAATTTACAACAGAAGCTGAATAGAATACAATTTTATCTTTCAAACAACAGATATAAACTTTATTGAAAACGAATCGAAAGTGATGTTACGACATCATTTGTGGCCCCATGTTTCATGAAACCACGATAGAAATGCAAATAACTACTCCCGTTCAAAACTTTGATCAAAATAGTTTAATTTTTACCAAGTGATCCGGATCAGATTAAAGTCTGAAAGTAACAAAATTTTGATCTCGAGGGTAGTTGTTTGCATATCTTTGTCGTTTCATGATTTCACTTGGAAATGTAAACTTTGATCTGATACGAATCTCTCGGTGTAAATAAATTCAGTTATTTTTTTAACAAAACGAAACAAACATAGAAAAATATTCTCTTTCTGAATATAAATGGGAACTTGGAGAGAGAAAAAAATTCAATCTTTTAGAAGATTTTTAAAGGTATCGGAAAAGCTCTACTGACGAATATTTTCTTGCAAAAAATATTTTTATAATCGTGTCATTTTGTGGAAAATATTTTCTTTGACAGGGTTCTCCCTCTGGCATCAGGTTTTGGGTATATCCGAATATATTTAGAGACTATCATAACAGCAATTATTAACCCTCGGAAACGAAATAAATGAGACATTTTAATATTCTTGTTTTAAATTTGGTAATCATTAAACATTCCGCTAAAAGTGATTGAGGAAGCAACATCTTAATTTTAAGTCTTAGCTGAAAACATTTACGTACTTTGATTATATAGTATAAACGACTTCGCTTGATAGCATGCAATGAATTTGCATTTATTGAAAGTCGCACAAATCGAGCCTATACTAAATTTTTTATATTTATTTACGGTTCTCCTTAACCCAGATAAAGCCGAAAATATTTTTGAAATTTGAATTTCTGTAATATTATAAACTCAATTACTCATACACACTAAGAAGCTCAAACTAAATAGTTTTTTACAAAAACAGTCCTTTTTATACAAAATGACAAAATATGCCTAATGGGACTTTCATTTAGAAATATTTCGACATGTTTCGAACAAATGATTTTTTCTCATTCTTTATAACGGTTAAGTCGCAATTGAACGCAATAGACAGATTGTTGTGTATCATGCACCAATTTTGAAAAATTGGTTGTCTTAAACAAGAATAAACAAAGATAAAGTTCAAGTTACAGGAGAGAAACCGTACGAAGTTCGTTCAGAGAGCTTCGAATTATTTAAATCACGATTTTGCTTTATGGATTTTGCGTCGATGCTCATTTACTCGTTCCCGATTACTTTGATAATACAGCTATTTACTTTCCAGCTTTACTTAGCGGTTAAGATGCGAACCAAAATTTAAAAAAATACAATTTTAAGCCCTCAAGAGCTAGAAGTCTGATAAACTTCTAAAATCATCCATAAGCAAATATTTGATTGAAATTTATACTTTCTAAAAAATTGACTATCACACATTCACAAGAAATACTGCGACTCCCCAAATTCAATAACCTAAGTGGCGCTAATTAATGGGGTATCCAAATATCTTATGATAACGATACGGTCGAGGGAAGTTCGAAACCTTGTAAAATTTAAATTTGTGAGAAATTGTGGCGAAACATCTGGACTTTTTGATAACATATATGTATTTTGCAAAAATCCCCCATTTAACGACTCAACATTCCAATTACTTAGAAGCAGTCATCAAATTAAGCGTCATTAATTCATGAACTATCAAATATTGATAAATAAATCAAAATTTCAGATAGATAATAGAGAAAATATTTATTGTATTCAGTTCTAAACATCATGCAATTTTCTACAACAACAAAACAAATTTCAAATAAACTAAATACCAAGTCTATATACTCGTCGCATATTAAGTACGTACACAAATAAACCGATAAAACAGTAGTGTACTATAATTTACTGTCTGTCTTTTAATAATAATTCTAAAGCACTTAGTTCTTCATTTAGTATATTATAGAAAATTTATTTTTAGAATTTTTATATACAAGTATGTATGTATGTAAATACTATAAATTATATTTATCGTTACATAATACCAGCTTAAGATGAATTTTCGCGCAGAGTTAAATTTTAATAAAAAATGCCAAACTAAATCTCAAATTCATTTTGCTTGCTGCATTCAAATAAATAAAAAAAAATAAAAAAATAAAACAAACTTTCTCATAAAAAAATTATAAATTAAATTAAATTTCTAAAATGCACAAGAAACCAAATAAAGAAAATAGTTTATGATTATTTTATAAATAAAAGAAATAATTTTAATTTTTGCGCGCGGTTTATTTTCTATTATGCATCTTGCACTCACTGAATTAAAAATTATTTTTTTTATAAACAAAATTTTTAAAACACAAAAATATAAAAAATCCGCATATTCCCACAATAAAATATACATATATTAGTAACACGGTCAAAATTATGTCTAAATTCCCAAAATAACGATGAATAAAAAAAAAACACTTACATCTGTTGGGCCGCCGATACTGTTGCCGAATTTTGTTGGGCCGATCTAACTAATGGTGGTGGGGCTTGACCCTGTTGCGTTTGTGATGCTAATGGTAAAATACTAGTTGGATATAAATTGTATGGAGGTTGCCGCGTAACCATTGCATTTTGCATTTGTGTTCGCGCCGCAGAATACGTACGTTGGGCAGCTTGTTGCTGTTGTTGGGTTGCATGCTGGGCTGCTTGCGCCTAAATAAAGAATGAGTATTACGTTTTTTAGTTTTATTTTTTTCAAATTCGAAATATTGTAACCTACCTGTGCTGCATGTGCCATTCGAAGTACTTGTTCAGTTGTAAGTAATCCATTTGCTAGAGCGTTTTGTGCTGTGGGAAATTGCGACCAACCATTTGTTAACGCCTAAAAATGTAACGAATAAAAATGAATTATTAATTGTTCAAATTTACAGAATATTTAAAATAAATTGAAGACACACGACCTAAGAATAGTTATTTTAGAATTCAAATATGTACCTTCACACTTTCAATTTACAACAAATTATTCAGATTCAAAGTAAAATAAAAACAAATTATTTTAAGTATATTGTATAACCTGTTTTAATAATTTGTATGACATGTTCACGTCATCTGGTGGGAAATAATCGCTAGATTTGCGAAAACTAACTTGTTTTTTATATAACCCGCGGGATAATAACCGCCCAGGAAATTAGGTAATTAAAACAGCAACATTCCACCAAAAAACTAAGTAATTCCAAATATTTCAACAAATAATAATTATAACATCCAAAAATAACTAATCAACTATTCCGCTACATTTAGACGCACTACACACTTACAGAGCACAACTACTTACAAAGTATTTCAAAATAAATTCAGTCCCACATGATTCAATATTTGTTCATTTTGTTCCAGGTATGGCCTTAAAATATTGTCAACTACATATGCTGCGTTCCATTTTCGCTGGCAAAGAACTAATAAGTACTAAAAAATAGATAGCAAATGGAACGCAAAAATCAAAACCAAAGCCAGCAAACTATTCATATACAAAAGCAAGTGTAGTTGAAAGCAGTGAGAGTACTTCGCTAGCGAAAATGGAACGCAGCAATTGCAAAGGAAGCAATGATTTCCGATTCAAAAAAGTAACACAAAGCAACAAATTTTTGGTAAACCGGACAAAACTTCCCAAAATTAAACATGTGACTAAAAAAAAAAAATACTTGAGAATCATAGACGTCACCGAAAATAGCTACCGATTTCAAACCCAATCATTACCTAATGTTTAATTGAAACCGCACAGCACACACACACACACACTTATAAAAATTACATAATTGTGTGGTGGTGTTTATTCCTAGTTAATGTTACATAATAAATTATGTATGTAGTATAATAATGTGTAACATGTAAAAAATAAAATGAATTTCAATTATGCAACCAAACAAATTTTTTATTAATAATTTAGACGGTTGGCAACAAATTTTACTGGCCAAAATACACTTTATATACATACTATTCATTTTACTTGGAAAAAGTTCATCGACCACCATACAATATTTTTATGTATGTATGTATGTTCGAAATTGGCACCCACATTAAATAATCAGTTTAGGTAGTATGCGCAAGAACTGGAAATACGCCTAACAACCAAGTCGTATTCGAAAACATTGAAAACGACATAATCTATAAATAGTGATTCGTTAAACAAAAATCATACAAGTGCAACAATTCTCAAACAAAGTTTCCTTTACATTACATACCTCCTACAAATACAAACAAATATATAATGTTGGCCTAATTTCATCAAGGGTAACAATTACAATCAAATTTCTTAGAATTTGCTAAGATGTTTTTGCTAACATGAAAAAGGTGAATTTCGTATGTTGAACATTTCGGTAATTTATATTAATTTCATGGTTCATAAGGTTCACTAATGTGAAAATTATGAACAAAATCCGTGGTATCGTAATGACCAATTGCCGAGTGAAGGCTAGGGGGTTCTTAAAATTACGCATGAAAAAGTACTCTTTCACCATTAAAATTCACCGGCTCATTCGTCTACATCTACAATCTACCTTCGTCCTGTTTCCAAATAAGAAAAAATCGCCCGGTTCACATCGAATGAGAAGGTCTTCGCCGAGAGAAAGGCCCATTTTACAGTGATCGACAAATCAGAATTATATCCGTTCCGTTCGAGTTCTTTCGACCCAATTTACGGTATCTTTATGAAGGAAAGACCGTTAACTGAATGCTACGAACGAAGAGGAATAACAAGAATGCAAAACTTTAAATGAATAAGAATGTAACTCTCGCTATCCAAAGTTTAAGTTTTGAAGTAGGCATAACTGGCTAGGGCGAAGCAGATAAAAACGCAGAATGGGCACCATTGAGTTTGAGCCGTTAAGTGCATCGAGCTAAAAGGAGGCTAGCTAGTTTAAAATAAATAAAAAATTTCATTCAAAATAGAATACGATACTTTGTCCACGACCGACAAATAACATTGTATTTTATAATAAAATCCTTTAAATAATCCTAAAATAATTTTCGTCGACATTTTGACGTCTCAATTTAATTATAAAGAAAATGGTAAGAGACAACTACCAGATAAAATTTCAATATTGAAATTTAAATGAATAATTTACTTGTTAGTAGTGAATAATGAAGAGACTACTGATAAACTAGCAGTGAATAATGGATATCATTATAATTGATGAAACAAACGTATAATGAGTATATTATAGGAAAGTCGTGGACAAAGTAACTTTTTACTCTCCCCTCCGTAAGTGTATAAATTGCGTAATGGTTTTCACATTTTGTATTTGTTGTGTAACTGTGTTGTATTTCATTTCAAAATTTATAATCAAAGTACTTGACGAGGGTGGAGTATGCGGGATGGATGGATGTGATATTATTAACACATCTTTTTGATTGGAGTGTACACATTGTTCCCATAGTAAAACATATTTCAAGTTATTGTGACAGGGTACAACAAAAACAGTACAAACAAACGAAATTTATTTATTAATCAAATCACTTACCTGTGTTGCAGCTAATGAATTTGTTACAGCGCCTAATGAGGTTCCACTCGGTTGTAATCTACCTACAGCCGCTTGTGGTATTTGCGGATAAGTTGCGACATTCGTTGTTGGTTTACGTGTTACTTGGGCCGGTTGTTTTTGAACTGGCATATTTACTACTTTTTGAGGTGGCGCTGGTGGTTGACGTGTCCAATGTATCGAGGTATTTTGTGTCTTGGGACCAACCAATAATTGAGAATCAACTACTTTACTTGGCCAATAGTCTTCAAATTCCGTTCCAGTGGGAAAATAACTTTTTATATCCGTTAAACTAATGACTGCTACTGAATCAGATGCAAATAATTCGTTTCGAATTCCTTGTACTTTGCAGCAAAATTTTAAATACGATAAATCCCAGCCTGATAAATAATCGGCTTTTAATTTTAAATTATCCGTTTCGCCCTCAAAATAGAATAATGGAACAAATTTTTGTGTATCACGCACTGTATATGGTACCACAGATTCTTTATTGATTCGTATAAAGCCACATTTGTCCGATGGGCCACTACTCCCCATCGATAATTTTCTATAGCATATATCAAGAAATTGATAAAATTTATTGGCATCACTTAAACGTACGACTAAATCTTTGGACGGTGCAAATTGTTCGCGGCCAAATTGTGAATCACAGTGTTTATGATTGATTTCATTAAGCAGTCGACTTTCTGCCTCTGTTATATAGTAACTACGAACACATGTACAACTATAGATATCTTGATGCAGATAATTTAAATACTTATTTAATAATTTCATTTCCACCATGCGAACAGCACAGTAGCGCTCTGATTGTCTTAATATATATGGAATGTGTATTCGGCCGAATGTTGCCCAGCCAAAATGTCCTTTTATACTTTCTTCATCGCACGCCTTTTTTTCATTGCCATTTTCTAAACTATTGTTACTATCACCATTTGATGCCGTTGTTGCTTGTTTCCCAGCTTGTATTGAACTACCAGTTGTTCCTTTGCTATTACTATTTAAATCTACAATTTGCATTGTATTTGGTTTTCTTGTTAAATAATTTAATATATTTGTTTGACCAATAGCGGTACCAATACCTCTTTGCTGCTGTTGAATTTGTTGTTGCTGCACTTGCTGCACCTGTTGCTGTAACGTTGTTTTCGCTGTTATAGCACGATGTGCTTCTTTCATTTTAGCTGCCAATTCAATAATTTCAGCATCATCGTGTTTCTCTTGTTTTACATTCACAGAGGTAATTGTCGCTGCATTGCTGTTATTGATAAGATTTGCAGATTGTTGTTGAGATTGCTGATGATGCGGGTGCATTGTTGTAACCGATACTATTGAGGAAGACATTGCTTGTTTTTTTTTTTTTTTTAAGTTATTGTGTTTTATTTAAAGAAACAATAATTAACATAAAAATAAATAAAACCAAACTTTAGGAGGATAATAAATTGCAACAAAACATTTGATACAAAATTTGCTGTGTTTGTCTAAAAGAAACGTAAAAAAAAATTTATTAACTTTTATGTATTGTATAGTAAACTAAATCTTATATTTTTATTTTAATTAGTAAGACCTAAACATTTTTTATAATATGTATATAATTAGCACAAAGATTAGTTACAATTTAATTGATTATATAATAACTGGTTTTCTTTTCGAACTACGAAATGCATACGTGAACTATTAAAGCAAATTCGCGTATATCGGAATCGCGACGCTCAAGGTTATTCATCTGTCATGCGAATACATCCATATCAAGGATATGAAAGTTTATTTGATACATACATACATATTACATCAATCGTTTCCACTCCAAAAACCGCAGAATTAATTAAAGAATGTGATCGTGACCATGTTGGATTAGTTTTGTGAAAGATATTCTCAGTATTAGAAAACAGAAAATCTAACCTATTTGTGTCATTGGCGAAACATTTTTAATACGGTTCTGTTTATTACGTAGAATATAAATTTTCACGTGATAGTGACTGTACTAAATATATGAATAATGTTAAATAAATATGTAAACAATAAACTCGAACCTAATATTTTATTGGCTTGTTACAATACACTCATACATACACTAAAAACTAAATTGTCCTCGATTAGATAGAACAACTTCAGTGAAAAGTGATTCAATATAGACCCAAGTGGCATTGTTTGTTCAATTGTTCAATGACGACAGTCAACACTTGTTCTTCATTTAACATAGAAGGTTAGTGTATTATAAGATGACATAAAAGCTAAATCGTATAATTGCTAAATTCAATAATATGCTAAGCGATAAATTGACCTGAAAAAGAATGACGTCAATAATTTTTTTGTAGCTTAACGACCCCATTTTTATTTGATTATTCTCGCGTTATAAATATTCGTATCTAATCACTGCTTCGTTATTATAACGGTTCTGTATGTACGGTAATCGAGTTGAATGACGTTTTATCAAAATAATCTATATAGTCGATCAGATTAACCAAGCTTTGCTGCTATTCAAATTAAACGATATTTAAATTGCTTAATTTAAATTAATCAACTGATCTTTTAAATCACATTTATGATAAGCCAGCCACTTATCACAAATTTGCTAATGGAACATAAAAATTTTTTGTCTTGAAAACAATTTGAAAATTTGCAGTTTGAATTAAAATTCTGACTTAATTTATGAAAGTTCTAATCAAGTTCTGGTTATTACAACTTATTATTACAGCCAATAAATATGCGGGAAGGCGGTTTTTTTTTAAATTCAACCCTTTTTGTTGTTGAAGTACAGCTAAAATTATTGAATCCTTTTATCCTTCCTAACGACTTCTCTTAAGCTATTGCAACCAAAGAAAATAATATGCTTGATTCTAATCTGACTTTATTAAAGAACAACGCGCATGCTGTGCAAGCCGTGTGATAGAGTAAAAACTAAAATTTTGTTCAAATAACAGTACTGCTTAGGCTGCGGACCAATAGTCAGGTAAATCATTTAGTACAGTAAATTTCAATTTTATTACACATTTACCTCAACATTGGGCGTACCAATTCTCTAGAAGTAAAAATGGTTTGAAGGGTTGAAATCGCTGGCTATTAGGTGCAAAAAGAAACGTCAAATATATTTTATTTATTTTCATTCGTAAAATAAACATAAAATTTATTTTATCACCTATGCGTACATTTAATATATACTCACGAGCAACTAAATCGACTCAAACATTCAGCGCTCACAGAAAGGCGAATTTTTTTAAAAAGGTCTAACCGATTTTCACAAGACAATATTTTTTTGAAAGCCTGATATTTTTGCTTTAAAATGATACTATTTTCATGAAAAGTGGTTCAGTATTTTTTTGTATAATGAATTTTGAATGAAAACGCAACTAAAATTGATGATTATGAAAAAAAAAATATTGGAGATATTTAAATATAAATTACAACAAAAAATTCAAGCGCAACAAAATCAGTTGTGCGGCTTTTTCTGGAGTAGTATCCATGATTTTGAGGAAACAATGAATGAAACTGGTAGAGATTTGTTCATTCCAACGTCTGATAAGTGATTAATGGCAAATATTGGTCAACGTGGTATTATACAAGTGATTGAAGCACGCCAATTGTTTTCACCGTAACATCGCATGTTGCTACAATTGCTTTAATTTGCAAAGTAACTAACCGTGCATTCACAATGAAAACACTTTTTACTTTTGACTTACAGGTTTGTATGAATTTCCAACATACCGAACAAAAATTTTTGTTCGTTATGTTAGAAATTCATACAAACCTGTAAGTAAAAGGTAAAAGGTTTTTACATTGTGAATGCTCTGTAAGCTGTCAAGAGTTGTTTTACGAAAATCGGTTAAGCCAATTTTAAAAAATATGCCTTTTTGTACGCGCGGAGGTTTGAGTCGATTTAGTTGCTCGGGAATTTATAAAATGAAAACGCGGAAATTTTAACAAAAATTAGTAAAAAAGTTAAAAACAACGTCATTTGCCTTTTATCTCACATTTTACCCAACTTTTTAGTACAGTATTTAAATTTACCTTGAACACTGTTAAAAAGTTGGTAAAAGAACAATTTACCTACCAAAAAATCGAAATTTGTAATTGAGTAAAAATGTTGCTCGACTGATTGCTTTTTCTTGACGAATCGAACAACTTGGCAGCATAAAAATCACTATTTTGACAACGAATTGCTTTTTTTGGGTGAATCGAAAACGACATTAATTTAAATTTGGCATACTACACTTGGGTGCAAAAAATTCACACATTGATAAATTTTCACCAAAAAATCCAATGTTTGTTTAATTTTCTTATATGCGGATTCAAAGTATAATCACATGTAACTTCACATGTACAATAACTTCCATGAAAGTAAAATGCATACAGTAGGCTTTCGAAGCACGCATAATGGGTAGCAATTAACCTCTAAAAATAATTCAATAAAAACAATACAATAGCATACCCCGAATTCGGTCGTTCGGAATTGTCATTCACATATCAACGCTTAGCCTGAACGGTCTTCCATCGATTACGTTTTCATCCGAAACAAGACAATGAATACCACACCAGAGGTAGCCGCTCAAGTGGCAGAGATATCAAGAAACTGGCGGCTTCAGACGGCGAAAAAGATCTGGCCCACCCTGTTCTACAACACAGCGTGATGACCGCTTTCTTGTGACTACTTCGTTGCGAAATTGTCGTTTGAATGCGGTTCAACTGGGACAGCGGCTCCAAGAAGTTCGTGAATCCGAAGTCAGTCGGTGGACAGTTAGAAGACGATTTCAAGAAGGTAATCTGACTGCACACAGACCAGAAAACGGGCCGAAATTGACCCCAGCCCAGCGGCGAGCCCGCCTTCAGTTCGCTCGGGAGCATTTGGATTGGACAGAAGAACAATGGAGAACAATCATGTTCTCTGACAAGTGCAGGATGTGTTTACATGGCACCGATGGGCGAGGAAGAGATTATAAAAGACCAGGAGAGCGATTTGCACAATGTTGCATTGAAGAACGAGTCTCATATGGTGGTGGATCGTGCATGTTCTGGGGAGGCATGTCATTGGAGGCGAATACAGATCTTGTGTTTATCTCCGGAGCGAATACTGGCCGTCGATCAAGAGGATTTACTTCTCAACGGTACATTGAGGAAGTACTGATGGTGATAACTTCGTGTTAATGCAGGATAATGCGAGACCACATACGGCTGGTATAGTTTACCAGTACCTTCAAGAGGTGGATGTGCCTGTTATGGAGTGGCCAGCTCGAAGCCCGGACCTCAATCGTATCAAACATTTATGGGACGAGCTGAAAAAGAGGATTCGAGCCAGAGATGTTGTTTCAACGAGTCTCCAGGAGCTGCAACAGGCGAAGACGAACGCAGAGGAATGGGAGGCGATACCTCAAGATTTGGTGGAAACTTTGGTGAAATCGATATTACATCGAATGGAATCTGTCATTCGGGCTAGGGGAGAGAATACTTCTTATTAATAAAATTGTTTTTTTGCTAATTTCCAGATTTTAATTCGATTTTTACCACTAATTTTCATGCTGATAAATTCACAAAAACGTGTACTTCAGATGTTGACCCCAAAAATCACTTTGTTAACACGGTATAGGTACAAAAATGGTACCACTGGATAGGTGTTGAAATAGACTTTGAATCTGCATTTAAGAAAATTAAACAAACATTGGATATTTGGATATTTTTGAAATTTTGGTGAAAATTTATCAATGTGCGAATTTTTTGCACCCAAGTGTATTTATTGGAAAATTGTATATATTATTTAACATCAAACTATAATTTTTAATTCAATTGTTCAGCGAAAACTTGAAATAAAAAGAATTTGGCTCTACCACTTGCGAGCCACTTTTGTATGATGGCTCTCGATAGGTTGCTCCGAATAGCGAATAAAAAATGCACTAATCATTGACCAAGACACTGTTGAAATGGCGGAAATCCGTTAAATCCACAATCCTTTTTCCACTTTTTGATGAAGAATTCCATCATGGGTATAGGAGGTTCTGGCGCATGGTCGCATGAGACATTTTTTTGTAATCGTATTTCGTCTATAATATTCTCAGTTTTTAGGATATCGAAATGATCGAGATGTTACTTGAAAGAGGAAGGTTCAAATATTAAAACTGTTTGAGCGGATTTCAAATCAGTCCTTCGATAAATCTCAGTTGGTCTTGAAAGCAAGATACTACATACATATTAATATATTATGAAGAACGTAAGAATAGACGGGTTCCAGCTACCTTAACAGTTAATTAAAGTTCTGCTAAACGTAATAGAGGGAAAGACTAGGATTATCTATCGATGCATTTTGTAATTAAATAAAACATTTTTTGGTGGCGAGACCCGAATCAGGATGGGTTCAACAATTTCATTCATTTTTATGCCATTGCAAAATAATACTTAAATCTCTGTCTAACGAAACCCTCCACAGGGCTGCCTTTACCATTAAGAGGCTGAAATAAAAAATACTAATTTGTTTTTTGAAAGTTTTGTAGTTAACAGAGCCATTCACAATGAAAACACTTTTTACTTTTAACTTACAGGTTTGTATGAATTTCCAACATAACGAGCAAAAATATTTATTTGGATTGAAATCCTCAACAATCGACTCAAAATTCATTCCTATATCCATTAAGGGTCAAGGCATTTAGTCGGTCTAGTGCAGCTTCTTAATGATTTTGCACGGATCGGATTAAGTGGCCCTCGACTTCAGCCTTGTTAGCCTAAGGATAAATCCAGGCCATATTATTATTATTATTACTTGACGGCCATGTGGGGGCTCAAGCCACCCCGCACTGCGACCTAAAAGATCTTTTGTGCATCAAGCCCTACTTAATTATCTGTCCAGTCAATATTCAGGCTCTTAATGAACCTGATAATACTGCCTAACGGTACGTGATACATACAATCTGGGCTCATTGCTCTCCCTCCTAGATGTCTACTTTAGGAAATACTTCTACACGCATTACATACTATCTGGGCTCACTGCTCTCCCTCCTAGATGTTTACTGTTGGAAGTACTTCTACACGCAATACTTACTATCTGGGCTCATTGCTCTCCCTCCTAGATGATTACTGTAGGAAATACTTCTACACGCGTTACATACTATCTGGGCTCATTGCTCTCCCTCCTAGATGTTTACTGTTGGAAGTACTTCTACACGCAATACTTACTATCTGGGCTCATTGCTCTCCCTCCTAGATGATTACTGTAGGAAGTACTTCTACACGCGTTACATACTATCTGGGCTCATTGCTCTCCCTCCTAGATGTAATATCATTTACCTCTGCTAGAAAAGCGGTAGCATTAGGACTCAAGGACTTCGAGAGGGCAGACCCACTCCCGTATATTCCTACCCGTGCCTCGTCTACCGTTTTGATTTTACTCTCTATTCCTAGCCATGCCTCATCTACCATTTTGATTTTACTCTTGCGAGTTGCTACGAATAAAAGTCGCCTGTAGGTCACCCATCTTTACTACAGGAAGGCTAAATAAAACTGGAGGGTGCCTGGTATCCAGAGTCCGCATATATGGACTGATTAACCTATCAGCCATTCATCCTTCGGCATATGCTGTTCCACCTTAGATTAGGGATTTTTTTTTAAGGTTTTCTCCTTTAAAATCCAGGCCATAACCTCCACATACAGTTCAATTCCTATTCAAGTTCTGATTGACTGGTTTGCTGAGGTGTCAAGACTATTTGAAAAAGTAAAGAAAACAAGCTCTAAAGCCGTAGTCAGACGATTTCCAAATATAGATTAAAATTTTCAACCAAAATACCGGTAAGTAAATCTTAAATCTTTTCTTATATTTTAGTTTTACTCCTCAGAAAACTTAATACGAATTTCTAGAAATAATAGAAGTAGAAGAAAAATTTACATTGAACCGGGCCAATTATTTGGACAAAATACCAACATTGGTCGACAATCTTTGTTAATTACCTGGTTGCGACTCAAACACATTAAGTATTTCTATAATAAGTTTAGGGACTGGGTAGTTAGCGAGCAAAAGAGGTGTTAACGAGTGTAGCGAATAGTGTTAAGGGAGAACACCACTGTGACCTACCATTTTCAAGTGCTTAGTTTGGTTTTTTTTTTTTTTGAGAAATGGGTTGGGTTTAAAGAAAAAAAAACTTTTAGGCTATATTATAAACGAATTTGTATCATATTTTTGAGAGTCTAAAGGATTTTTTAAAGGCAAAAAAAAAAAATCGATTTTTTGAAAATCTCACAGTGGTGTTCTCCCTTAATGCTTCGCCCAAAAGGCAATGCCTTTTTCTTTAGTATTCTAAAGAGTATTCTTTAGAATTTTAGTAGAGTTTTTTTATTATTTTGAATTATTGTACATATTTGCAGCATAATGTTAAACTTTTTAATTACCTACATCTACATTGAATTTATCAATTATACATAAAATGTATTAACTAAAACAAAATATAGCTTTATTTGAATAAAAACTAAGGTACCGAATTTTTTTCGACATATTGTAAAATTAATTAGATAAGGTAACACTTCAGATTCTGGAACGAATAGCAGCAAAAACTGAAAAAGTGATTTTTTGCAGATATCCTGTTTTTGTTTAATTCTACAAAATTTATTGTAAATCATAATCTACCATTTGAATTGGAAACATCGTACACTATTAAAAGCACGAAAACGCATCTTATCTTATACATAGAAGCATTTTCACAACAACAAAAACAATGTAAATTTTTCAACTATTGCTTCGATTTTGTTCATTGTTTTTTACACAATTGGATATGAAAATACATATTATAAATAAAAGTGTGTGTACATTATTTCCATTGCAGAGAAATGTGATGAAAATTTAGCTTCGGTTTAGTTTCTCTTTATATTCCACTCTCTTTGATTAATCATTTATCAAAAATTAAATTATAGCTTAAAAGATTAAAATACAGTTTAAAATTCAGTGATCAGTAAAAACGAAATGGCAATATTTGTCTAGAACTATGAGCCATAGAAAGAAGTTCGTCTACTAGTATTTTTAAAGATCTAAACATAAATCGGTTGATTTCTATTTTATGGTTAAAATATTTACAAAAATAATCGAAAGGTTACATACATATTAAAAAATGAATATTATTCAACTAATTTCGTCTGTCACAATCAACATTCATTTGAGTTGGTCGTTGCATTATGCATATATTGCACTTTAAAATGGTTGTTTTTCACTTTTACATGGTCCCAACCAATTCTGGGATGCTAGCACTATAATCAATAAACGAAACATCCTGCGCTTCAGATTCCTCAATTTCAAATTAATTTGAGTCTAAATTTATTCTGAGTTTCCCCAATCAAGTCAATTAGCATATTTTAAATTACATGAGTTAAACTAATTAATTGAAATTAAAGTAAAAAATTGATAACTATGTATTAAAATAACTTAGTTTCTTTGGTTTTCTCTAATCACCTTTTTCTAGTTTCTTCTCGTTGTCTGTTGGCATTTAGAGTGGGGCCCATGACATAAAAATCGAGGTGATAGTAGTCGGACCCTAAGTAGGCGGTGAACTATTTGAGTGCCATCAACCAAGAAAAGTGCAGAGGCCAATCACTCATTATCTACTACTGGAGAAAAGTAGAAATATCATTACTCCCCTTTCTGATTTGCCAAATCGAAAATATTGTGAATGTCATTACTACTAATATTCTATGTCTATAATAAAGCCGAATAATCAATTTGATTAACAGACAATTTTTAAACTTCTTAATCATGCGTGTTGGCATAAATAACACCTACAAATGAATTTTCTCCTCGGTTTTTTTGGATTCTTGTGAATATAATTCGCTAAGTCAGTGCGTTCTGCTTGATACATAAGGTATTAAGCGAGAATTGTATTTTTGTAGTTTGGTCGTACCTAATGAGTAGACCGAACTTTTCAGTACGAAACCAAACTATCACATAGAGAACTAAAGAGGGTTCTCATTTTTGAGAGTCGATACATTTGTATTGGCTCTGGGTTAAAGTAAAGGAAGCTGAGGGGGTAATGATTTGCCAAATCGAAAATACTGTAAACAAATAAGACAATTTTTTAACTTCTTAATATTTTACAGTGTATATAGAGTAATGTTGTATCACTGCGTAACGCTTATTATGAAATGAGATATTCTTCTGGATAAGATGTAGAACCGGCACTTTTATTGCAAATCTGAGTCCTACAAATATACACTCCTCCTTCGTTCGAACCAGAGACCTTTGCCACTAAAGTCTGACATGCTACCATCTCAGCTTTACACTACATCTTGATAATTACGAGTTTATTATTTAATAACGATGTAGTCTGCCTCAGACAAAACATTTTCATGTGGCGGTGATGCAATAAATTTTGGATAACCATAACGGTTGGTGTTATGTTCAGCATTTGATTTTAATTTTTAAATATTCGCCATTATTGCGATATTGTCGTGTCATATTCGATAGTAAAAAATTTGTGTTGCATATGTTGACTTCGATAAACATTTGACAATCAATTCTAAAATTTTCTGTCAGTGACAATGGTTAGCATCGACAGAAAATAGTATTATAATCGATAAACAATAATGTTTATCGAAGTTGACAAATGCAACACAAATTTAGTGCTATAGATGTCGACACGACAATCGCAATAAGGATGATTGTAAAATTTAAGTTAATAATCTTTACTCGCTGTATGCATTAGGATTTTTTCTTGAATAAATTGTTTTAAGGATTTAGGTATAATTTTTATATCCATTTAATCTTTTTACATACAAATGATGGCTGTCTTTCGAGGCCGAACCCGATGATTGGGTTTATTAAGAAGTTTTCGTGTGATTTCCATTACTCTTAAGTTATTAAATTTATTTATCGTTTGTCCGGTCTCAGTTAGAATAAGGATTTATTATCAAATAAGCACTCTTTTTATACTAATATTATGTTGACCATATTTTGAGAGGGTCCAAAACCCTTTTGAAGTTATACTTCTTTAGGCGCGTTATGAAAAACTGATGAGAGTGAATTTTTACGCATGATAAAGGTATGATCAAGCACACGTATTGCTATCTCTTTCACTAAAAAATTCTGTCATTCGGTGCTTTTTCTTGATATACTTTTTTTTATAAACGCTAGTTCATAGCAAACAAAAACAAATCGAATTGTTTTGCGGTGATAGTTTTTGTGAAAATTTTGTGAAAACAACGAAGCCTTGTGATTTTATCGCACCGAATGACGATATGCGCAAGAAAAGACGAATTTGAAACAGCTGTCAATCATACCTTATTCAATTGATTTATCATGATTTTTACGATGCAACAAAATTTAACAGGATGAAGTTGCTCACTAAGCAATTCACAAGTATTGTATCGATCAACATGTCGTTGAAATTTCAATCATTAAAATATTATAAAATGTCAATAAAACGTCACAGAAATGTCAATGTCGTAGAAACGGGAATATCTTGCTATATTTAAAAGCTCACTAGATATAATTATTTTTAAATGTTGACGATATTATTTGCCACCAGCAAAGTATTTTAGGTAAATTTAGAAACTTATATTCCATATTACACGGTAATCTATTCATTTTATACACACATTTTTTAAATTTTTTAAAAAACACTTGTTAAATATTTCGCACAATTTTGCGTAAATATTTAACAAGTGTTTTTTAAAAATTTAAAAAATGTGTGTATTAAGTGTGTTTCGCCAAGTGCCCACGGCAGATAGTGTAAAAAGTATATTCATTTTATCTTGAAGACACCTAGGGAACAATTGCTAGAATTTGCAAAGTGTATTAACTGTAGAAAAATATTTCTTCGGAAAATTCGACATTACCTCGGTAAACAGATAAACAAATTTATATTTCTCGTTTTTGTCAAAATGACCCCCACGCAATGCTTCAATCGATTTACAATTTTGTGAACAAGTAGATGATGAATTGTAAAATTTGTCATCGTTTTTGAGAAAATCAGTTTGGCAGTTTTCTCTTCCACTGCAACCCCCTTTATTCTATACTCGAATGGACCTAAAAGTTAACACAAACCACTTATTACTAAAATCTATCTTTGTACAAAATGTCAACCAAAACTATCAATATTTGTGAGAATGGGAGGCAAAACAAAAATAATAAAAATGTGCGACTGGAAAGACGGAAGGATGGGCACGACATTTTTCTGATCGGTGTTTTGGGGTCCTGGTAATCTAATTCGTCAAGAAATATCAAAATTAGGAGCAACATTTTTTTCACGACTACAACACTTACCCAATATAACTTGGTTGTAGTGGGATAAATAAAATTAAAGTGCAATAAAACCAAAATAAATAAAAATTGGTGGGTGGAAAAATAAAATAAATATATAATTTGGAAAATTAGGGAGCGTTTTAAAATCTCGGTTTTAAAAAATTTCGGTTTTAAACTCAGTTTTATTTATTTTTATTTTAAAATTAAATTTCCCATTTTCCAAAATTTATAAGTTTTGGTTATTTTCGTTTTGAAATTAAAATCCACATTTTCCAAAATTTTAAAAAACCGAGATTTTGTAGCCAACCCGGAAAATTATATAATATACAACAAAATTGAAACTTTTGACAACCGCCATATTATAGAAATTAAAAAAACGTATGATTCCAACAGGAATTCCAACATACCAATTAAGTATTGACAAAATATAAGTGATCAGTGAATACAAATCAAACAATCTGAAAGTTTTCAATTTTTAGATATACAAAAAAAGTGAAATAAAATACAAATTTCCAAAACTAAAAAAATTTTAGTAACAAAAAGTGTCAATATCTACAAAAGTGCAACATAAACTATCAAATTGAATCTGTATGGGATCGGATAGATACAAACTACAAAAACAACAACAAAATTGTTCCTATGGAAGAAAAAAATGGTTAGTCGTGTTTAACATAATGGAGATTTGCCTTATCAAACAGTATTTGGGCCTGATATTTTTTATATGATTACAAAAAACATCGAAGTGTGAGATGGCTTAGCAAATGGCGCTGTTGGGCAATTACTATACTATATGCGGCGATTGTCATGTGAAGGGCCGGTACGTAGTGAAAAATGGTGGTTTTATTTTCTCATCCTACTTGAAAATGTAGAGAGGTTTTCTTCTACGATTTTTCAATCATTAATTCTAAACATATTGATGACGCAAATTATCAAATAATATATTCATTTCAGTGAATTTTAGTTCATAAATATTTAAGTCAAATTGGCCAATTACATTAGTTCTTATGGGAAATTAAAAGATATTTACGCCCACCAAATTAGTAACACTGCTGTACCGATAGGAAGATCAGCAACTAATCCACTTAATAACAACAAAACGATAAATGTTAAGCGATCGCGTCTACCTTTAGTTTGTGCTTGTGTAACTATACGATTCATAAATCTCAGGGAAGCACATAACCTGAAATTGTTTATGAATATGACAAAAAACATCAATTGCCAATAGTGTATGTTGCTTTGACGCGAGTGACTAATCTTCAAGGTTTATATATTACAACAATGACAAAACTTTCTATCATGGTCGAAAAGTGTCCACAGCTATAACTAGTCTTCAAGATGAATTTGGTAAACTTTCGCTTAATCGCTTACAGGCTATCAGTAGAGATATGTTAGATTTTATTCGGTACAGAAAGAATTGGTATAGTTTTAATTGTCAAAGTCTTCGTGCTCACTCTATTGATCTCCCAATTTCATTATCCAACAATCGAATGTTTTACTTTTAGATGAAACTTGGTTACCCAATGAAGAGTCAATCAGTCTCCCTAATTTCAATTATATAATCCAGTACAAGCGATCAAATGTTCGAGCTGGAGGCGTTGCCATATATCAAAATGCAAACGACACTACCAACATCATTACTCCAAATATCGATATGACTGTTAGACAGTCTGAATTTACAAGATCCGCAGTGTCATCAGTTGGTGAGTTTTGTGTTGCGGATTGTAAAATGGAAGACGACAACAAATTGTTTTAATAGTAATTTACATAACTCCAGATCAAATAATGGACGATATTATTTATTTTTTGAAACGGTTAGTTTGTCCCTACACAACAGCCGCAGAGGAAAATTTCTCGGCAGTGGAGAAGATAAGTTATCAATGGTTCTAAGTAGAGACTTTAACGTCAATTTTTCCCGAGAAGATGCTGGTATTGACTTTCTCCAAAAACAAGTGAATTTTAGTATCAATAATGATCCTAAGATTTCAACAACACGACATGGCATCATCATTGATGCTGAATTTACGCGATATGTTGACGCCGTCAGAACAAAACCCTTCACATCTTATTTTAGTTACCATAAGCCACTCGTAACAGATGTCCCAGTTCAATCAACACCGGAGAAAACTATGGCAGTGGAGGTAGTTTAAGAATTAAATGTATTTTGTTCTATTTTTTTAAATTGTTTTGATATTATAATCAATATTAATATAAAATATATTTTATAGAAATATTTATTAGATGTTTAAATAAATCAATTTTCAATTATTAAATTATTGTAGTCTTAGCTAATAAAATAAAATTTATTTAATCGTCTAGATGAGAAAATAAATATTAATTTATGAAATTTAAATTATTTGATTGAATTTAGACTCTACCAACCGTATCTATAATCATACTCTAGACTTTTAATTATCGCCAAAGAATATAACTTCTAACGCGCGTACATAAGTACACACACAAATTTTTTTTTTAATGTATGCACTTTGTAAACTTTACGGATGTGAATAATCCGCCGTTTATTCTTTCTGCTTATCGGGATAGGTGTAAATTGATGAATATTGAACCGTTTTTCATTTGCCCTCCAATTGGTTGAAGTGAGCCGCGCGATAGAAATGAACCAGTTTATAATGTTTAACAAAGTTCGGTTGGTAATTGATTTGAATTTTTTAGGACTGCATTTAGGACTTGAGAGTCCATCATTTAAATTGTTGGTAACTTTTTAACGCTTTTTAACGCAGCGTTTGACATTTGGTGAATGATTTTAAAAATAGAGCCAAAGTGGACAAATACAAAAACAAATATAAAGTTTTACATTTTCTTACTGATTAAATTTCAAAATGTATAACTTTTGCATGTTGGCAGCACAAAAGAGATCCCCCGTGACAGGCTGCAATAGCTGCGATAAATTAACCCAAATGGCCTTACGCATATATAAAAGAATTAAATTTTTAAGTTTTGCCTATTAAATTATAATGAAATAAACATAATTTACAATAATATTTACATTCATTACAGACATTAAACCAAGTTCCAGTGCAGTTTAGTTTATAAATAAATATTTATCCCTTTGGCTTGCGCGGAGACTGAACACTCCTTGCGGCATGAAAGGAAAATATTAATTTGTTTATCATTTTTAACTATTGCAGGTTATTTTGTAACTAAAACTTAATGAGTTTTGGTGGTATCAAATTTTAATAAAAAATTTAAAAAAAATCTATTTGCTTTACATTATGTACTATTAAATATACTTTCTAAAACGCTGATTTTGTGATCTGAAGTGTCTTTTTAACCGGATGTTTACGGTCAAATTGACAATAACAACAAATTTTATGTTATATTTGAGGTAAAACTATTATTTAAAATTAAAAACAGACTCAGATGGAACCAAAAAAAGTTTAGTGTCGAAATTAAGTTGATATATTCATACATCCTTAAGTTATGGTGGACACGGACGGACGGCAAACCGAAACCATATACCATCTTTTATAAAAATGCTTAAAGACGTCTGATCTAACGAGATTGAAAGCAAACTACTTGATAGCACTTATAATAACTATGCGTTATTTTAATCGGTGTCTAAGTTCGGCTGCTACTGAGGATATTTACATCTTTATGCATTGCTATGCAACACTCCAACAGCAGTCGCGCGTTCACACTATGATGTATCAACTGTTGTTATACATCTATGTATAAGTACGAGGGTGGATTGATAAGTCTTTAGAATGAAACAGTAAACATATTTTTTTTAAGTAAAATTCACTTTATTTTTCAACATATATGCTTCTTTTAGCTCGACACACTTATTTCAACGTTTTTCCAATTTCATTAAACCTTCTTTAAAATATGATTACTGCTCAAAATAAGCATTCGTTTAATCTATTACTTCATCATTTCACCCAAATCTTTTCCACCGAGCCATTTCTTCATGTATAGAAATAGGAAAACGTGGCATGGGGCTAGATCAGGTTATGGTGGATGAGGAAGCAATTTGAAGCCTAATTCATCCAATTTTTACTGTTTTCTATGATGAATGATCAAAGTGCTTAATAATGACGCATAATATTCACCTGTGATGGTTTTAGCCTTCTCAAGATAGTCGATGAATATTATGCCTCGTGCAACCCAAAAGACAGTGGTCATAACCTTACCAGCTGATTCAACAACTTTTGCTTGCTATAGAATTTATTACTCCTGCCGCTACAGATGTTTTCACATCAAAAACAGGATTTTGACTAGCCGGGATTTTGAAAACCAGGATTTAGAACCGCTGCACGAGCCACATTAATTTTATCTACATGTTCAATTTTGCTCAAATTCTATTTTTGCTTGTTTAACGAACGTAAATAAATATTTCAAAGCAAATATTTTAAAATGGGCCAAACTGCTGTTCTACACATTTTTTGTTATGTTGGTCATATGGAGATTATATTCTCTATGTTTAATGTTGTACTAACAGCAATTCACAATGCAAAATTTTTTTATTTTTAACACACAGATTTGTATGAATTTCCCACTAAACAGACAAAAATTTATGTTCGTTATTGTTGGAAATTCATACAAATCTGTAAGTTAAAACGTTAAAAGTAAAAAGTGTTTATATTGTGAATGCCTCATATTACCAATCGGGAAGAAAAATTTATTTAAAACAATTCATAATGTTCTTCCTCCCAATACAAATGATGGTCACTGATAAAAAAACTCTATCCGTGGTCGTGTTGTGATTGGCTGATAGATTAGCCACGAGTTATTGTTTGTTTTTTATATTTTGCTTATACAGCTAGGCCCGTTGTACATTCCAGATAAGCTAAGCTGTGCGCTACGTTTGTAGTTCCACCCCAATTTCCGGGGAATTGGGGTGGAACTACAGTCGTATGTCGTATCACCATCACATCATTTTTCATGACTGTAGTAACGTCACATCAATTTTCTTATTCTACTAGTCTTTGTTACGGCTAAAGTCACTTTATACGACAGATGTCACTTGAATTTTGTAAGTGACAGGCGACTTACATCAAAATGGAAGAGCGAAATTTTACTCGTAATATTCTTTTAAAATGTTTTTAATTATACATAAGTGTATATGTAATTTTATTCACTTGCTTAAATAAGTTGTTGTGTAAATTAATACTTTTTTGTTCTAAAACGAATTTATTTGTTAATTTGACCGACATCTTTCTAATTAGAGTCGTGCCACTTGAATTGACTTCAAGAATATCAATTTTCATGCGATGTTACGTGACTTAAGTTACGTCGCCTGAAATGACATGACTATGGGAATCGTTATGTTACAAAGGCAGGCAGTATAATATCACGGAAAACACTATTATTATTATTGTTGAAGGGCCATGTGGGCGTTCAGCCACCTCGCACTGCGACCTAAAAGATTTATTGTACTTGGACCCTACTTAATTATCCGTTCAGTCAATATTCAGGCTCTTAATGAATCTGTTAATACTGCCAGCCGGTACGCGATACATACTATCTGGGCATATTGCTCTCCCTCCTAGATGTTTATTATAGAATTTACTTCTGCTAGAAAGACGGTAGCATTGGGACCCAATGACTTCGAGAGGGCAGTCCCACTCCTATACATTCCTACCCTGCTCCGTCTACCGTTTTAACTCTTACGAGATGCTGGGAATGCGAAGACGCCTGTAGGCCACCCAGCTTTAATACAGGAAGGCTAAATAAAACTGGAAGGTGCCTCATATTTGGACTGTTTAACCTATCAACCACTCATCCATCGGCATATGCTGTTCCACCTTAGATTAGGGTTTTTTTGACAAGGATTTCTCCTTTAGTACCGTACTTTAGTCAGTGCCAAATAGCCACAATGTGCCAAATGACCTTAGTTACCAGTGATGCCACGAGGAGGCAGCACGTACACTTGCGAATTGTGACAAAGTTACCACTTACACAATTGCACTCATCATGCAGCTGCCTAATACATGACCAGAACAACTTCTTCGTCAAAAACTTCTTCGTCAAAAACTTCTTCACAAAAAGAAAAACGATTTTCCTTATGGCCGGAAAGCGTGCAGCGGCCAAGAACCCTTATATCTTTCATATCTTAGGGTTAATTATCAACCCTTAAAAAGGCATGCGGTATAAAATGGGAAAACGTCTTCTGTCGCCATCTCCTAGTCTATTACTTTCGGCAATTGTTTCATTTCTAAATTATCTGTCATTGGTCATGTTTCCTCGGGGAAATTTGACAAAAAATAGCATAAGATTTTTTATCAGGTTTTGCCGTAAAACGCACTCATTTATCATAAAACCACAGAAAAGAATGAACAGATATGGAAGTTCCATGTCAAATATTTACATTGAAATATTCAATCTAAGAAATTTGTTCCTGCTCTAATCTAACCAGTTAAGACAGACAATATAATACAATATTACATATTTCGCTTCTCTTCTTTTTGTTTTTACAAAAATTTTGTATGAAAAACAAAAAAGAAGAGACGCGAAATAATTATGTAATATTGTATTATATTGTCTCTGTCTTAACTGGTTAGATTAGAGCAGGACCAGGAATACATTTCTTATGTCGTGTTCTTTTCGTTTTTTCAAATCAATACGAATTTTGTGAGTGAAAAGTTTGGATTGGTTACTTGATTGCCATTTCTAAACGTCAAATTGAAATTTGGCGGCATCATTCTATTTAATTAAATTAAAATAATTAACACAATAATTATTAAACACATTAAACTAAACACAAAATGAGAATAAAAATGATCGAGATACAAAAAATCGCTGCTATAGTTATACATATTGAAAAATTTTGACAACTAAATTGACGTTTCTATTTTTGTTGGCGTTAGTAGTTACGGATGTGAAATTCATGAAAAAATCTGCATTTCGTAAAATTGATACACATCGAAAAAAAATTGACGAATTTTGGTGAAAAGAACACAGTTTTTGGTTGTGCGTCAATTTTTTTGACGATTTTGGGTGAAAAGAACTCAACATTAGATTGAATATTTCAATGTAAATACTTGACATGGAACTTCCATATCTGTTCATTCTTTTCTGTGATAAAACAACAAACCCCAAGATTTTTTTTTTGTTTATGCAAAAGAAACTCAATTAATAATTTCAATTTTCATAATACATGTATACTGGATATATTTAAATTGTTTAAAATACATACTACAAAAAATTATAATTAATTATGTTTAAAAAAAATTGCGACAAATTACTTAAATTGTTTGACGTTTAATTTCCACTTTTATTATTTCATTTTGTTATAAAAATTAACGGTATGAAGTTAAGGGCCAAGTGAGAAATTATAAACTTAAAAAAAATTAAGAATTTTAACGAATCCATTTTTCAAGTTTTTTTTAAATTAAAAATTCTTGACAGCAATTTTTTTATTTTTGCGTAATTAGTATTTTTGGGGGTAATTTGTAATTTGAGAAAATACAATTGCTATCAAAAAAATGCTTCGCTTCAGTAGCTAATCATTTTCCTAGTAGCATTTGATTCGAAGCAATTGCTACTATTTGGTGCATTAGCACAGAATACCCAGAAGCGACATAACGCGGTTTTTATATGGAGAAAAGTAGACTCATTTTTTTGACCTTGGTTTATAGAAGGTAAGATTTTCGGTGTTAAATTATCGTTCAGTGGTTGAAAATTCAAAATTAACATGTAAAATATAAGGTAAGAGGAAATATTTCTTGGTCCACGTAATGTCCGTTCTGGTTGTTTATTATTCTGTGGTATTAGCAAATACTACTTTTACTTCATACCCCAATATCTTTTAGCGGGCAAACAATATTTTTGGCGCCCAAATTTTAGCCTCTTTGTGGTTGTAACCAAATGAAAAATACATAATTAGTAATTTTTCTTGATGATCAAAAACTAATTGATTATAAATTTAATTAATACATAATTATATTTATATGACTTAATTAACAAAAAATAAATAACAGATTCCTGTTCTCAAATTTCAACAATTTCATTTCTTCTAAGCACTGAAAATTAGCTAAGTATAGCTCCTTAATTATTTTCAAATCTGCGCAATTATTTTAATGTCAGAAGAATTAACGCATGCTTCGAAGATAATGATGTTTTTCGGTAATAAAATTAATATTGACCGTGTAAAGTCGGCTTTTTTAAAAAATGCATTCATAATAAAAATCGGCTAAAGTTTACTTTACGTATACATCGAGAAAATCAGGTAAGGACTATATATTTTGAAAATTTTTAAATGTAGGATTGTGTATCTATAGTTTTTAGGAGGGAGGGAACTACCTCATTTTCAGGGAAATTTTCAATTTTTTTTTACTTAAGTAGTTTAAAATTATAAATAAAATTTGAAACAGGAAGAATTGTATAAATTCTGGAAAAGCAGAGGTTTGGGGTCGGCAGCCCATCCTCTATGGCATACAACAAATTAAAATTACATTAAAAAAATTGTTATACATATTTACAAAAGTTGCTGTTTTTAACATTTGTGGTATTATCAGATGAAGCGATAAGAGCGATAAAAACTATTTGATCTGTGGCTGCAAGTTTGACAAAACAATTATGTCTTATTAATTAATACACAATTCTAACGTCAAAAATTACCAAAAAATTTACATTTTACCTAATTTTGAAAAAGGAAAAATTTTCCCGGAAAATGTGATTTTTCGGGGGAAATTGGCTTCCCCCTCCTAAAAACTATAGATACACAATCCTACATTCAAAAAATTTCAAAATATATAAAGCAAAATAACACCTAGCAATCTACTAACGATACTTACTATTTACTAAGCAGTAGCTAATTATCAATTGGCAATTCCAAGTTGATCCCTGACTACAATTTCATAAATTCGGCGCATGAGCAATGGTGTACTGTAAATGGCACTTAAAATATTGGTTCGATTGTTTCTCTAAATACATAGAAATGCACTAAATGCACAAAATAAAATGTTTACAAAATTATTAATAGTGGCTAGATAATATTTTATCTTAGTAACAAGTAACAACCCTGTATTTAAAAACCAAGGAAAATCACAAAGCACAATTTTAAAAAAATTAACACTGTGCTTAGACAGCTTATTTTAAACAAGCATATATGCCGAAAATGATAATTTATGTAGCTATATATCCTTATTATTATTACACATATTTAATTTCTTTTATTTTGAGCCACTGTCAACTTTCGCAGCCAACTTTATTTATAAAAAAAAACAATTGGAAAAAATGTGTTAAGTATAAAAACAATTGACACTATATTTTAAAACAATATCAATTAACCGGTTAGGAAATATAATGTATAATCTAGTTACTATCGCGCGCCTAATTATACTGTCGCTATAGTATAACATTATATATTTTAAAGGGATCACTGTATGTATTTCGTATCCGTGTAAGAAAAACCACTGCTTAAAACTAATTTAAAAAACTATAATATTTTAAATTGGCACTAACACTAAACAACACCAGCAAATAATTTGGAACTTTTTCTGAACCAAAAAATATGTTCTCGGGAACTACACCACAAACAAAAACATTGGAATTCAATGTTTCTTCAAACAAAATAAGATTATGATATGGTAATGATGAGATACCGAGTATGATGGAATATAATATTATAACAAGTAGCTACGTATATAAAAGTATATAAGCTTTCTTTGAATGTATAGGTTAACACCAAAATTTCTGTGTTTGTGTGTAAAAAAAAAGTAACTGTGCCCCCTTTACTTATGGGTTATAAAATATGCTGGTGTCGCTAGTGGCAGCACAAAAAACACATCTCAAAATTATCGATTTTCTAACTGTAATTTGATTTTAATTGATATTATGTCGGGTTAACCTTAAAAAAATTATAGTTTATATTCACTCACTTTATTTACAGTTTTTTAGTATGCTGTATAGTATGTATCCAATATAAATATTTTTTTTGCTGTTACGATTATGCAAAATATACAGTTCTAAATTTTATTTCGTTTATTTATCGATGATTAATCCAATTAAATCCATTTTGGCGATGTTTGATGAAAATCACAAATGTAGTGCAATATGCATTAATTAAATCTTAACCCCCAAACTTCAAACAAAAAAAAAAACGAACTTTCACTGGTAATTCACACAGAAACTATAAAACACTAAACTTTTTGATTTTTTTTTTTTTTAATAATAAATTAATATCAAATCAATATTATTCTTAAATTATTTTATTTTTTTTTTTTTTTATTAAACTAATTTTCTAAATTTATTTCACAGAATTTTTAATTTTAATTTAACACACGACATCAAAATGTATAATTTTTTGAAGTTTAATGTTTTTGACTGAAAATAATCTTCTCTCACTCGGTTGTAATTTTATTTTTTTTTTGGTTTCTTCTTTGCTTTGCTTAGGGAAATGCCCCAACCATAAAAATATAAAAAAAAAAAATTTAGTCTCACTACACAGTCCCCGATTATATCGCCCTCATTTTCCTCCACCTGTGAGTCATTTTCGTCGTGTGTGTGTTTGTTTGTTTGTATGGTGTTGCTGTATATAAAATGGATGCCGCAACGTTTAAATAAAGTTATAAAAAATTCGTAACTCAACCAATCACATGACAGTATAGTCAATAAAATAAAAATAGTACGCAATCTTTTTCAAAGTAGAAACGGCAAATATTAAACGGAGCCTTTGGGCGCGCACGAGACTACATTTTGTAACGGAAATCTTTTATATACATCCAACAATGTATATAATGTTTTTACACAATTACACATCTACTTTGACATCCGCTTATATAAAGTTCTATATACTATCAGAAATTGTTAACTAAACAAAAAAAAAAAAAAATCATACAAATGACCTTAATATAATATCCTTCAATTAGAGTAACTTTTTTTGGCATGCATGTATTAAATATACTTGCACATTATGTACATATTTGCAATACATATAATAAAAAAATTATGAATTAATTATAATTACAGTTTTTTTTTTTAATTATTCAGGGCCTTTACAAATACCCGTTTGTCGACAGCTTTCTAGTGTGTTTAATTGTATTAGTATTTCTTTTGTTATTTCGTGTACACATGTATATAATATTTATATATTGTTTTTACATTACAGAAGAGCCTCACAACGAGACTATTCCGTTTTTTTTTTTGTTTTTTATTGTATGTACATATTTGTTGTTTTTTTCTGTATGATATGAAGATAGCAACTTAGATATGGATAGAGAGCGCGCAGTGAGAGGGGATTCAGTTAATGTTTTGTTGTTGTTTATTGTTACGTCAGAAAATTATTTAGAAACGGTACAAATATTTGGAAATTACAAACATTTACAGGGTGGTCAGCAGCTCCGACTTAGCACTTGATACAAAGGTACTTAGCTAGATTATCTACTTTCCTTGACTTATAAATTTTTCAATCAGGGCATACTAGACAGCTTCTGAGCTTTCGTATATTTAAAGTTTCCATAACTGTCAATGCAAGGTGTATCGTTTATCAGAAACTTGAAGGTTGATTTGTGAATCGTTAAAATTTTTGGATTGGCGGTTTCATATTTAACAGATCTGTATCCTGGATAACAAAACGCATCAAACGACACGCTCAGAATTCAGTAAGGTAAACTAAAATGTGGACACAGACATATAATGTTCACGTAACGCCTCCTCCATCTAATTTCTATCTTACTGCACTGACGGTGGTGGATAGAATTAGAAAATCAAGATACGGCAGAAACGATCTCGAAGAAAATGCTCAAATACCAATAAAATCTCTTGGAACAGTTTGAAAATATTTTGGGCCTATTCAGTTCCAGAGTTAGGTAAAGTGAAATACCGTATCTACAGCATCATGATTCTCCAAAAACAAGAATAATTAAATCGCAAAGTTTACATGTTTACAATAATACATGCTAATGGCTAATCTCATTTTTTTAAAGAATCAGAGTGAAGATCAATAAATGAATTAAGCTTTTCAGAAAAAGAACTTAACAACACCCTATAACTAAAACAAAATATTGATTTAACAAACATCCTGTACAAATACAGAGAACAAAAACTAATATCCGTTTTGTTGTAATATGCTATTATGTTCGCAGTCCCTGCACCCTATTGTAATTAATAACAACATTTACATTTTACAGTAAAAAAAAAATGAGGCCCCAAATAATTCAACAAAATTGCATAGTTGAATAATAGCCGATAATCTTATCAAATCTAAAATTTTTTTTTGTCTATGGTTTGAGGTCAAAATGTATAAAGGGCATCGGGAATGTACCCAAATGGTATTTATGCTTCACTTCAACAATATATTTCTTTACCGTATACAAATATTTACATTGAAAATCGATAATTTAATTATTTTACCCAGCTGGATACCAAATGAGATTTCTTTTTAAATAAGACTGTTAGAATAGAACCGTGGTTGTTAACGTGTTAACGAGCTTTCCGACTTAAAAGCAAAGTAAGAAAGCTTTTAAATTATTTCACATACTGTTTCTCGAGTCTCCGTATAATTAATTAATTTATCTACCTAAAAAAAATTTAACCCAAGGTGATGTATTATAATGATTACGATTAGTCATACCAAATGCGGCATGACTAACTACGGTTATCGATTTCAATTTAGCCTGCCACCACAGAGTAAAATACAGGTTTGGATTTTTTTCGTGTATCATTTTAGATCAAATTGGCGGGATTATAAATCGTGTTTTAAAAAAACCGGTTTGTACTGCAAATTTGTTTTTTTTTTCAGAAAAATCATAAATCTCTAAAATTGGAGGATCAAACAAAATTAGAATAGTCTCATCGATTCGAAGTAAGGCCCCGTTAAATTACAAATCGTACATCTTTTTCAAATTAAAAAAGAAAAAAAAACAAATGAAAAGAAAACGAAGAAAACATAAAATATTCAAAAACAAAAAAAAAACGTGCTAGTCTCGTAAAGAGGCCCCAACCCGTGAGATTTTTTATTTTTGTTTCGTGCAGTCATCGTTCGTATTTATTTTTAAGTATATAAGTCGTGTATATATCTATATACAAACTACACTCTTATATACTTTATATACATTCAAATATTATATATATATATGTATAGTCCACCCACACTAATACTACATCAACGAGTCTTAATATATGTTTAAAGAAACAAAAAATTCCCAAATAAATAAATAAATGAATGATTTTCTATTCCTTTCGCAAATATTGGCATTTACGATATTTTTGTTTCAGTCACGCGAACGCTATACATATTCGTATGTACCAATTTTGTTTTGATATTATACTTATACATAGTAATACGATCGCATTCTATATACAATTTGTTTGCTTTATTGTCTCATATACTTCATATGGCCGTGCGTATACAATCATAAAAGGAAATTTTGTTTATGTATATTTATATGGTAGTAGTAGTACAAAATTTTGTGGAAAAAGAAATAAAATGTATATCTCTTGATTTAAATGTGTAGCTATATCTCACATGTGATTTATTTAATATTTGGGGATCTCTTTATTATAAATCGAGACTAGGTGTAGGCAAACATAATGTCGGGTTCGATTCGCATCGATGAATTATATTAAACGACAGCATTTTTACAAACACCAAATATTTTTTTTTCTTTTAATTATTAAGTTAATCACGTTTTGTTAATTTTTTTTCTCAGTTATTTATTACTTAAATGTTAAATCTCACTCTGTGGTATTTTTCCAAAACAAACACGCTGAAATAGCAAAGCATCGACAGGTAAAATATATATTTTTTTATAGTCAATTATTTTCGTGCCATATTGTGCGCTGGCACTTGTGCCACCGCCGCATAGTGCGGCCAAATCGAAAAAAGCTGGCCAAAAGTCCAAAAAAAAAAAAGTTTCTAGACGGGTTTTGTTTTTCATTGGGTTGACTAAATTATTTAACTAACGTTAAGGAATCACGCATAGAAGATTAGATTTCTTTCTACCTGCTCTAAAATATTAGTCCCAATACCACCTTTGTTCGAATAGTATCAACATTGTTACAGAATTGGTAAACAACGCGCTTGTTAATTAAAAGTAACATAGAAAATCGAAAGCACAACCAATTCTTATCGGACAGAATGGAATCAACTTCTGAAAGTAAGTAAAATATGAAAATAAATTGTAATGTACTAATTTTAAAAGTATTAAATATCAAAAAAGCAGTAATTATGGTCGATTAATAATGCCAATCTTTAAAATACGATATGTTATTTTAAAAAAGTTGTGTTGTTTTGTCGTGTTCGATTGTAAAACTTATCAGAAGTTGTAGGTGAAAGTATTATCTTCCAAATAAAAAAAAAATGGCTTTATGCTGCTTTTTCGGATTTTACTGAAAGTTTTTGAAAAATAGGTTAGGGAAAAGTATTGAGAGATTTTTTGATTAAATTTTTTGGCCATTATTATCTATGACCTTTTGCCATTTTTCGGGAAGTTTCATAATTCCATCGGTGTAGAACTGGTGTTTATCGGCGAAAAACTTTGCTAAGTGATTTTCACAGTCCTTTTCTGAAGCTAACGTTAGACCATCGAGGGAGTTTTGCAGAGATCGAAACAAATGGTATGCAGAGGGTACAAGATCCGAGCTCTAATCTATAAATAGATCAATAATCTCCAAAAGTTCAAAGTAAGGTACACCTCAATTCCCAGACAAAAACAATTTAGTGGCAAATTCACAAAATTACCGTAATTTATTTTCTGTCCTTTGACAATTATTCCTATTTAGATCTTATATTTACTGGAAAATAATTGCCCACAAAATGTTGCAAACAAGACACAGTATTTATTTTGGTTACGTGAAAACAGGACATGATGGTGTAAAGCAGCCGTGGCGATAATCTACTATGCTGGGGGCCCATCTAATAAAGGCCAGTCGTTAACCTGGATATCAGATGACCTCCAGTTATAATTAGCCTAAAATGCAGTATGTACTCCTCAGCCTGACAAGTTCGGGTGAGGACGTGGTGTACTAATCCAATAACCTTGGGTTAATAATAACATGTTCTGTCGCCTCAGAATCAAGGGGTGGAATATTCCATCCCCTTGTAAGTCTGGGAAGATGTATTCCTGAGAAAAATTATTTTATGTTTTTTCCTTCTTTCTCAATACAGTGACACAACTGCAGTTTGTTTGAAAGTAGGCACTTGAAGATTTTGGCTAGTTCTAGCCTACATGGACCAGAAAAAGGAGGTTCCTTGAGATAACCTGGAGGAGCTTATCTCCGAAGCGGAACGAATGAAGATCGGTGTAGTATTGGGAGTAGACGCCAATGCGCATCACGCTCTCTGTGATTAGTAATAGTGTATAATGTGGGGCGGGAGCCCACCTTTATTACTAGCAACAGGCAAGAGGTTCTAGACGTGACCCTGGCCTCAAATAATATTTTTCATATAGTTAAAAAATGGAGGATCGATAAGAACACTCCTTTTCTGACCATCGATATTTAACCTATAGTCTCGATTTTCACCCTGCTACTCGGAAAGGCTTCAGGAACCCTAGCAGGGCCAACTGGAGCAAATAAGGGGAATTAATGGAACGATTTTTGCCATCAAGAGCCCCGGAGACCCCAACGACTGTAGAGAAACTGAGGGAATTGGTGGATAGCGTAACTGCAACCGGTCCCATAATACTGCTTGTCCATTGACTAAGCCTAGGGGGTAAGCAAGAACCAGTATGAGGCCAGGGAACTGGGCAACTTTCGTAAGCCTTGGAAGACAGCCTTTAATAGAGCCTAAAGTACAAGTGAGATTCAAGATTGGGACTCCTATAAGTAGGAACTTAGAAAGTAAAAGGGAGAATTAACAGCAAGTCCGAGTTATTTATTTAAAACGAACGGATTGTAGACAGCTTTTAGTGGAGAATCTTTGGGGACTTCGAGATACACTTCCCAAGAAGCTTTGGCAACCTGATGGTACATATCAATAATCATGAGGTACTTTCAGTGTGCACGAAAAAGTTTTAAACCATATAAATCGGCTAGTCCGGATCATATTATACCAGCGGAACTTCAAAACAACTCAGTAATTATCCTTCCTTACCTGGAAGCGATATTCAAAGGCTATTTGAAACTGGTTTATATCCCAAGGTACTGGATGGAGGTTAATGTGGTTTATATCTCGAAAGCGGGAAAAAGCTCACATGTCACATTATAAGGACCTAAGACCAATAACTCGTATTATATTTTCTTTTGAAAAAATTGGAAAGGCTGTTAATGTATCTATTAGAGGAAAATATGATCCAGTAAATGGGCACTTGTTTCAGCATGCGTACATTAAGAGTAGATCTGTGGACACAGCTCTGCATGCCTTGGTGCGCACGATTGAAAATCGGTTAAGTTGAAGGAGTTCTGTTTGGTGGCTTTCTGGATATTCAGGGCGCCTTAAATAATGTGAAAGCAAGGGCAATCAGGGAGGGTTTGTCGTTTTTGGAGGTGGACCTTCCCGTGAGCAGGTTGTAAGCAAGACTCCACCATCAAGAGGCGAGTAATTAGGGGACTCTGCAGGGGGATCTTGTCCCTTCTTCTCTGGAACAAAGTGGTAAATAGGTTACTACTGGATCTGAAGAGAGAGGATATGGTAGTTATCGCTTACGCAGATGAGATGGCGATGGCTATTACCTTTATGCTTATACACATGCTTTAAAGGTTATGTTACCTTTTATCGGTCGATATTTTTGGCAAACAGATGGCGGCAAATACGGCTGTGTGACTTACAGCCGTCTCTTAGTGGAAGTATCTTAATTCAGGACATTCAACTATTGTCAGATCGATGAAGGATGAGCTTGCTAGACGGCAAAGTGACGGACGAGACTCGAACGTCATGGAGAACTGCAGGGTGGATGGATTTGCTAGGCCCGGTTTGACTCGCCAACTGCAACCAGTAATGTGCGGGACATTTTACGCTACATAAGTAGCTCAAAATGGTTCCAGCAAGGGTAAAGGGGATATAACCTGTGGTATCACAATGGACCATCACTGGTCTAAACGTGCCTAAGCAGCCACTCTAACCTAAACTTGATCCTTAATAGTTTTAGTTTATAAAGCCGCATCATCATAACCTTTAATTTCTTTCGCAAGAGATACTGTTGAATGTAGTATGCACCCTACTTGATACTCACTGTTAATGTAATAATAAAAATATCTTTCAAATGATTAAATTAACACAAATGAACATAACACGGTTTTACAGAGTTCAATGGGCTTATGAATATAATGAAGTTCATGTTTTGTTTCGCAATGGTAAACCATTTCCCGTTTGGGTATATGCTCTATAAACTACAATTATTCAAGGTCAATGTCCAGTTTTGGTTTATTGAATGAGGTAATATTCTTAGTTGTTAAAAAATTAGTCGTCTCTCAATTTACTCTTTCAAAATCATTGATACGAAATCATACAAAAAATTTTGCAGATATTTAGTTGCCTCACTCGCCCAGCGCAGACAAACACAAATCTCTAGTAGGGTGATAATAGCAACAAATTGTTTGACCACTTGCGAGATGTCATCAAATAGAGATTGATTAAATCAACATTTAATTAGCTGAAAATAATTTTAATTGGTTTACTATTTCTTTTCGATTTTTCCACGTTGTACAAAATAATTATGAATGAAAATTTGAGTGCACACATAATTATGAATATAATTAAATTAACTATAATTTAAAAAAATGTTTTGATTGGAATGTAAAGCATATAATAATTAATTTAATTTAATTAAAATTATGCGGCGTTGCAATAAAATGTCATCCATATTAGGCACAGTTTTGTTACGTCATACATGCCATGAACACAATAACTTACATATATGTACAACACAAAACAATTTGGTTTTGTGCCAACATTTCGTAAATGTGATGCGTCACCCAACTACGTATCCCCCAAATTAATTTTACGGTGCGATTCAATTTCGTACTTATCTACAAATAAATTGTATTTGGCGGAAATTTAATTGCAATTTTCATTACTTATGTTGCGAATGTGCAACCCTGCGTATCAAATCGATTCAAAATGGTTTGCTGATGTGATTTTTCTGTTACTATAGAACGCTGTTGTTGCTGTACCATTTTTCATTTTATTATTACCCGACCCATTTTATGTGTACGTCACAAATGATGATTCATTGCTGCGATAAAGCAGCAGGGTGATTTGAGGCGAGAAATTTTGTATGTATTGTCTATATGTATGTACTATACATAAATATTATATATGTAAAAAAAAACATAACATTTATATACTATATAATACCTATACTTACACGGGTTATAATGTAATAAATCGATAAAAAAATCTACAATTTTTAATTGTAACTTACTTGTGTTGTAAATTACTAAACAAAATGATTCATTCGATTCTGATAAATAACGTTTATATAAAAAATCCCATCAATTTACTGATAAATTCTATACGATTTGCTGATATTCGAAAATATTCCCGAAATTTTCGTTCTCTTAGATAAGTTTTGATTTCTGTGTTTCTGTAGATTTAGGCTATACATAATTTACTTAGCGATTTATGGACGTGAGAGCTTCACCCACATTTTGTAAAACTCAAATACACGATTATATCAAATACAATTTTAAGGTGCCAAAGTTCATCGTAGATAATTCCAAATTCATTATAATTTTGAAATTATAAAATATTATCTATTTCCAGATATCAATACCTGCTTAAGGTTTACGGTTTTTCCGATTTAAAATATGTCAAATTTCTATTTGGGTGGCGGGTGGCTTAAATCAGTAAATCCGTAAAAATAGGAATTTTTTGTAGGAATCCTGGTGAGTTGAAGGTGACTTATTTCCCGTCTCTCTCTTACAAAAAAAAAAAAAAATGTAATTGATTGCTAGTTTGTCTCTGAAAATATTTCTTTCTAAGGTGAAGCGACATAGAAAACTGAAATATTCAAAATATTTATTCGCCTTGATGAAGCAGAAATTAATTAGTCTCCCACATAAGCGTGATTTGTTGAAATACCCGGAATTTTTAACTTGTGCCTGTAACTAGAAAAATGTACGTTAACGGGCTACCCGGGTAGCATACATATATTTTCCTATAATGAAAATGTTTGCATTTTTTGTATACATATTTCCTTTCATTTTATTGTTGCCTAGAGTAAAAAATGAAAAAAAAATATCAAAAATGGTTGCCTTTTGCGTTCTTCTTCTGCGTTATTTACGTTGGGTGCGTTGCGACATACAATATTATTACAGCAAAAACTCGTACTCGGCTAATCAGGAAGCCGATCGGGTTTTGTAGTCGGGTAATCCAAGTTCAGATTGTCCAATCATGGAATTACGTACAGTACCTGTGGTTCGAAGGAATTATTTGTATATTTCCCGTCTTTACCCAACTACTACCTCTCAGTCGATATCCCATTACATTACAGTTAAAAACAGCGTTTTTAACCCATTAAACGTGTCCTGCTTCTCACTGTCCCCTAGAGACCGGGGTCCAGCAGAACTAACGTTTGTGTCTTTCAAGATTGGAGTAATCGAAAACTTGCATGGTACCTTAAAAAATCCTGATTTTTGACCACCTGGAGTTCTAGTTCCCGATTTTCAAGAACGACGCCGATCAAAAAACGAGGAAGGAGCTCACAGCAAAGTATCAATTTAATTTCATTCAATACATTAAGTTCTAATATTTTAAATACTAATCTACCAAATTCTTACAATAATCTTATCACAGTTCATCCTAACATTCTAAATTCATATATATTTAATTGTAGCAATATCATCAATGGATCTAACAATTTCGTCAATAGCTTATCAATTTTTTATTTTAATTGTAGTGACATGCGAACAAAATTAAAAAATCTCTATCTTGGAATTTTGGAATCTAATTACGACGTAATAATTCTGACCGAAACATGGCTTACAGTTGATTTCAATGATGCGGAGTTTTTCCCTTTGAACCGTTTTCCGTCGCGATCGGTATAACTTTAGTACAAGTCGTAAAGGTGATGGTGTGCTTATTGCAGTTCGGAAAATGTATTCTTGTAAATTTTTATTTTCCGACCCGATCATTGAGGTTGTGGCGGCCTCATTACATCTACCCAAAAAGGGTACTAACCATTTTTGGTTGTTTGGGAGAATTATATTCCACCATAGTAGCTCAAAGGAAAAAATAAAAAAAGACAGTCAGATTTTATATAGCTCGCTAGAAGTAAAGGCGTGTAATAAAAAGAATCAATAAAATAAATAAATAAGTTCTTACAATTAGATATCGGTTAATTAGCATTACCTCCACACTGGTGATCCCGACGTTTGAAATTAAACGCAATTATTTTGATAAAAAACGCGAGTCAATTATGCAAATTACGCGACATTTTTACTGCAAGTCGGAGGACGCATACATTACCGTACGGTACAATTCGAAGAGAAGCAGTTAATTACAAATAAACCAGCAGTGTATCGTGTATTACATCGCCGACACGTGTAAAATGTCTACGACTAGCGAATTTACATCCAGCACCGTCACAATAGTTACTTCAGCCGCAGCACTGTCAAAGATGGCAATAAACATACCCTCTAACGGAACAACCACAGGCGAAATCAACCAGATTGAAAATGCAGTTGTACAAAAAATAGTGTCAACTTCAACGACAACGGAGTTAAATACTGTTGCTCAAACACAACAACCAGACACATTTAACGTAGGAGAAACACAGGCAGCGGAAGTACGTCACAACCCACCACGCTACAGTTCAATTTACGGCGGTAGAAACCAATCCGGGGATGTTGCAACAGGCATTTCTGTTCGACCGTTAACGTTAGAAGAATTGCAAACTCAAAACACGCAATTAGAGCAAAAGGTTGCGCACTTAACAAGCGGTACATCAGCCACATGCGCAACAGCAGACGATGCACCAGCCACAGATGCAACCACAAACGGTACAGCAGCCGGTACAACAGACGCATACGTCAGAACAGCCAACGCTCAATCGACATTATTACGATCGACTCCCAATACCTACTTTTAGTCGAGGAGATAACGTTGAAATGTGGTTCTTCCAGCTCGAAACATGGTTCAATCGTCGCAATATCGCAAATTATGATGCAGCAAAATACGATACACTGGTTGCAGCCTAGATACCAATCTTCTGACTCAAGTAGCTGGCGTGTTAAGAAGTGTTATTCATGGCAACAAGTATGCACCACTAAAAAAAATCCATAATAGCTAATTTCGCCGACAGTGAAACCCAACAACTTCGTAAGTTACTAGCCGGAACTCCACGAGGGGCTTTGCTCAACATTATGCGGAATATATTCAGAAATCCAAGTGCAGAGCAGCTCAGTTTAATAAGGCATTTTTGGCTTGAACAAATGCCAACAGAAGTTTGTGCAGTTATAGTGGGGAACAAAGCGAATGCAGTGCATCCTGAAAACGTGTCTCTCGACGACGAGGCAACGCTCGCTGACGCCATTGTTGAAGCTGTGGACAGCAGGAATACACATGTTGCCCAAGTATATCAAGTTACTGACAAAAACGAAGTTCAGCTAGCCATTGCCGAGCTTACGAATAAAGTCGATGAATTATATCATCGAGAAGATAGAAATCGCTCAAACGCGAATGTCGAAAAGGTCATCGTAGCCCAGGTCGAACAAAGCCCACCACTTGTGTATACCATCGGTAGTATGGAATGGATGCTCGCAAATGTAGAGATCCCTGTAATTTCTATACCCCTTCACAACAAAAAAACCAATAGGGCGCAGGTTACAGTCAGATAACCTACCAGCCCCCAGTAACGACGGCTTCGAACTGAATCGGATATTCATTAAAGATTCGGAGTCAAAGAAGATATTTTTAATCGACACCGGCGCTGATGTTTCAGTCTTGCCGGCAGCACAGCAGTTGAAGTCAAAACTAAACCCAAAAGCCGTCAAACTTTTCGCAGCCAATGGTACTCCGATTGACACCTACGGCGAACGCACGTTAAAAGTAAGCCTTGGCCTGCGGAGAGATTTTCACTGGACGTTCGTGATAGCCGATGTAAATCAACCAATACTCGGATCCGATTTCCTGACCCATTACGATCTCCTTGTCGACGTAAAGAATAACGCTCTCATTGATAGGCTTACGTCACTCAAGTCGACGGGGTGCCGGTTAACAAGTGCTCCACTACAGGTCAAAACGTTCAGTATAAACGATCCAATCTGCTCGAAGAATTTAAGGATGTTTCCCAACCAACGTCATCACTACGCCCGATCGATAGTGTGACACACCACATCGTCACCAAGGGTAACGCAGTCTTCGCTAAGGCACGTTGTCTATCACCAGACAAGTTCCAAGCTGCAAAAGACGAGTTCGAGTTCCTGTTAAAGCACGGCATATGCAGAACCTCAAAAAGCCATTACGCAAGCCCACTTCACAAGTTGAAGAAAGCAGATGGTTCCTGGCGATCTTGCGGCGATTTTAGAGCGCTGAATGCAATAACAGTTCCGGATAAATATCCCTTGCCGTATATACAAGACTGTACTAACACAGTGCGAAATAAAAAAATATTTTCAAAAATTGATTTGCACAAGGCATTCAATCAAATACCTAGAGCCGGCAGACATACACAAAACAGCCATAATAACACCATTTGGGCTGTTTGAGTTCGTATACATTACCTTCGACTTGTGCAACGCCGCCCAGACATTCCAGCGGTATGTTGATCATGCTACAAGAGATCTACAATACGTGTTTGGATACATCGACGATTTTCTCATTGCTTCGGAAAACGAGCAACAATATCGTGAACATCTTCGAACGTTTTTTCAACGACTTCGGGATTTCGGACTTCGAATAAACATCGCGAAAAGCGAATTTTTCAAAGATGAGATAGAGTTTTTGGGTCATGTGGTCACACCCAAAGGTCTGAAACCACTACCAAGCAAAGCCGAAATCGTAAAAGAGTTTCCAAAACCAACGATCGCCAAGCAGCTAAAAAGTTTTCTAGTATTGGTAAACTTTTACAGAAAGTTATCCCTCATGCTGTCAAGCACCAGATTACCTTACAAAACCTGATCAAGGGCAACGTGAAGAACGACCAGAGTAAACTTGAATGAACAGCGGGAGCGGAAGAAGCATTTGTCAAATGTAAAGAAGATTTAGCAAAAGCAACCTCCGACTATGCGATCGGCGCGGTGCTACATCAGACCATCGATGGGCAAGCTCAACCATTGGGATATTATTCAAAGAAATTGACCGACACCGAACAGCGTTATGCCGTCTATGACCGGGATTTACTGGCCATATATCAGGGCGTTCGCCACTTCAAATATATGCTCGAAGGTCGCAATGCCATCATATACACTCATATAATATATCAATATATAAATATCATATAATATAAACAAACAATTAATATTTTTGATATTTGACATGGTTGATTCGTTGTATAGTCTTAACATATACAACTCGAGCTTCGAAAATCATCTGAATATACAGTTGCGGACTCGATATGTTACCTAAGAAACACAACTTCACCTGCGGTGTCGTTGTGTTTCCTAAGCAACATATCTCCTCCTATCAACTGTATATTCGATTATTTTCGAACCTCTTGTTGTATAGCTAGTGATTATACCTATGTTTAAAATTTAACATTAATTTGTTGAGAGTTAAAGGGTTGTTGCAAATTAAACAATCCGTTTATTGAAATTTCAACAATTTGATAGATTTTCAACAAAAATCTTGTTTGAAATTCTATTATGTTTATTGAATAACCAACAATAAAATAAGAATTCCATACGGATGAAGATGAACTAGCTTGAGAAACTGAGTGGATAAGAGTTAGAGGTCAGAGAAAAAAAAGGAAACGGAATAATACGCCCTCCCCACCTCAACTAAAGGATGATGTTTCAAATATTATCCAAAAACCACCAAAAAAATATCTCCACCACCACCAAAAGTAATAGATGAAGTCAAAGACTACTATTTACTCTATGAGATAAGTTTAATGCAAAGGTGATGAATGCAAACACCATCAAAATAAACTTGGAAGATGGTGAAACTTACAGAAAAATGACAAATATGTTAAACGAAGAAAAACGTGCTTGGCCCACGTTTGAAGACAAACAATCCAGAACAATAAGGTTTATGGCTAAAAATATACAATCTACGTGTAAACCAGAAAAAATAATTGATTACCTGCAAGCAAAAGGATTTAAGGCTACCGAAGCATCAATGAAGGTAAAACGGAGAGGAAAAGTACCTCACAACATGTTTATGTTGACCTTCGATAATGATGAACATATCGAAAAAATTTATCAAATTAAGTACATCTTGGGCAGTAAAGTGGTTATTCAGCCTCTAAGACGATCTAAGCTTATACCACAATGTAAACAATGTCAAGCCTATAGACATACACAAAAATATTGCAACAGGGAACCCAGCAACCTGATTCTCTAAAAAATAAGATAATGGGTAAACGTGTAAACTTGCAAAAATCAAAGTCTACTCTAATGAATTTGCAATTTTTCGATTTGATTACTATTTCAAATAAAATCGAAAAATTGCAAACTAAGCTTTGCTTTTTAGGAGTTTACACGTTTATCCATTATCTTAGTTTTTAGAGAATCAGCACCCAGGTGTGTCAAATGTTTAGGTAAACATCATACCAAAGATCGTGTAAAAGATAAAAATGTTCAGCCTAAATGTGTTCATTGTGGAGAAAAACATCCGGCTAACTACAGAGAATGTAGCGTTGCTATTGAACTGCAAAACATCAAAAATAAGAACGTGATTGCTAAAAATTCACGAATATTCAGGAAGCAAGCAGTTAAGATGAACCAACCTGAAGTAAATCGTAGAGTGTCGGGAACTACTCACGGAAAATTGGGTGAAATGACTGTTATGCTCAAGTAACGATGAGTAACGGAAATCCCCGAAAAACTGGTCAAAATGACGATATAAGTCAAACACAGACTTAATACGTTTGATGAACGATTACAGAAACTAGAGTACAGCACTAAGAGCCATCCCTAAACAAAAATATGGCCAATGATCTTAGAATCTTATGTTTGAATGCCAATGGACTTATGCAACATCAACAAGAATCATTAAATTTAAAAATTATCAAATATATCACACTATTCACCCGAAAAACACTGCTAACAAGGTAGTGCTGTTATAATTATGTATTCATCACTATGAAGAGTTAAAATAGGAAACAGAAAAAATACAAGCAACTGCTGTTAATGTCAAAACCAAAAATAGTTCTATTTGTATTGCTGGTGTTTATTGCCCATCGAAGCACCCATTGAAAGAAAACGATTATCTCGAATTCCTCAGTAAACTAGGAAAACGGGTTGTACTTGAAGGAGACTTTAATGCAAAAAATGTCCACTGGTGCTCCAGATTAACAACGACTAAACGAGTAAAGAACTCCTTAAAGCTTTGTAGTTGTGAAGCCCTTTCAACTGGAAAACCAACCTACTGGCCGACTGATCCAAACAAAGTACCAGTACGTACCCCCCCCCCCCCCCTCCCCCCAAGATAAAACTAATTTGAACAATCTCACTCAATAATTAAGAAGAGAGATCAAAGAAGTGAAAAATGAATCAAGCAGCAACTATTTAAGAAAATTTATAGCAGTACTGATTACTCCCTTTGGAAAGCAACCAAAAGAATTAAAAGACCGATAATGCAGAATCGTCCAATAAGAATAGCTGGCGAAAAATGGGCTAGGAATAATGAAGACAAAGCTAGAGAATTTGCTGAACACCTCGAAAAAATTATCCATTCTCCAATCGTTAGAAGTCAAGATAATAACTGAACAAGCTGTGCAAGAAAGTAAAGAAATCCTACCGACAACACGAAAAGAAGTCATGTCTGAATACGAAAAAAGCTCCTGGTTACGAACTTATTACTGCAGAAATCTTAAAAGAACTGCCAAGGAAAGCTCTGTTGAAGCCCACCAACTTTATATACAGCATTTAGAATCAAATCTGTACCAAGCTTATGAAAAATAACAGAAAAAATTAGGATCCCAAAACCTGGGAAACCACCACACTCTCACATAACCTCATCTTACAGGCCAATTTCGCTATTGCCAGTCATGTCCAAACTCTTTGAGAAGCTACTGGTAAAAAGGCTAAATCCGATAATCGAGAGTAAACACTTGATCCCAAATCATCAGTTCGGTTTTCGTAACCTGTACTTCACAGAATAACCAGTATAATTGAGCAAGCACTAGAGCAGAAAAAAGTCTGTTTAACGATATTTCTATAGACGTTGCACAAGCGTTTGATAGAGTGTGGCATGAAGGACTTAACCATAAATTAAGAAATCTTCTACAAATCCAATTTGCTAAAATACTGGAATCTTACTTGAAGGGGGATTCTTCAGGATTAAGTTAGATGATACCTTCTCTGAATTGAAAGAAATCAACGCAGAAGTTTCACAAGGTAGTGTATTAGGGACGGTTTTATAACTACAGTACACTTATGATCTTCCTGCATTTGAAAACAACACAGTGGCGACTTTTGCAGATGGCACGGCGATCTTAGTTGTTGGCAAAAGCAACGAAGAGTCAACATAAAAGTTACAATCAGTAATAACTCAAATTTATAAATGGACAAAAAGATGGCGAATAAAACTAAATCAGTTCACATCACATAATAATTTACTTATTACTTGTGTGAAAAGTTGAATCAGTAGTTTTAATTTTTTTTAAAAAATATTGTGATGTGATAAGTAAGTGAAATCGTGATGTTCTCAAGTAAAAAGGGTTGGGCCAAATCAGCAGACAGCGATGTCCGCAAGCGATTTGTCACCAAACGTCACGACCTCAATTATTAATAAAAGTGGAAATGTGCAGCATAGTCCAAAGCGACAACAAATTTTAAATGCTCAAAAAATTGCTTTACCCGGCAATTTAAATCAAAATGAACTAGAAATTAATTTAAATAACTTTGGTGTGTTGAACCATAAAGAAAAGAAAAGTGCATCGTCGACAAATATTGACGATGAAAAAAGTACTAGAATAGTCAGTGTGTGAAGTCGTGTTTTTATTCGCTCCTTAATTTTTATCAATTTTCTCCTGTTTTTGCTTTAATTTAATTTTAAAAAGTTGATAGTTTGTTGTGTTGTTGGGCTTTATACCCGTTGCAATAAAAACTTCAACGTGAAATTAATTGTTTCCATTTATCTTGCAATTTTTAATTTTTTGATTGTTTTCTAACCTAAAAAAATTACACGAGAGAATTGAAAGTTAAGGAAAAAATGATAGTTTTTTGTGTTTTTATTTTTGTGTTCTTATTTTTGAGTTGACTGATCGAAAATGTAGTGGTCTAACTCTAAACTGTTATAGGCGAATTTAAAAAAAGTTCTATGGATACAACTCAGTCTCAGTGTGTGAAGTATTTTAAATTAAAATTTAAATAATTAAATATGGAAAAATGTAATCCACCGGGATGCATTTATCAGGCAATATCTTTCTTGAATATCTTAATTTTGTAGTGAGGGAAGCCAAATTTTTTGGTTTCTCATAAATAATGCATGATTTTAGCTTGGTGTGTGTTTTTAAATTAATATACTGACATACAGTATATATCATAGAGCTAAAAGCTATAGAGGAGAAATAAACAAACGTCAAGTGTAAGAAGTTCGGTGCGAGGGAGAGAGACAACAAAATAGTTTGGTGCCGTATTTTGATTTTTGTTCAGTGCATTGAAATGGAGTGTTTCTTAGAATAAAACAATTAAAATTTGGAAATGTTTTGTTTTGGTTGCAAAGGCACTTATATAGGGCAGGTTGCTTATTATTTGGTTCAATATTTGATAAGGTTGACTTTGTTGTTAAAGATAACTTTTCTAAGGACGCGTCGTTGTTTTGCACTTTTGGTTCGGATCTGATAAAAATAGCAACAAAAGTACCGTGTAATTTTTCCGTTTTGTTTGGAATGGTTTCAACCAAGCTTTGTTGGTGTAAACATTTTTGGATATTTTTGGAGATTTTTTGATGTTTTGATTAACTTTTGACGGATAATTGTTCTCGGTTTTATTTTTTGAATAGAATTGGCATTTCTTTTGTACAAGTTGCTGTTTTGATTGCCAAAGCGAAACGATCTCTATATTTTTTTTTTTGGTTTCTTTTAGTTATTAATAAGTTGAGTTCAACTCGGTTTGGTTTTTTCTTTTGTTTTTTGCTTTTATATTTCTCCTTTACGAATATTTATATTTAAAAAATCTCTCCAGTTGAACGGAACATTGAAAAAAAGAGCGGATATTTATCTGGTGATTTCTTTTCTGAATAAAATTTTGTGAATAAAAATGGACGGTTTGTTTTTGGGGGTGGTGTGGGTCCATAACTTGATGAAACAAGGAAATGAAGGAATTGAGAATTGAGAATCAATAAATGAGATATATGGGACTTTGAATTTTCTTGTTATTGCATAAATTAAAATTAGGGATAAGTTGTTTGCCGGTATATCTCTATTGATATCATTATCAAAGATTTTCTTTTTTGGATGGTTGATTTGCACCATTTTTCGAAGTGAACAGTCTATATAGAGATAGGTTGCATGTTGTTTGAATGCTATTTTTTTCCAAAAGTAATAACAGATAAACTTAATGATAAATAAACCCTAGATAGACTGAATGAATGATAAGGATAACTCTAAATGACTCTACTGTGAACTCTTACTTAACTGACTTAAACAATCATTAGGTCATCAATATGTGCATACGATTATGCTGTCGAGTCTTAACGGACAAATACATTCACCGCGAGAATTGGTGATGGTGGGAGATAGGGACACATCTTTATATACAGCACGAGAAGAGAAGACCCCTGGTTATTAAGTATTGAGTACACATATTGATAAAACCTATAGCAACACCTATATATACCTATTCACTACTAACATATACTAACAATTAACAAAATCCAAATCTATGGTGTGAGAATGGTTTTATTTAACAAAATTTTTATTTTAATAAATTAACTACGTAGTTAGAAAATAACTTTGCTGCGATTACTGCCCTAGTTATATCTGTGACTAGCATCCCAAATCCTTACAAGCCTTTTGTGTTGAGGATGCAGGCAGGGCCTGGGCCCGCATAATTCTGGAATATGGTGCTCCCAGGTATCTTTTCTTGATAATGGGTTAGGCATACTCCAGGAATGTGCTATACATACCTAGGATCACCATTATGGTTGGCCTGCAGATCTATATCATATCATATCGTCGACAAATATTGACGATAATATAAACAATGAAAGTGCATTGACAACAAATAACAATAAAATAAACAGTGATGTAGGTCAGTGTTTAGTGCAAACGGGAATTGATCGGTATATTACTGTTCGATCAAAGCGAAGGAGAAGCCCTAGATCAGCGGCCAGTGCAAGCGCGAATAAGTTCACTAAATTAGCTGCAGTTGAATTAACACATGGTAATAGGTATTCTTGCTTGGTTGTTGAAGATCAGCCGCCCGAAAAAACACCAAAAACTGAATTAAAAGAATCAAATAGAGAACGTGCAAAAACGATCGAGTTTATTACGGAAGGTGCATTTTATATTTCCGTTATCAAAAGAGAAGATATAAAAGAAACAAAAATTCAACCGCTCAATATTGATGCTTATAGAGCGTTAATTAAGCATTTTAATCAAGTTGGTAAACATTACTACACGTACCAACTAAAGAGCCAAAAAGGATTAGTTGTAGTATTGAAAGGAATAGAGAGTTACGTAGATGCAAACGAAATACAAGCTGCTCTCGCTGAGAAAGGTTTCCAATGCAAATCTATTACCAATATTATTACTCGGGAGAAGGAGCCTCAGCCATTGTTCCGCCTGGAATTAGAACCAGACAATAAAAAGGTCAAAGGCAAACAAGCAATATATGACCTAAAATATCTAATGCACAGAAGGGTTACCATCGAAGAACCCAGGAAAAGAAATGGGCCGGTACGTGCCAAGAATATGGACACACTAGAGCATATTGCACTTTGAACGATGTTTGTGTTATATGTGGTGAACTCCATAACGCAAAGGCTTACAATAAAGCCAAAAAGGAAGCATCAGTGAGAAAATGCAGTAACTGCAATGGAAATCACACAGATAATTATAGAGGGTGCCCAATTTTTCTTGAATTGAAAAGGAGAATCAATCCAAAGCAGCGAGCAGAACAACGAATGCTTAATCTTCATTCTTCAGCTAAAAAAAAGTACGCCCAGAAATTGTAAACCCAAACGCTCAAAATAGAAACCAATACGCAACTGTCAACGGTAGTGTGCACCAAGGGGTTTCATACGCAAGTGTTTTTAAAGGTACCGCTCCTAAAGAGCAAGCAAGTGAAGAGGGAAACATCTCAAAAGTTTTAAAAAAAACTACTAATATGATGCAAAACTTCATGGCGATGATGGAGAGAACCATGGATCTAATAATGCAGAATATGAACACGCTGATGCAGATAGTCGTAAAAAGCCAAAAATGACCATCATAAAAATAGCTATACCCAATCTTCTTACAAACAAGCAAACTAATTGGGATCAATGTAGGAGGCTATCAATATAGAAGACGTCATGGCATTATCAGCTGAAAAGGCTACACCCGTCATAAGTAGTTCTGAAAAGTTAATAAACTGTCACATAATATACAGGAACTAATCCAGGAACAGCGAAAAATTCGCCGGCAATGGCAGCAAACAAAATCACCGTTATTGAAATGGAACTATCTAAGTGATCTCACGGCAACCGAGAGGACAGATTATTCTTTGTGGAAGGCAACAAAAAATTTAAAAAGGCCAACAAATTCGAATCCACCGATTACACTACCAACTGGAAATTGGGCGAGAAGTGATGAAGAAAAAGCCAACGCTTTTGCTGATCATCTGACAACAGTATTCGCACCACACGAAGAAGATAATAATTGCTACCACAGCAAATAGATGATGGTTTATCCTATAAAGTATAATGAGAAGAAAGTTAAGAATACAATTAAAAATTGCATAAGCCCGAAAAAGGCATCAGGACATGATCTCATTATTGGAAAAATGATAAGGGAATTGCCAGACAAATGCATAAAACTAATAACATTCATATTCAACGCGATCATGCGAACCAGTTATATTCCTCAAAAATGGAAAATATCTTTGATCAAAATGTACATAAGCCTGGAAAAAATGAAACGCAGATCTCATCATATCGTCCAATAAGCATGCTGCCCACAATATCAAAGCTATTTGAAAAAATGTTACTAACAAAATTGAAACCAATATTAGAAGAACGGCGCGTTATTTCAGACCATCAATTTGGGTTCCGAAACCAACATGGTACAACAGAGCAAATACACAGAATTGTAAATGCAATCAAAATCACCTTCGAGGAAAATAAATATTGTTCTGCTGCTTTCTTGGATATAACACAAGCATTTGATAAAGTTTAGCACGATGGACTAATATACAAAATTAAAGAGCTTCTACCGAAGAAATTTCACTCAGTTTTGGGAAACTACCTTATTCAAAGGCAGTACATAGTAAAACAAAATGGCCATCCTGGTGTCACACAATAATCCCGAAATTACCTCAAAGGAGTTACAGAATCATTTAAACAAAATCGCAGACTGGCTAAAGTCATGGCGAATAAAAGTGAACGAAAACAAATCAACTCACAACACATTCACGCTGAATAAACGCACCTGTCCACCAGTGAAATTAAACGATAAAAATATTCCTCAACAAACGAAGGTCAAATACTTAGGTTTGCACCTGGATAGAAGGTTAACGTGGAAAAACCATATTGAAACAAAGCGCAACCAAATAAAAATTACATTTTCCAAAATGTATTGGCTGATGGGAAGAAAATCTCAGTTGTCATTAGCCAATAAAGTTTTACTGTACAAAGCGATAATCAAACCCATATGACATATGGTATTCAGTTATGGGGATCCACCAACGCTTCAAACAGAGAGCTCCTGCAACGAACTCAAGCGAAAATACTTCGCAGTATTACTAATGCTCCGTGGTACATTCGAAATAGTAATATACATGACGACCCTAGAATTAAAACCATTAAAGAAACAATTAAAGAATTCAGTTCTAAATATTACTTAAAACTACAAGCGCATCCCAACGAATTGGCCATGGATATATTAAAACAGCCGCGATTTAGGAGACTAAAAAGAATAGATCCACTCGGACTGATGAACCTGTAAATTTAATAAATGTTTTTGTTATACATATATATGTATAAGTATAATCTAAATTAATTAAATAGTGAGCACTAACAATAAGTATTAACGTTGGTTAAGACTTAAAATGTGTAATAATTTTAGCTTAAGATTTGATTACTTCTAATTAGTTTCTTATGTAGAAAGATTCAAGAATAAAGCCATTGGCAGCATTTAAAAAAAAAAAAAAAAGTTCACATCAACTTTACAAACAGGCGATGCGAACATATCCCGATTACCATAAATCGAACACAGTATCTTGGCATGACCATGGATACTAAACTGCGATGGAAAGCACATGTCAAGAAGAAAAGTGAAGAACTAAGACTTAAATAAAGAAAGATGTTTTGGCTGATGGGAAGAAACTTACAAGCACATACTTTATAAGCAAATATTGAAACCGGTTTGGACTTATGGTATTCAACTTTGGGGTTGTACTAAACAAAACAGAGCAACGTAAATATCATCCAAAGATTTCAGAATATAGTATTAAGGAACATCGTTGATGCTCCTTGGTATGTCAGGACTCAGGAACACGATCTACATAGGGATCTTAAAGTGAACCTCATCTTAAATGAAATTCAGCAGAAAACGCGGAGACATGTAGAAAGGCTCCGGCAACATGTAAACATTGAGGCAACTCAAGTAACACGAATTTAGTACGCAAAAAGAACCAAACCTTTTGAGCTGGTGTAATTGTTAGCTTAAACACTAATGGTGGATTCAGCGAGAAAAATTTGCTAGCTCGTGATCACGAATTATTGAAATTTCGTCAACTTTTTTACCCCCTCCAATTTTTTGTTTACTTTTTCTTATGGTTGCTCTTTTAAAAAAGTAAACAAAAAATTGGAGGGGGTAAAAAAGTTGACGAAATTTCAATAATTCGTGATCACGAGCTAGCAAATTTTTCTCGCTGAATCCACCATAAGCCATAGAATAATATAAGTTAGTAAATTAAGTCAGAAACAAATTACTCATTAGTCTACGTCTAGGAGACTAGATTGTAATTACATAAAATAAATAAATACAACTTTTTTATTTACATAAATAAATTATCTGTCAACATATTTTTTTTGTTATTATAATAATAAAATATGTAATACATAATCTCATGATTGATAATGATAACCTTTGAAAGTTTGAATTTTCTATTTCTGTATGTTGTTCTGCGCTATTTTTACATGTGCAAATTTTCACGCTCTCCCTTTTAATTCGTTTTATGTTGTTGTTATTAATTACATTTATTTACATATAATTATACAATTTGGCAAGAAAGTAAATATTTATCTCATTCTTTATTTACATGCATATTATATTGTATAAAAGATGATAAATAGATGTGATAACAAAACAACAAAATCAACGTGCTTTTTTGTTTTATCAGAGAATATTAGCGCTTTTTACTTAAATACATATAGATGTACACGAGATAAGTGATCTAATTAAGGACTCGCATTGCAGCACGAATAATTTTCTAAGCTGTTAATTAAAGTTTTAGATTAAAGTTTGGTTTTGTAATTTTGTTCGAAATGTATGAATTTGTGTAATGCATGTATTTATATACATATGTACATACATTTCTATGTACAAACATGGAATTTAGTATATAATATATGAGACACTATGTCCCTGGATTTGTTAGAAACACGACCCAAAAAAATAAAAAAAATAAATAACCAACAATCAAGTTAGCATTGGATTTTTTGCTCATAGAATTTTTTTTTGAATTATTCAGCGCCTCGATAGTCTCTCAGCCATACTTTGAAACACGATATATACATACATATATCTACTAACATTTGTACATGTTTGTGTATGTACATTAATTTGGTTGACTGGCTGCTTTAATACGAAATGTATATAAAGACCTTGTATATAAAGAAAATCTTAATAGTATGCGTTTACATACACTAGAATATTTTGAGAAAATTTTTATAAATTTTATCCTAGTGTGTGTACAGATTTTTTAAGCATATAAAAATTAAATATCATAAAAATAATGCTTAGGGCTTTAATTTTATTATTATTTTTGGCTACTTATGTAAAATTAATAATGTATGTAGTATATGATGCATACATTGTACACGTTTCCTTTTTAAATATAAAAGTAAAGATTACTTATGTAGGGGTTCCCTTGAGCAATATACAGGGTACCCATTTTACCACAGCAAAATCTAAAAATATCTACTTAGTCCTTGCTGCTTGATCGCTCCTCTTAAAAAGGGTCTTTTGTTAAATACATACACATATACATTTTCTTCTGTTTTGCTTATCTTTCACATGCTGTGAGTGAACTAAGAATTTATACAATATATTTTCAAAATCATTACTGTTATATTCTATTTCTCGCGTGATACTTTTTTTTATCAGCATTAATTTGATTGTATCGTTCTCGTCGTATTTTGTAGCAACAGCAGCAGCAGAGCTCTTTTATTTTGGTTTATGTGCAAGTGTTTGTGTGTGCTATTTGGAACTTGGTATTGGTGTGGTTTATTTGTTTGCTTGTTTTTTTTAATGATTTCACATTTATTGATCTGTTTCAAAAGTTTACTGAATTGGAAAAAAAAAGAAATTAATGGAAGATTCTCGTAGTACAAAATGCAAGTAGCTGTAGAATATGGCGACTGAGACAGCTGGGGTGTGACGTTGTAAGAACCATCACGTTTTTCGCTTCGATGAATTTTCGATAGAATAACTGTACTCCTTTGTTAAAAATATAAAATTTTAAAACAATTTAGTTCTAAAATACCGTACAACATCTCACCCCCGGAGTTTAATTCCATAACCAAAATTGTTTAATATTTAGCTCATTCTGCAATCAGCATTAATATACTCGACCATTCCAAGGAGAAACATTGTAACCACTAAACAATAAAACATTGGTTTGCCTGGAAACGTGTTTTTCTGAATTTTTACTACTCTCCCAGACAGTCTCAACGCTGTAACAGCGCATTAGACCAAATACTAAACTTAAATTATTTTCAATATTCACGCAAGAAAAAAAAAATTAAACTAATTAAAGTTAACTTACTTGCCTATCAAAGGGCATATTTACCAGGTGTGTAAATATGAAACCGGAATTTACCAATAAATGGCGCCACCTGTCAATGTATACTTTTCAACAAATCACGTCATTTTGACGTGAGAAACGGAGAACGCAGAAGACCACCAAAAATGTTTGAAGACAGTGAATTGCAAGCATTGTTCGACGTGGATGACGCTCAAACGCAAAAACAACTCGCGGATCAATTTAATGTGTCACGAGAAGCCGTCTCCATACGTTTACAAACCATGGGAAATATCTGCGCAAAATATCTTGGGTTGATCCAGAACAAACATCGACATCGACTGCAAGGCCAATTCGCTTCGGGCGTAAGACAATGCTCTGTATTTGGTGGGATCAGAAGAGTATGATTTATTTTGAGCTGCTAAAACCTGGTGAAACCGTAAATACTGAACGCTACGATCGACAAATGATCAATTTGAATCAAGATTTGCGTGAAAACGACCAGAATATGATAAAAGGCAGCACAAAGTGATTTTGCTTCATGATAATGCACCATCACACAAAGCAAAATTGGTCTTGGAAACGTTAGAAGCACTTAATTGGGAAATACATACTTTCATATGCGGCTTACTCGCCAGACTTGGCTCCGTCCGATTATCACTTATTTGCATCGATGGGGCACGGGCTTGCTGAGGAGCACTTCACTTCCTACGAAAATGTACGAAAATGAGATCAGTAATCTCTTGTACTTTTTGAACTACATTGTCATTGATGTTGTATGTAGTTATTATCGGATTCTTTTTACGATTTAAATACATAATTGTGCACTTCTTGATGTTTAAGTGTAATGAGTTTTGGCCGCACCACTCACTAAGTCTATTGCGGTCATCTTGCAGTTTGTCAGAATCACAAATTTGTTCAATAGTACGATCAATTTTTACGTCATCAGCAAATATGAGAAGATTTGAGTTTTTTTATGATCTTGGTTATCCGTTCAATGAAAACAATAAACATCCATGGTCCAATATGTGATCCTTGAGGAACCCCGATGTCACTTTAATAACGTTGGATTTTGTATTTCCAATTATGTATTACATACATATTGTAGACGGTTTGTTAAGTATGACTTGAACCAATTAATATATTCTAATGAAAACCCAAATTCAAATAGACTTTGGAGTGCTTTATGATGACATATAGAAACAAAAGTCTTACTGAAATCCGTATAAGCTACGTCTACTTGATGATGTTTCTCTATCTCCCTTATTACTTGGCTGGTGAATTCAACCAGGTTAGTAGATGTAGACCTACCAGGCATAAACCCATGCTGGTTGACAGATACGTATTAATGTTGATTTAAAAGCGTTACATACAACTACACTCCCGAGAAACTGAATCGACTAAAACCTTAAGCGCTCACATAAGGGCGATTTTTGTTAGAACGGTCAAACCGATTTTCATAAGACATTATTTTTTTGAAAGCCTGATATTTTTGCTTTAAAATGACTCTCCGTTTTAGTTCGTCCCATAAATGCTCAATTGGATTCATGTCTGGACTGAGTGCTGGCCACCTCATCGTCTCGAGTCCGACCTCATCCAAGAACTGTCGAGTGGTTCGAGCTGTGTGACACCGGGCATTGTCATGCATCAATATGAAATCTTCCAAGAGAATGCCCTCGATATATCGTTCAGCGGTCAGACCCCCTTCACGGCCTCCACCAGGTACGAAAACAAGATCTGTTTTTCCCTCAAACGATATGCCAGCCCACACCATACAAGAACCGCCGCCGTATGAGACTGTTTCAGCAAAACAGCACTGCGAAAATCGCTCTCCTGGACGCCGGTCTCTCATATCACTACCATGGAGACATATTCTGCACTCGTCAGTAAATAGAACGGACGTCCATTGCTCGATGTTCCAATTGATGTGTTCCAATTGATGTGAGATGGCGATTTCGCAGTGAAGTTAGGACGATAAATCGATCGTCCCACTCTGATGTACACCGAAACCGGCTGGTTTGTGGTCTTCGATTGAAGGTACCAGTTTCCTGAAACCTTCTGAATACTCTTGAGACAGCCGATTGGCTCATGTTAAGCTGACGAGCGACTTCTTGTTGATTGCGTCCTTCTTGCAATAAAGCAACAACTTGTGCGGATTTTTCTGGAGTGGTATCCATGATTTTAAGGAAACAATGAATTATACTGGTAGAGATTTGTTCATAGGTCAACGTCTGACTCATAAGTGACGACAAATATCGGTCAATGTGGCATTATACAGGAGATTGCATCACGCCAATTGTTTTCACCGAAACATCGCACTTTGCTAAGACTGCTCTAATTTGAAAAGTACTGTATGGATTTTAATGATAAAGGTATCCTTGAAAAGATAAAATACTAGGCTGTCAAAAGAAGGTTGTTTTTCGAAAATCGATCCAGCCATTTAAAAAAAATATGCGTTTTGACGGTCTAGTCGATTCAGATGCTCGGGAGTGTAGTTCAAATAATTTAGGAACTGATAATGAAGTTTGTTTATATTCCTCTGTAACATGTGACGTCATCCTGTTTGCTTGATTTAAAGATTGGAGTTATTTTAGAGATTTTCCATTTTCGGGAAACAGCAGTGGTTAAGGAAAGATTGAACAATTTCACAACGGATTTATACTCGGATTTAAATACTCACGAACGTTTTTAATACAGATGAAGGTACATCATCTGACCCACAACCGTCTCCAAAACCCTTCAAAGCTGTTAGAATGTCTTCTTCAGATATGACTGGAGCAGTGATTGATATGTTGCTATTGCTTATTCTATCGAAGTTATCAATACTAGCGGTTGGTCGATAGACAGATTGAAAAATGCAGCAAACATGTCCATTATCTCTTTGCCATTTGAGGTGCTGATATTGTTGAAGGTCATATTGGTAGGCTACACCTAGATTTCACGCTTAAACCTAAAATATTTCAAGAACTGTTTTGGATTAGTTATAATTTTTCCTTGGATGCCAGCTAAATAAGACTTGTACTTAAATTTGAAATCGACATCAAATTCCTCACTGTGCTGTAAAAAGGACAGCTTGTCTGTTTCCAAACTTGATTTAGGATTAACCAAGAACAACAAGATTCGAAAAAAGTTGGTTTCACTCCCTAAGTGACTAATTTTCATTTATTTCCCCCGTTATCTTCGTTTAGGAGCATGGGGCGTAGCTGGCACTAGACTGGACCACTTCACTCTTTTAGAGGCTAGTAACTTCAGCTCTCCACATGTTTTGCCAAGTTCTATCGCTTCAGGTAACACTGTTCTTTCCAGGTCATTGCTGGTCTCAAATTTCTGATTACAACTCAATGCCCGAAATTTTATGAAGCATATTGAATGTGTTTCGTGCTTTGTTGATCGGCTGATTCCGATTTCATTTGTACAAACATAGCTTAGGTCACATCTCCAACACTAAAATCGTTATATTTTGACGTCGAAATTTTTTTTTTTCAAACCAGTTTAGCGAATATCGTGCAGTACTAAAAAGCAACAAAATCACAAGTAATTACTGGGGCAATCACTTTCTTTCTTCCTTCAAAGCTTCCTGATCGTGATTAGATGGCTAGAAAGTTTCTCGTTTGCAGTGGCGGCTTCTGTCCTAAATTATCACTCATGGAATAAATTGATTGGTTTCTTTATCAATTTTAAGTATTGACAATTTGATTTGGAACGCCCTAATGCAAAACTGTATACAAACAAATTAACGTCCACCGTGTAGCTGTTCCAAATCTTACTGATAGGGAAATTAAAACAGATTAAGGTCAATCCGATATTAACCGATTTTTACCGAGTACGCAATTTATACTGAATTATTTATTAAATTTCAATTGCTCTTCAATTACACAGCAGGTTGTTATTAATTATAATTTATTCAGATTTTAATTTCGTCTGCTATAGGGTTACCTCTGCTGGTCGATTAACTCTCTTATTTCGAGTTTCAGGCATCTCGATTTTCAGATTTGGGTAATCTTACAGCTTCTCTTAAAATAACATTTAATTTTATACAATAGAATTGTCTTAGAGGGATTCTTCGACTCGAATTTTGACGTTATATTGCGTCATATTATCAACTTACAGATACATCGGGATTTTTCCAGGCTTCCAAGCTTATTTGAGGTTTGTTTGGCGTTTTATTCGTTTTTCTTTTATTGTAGATTTCTCGAGATTCTTCAAGATTTCGATATTTTCCGAGATAATTTGAATTGAAATATGTAAGAGATTTCGTAACTCGAGATTTTGGAGGTTTATAGAATAAACTAGATATCTGGGTTTGAATAATGGTAAGTTGCTTGTTACCTAACTTATTCAAAATTATCAACATTACTCAACATTTTCGAGATTGTTATCGAGGTATTCTTGTTATTTTTGCGAAAAAGATTTTTTTTCCTTTTGAATTTCTTAGCATTGAGATTTTCTAGATTATTCTAAGAATCTAAGTTTATCTGAGATTTTCGGGAATATTCTTTTTTTTTTTTTTGATTATTCGAACATTTCAAAATTATTCGAGTCTATTCGAGTTTCTCGCTTATATTCAAAATTTTGAAGCGTTTTGGAGCTGCGTGATATTCCAGTATTATTGGTATATCAAGATTTTCGATATTTTCTGGGACTGGGATTTTGTAGACTTCGATGTTATTCGAGATTCTCACTCCATATTATTCGAGTTTAGCTTAGAATTGAATTACTTACGAGTAGGGATAGTCAACACACTCAAATGAAGCTTATTCTATGGCTTTAACTTTATCCAAGTACTTGTTGCAAGAAAGTAGACGTTAACACGAGTTCTATCTGATGATGTTGTAAACATTGAGAGAAAATTCCCACAAGATGTTTTTGACTTAATACAAAATAAAAATATTGAAGCAGAAAATATCATCAACTTCGATCAAGTGCCGCGGTACTTCGAAGCTGAGCGAACAATTACTAAAACCTCTATAAAGGAACCAGACGCTTGCAACATTTGCAATAGTAAAGGATGCCAAACGTCAGTGATCGGTGTCTGGTTAACGTTAATACTACTGGCATGTGGAATAATGCAATTTTGTCTAAGTACAACGAAAACTTAAATTTAAAAAGGGCCAAAACAGGTTTATATCGTCAGCCAGTTCTATTAGTTGTGGCCATGGATCACTACGGAACACACGTAAAATTGGCAAAATAAAAAACATTCCGTCGAAACTTACAGGTTTTCTCCAACCGCTGGACTTATGTGGCAATAGTAGTTTTCAATCATCATATAACAATGCTTATGCTATTTACATCAGCAAAGCTCTCAAAAACAAGAAACTACAAACAAAATCGAATAACCCAAAAGTGCCGCCATATCAATCTTCACTTGTGTGGTGGTGCACTTTGTTTGTAAAGTTCGTTGCGATTTTATATAACATGGTTCGAGACATATCTTCCACTTTTATTGGAACTATTGGAAAAAGACGAGAATTTACATCAACTTTTCGATGAAGATGATGAAAGGGTACATACAAAGAGAATGCATGTAATCCGGTATTGAGATAAGGGCGGTGACAATATTACAAAAAATAAATATAAAAATGATTAAATTGGACAAAGAATGTTCCAAATTATCAGAAACGAACTAGGAACGGGGTTCTACAGAATTTGAATGAAGAATTTAAATATTAAATTCAAACTAATCATTTAGTTCCTAATACGTGAAATGTTATGACCATTTTAGTTCCTACGATTTTACATGAAGCTAAATTATATTTATTAAGACTTTCTTTTTATACGTATGTACATGCGTTCTCATTATTCAAAATTCCTTCTTTAGTCGTTATAGTGAATCAGTTCTTTTATTCGAACAAAAGTATTTGTCCTGCTATTTGAAGGTCGTTTTTATTCGAATTAATTTGTACAATTTAAAAAAAACGGATAATGGACGGATAAGTGTTCTCCAGAATAAATCGAGGGAAAACTTTAGGCCGAAAAATTTAAATCAGCCAAAAAATTGGTTTACAACGTCCAGATTGTTAGTAAAGTTTTTATTTTTAAAGTACTAAATTTAATTTTGCACTCCTTGCGTAATTCCGTCTCCGTTCCGTTGAGATTGTTTTCATTTTTACGCTTAGCAGTACTGAAACGTGTAACTAGAGTGTCCTGAAAATTGAATAATTCCTAAGATTTTTTATATAGTACCTACTTAAAAATGCTCGCAAGCTGACTTCTGCAATTTGCTTTGAAACACGATAACCGCAAAGTCGGGAATACAATATTTTGGCTAAATTAGTTCACTGGATATTCAATAAATATTTTGGGCAACACAGGTTTTACAGTTTTATTACAAGATTCATTCGTCTCCTACAGGCCTTATACACTTTTCAATCTTTTCTACTTTTCAATTTAGTTGTCATTTTTAGATGAGTTGCTTGGATCATGCGTAAATAGTAAAATTTAAATTAGCACCACGAGTGTTTATTTCGCTAAGGATAATGAGTAGGTGATGAATCCAGTTGCTCCAATGTTATTATTGAAAATTATTTTACGAGTTTCCTATTTTACAGCGTTTTTAAAATATTCGTTTGTAGCCTGGATTCATCTAGCCAAACGCATTAACCATTAAGAAAATAAATTCATCAATTGAGTTGTAGTCTTGGCGAATTGAATTTTTAAAACGATTTTTATATGTACCCGTAATAGACATTGTGATGAGTATAGTCTTGCAGTTTTAGCAATAATAACAATAATAAAAATGTTTTCACGAGTTTTGTTAATCCAATGGAAGAAGAGGAGTCACCATCGCCAACAGTCATCTCTACAGATGCTACGCTGTCCTTTAAATCTTTCATGAACTGCCTCATTCTATAAAATTTTATATTCTATACGATCGTCGGGTTTAGGGCCAAATTTCACAATCATGACTAGCCTCTCGAATGTCTTTACTCAGCTATGACACGCTCAAATGTGGCAACGCGCCTGTTCAACACTGTACTGTTTATTTTTTATTTTAAAAAATCGGAAAAACTTCCAGAATCGAACAACCATTATCGAAAGACTATTTGCAAGTAAAACCTGTAACAAATTTAAAATCAGAGATGATCAAAAATCATTGACGATAAGCACAATTGGTTAACATATTAAAGCTTTACCCTTTGGGAGAATTTTTAATATTAAAATTCAGCAACTTCTTCGTTCAAACAAATTCCGTTTCCAAACTCAAATTCTTGACGAATTTTTTATTACTTCTGTTTTAATCTCACTTGGTGTTGTTTGGTTTATTTTTTCTTTAATTGTAACTGTCTTATTTTACTAATTTAAAGGATTTCCACAAATTTTAAAAACTTCAACAAACACCTCAATTTAAAAAAATTTAAATCCTGTAGATAATCAGAATATCGATAATATAAGAATAAGATAAGAAATTTAAGAATTTCAAAAATAATTAAAAAAATTCTGAAATTAAAAATTTAGTTAATTTCAAAACTTTCAAGAACCTCGCAAATATCTAAATTCAAATATTTTAAAAATTTCAGCATACGCTTAAATTTTTTTAAATGTACAGTCTTAAATAATAAGAATATCGATAATTTAAGAATTTAAAAAAAAAATTAAGATTTTTCAGAAAATTGAGAATTTATCCAATTCGTTTCAAGGCGTTGATATAAACCTGATGATATAAAATTGTGGTTATGACCATAAATTTCGAGAAGTTAAAGGATTTATAAAATTGAATAATTCTAAGAACTGAAAAATATTTAGAATTTCATTAAGTTTATAAATTTTGAATTAGTTTTAAGAATTTCACAATTTTTAAAAATTTTTAAAAATTATAAATCTTAGATAATCGGAATATCAATAATATAAGAACTCGACAAAAAATAAGAATTTTACAAAATTCAAAAATTAAATTAATTTTTAAAGGTCAAAACCTATTAAATAGTTGATTTAAAAAAAAAAATTTAAATTTGTTTGCAAATCAAAACATTCAGACTAAACACCACCATTCAACGTTTCACAAAATTTAAATAAAATAAAATTTAAATTTTTTTTCTTTTATTCGCCTTTAAAGCGCCGCAAGAGGCGCTACGATTTTTACGAGCAATGGTGGTAACCGGTTATTTATGTACCGCATTTATATTTAAATTCAAATATTATTGATAAATTAATTACCTATCTGAATGAATTTAATTTTTTAATTGCAAAAAAACGATTATTTTGAAATAAATTCCCTAAGAAACATGTTTAATTATGCATTTATTTACCGGTTGACCACCATTGGCTAAGTTGTAAAACCGTTCATCAGATGTCAGCAAAAGGCGAATAAAAAACTTCAAATTTTATTAACTTAAACTTTTTGTTTGCAAAATTTGAAACATTTCAAACAATTGTTTGAATATAAATATTTAAAGATCTAGGAACCTACCTCAACCAGAATGTTGATTAGTTAGGAATTTCAAAGAAAAAAATAATAATTTTCGGAAGTTGAAGAGTTTAATTAATTTCATTTGGTTCAACAACCTGATGATTGTTCGAATTGTTAGGTTCAATAAATTTTATTACTCTAACAACTGGATTACATTTAGAATTTCATTTAATTTATAAAAATTGAATTAGTTTAGTTTTAAGAATTTCACAATTTTTAGGAGCGTCTAGTGATAAATATTTTAAGAATTGTTCAAATACAAAAAAATTTAACGAATTACATTTGAATAATTTTGAAAATTAAGGAAAAACAAAATTTAAAACTTCAGCAAATGCTTCAATTTTTAAAACATGTAAAGCCTATGGATTAACATAATATCGATGATATAAGAATATGATAAGAAATTGTACTAATTTCACAACGTTCAAAACACAGTTAAATAATATCAAAATTTTACAAATTTACCCAATTCAAAAAATTTTGGAAAACCTTTAAATACTTCAATAAACTCTTGAATTTTGGAAAATTTTAAATCCTAGATAATCAGAATACCAATAATTTAAGAAATTTAAAAAAATTAAGAATTTTCGGAAATTTAAGAATTTTAATTAATTAATTTTGAAATTGAGGTTCAAAAACCTGTCTATGACAATAAATTACAAGAAATTAAAGGATTCAATTTTAATTTTATGATTTTAATAGTTAGAAATTATTTAGAATTTCATTAAATTTAGAAATTTTGAATTTGCGTTCAAGAGTTCAAGAATGTATCATATTCAAGAAAACTCAGGAATTATTAATATCAAAAAATTTTAACAATTAAGAATTTTAATAATTATTTTCAAGAGGTTCATAAACCTTATTTTCAGTGATTATCTTGCCAATTTTTTTTTTGGTGAATCGTTCTTTTTATTTGCAGTCTGAAACATTTCGAAAAGTTGATCGTAATGGTATATGCCCCATGTGTGTTTACAACTGCTTAAGTTCATTTCGTCATTTTGTCTTTAAAAGCACAAACCAAATTTAGACCACCCCTATTAAAACTATCACAAGGGAGGTTGCCCTATTATACAAATAACTTATACCTATCTACAATATTTAGATAGATAATTTTCTGTTCTCGTGGAAGTCTCGCCGATTTTGATAATAAGCTATTAGGAAAATACAACATATTCACTTCAAACCATTCAGGAAAATTATAAACTTTAAACAGTAGAAATAGTAGAATAATATTAGTGCCGTACTGAAAAATCAATATTTTCACTTGTAATAGGGATGTATAGGCGGTTGATATTTCCATCTCGGTTCCCAACAGCAGTTGAGTTAATGCAAATTACCAACACTTTGTGGACGATCAAGATCTGAAAACTCGTTTTGCACCCCATCCTATCGAGATTCGAATCCGTTATCTTCAGATTCAAACACAATAAATTTAAATACTGTATACTGTTTGGTCTCTACAGCAAAATCACAACACAAAAAGAAAAACACATGACACAGACTGCCTGGTTATTTTATTTAAATAGCAATATTATTCGGTGACATTCGGTTGAAGTTCGAAAAGTCGCAAAAGAGACAACGTATTTATCATAGAATTATCACTTTGCTAAAAACACGAAAAAAAGTAAACTTCTGATATTTCCAATGTTATCGTTGTATGCGCGTATACGTATTATATACGCAACACATTTAAAAATCATTGTCGTATAAAATAAACCTATACAACGATAACGTTGAAAATATCAGACGTTTACTTTTTTTATGTTTTTAATAAAATGAGAGATATGTATACGATAAATACGTTGTCTCTGGTCACAATTTAGAAAAATGAAAAGTCAGGCACAGCATTTCTCATTGCTCCTATTGTCATCTATGAATGACTGGTACGAACTAATCAACTATTTAGAAAAGTCGAAAATTTAACCAAAATCGTCATTTGCGTTTTCCTATGAAAGGCGTGAAAAATAGGTCGTTTTCCCTAAAACGTCTATTTTCTGCATTATTCACTACCCGGTCACACGTCTCCCTTAACAATTTTTTTCGAGTCAATACAAGCAACCCAACAACAATACATTTTTGTTTTCCCTATATTGTCGAGTTCATATGACCCGTTTATTTTGAAAGTGGCCTAAGTCCATTTTTCAAAAAAATCAAATTAATGATAAAAATCGATAAATAACCGTATAATCTTTCGAACGGTAAATAATTTATTGTCAACCAAAAAAAAAATTAATCTCTAACACCTGTGCAAAAAATAAGAAAATTCAAAATCCCATATGTTTTTTTCATTTATTGTTTTTCTATTCTTTCATTATCTCGTTTCAACAAAATATGGACTTAAGCCACTTTAAAAATAAACGGCTCATATAATAAAAAAAAAATTTTGGGGTGGGCCGTGTCTTCTACACCGCCATAGGTGTTTTCCGTGATAAAGTTTAAGCGGTGAGAGAAATGGGACGATATATGGGTTTGTTAAAATAAATTTATTAGCATCATGCAATGAGAGTCGAAATTAATTATTTTAATTTAAAATAAATTATCTGCCACAGTCTTTTATGCACAAATTCAAAATTGCTCGTCTTTGTACGTCGCTATTTTGTAGATTTAATTAAAATTAAAATTAATGTTTTTAATTTACAATGAATTATCTACCATAAATTATTTATGCATAAATTGACACCATCGGATCTCCGATCGGATGAGCCATTCTCTCGCTACAGTGGTTGAAGTATTTAAATCGCTCGAATACAGAGGTTCGCGGCGCTTCTTTCCTCCCCGCCAGATGACGTCATTGCTATTATAATATGTGTTAGGCATGAAGCCTGAGGACCAACCTAAGGAATCATTTATTTAAATTAAAGGTAATGCTTGTGGTTGATGAGTAATGGCCCACTACCAAGGGCAACATTTCGTAGCATCACTCATTTTCTAAACATGCGGATTTTGATGAAACCTTTTGTGATCAGTTTTGAATGCGATTTAAATCAAATTTTACTACATTGAAAAGCTTGCTTATGTTTCATTAATATTTTATTAACGGATTATTTGCTGCAAAATAAAATAACAAAATTTGCAATTTGCTTAATTATTGGTGTTAAGCAATGAGGCTCAGAACGCAGCGATTTTTTAGCTGCTGATTAGAATTTATGGTCCAAATCTTCTAATTCAAGATGGCGAATCCAATATGGCCTCTGTAACCTTCACTTAGGAGCTGTTTCATAATTATGCAAAAAAAAATGAACAACGGTTTTAGAGATCAAGCGTGACTGAGGTAAAAAAAAAATTTAAATTGGCGGATCCAATATAAGTAAAAAATAGGTGATTTATTACAATTTTTTGAAATGTAGAGGTTAATTATATGCTTCGTAATTAAAAATCCATGAAACTGGGTATTTCTTGAAGAATTTCAACATTTTGCACCAAACTTTGTAAACAGAAATTTTGTGAGACACCAATTATGAATTTATGGTCAACATTTTTTAATTCTCAATGGCGGACCCAATATGGCCACTACAAAATATTAAGAAAAGAAATTTCTTGTAATTTTTTAACTTTTTTGATAAAAATATACCCAAAAGGTGTTTTAGAGTAGCGAATTTATGGCCAAAATGCTTATTTGAATAAAATTAACCTCAAAAATCTTTCACTTTAAAGAGATATTATTGGATCCTCCAGTTTTAGTTTAATTCTTTTGGCCTCATATTCGTATTCAATGACTGGTTTTGTAAATTTTTTGAATAATTATGAAATCGTCCTTAAGTGAAGGTTACAAAGGGCATATTGGGTACGCCATCTTAAAATATAAAATTTGGATCATAAAGAAAACTCTTGGATACCGAGTTGCTTGGTTGATATTAATTTTTGAACACGAAAGGTTTCATCAAAATTCTAACGTGTGTAACTTGAAAGATTGCACAAAATGGCACTTTGCGCTCTTGACGCACAAATTACTATTTATTGACACAATCGCATTTTGTTTTGTTAGCTCGGGGAATTGTTTTACATTTCAGTACAATATGTTGAACGAAAATTATTAAAAGTTTATTGATTGCATTTCCAGTAAGACATTTTGTTAAACTTAATTGTTGAATTCAGATATGGATTTGACGCGTCAAATATTATTGTCAACACGTCAACTATTATTGTCAACACGTTAACTATTACTGTCGACATGTAAACTATTTTTGTAGACACGTAAGCTATTATTATCGACGCGTCAACTATTATTGTCGACGCGTCAACTATTATTGTAGATGCGTCAATAATTATTATCGACGTTGACATTTGCTGACGTTCCCCATCTCTGGTTGAATTTAATAGTTCGGTGGTATATTATTTAGTTGAAAAATGAGCAAAAATAATAGCTGAACACCAAAAATGAGGGGTGATAGTAAGAAAATAGTGCAAACCAAACGCATATTTGGGATACTTAAAGAATATGGTTTATTGTGCCATTAAAACCTAAAATGATACTGGGGATTTTAAAAAGAGACCCAGAAAAGAACGACTAACGAGCTCGAAAAGGGAACTTAGGATCATTATTAAGAAGAGTAAGTATAATCCTCTTGTGACCGGCAGGAAAGTAATTGAAGCTGAATCACCTCAAATTGCGCAGAGTTGTTGAACTGTACTAAATTAGACGTCGGGTGTTTGAATCTGGACTGTGTGGGTGCATTATACACAAAAATTTGATGGCCCCAAACAAAATTTAAAACGAAGAATACATTTCGCAAAATAACACCTGTGTACAAATCAATTGAATTTTAGAAACAAAAAACTCTGAAGCGGCGAATCGACATATAGTTTGTTTGAGTCGAATGATAAGGTGTATGTGAGACGTCCGAAAAATAAATAATTGAATCCCAAATACACCAGATTAAAACTAATAAGTAAATGGGCCAACACACAAACAATGATTCATTTACTTTCCAACAGAATAACGATCCTAAACAAACTGCAAAGTTAGTGAAGTATTGGTTTAAGAAGAATTCCAGAATTCACAGGAGGTATTTTGTCACGTGAAGGAACTCTGGAATAACATTTCAGTCATATTATCGAACATAAGTAGCTTAATACATAGTAGTCTTCCGAGACGCTGTCTCAACGTTCTGAAAGAACAAAGGCTACCTCACTAGTGCCTAGTTTGCCTAGGCCTTAATCCGCCCTTGGTCTTAACGTCAGAATTGGCCTGCCAGTCTGTCTACTTAAAACTAATAAATTTAATTAAATAATTATAGCAAAATTGAATTTAAATTCTTATTTGAAATTGCCAGAAAAATCATGCTCGAATAATTTTCTTTAGTAAAATGTGCTTGTTAGAGGAGAGCTTAGAGAAACCGTATACTGGCATTTATGCGTTACCGTATTTTTCTACATAATTGGCTACCATCGATAAAAACCTTTCTTAGTCCACGCTTGTCGACGTTTTAAGTTAATTATATTCACAATTCTAAATGTGTACCCCTTATTTTCTCCTACGTCATTTGGATGATGATTTCGTTATTTTTTCTTCTGTATTCATTTGCTCCAAATCCTACCAACGAAGTCGTTGAATTAATTTAATGTTTTAATATTACCAAACTTTTAACTTAAATTAATTGTGAAAATTTGGTCTGATTAAGTATTAATGTTATTTCTGGGATAATTACAGACCAAACGGTTTGGAATTAATTATTTCATGTAATCTTTATATTCAAGCGGTTCTTTAACGTGATTTGCAAGTAACACAAAGCAGTGGCGTAGGGCAAGGAGGAAGGGATTGCAGGGGCTTACACCCCTTCCTCAAGAGCTTCATATATCATAAAATCATTGGTGGTGTGTCGATTCAAATTTCACACAGTTAACAAAATCATTTATAATTCGAATTAGGAAAATAATCAATACCTGTTATAGGTAATGTAACCTACAATTTGATTCTTCACTTAGAAGAAAAGTAAAGAAAGCGCCATAATATTCATAAAAGCATATAAATTGTGTTTTTTATAGGTCTGCATAGATCTTTTATTTAAATTAGTCGAAATTCGATAACCTAAGCGAAGGTATTACTCATAATAACAAAACAAGTACAAAATATTTGTCAGACTTTTAGAAGGACTCTTAACCTGGATAATCTGGCGCGAGGAGCGACTAAATAGATTTGCATTAAAAAATATTCACCGAGATGTGAATGAATCAATAGACTATGTCCTCGATGAATCGGCCTTAATGTCACACACTGAATTGGTTCACAAAACTTGCTTAATTTAAAACGAATTTCTCATAAAATTATTCTAAATTTTCCAAATTATCAATCACTGTCGATTCAATTGTGAATGTAATGTATCTTGTTGATCTTATTTATGAATCTCGTAAATGTTAAGAATCTTAAGAATCTTATTAGTCTTACGATTTTTTGAATTTTATGAATTTAAACGAATCTTATATGAATCATAGTAATGAATTTTATTAATTTCATGAATCTTATAAATCTTATGAAATCTGTATGAATCCTACTTATCTTCAAATCTTATGAATCTCGTGAGTCTAACAAATCTTATTAATCCTTTATATCTTAAAAATCTTATGAATCTTGTGAATTTGATGAATCTGATGAATCTCATGCAATATTATCAATCTTACAAACCATATGAATCTTATACAACTTTTATTAATCTTATGAACCTTATGAGTCGTTTGAATCTATTGAATTTATTAATTTTATGAATCTTATTCGTATATGCCAAATGAATCTAATGAATCTTACGAATCTTATGAGTCTTATAAATCTTATTAGTTCTATGAATCTCAATAATATGAATCTTATGAATCTTGGGCGCCTTACGAATCTTAAGAATCTGATGAACCGGATAGAACAACTAAATCTTATGAATCTTTGGAATCTCATGAATCTTATGGATCTCACTAATCTTATGTATCCTGTGCGTCTAACAATTCCTATGAACATTGTGGATCAACTAAACCTTATGTACCTTTGGAATCTTAAGAATTTTATTAATTTTATGAATCTTGCGTGTCTTATGAATCCTATGACTTGTATATGAATCTTATGAATTTTTTGAATCTAATTTACCAGGTAAAATAGGGAGACTGTTTATAATTTTTTTTTATCATCTAAAATACTTTTCCATTTTTTTTATTTTTTATGTATACATTAAGACAAAGTCTTTTCATTAAAAAAATCACTTTTTGAGTAAACTATAAAGACCAAAAAAAGTCGTCTCACTCTCAAAGATTGAACTGTACGAAGCTAGAAATTCGACAACCTAAGGCAAGTTTATTAAAATGTGTTTAAAAGACGGTCAGGTAGATCTTGAACGGTTTACCCATAATAACAAAATTAAGCACAAAATATTTGTTAGACTTTTAGAAGCACCCTTAACCTGGATAATCTCTCCAATTGGAGAGTTCCAGGGCGCTCAGGCATCTTAAGCTTTACCAAAGAAACACAATCGGCGAGAAGCGACTAAATGGATTGGCAATATTAAATATTCACCGAGACGTGGATACATTACAGTACGAAGCACGGCCATTAATTCTGTTGCAATTTTCAGAATTAATTGTGATTTTATAATTAATTAATTAGTCGTAGTACCTATTGAAGACATTGTGGTCGCCAACATTTCTTAGATGGCTGTTTGGGTCTGAAATAAAGTGAAATTATGTCCAATTAAGCCACATGGAACGCAAGTGTACTGGATAACGATCAAAAGTAGGAATTTACCAGTAAATAAAATGCAATTACCGGTAATTTGGTAATACATTTTTAAGACAGTTTACCGGTTTATTAGTTAACCGGTTAAAACCCTTGACAGACTGCGATTTATTAAATCCGATTTAGCTAAACTCTTTTTAAATTACGGTTAATATACTTAAACTGTTATTGGTTTCATAATATTCTTGTAGTTTAAATTAACTCGAAATAAAATAAAAATTAAACTACATATATGTACTTACCCTTATCGCTTCTCTACTGAGACCTTTCGAACTATGTATAAAGGTACACACTATTTACAAACAATCGCTATTATGCCTGCCGAAGCATGTTGAAATTAAATTTTTAATCAGCGGCAACAACCGAACTCGAGGCCACAGTGAACAAAGAAACTCTTTTAACTATTTATTGATCTACATGTACATTCAACGACGGTGGTCTCTCTTAAACTGGGCTCAATTTAAAAATATTTTCAACTATTCTCTATTTAAATTGTAAATAATTTTAAACTTAATAATTAAATTTTTGTTGTCCACACAAATATGAATTAACTATAATCATTAAGAAACTTCGTCCAAACTCCAAAGTAAAAAATTTTAGTTATTTTTGTAGCGAGGAGATTTGAGAAACCGGAATTGTGTTAACATTGCACCATGACAAAAATATAATTTTTAATGTTTTTTTGTTCAGTGAAACACTTATAAAACAAAATCTTAAAGTTTCAAAAAAAAAAAAAAACACGAGGCTGTTACTTAACAAAGTGAAAATTATCGAACAAACGAAGGAAATGTCAAAATAAACAAATTTTCACAGCACACTTTGCTTAATACGTTAGCCACTGAACGTTGTGACATGCTAGTTAAAAAACTCATGTCACACAGTTGTGACGCAAAATTTCACGAAATAAAAGAATAATTTTGTAGTAATTTTTGTTACGATTATTTATCACATACTTGTGTCAAGTAGTTTAACTGAGAGCCCAGTCGTCGCCCATTTTCGTGACATTTTATTTTAACACGTGAGTTTTTGTTGAACACCAAAAAAAACAGATGAGCGTCGAACGTGTAAAAACATTCTTTGCTTATAATCATTTTGATGAATTATATTGAGCTCAAATAATTTTGGAATCGACGATATTATTGATATGCCTCGATAGTTTTTAAAATCACTTCGCTTTGTCGATTTCAAAATTAAGTTTTTCGATAACATAGGAAATACTCTCTCGGGTAGATCAAAACTCAGATCAAAATTCCCCAAGTACATTACCCCAGAATGGTGTATGTCTGATCAGATCACTATACCATCTCATTCCTTAGTCGGTTTTGTAACGGGGTATAACTTCTCTACTAATTTTTTCCTGAGAGGGGGAAATCTGCGAGTTTGAGCTACTTAATATACGCTGCAACCTCTATACTCTATAGTGATTGATTTGTGAGATATTCACCTGTACATTTCACACATGTGGGTTTGTGATTGCAATAAGATTTGGTATGTCCGTATCTTTGACAAGTAGTGCATTGAACAACTTCATGCTTGAAATGTGTCTTTTTAACTTATTGATTGTATTTCTGTCTATTTCATTCACTCATTCGAAGCTCAACTTTAAAAAGTGGGAGTGGCTTTTTTATACCACTTTGCCTCATGTTGTAGATATTAACAATATCGTGCCCCAGGTTAATTAACTCACTTTTCAAATCTTCAATTTTAATTGATGGACGCAAGTTTCGTATGACCACCTGGTAGGTTTTGCCCACTTTCTGTTGGAACGAATGGAATTTGGTGTTTCGCTCCATTATAGGGTTCTAATCACCAATGGGTATACCTTGTCATCTTTTAACTGGATTTTAACCTGATTAGTTCCAATTATTTTTAAATTGAAGTTATCTTCAGCCAGTTCATTTAACAAGACAATTAAAGGACTGATTGTTTCTATACCTCTCACAAATATTGATGGCCCTTTTTTTATGTTGGGGTGGTTGTTCGACTTCCTTGAACAAACTTTGAAATCGAGTAGATAAAGGCACTGCAGGTTGCGCTAACCTGTAATCATTTATCTTCATTGTTTACATTTGGTGTTAGGTGTTATTGGACTCGTGCCTCTACCCATTTTGTTGGTCGTGGTCCATCCTTCGTTATCTTCAGATGTAGATATGGACGGCGTCCCGATTGTGGCATCTTATGGACTTTCGAGGAAGTCATTAGGATTGATCGTTTTTGCAAGCCTTTTTCGATTTTTAAGTGTTCTTTCAAAGGCTAACATGTGCTACACATACATTAGAGGATATGGCCTTGAACCACATGTTGAAATTTCAATTAAAAATATACCGGAAACACTTACATTCTACTTGTAGTTCTCGATCTAGATAATCGTTGTGGAACATTCTGTAAATTTTATTTATAATTCTCCTGATAAATACTGTTTTGAAACTACTCGACATCAACAATAGTATATGTATATCAATAATCTGAAATAATAAAAATTTAAAGTAAAATAACGTTAATATTAGGCAAAACATTTACGCACATACCTTAAACATACCGTATGTCGCCTCCACGAGTTTCGACTGGCATCATCATCTTCTTAAAATATCGTTTAACGATTTCCTTTATTTTAAGCTGGGTTCCCAAAATATTTACCTTGATAAACCAATGAATTTATCGAGTGCAGTCGCGTGTAATGACGTCACCATAAAAATAAGAAAATATTGATGAAATAACTTAAGGGGGAAATTTTTAAACTTAAAATGTGTATTTATGCTAAATACACTACATATCCGCGCTTTATGAATTTATTTTTTTTTTCGGTTTACTTAGAATAAAATGAATTTAAAGTTTATCGAATTCTAGTGCAGTTCTCATGGAAAACACGCCTGTTAACTATATGTACTATATAGAGATGTGTTCTGTAAATATTAGTGTTTTGTGAATAAGTTTGTAAATAGTGTAAATATTATATTTGGGCTTATTTGACATTGCCATTTGAAAATATTTTTCTTTGTTCTGTTATTGTGTTAATATTATAATATGGAATGCGGTAATTTCACCTTGCCATTTACCAACAATCAAATGATTAGCTGCTCTGGATTTTGTAGTAACACTTTCCACTATGGATGTGCTGAGGTTGATCGAGTTGCATATAATCAAACCTTGAAATGCCCAATTATCATGTGGTTCTGCTGCAATTGCCGCGACCTTTTAAGAAATAAATCATTTCTTAAATTAATGAACAATAATTTGAGTGATAATAATGCTCGGCATTCCTTCATTGAAAAGTTGCTTGATGAAGTTTCCTGTCTTAAACAAAAGATCGGCATGATTTTGGATTGTTTACCTTATAGTTGAGATTGACTAATGTTATTACATCTATGCCTTTAAATTCCTCTGTAGGTTCGAATGAAGATTTAGATTCGCGGATCGAATCATATAATATTGGTGTCATCAATAATTGTGATCAACTTTCATGTACTGGTTTACCTTCATCCGCAGCTGTGGTTACATCGTCTTTAACTAATGACGGCGATCATTATTATTATTATTATTACTTGAGGGCCATGTGGGGGCTCAAGCCACCCCGCACTGCGACCTAAAAGATCTTTTGTGCATTAAGCCCTACTTAATTATCCGTCCAGTCAATATTCAAGCTCTTAATGAACCTGATAATACTGCCTAACGGTACGTGATACATACTATCTGGGCTCATTGCTCTCCCTCCTAGATGTTTTAATTATCCGTCCAGCCAATATTCAGGCCCTAAAAGAACCTGATAATACTGCCGACCGGTGTGTGATACATACTATCTGGGCTCATTGCTCTCCCTCCTAGATGTAATAACATTTACTTCTGCTAGAAGAGCGGTAGCATTGGGACTCAAGGACATCGAGAGGGCAGACCCACTCCCGTATATTCCTATCCATGCCTCGTCTACCGTTTTGATTTTACTCTTGCGAGTTGCTGGGACATACTATCTGGGCTCATTGCTCTCCCTCCTAGATGTTTACTGTTGGAAGTACTTCTACACGCGATACATATTATCTGGGCTCATTGCTCTCCCTCCTAAATGTTTACTGTAGGAAGTACTTCTACACGCGTTACATACTATCTGGGCTCATTGCTCTCCCTCCTAGATGTAATAACATTTGCTTCTGCTAGAAAAGCGGTAGCATTGGGACTCAAGGACTTTGAGAGGGCAGACCCACTCCCGTGTATTCCTTCCCGTGCCTCGTCTACCGTTTTGATTTAACTCTTGCGAGTTGCTGGGAATAAAACAGTCGCCTGTAGGTCACCCAGGTTTACTACAGGAAGGCTAAATAAAACTGGAGGGTGCCTGGTATCCAGAGTCCGCATATATAGACTGATTAACCTATCAGCCATTCATCCATCGGCATATGCTGTTCCACCTTAGATTAGGGATTTTTTGTCAAGGTTTTCTCCTTTAGCGTCGTACTTTAGCCTGTCACCAATGGCCACATTCAGCCTAATGGTTACAGTTACCGGTGGTTGCCACGAGGAGGCAGTACGTACACCTGCGCCTACTGGAAGTTTACGGAGCCCCTTCCAATAGACGCCAAACCACCAGACGGCGATCATATTCCAGTATTTTTCAGTCCTACTAGTATCGGTGCTTGTACGACTTTTGCTAAAGTGGTAAAAAAAAAAAATCCTCCCATTATGCCTGTTACAGCATCTTACTTCAACACTTACTTCTCACAGTAGTGATCCGGATCAACCAAGCAAATATGTATATGAACGCTAGTGAAGTTAAAGTTAAAACTTCACAGCGCATACACCGAAAAAAAAAAAAAAATTTGATAAATCAACCGTAAAATTGATATTTTTACTTTATAATATTCAGCCATAAGGTATTAATATCAAAATTTATATGTCTTAATTATAATTTTCAAAGAGTCGTAATTTTGAAAAATTTCATATCAAAAGGAAACAAATCATTTAGTGTTTATGTTACAAGTTACAACTTATCAAATCATGATTGGTAAATGAAAAAAAATAATATCCTTTTTGATAGTAAGAATGTCAAATTGAAATCACTATTATAATATTTAAATGAGTATTATCAGATTCATAAGAATAATTTTTAAAAATGATAATATAGCCTTTTAAATTAAAAACATATATAAATACATATATAAAAATATTTCAATTTTTATTAAATTAATTATTGTTACATATAGATCATAAAATTGATTATTATACATTTGTAAAATTCATATTCACCTTTAATCTTATTATTATATCTAAACATTAGAATATTTTATTTCTAATTACAGTTAATCCATTATTTAAATTATATAAATGAATTGGCGGACTTGTAAATTGAAATATTGATAAAATTTTACAAATATTTAAGCTACAGCCGACAATAAATGACTGAAAATGTTCAGAAAATTGTTTAATTTCATACTGTTCAACTATAAAATATACTTTATTTAAGACTAAAATTATTTCTTTTATTTCATAAATTTGAAAATCTAAAGGAGAAGTTATTGTCAAAAAATAGCCCTTTCTATAAAGAGTACCTTTGAAAGTTACCATCCTAGTTGCATTAGCGTTTTCAAAAGTTAAAAGTTAGCAAAATTTAGAGTGGCTTTTAGGCTTAATGTATAAGAAATATGTTTTCTTGATGTTATATTTCTTGCATACATTTTAGCTTGTTTATGTTTTGCTTCATATCTGTAAGTCCATAAATATTTTAATGGACCACTCTGTCTAATAATTGTAATATAATGATTTAAAAAATGAAATTTAGGTTTTAATTTTTTTTTTAAATAGTTCGATGTACATTTGATTGTGGGATGTTATTAATTGTTCTAGTTTTATTAAAGTAATCTCATTGAAATCACTCATTTATGTGATATCGAATATTTTTAACAGAATTATGAAAAATTTCCAAATGGTGTCATTTTCTGGTATTAAATCCCCAATTATTAGAGGTAGAAAATGTACAAAATTTTGCATTTCTCTTGCAGACATTCTAAGCTTATTGTTTTTCAAATGGCCCATTTCAATCGATGGTGATACATTTCCTATTTCGGTAACTCCGTAGTGAAACATTTGTTTACGATAGTTTAATGTATTTAAATCAAAAAATTTTGTTTTAGTAACGTATTACGTAATATAAGATAATTTCAACCAGGTCGTAATTACAGACACCTTCGTAAAGATCATGTAATGTATCTGCTATAAAATTTTTGGTAACGTGAAATGTTGGTATCTCATTTAACATACATGAATTTTTGATACCAGTCTATTTATAGTCATTCAATTCTAATGCTTCCCGATAAGATTCTACATTTCTTGCATGACTTCTATATTTAACACAATCTTCTGCCATTTGAGTTTTACTTCTAGTACAAAATCTACAATAATAATTGGAATAAAATGAGGTTGAAAAGCCTAATATATCATTAAGCCCTAAATTATCGCCTTGAACATTGCCTAAAACAAAATAAATCTGTCGTTGGCCTTGTGGTGTTGATATTGGTAGGCCATTTACTTCTAAACTGATTAAAACATCAACTAAAGGATGAAGAATTGATTCTGCTCCGTACATTTTTTTTCACTAGACTTAAAATAGGCTGCCACAAAAATGTAATTAAGATTGGATAATAAATGTTGAGGTAATCCTGGAAAGGAATAATAAATACCACAAATAGAATCCACATTTGAATGATTGCCGAGAGGATTGTTTATTTCAAAATCGTCAAAGTATATGAAATATGGTACATATTACTGTTTTCCCATAATGAAATGCTTGTTTTTCTTTAAATGATTTTCCATTAACAAAATGTTCAATATTACTTTTCTTCAATAAGTTGCTATTATTTTCCAACGTGGTGTTAAGCACATCAGGTAATTCAAAGAATTTTTGAATTTGAAATTCTATAGGCATAATACAACCTCTAACATCCGTAGCATCTAATGTTGGGACACCATTTAATATAACTTCACTAATATCATTGTTTATAGAGTATACTTTAGGACTAAGCCACAGCTGATTGTTTGATAAATTTTTAAAAAACTTATATTCTGAATTTATATTTTCGAATGGATTCGAACAAAAATCTAAAATGTTTCAAATTGTGGCCGTTCAGATGATGGAACTAAATGTAAAATTTAGTTCGAATGCATTGGGTTATTTGAGACGTGATTAGATTTGTGATATTTTTTTGAATATCTACTACATCTTTGCGAGTAAAATGACTTTTTGTATGTAAATTTAAAGAGAAAGCTTAAAGCAGTTTGCACTAATGAGTGATTTTAATGAATCAGAATCTTCTGTCAAAACATCATGTGAAGAGCTTTGTATATTAGAAGAATGTTGTAAAAGAAGATTCGATGAAATACTTTGTGCACTTGTACACTGTTCTGAAGGAATCGCTATCAAATCATCATTAGATCGACACTGAACTTTTATTACTGCTATCACATTTCTGATTATTATTGAATTGGATAATTGAATGTTTTTTGACATGTTTCTTAAAATTAGATAAATTGGAAAATATCTGATTACATTGATTGAATTTACATTCATAATTACTTAATGATGAAAGCCCGTGAATATGACGAAAATGTAAAATTAATTCTGCCATTGATTCTAAACTTAAATTGCACTTGAAACAAATAAACATATCTATTAGTATTTAATTATGGATGAAAGAAATTCTGCTAGTGCAGGACTCTTCAAATCACATTCTTTCGAGATATCATATATATGTTGTTCAATACAATGCCATACTAATGTTGATTCCAGTGGATATTGTAAATCGAAGACGTTGAACGCTTTAAAACAGATGTCTAGTGCGTTTAAAAACGATGAAAATTTAAGAATTACTTCACCAATATATGCATAAAAATATTTTAACTTTTGCAATTCAAATCCTTCAACTATAATAAATGGATGACAAGAATTTTTTTTCTTAATAGTTTCATTTAGTTTTTCATCTTTTAAACGTTGAAAATCATTTATTGTTTTGACGTATAATATCTTGCTATTCATCGCTTCTCGAATAGTTATTTTTTTTATACACTTAGTTTCGACACTTTTGACAACATATCTAGAAGTTGGCTTTAGTACAGCATTTAACAATAATGTTATTATACAAATTTTTGAATCTGAAAATTAGAATAAACATTTTAATAAACAACCAGTATATTATTAATTAATATTGTATGCACTCACTTTCGTCGGTAGTACTGTTGGATACACTTTCATATAATGCTTTAAATTGTTTGTCTTTTATACCGGTATTGTAATATTTTATTAATTGCTCCTCAAATTTGCTCCATTTATTGTACAAAAAAAATTGTTTGTCTGGATAAATATTACCAAAATCAATTTCAATCTATAAATGTCTATTGTTAGTATCTTTTTAAATGCGATTATAACTTAGCTAAACTCACAAACTTTTCCCCACCAGCCTGTTTGTAAAATGGCCATTCTTCGAAAATTGTAAGGTTTTCTAATTTTTTCAAGTCTTGTTTTCTTAATGTGAAGCTTTTCTCCCACAATTCTACTGCGTCCCTATCAGAGTTTAACATGTGTTTTATTTTATTTTTAATCGGTAAGATTTCCAAACTAACTTCTGGGGAGGCTCCTCTGGTTGACACCTCAATAACCTTGGTACTAACACACTCGGTTCCAAGTTTTCTCTTCAATGATTTTCTTCCACTTCGATTAATATTGTTAAATTTGTTAAATAATTTTCCAACCGGATTTCTATTTTTAATACACCCTCGTGAGATAAAATAGCTGTCGCTAACTTCACTTTTAAATAACTTCACAATTTCTAATGAAATTTGCTCCATTTGTTTGGGCGATGATTGAATTGCGTGTTCTTGTTTTGTGACATCGAAACTATATTCAGCTAAACAATTTAATAAATTTTTTCGCTCAACTTCAGTTAAAACACCGTGTTCATTATAAAACTGCAAAACGCTTTCACCTTTTTTGGTTGATTTTAAAATATTTTCCAAATCCTGTACAAAAGAAAATTTATTTTTTTGTTTATTTTGTTTTACTTTTTATTTGCTTACTATTGAATCCCAGGAAACTCGTATAGAAGTACTGCATTGTGGAACAATATTAATTATATCACATCTATTAATCCATTCGCTTACTTTAGAGTCAACGTCAATAGTTGTAGCAATTTCACTGGGATACTGTAAATTCTATTAGATAAGAAAAATATATAATGCATTTTTTAGTTACATACCATTTTTGTTTTCCAAAAAAATAGTTTTTCTCGGAATTCAATCCGGTTACCAATATTTTCGTCTCCGGGAAGTATATTAGCCAAATCATTTTCTTTGATGTATTTCAATCGATCAAATGTAACACCGCAAACTTTTGGTTAAAACAGATAAAATAATATTTTATTAGTGTTATACAGTTATAAACCCATAACATTTATATCAACAGTTTGTCAAAATCGAGCAATGTTAGTAAAACGATTGGATTAGCAAAGCCGCGTAAATAAATATAGATTCACATAAACTCAAGTTTATATTACCTATTAATCGTGGCAAAATATTAATTAATTTCCATTCATTGAGCAGATCATCTAAATTGTTCACACAGTCATTTTGACTTATACTTCCAATTGGATCATTGCCACATGCTTCATGGAATGTTTCTATTTGATCGTCGTTCACTACACAAAGAACTGGTATATTTTCGGTATTAAACTGATTTTCACTTGTTAGGTAAATATTAATTTCACTTCTTTATAGAACGTTATTTGTATTGATCACAATGTTTTCTTTATCATTTTCACAAAAATTATCAAACGTCTTCTTAGTTTTATCCAAATTTGTTTCACTGATATCCAATAAATTTTTAACTATTTTCGCCAAATCTATTATCTAACCAATAATAATATAATATGTTTTCACAAAAATTTTATTGCGCAATTGTTTTAAATTTAATGCAATTTTGTACATGTTAATAAAGCGTCAAAATGTCAAACTAAAAAAAAATTCTCGAATAATTTGATATACGGTAAAACTAACGGTCCTTTTTAACAGGAAACATTTCATATCGAAAAGTTTATTTTCAAAAACAAAAGAATTTCGTTGATGATAGACCAATTGCCACCAAAATTAATTAATTTGAAAACTTATGAATTTGAAATTGAAAAATGATAGTGCATTGATTTGAAAATCTTTTCATTTCAATACGAATTAATCCATATACATAAATACAATAGTAAAACTTGTCTAAATAATGCATTATAACGACGTTCTAATAAGAAATTATATATATTTTGAAAAGTTTGCATTTATATCATTTTGATAGGGTCTTTTCTTTTAAATGAAATGCGGTTTTTTTTCACATTGATGATTTTATATCTTCCCATTAAAATATTTTATTTATAACCGGGAGATAAGAAATTAGCTCACATCGCTTAGCTTAGCTTAGCTGAAATGTATAACGGGCCTGAATCATATCAAGCTTAATTTATCAAATTATCTTTGAATTTTATTTCTAGGCTACCCAATATGCTACAGTAGAACTTTGATTCCAATTTTATTTTATGACTCGTAAAATATTTTGAATAAAGACTAGAAAAGCAAGGATTCATAAATTGTTATGTCGTAATTTAAAATTTGGTAGTGGGGTTTAGTACTCTGAAAAACGTATTTACCTAAGTAAGAAATTTAAAATATTGATTGATGGTGGATTCAGCAAGACAAATTTGCTAGCTCGTGATCACGAATGAGGGACTTTCCCAATATCGATTTTAGTTCATTTGTCCCCACGCTTGGGCAGCGCTGATTACTTTTTTTTTTTTACATGCAAAAACAAGTAAAATCATGTTTGTAAATATATACAAGTTTCTTGTCTAGTTTCTTGTCTTAATGAAACATTCAAACACATATTTGACTATATAAAACTACATACGAAATATTTTAGCCGCCAGTCAGCCAGCGTTGGAATTATATTTGGGAAAATCACTATTTGTTGAAATTTTTTCATCTTTTTACCCCCTCCAATTTTTTTTTTTACTTTTTTAAAAGAGCACTCTTAAAAAAAGTAACAAATGTACATACATACGTATATGTTTATTGTTTATTTCATTGACAAAACACAATAAAATACGATAAATTCCTAAAAAATAATTTCAAAAATCCCATATTTTTATTTTTTAGAATCTCACCAAACGTCAAATTTAAATTTTTTTTTTTTTTTTTGTTTGACCAATCAGAGACGATTTTTTAATTCCGAAAAAAGTCGATCTGACAATACTATTTCATGAAAAAAAAAATTACTGTTAGAATTTCGGATTCCTATACAAAAATTGTATTGCTTTCACCAAAAATCAAAAAATTACAACAACAATCGTACTAGATAGACCAAAAAATAGTTTAGCTAACCCAAAAAAAAAAATGAGTGGTTAAACAAATCTTAACCAAATTTTTAGTTTTAATATCTGCCACAAGAGTGAAATTGACAAGAAAATAAAATTCCTACAGGAATTAAATTCCTACCGAGTTCTGTAATAGGCATGAATATTATTTCGTTTGGCCAGGCAGCTGTACCTGCTATTTCTGATCATGATCAAATTTCTTATACTGTTGTTCCTGATTATATAGCTATCAATCACGAGAATTTTATAAATAATTTCTTTTCGTTAGATTGGTCTTATATGTACAACTATTCCGATGTGACATGTGAATGACATCCTTGATATATTTAAATCAAATTTCTTACATTTAGATTTAGCTTGTGTACCCCGGAAAGTACAGACGGTGGACAAAATTTTGTAAACACCTCGGTTTTTTATCATTTTACTAAATATTCTTTTTTGCTAACATTAGCCGTCTTCCAATGGGCAAAATTTGCTACTTCGAAATACTTGCGAGTAGATACCCAATGGAACGAGAAATTGAGTAACACAAGTAAAACACAGCCTTCTGTTTAGTTGTTTTTTTTATCTTTTGTATAGTTGTTTATTATAGTAATGGCGATATTTAAAATTAAATTCAAAATATGACAAAAAAAAAAATGGACATGTAATAAAAGGAAAGCATTGATATTTACCGCATTGATATTTAAACACATTTTTCATAAAAATGTATCATCAACAACAAAATAATTTTGTATTAATTTTGACATTTTACATCATCAAAAAATAAAAAAACTCGAACGTAATAAAAAACTCTCGAAAAATATCGAAAAAGGTCTAAAAGCCATCTATTGGAATTTTCGCAACTAAAATCCACTAAGTAGCGCAAATTTTATGCGTAACTACTTCTGTTTTCTACACCATCGTATGAGCATGGGTAGTTGTGAGTAGATACAAGTACTTGCGAGTAGTTTGCTTTCGCCAATGGAAGACGCTTATTATATACAGGGGTGTCCGGGTTTGAGATGCTAATCCGCTAAGGGGTGATTCATTGGTTCATTCTGAGAAAAAAAATCGTATGGGGGTCAATTTTTGATATCCTTTGAGATACAGGGCCTTTATAAAATTTTCTCAGAAAAAAAGTACACCAAAATATTAAACTGTAACTTTCAAAATATCCTTTACAATTACCAGTCAAATAAGACTAAGTAGTTGCCCTCCGATAAATATTTTAGAAGTTACAGTTTAATATTTGGGTCTACTTTTTTTCTGAACCAAATACCCTGTATCTCAAAGGATATCAAAAAGTGACCCCTATACGATTGTTTTCTCAGAATGAACCAAGGAATCACCTCTTAACGGATTAGCATCTCAAACCTGGACACCCTGTATATTTACAAAAAACCGACAATTGGGCCGGTTAGGAAAAAAAATATTTGACTATATTAAAATAGTAAAATGATAAAAAACCGAGGTGTTTACAAAATTTTGTCCACCGGCTGTATCATTAATGAATGCCATACTGCACCGTGGTTGAATTCATATACTATTATATTCATATGTATTTGTGCAGTATACATTTTTAATGCAACGCCACACAAGCTTCTTTAAAATTGATATAAATACAAATCTTTTTAAAACTAATAATTTTTAGTTAGTTAGCTTAATTATTTTGCTGTATAATTCAATAAAAAAAATTTGTTAATTTTAATTGTAGGAAAAAATACAGATGATTTAATTTTATTCAAAATTATTTGTGCATGCAAATTTTTATTCATAATTATTTGTGCACATTAAAAATTAAGTTAAAAAAATAGTAAATTAATTAAAATTAAATTGTTTTTTGGCTAATTAAATAGTGATTTAGGCAATTAAGATTTGTATGCCCTTGTTTAGATTTTATTACTTCTCTTTAACATCTCACAAGTGGTCCAGATTTGTTCTCGTGGAACGCTGTCGCTTATGGTTTAATTAAAACCCTTCTCTAAATGTTTGGTCTTACTATATCCTGACTATCATCTTTCGCTTTCATTTAAATCGGAACTTTACCTTGGTCGTGGTTGCTAATTAGTATTTATATTCAATTATATTCTAAAATGTTGAACAATTTCTCAGCAATGATTCTTCTTGTGTAAGGGCACATTATTGAGCTGGAGAGAAAATTGAGCTCGGACTAATTTATCATTAGCTAGGAATGTTACCTCATTTATTAAACCAAAATTGGACATTTATCTATGCCTCAATTTGTGCATTTTTGCGTTAATTTGATAATATGGAAGACATTTTTTGATAATACTAATTGTGAGTATTAAATAGGGTAAATACTACAATACTTCTGATAATTACTCTTTCGGGAGAAACAAAAGGTTAAGCGGCTCTAAAACTATTTAAGTCCAAAACTCAATTAACTCAACAATTTTAGTGGAAAAAAAAAAATTTTTATTTTGGTGGATAAAACATCCTCTTGAAAATGTTAACACCTGAATAAACCTTAAACTTGCTGCAAACCATTCATTTATGTGCAAATTTAAAATTATTTGTAACGGTTTTTTTTTTTGGCCTTACCAAAACCAACATTAATGTATTACAAGCCTGACTATCCTAACTGATTTTTCGCTTATACATGAAAGTATTGGTGATCGGATACACTATATAAATTGTAGATAAAACAAAACATACGAAGTTTCCCACCAACACTTCCAAGTATAAGCGATTTAATGTAAGAAGGTATCTGTGTACCTCATTACGGAATCAGGCTTGTAGTACATTTGTGTTGGTTTTGGCCTTACACATGATTATATTTTCCAACTTTTTATGGATACCAAACTATGAGAGAAAAGCTGAATACGCACACAAAATATTTGCAAGAGTAAGTGAATACGATAAACATAAAGTATACAATTTTTATTCTGTGTTATAACATAAACGACTGCATAAAAATAATATTTTGAAAGGGCCATTAAGTCCTACAGCAAAAGATTTTTATTTTATTTTGATAACGCTAAAATTTCAAAAAAAAAGAAGCTAAATGTGTAGTACAAATATGTATTTGTTATGCATCTGTGCCAAAATTATGCAAACTCCATTATGCGTACCTTTATGACCGCAATAAATTCAAAGCCTTTTAAATTTCACTCAAATACCATTGTTTTAGATAAAATAAAATTTTAGTTGTCCGATCATCTGTGGATTTGGTAAATTATACATACCTGCAGCATGTAATATCAATTGTGGTCAAACGAAAAATACCTAAGAACACCCTGTACGCAGCGCAACAACAGCAACATATACATAATTGTATACATGTTACGCTTGGGTTAAAATAACACAAAATCCATTAAATTTTTTTCTGTGTTTTGTGCGGTGCCCGTTAAAGCTAACACTTTTTTTATATAATACATACTGTACTATATTATATACAGAGATGGTTTCTATGTATGTATTTCTGTTTGTACATATAGGTAAAGCCACATATAGCATGTTACACAATATACAATTCATGTTCGATCCAATACATAAAAGCTTTCTACATTTCATTTTCTATATTTTTGGAAATAGGACGAATCGAAAAATCATTATATGTACATAGCTATACCCAAAAAGTAAATAACCTCAGCATTTTTATATAATATACATACGTTATGTATACTTATATTTAAATACAATTTGGAAAGGGCTTAGGCTGGACAATAAAATTATATTCAATATGACGTGCTATGGGTTTTGGGTAGTTCATATTCTTTTTAATGGTATACATAAAAGAAACGAAAAAACTGTCCAAATGCGCGCTTTTTCTTTATTTTGATGATCAGTGCAATCTAGAAATGATTACGTCTATCGATTTAGTTTTGCTCTTTAAAAATATAAAACAACCATTAAAAATGTAATAAATTTTAATTGCTTTCACATCTAGCTAGCTATACATGTACATAATATAAGAGTAATTCACCTGGGGGTTCCCGTTTCATTGTCTGCGCAATTTTAGCCAATTAAATGCTGTTGCACGCGCACAAATTGATAAATATTTTCGTGTCACACAATTTAAGTTCTCCAGTTTGAATAACAAAAATGTTTAGTTTTTAAATGTTTCGTTTAGCTAGATTTTTTATTTAAAAGGAGGGCAGGAGGAGAATCATAATCAGCAGGAAAATCTGTGGACAATTTTTTAAAAGCATCGAGATTGACACAGCTATAGAATTTTTTGTTCTGCCAGGATTAAAAACATTCGACAGCATATTTGGCGATGACACACTGAAATAACTCGATGCTGTAATTAATCACCTCTCTTTCGAATTAAAGCAGAAAATGCAGGTAATGCTTTCAAAATACAAAACGCTGTTTGGTCCAGTAAACAACACAACACCAATCGATACTACTGTGAGGGCTGAAATCAAAACAACTACGAAATGGAGCAACAAATTAACAATCTTCTAAAAGATGGGATCGTACGGCCTTCGAGGAGTTCTGGTTGAGAGACAAAATAATTAAGGCACTACACTACTTTACCGTACCCAAAATGCTTGTATTGGACAATGAGGGAAGCTTCGTAAGCCCTATTATTATAGTGATTGCCTGAAAACCTTGTTAGGAGTTGAAATTTACCTAACACCGTCAGAGAGAAGTAAGGTAAATGGGACTGTTGAGAGAGTTCATTCTACAGTAATTGAAATCTTCTACCTTCAAGACGGACTCAAGGAATTGATCAACATAGCGGTAGATCGCTACAATAATTCTATACACTCAGTCATCCAGCAAAAACCCAGCGATATCTTTTTGTGGAGGACTGAGAACACAACGGATAAACTACCAGGATCTAACCGATTTCAAAACCAAAATAAATGAGGATTTAATTCAAAATATCAAAAAATCTCAGTAATCCAAAATCGCAAGGGAAAATACAAAGATAAAAACATCTAAAACATACAAACCTGGTGATACGATCTTTACAGCAATTAAACAAATCCAGGCAAAAAACAAACCAATTAAAAAGAAACAGTAGCTAAGGATAATAACGTTATAATCACAACAACATCGGGAAAGCGAATCCATAAAGCTTAGATCAAAAATCTAACACAATAATTACGTCTATTTCTAGATCAAGGCTATGGGGCCTGACATCAAAACTAAAAAACAAGGAAATGGACGAATTATCAAGGGGAACTTTAAGTTAATCCACTTCATCAATTTAAACAACTATGAGGAATTAATTACGACAACGGCATACACCAAGAAAGCAAACTTCGATCTCAACTAATCATCAAATAAAACAAATGTCGCAGTTAATTTCAGAACTCAAGAATCCAAAATCAAAAATAACCAATTGCAACAAGTACTGTTCAACAGGCTTATAATTATCAAAGAGGAGATAAAAAAAATTGTTCGAGCTGCGCAAATAGCAAAAGGGAAAATTATTAATACCAATCTATTGGATAAAGGAGAAATAGGCCGAATAGTTACAGAAATAGAAACCTTGCCATACTCCAATGAAATAGAGGCAATGAAATTTGCAGAACCAATGATGATGGTTCAAAATTCTACAACTCTATGTCATATCGATGCCTAAGATAAGTAAGCAGAACTACAACCACATCGCCATAGGGTCAACAATTCACTAAAACAAACAGATACCTACACCAGGAATTAAAACAACTTTTACTAAATCAAAGCGAACACGGAATTACCCAGGAATCCAACGTTTTTCGAGACATCACAATCTGCGAAACAAGTAAACTGAAAGAACTAAATGAGGACCACTGCATCAATCAACTTATAAGAGGGTCAAATGCCAGATGTGATTATCAGTTCCATAGAAACCAAATTATCGAAACCTTAAACGATAACACCATATTTCTGACCAACTTTAATGGAAGCATCCTTTGTAACTGCTCAAGCAAATATTTAGAGAGAAATTTTTGACGTTCAGAAAATTGACACGAAATGTTGCCCTTGGTCGTGGGCAATTACTAATCAACTGTAAGCATTTTTTTTTTTTTCGCTGGCGCTACATCCCATAGAGGGATTTGGCATTTTTACAACGGATAATGAGTGATTAATTCATTGATCCTTACATTAACCAGCCGTGATTTTTTCATCACCCGCCGGGAATCGAACCCGGAACCTCCGGAGCTTAAAGCAAGCATGCTAACAACTGTGCCACCGGGGCGGCTGTAAGCATTATCTTTAATTTAAATGTATGATTTCTTAGGTAGGTCCTCAACTTCATGCCTCACGCATAATATTATCGCAATGACGTCATCAGGCGGCGAGGCAAGCCGAACCGCGAACCTCTAATTTCACGCGATTTAAATGCTTCAGCCACTGTAGTGAGAGAATGGCTCATCCGATCGGAGCAATTCTGGTGTCAATTTGTGCATAGAGAACCTGTGGCAGATAATTTATTTTAATAAAATAATTAATCTCGTGGAATTAAATTAAGCTTTGCTGTGAGTTACATGATCTTATACCACTGACAGACTAGGGATTAGCTAAGCGCGATTAGCTAAACCCGTTTCTACCACTAATCATTGCATTGACAGACTAATACCACTGACAGACTAGGGATTAGCTAAACGCGATTAGTGAATTTTTCGAGATTAGCTCAAGTGTGTCAAGCTCAAGATTAGCTAAACGCATTTTATTTCGAGATTAGTGACAAAACGCGATTAGTGAACTAATCTCTCAATATTTTGAAGTTAATCTCTTTTTAATGAGTTTAGTGAGAGTGCAAGTGGCGCCATTATACGTAAATGTTAAAATAAAATTGTAAATACAAGTTGCGCTATTTTAATATAGATGGAACTATTATCAACTTTTTTAAAACTACAAAAAATTTGTGGTAGGTGTAAATAAAAAAGAATGAAAATTGTAATTAATAATTAAAGTGTTTAAATTATAATTTGTTTTTTAATGTCTATGTTGTTTTTATTTTGATTTAATTATTGAACAAAATCAAGAAAATCAACTCAAACAAGGTGATGATATTTGTATTAATACCGATACCATAAACTCGTGGCGCCACTTACTAAACCTTAGTCTGTCAATGCAATTAGATTAGTGGTAGCTTAGCTAAACGGGTTTAACTAATCGCGCTTAGCTAATCCTTAGTCTGTCAGTGGTATAAGGTTTAGTAAGTGGCGCCACGATCTTATGGTATCGGTATTAATACAAATATCATCACTCGTGTTTGAGTTGATTTTCTTGATTTTGTTCAATAATTAAATCAAAATAAAAACAAAAAACATTAAAAAATAAATTAAAATTGAATCACATTAATTACTAATTAAAATTTTACATTTTTTTATTTATACCTACTACAACAAATTTTTTGTAGTTTTACAAATGCTGATAATAGTTCCATCTATATTAAAATAGTGCAACTTGTATTTACAATTTTAATTTTACATTTACATATAATGGCGCCACTTGCCCTCTCACTAAACTCATTAAAAAGAGATAAACTTCAAGATATTGAGAGATTAGTTCACTAATCGCGTTTTGTCACTAATCTCGAAATAAAATGCGTTTAGCTAATCTTGAACTTGACACACTTGAGGTAACCTCGAAAAATTCACTAATCGCGTTTAGCTAATTCCTAGCCTGTCAGTGGTATTACTTAAAGTTGGAATTCTTGAAATTCGAAATTTTAGGTTTTCGGATTAATCTAAATTACTGGGCAGGAAGTTATCCGATATTCTTGGTATTTGTTATTTTTTAATGATATATTATGGGACTCTGAGTTTGTTCGTGTTCTGTAGTTTTTCGGATATATTCGAATTTTTTGTGAATAATCGTGTTTTCGATATTACTCGAAATTTGTAAATTCATATTCAGTTGCTTGTTATATATTAGAATTGGTGATATGTCGGTTCTAAATTCCGATATATATTAAGAGCATTTCGGATGCTAAAGTGTGCTTTGGCTGCTTAATATAATTGGTAAGGCCATTTGAAATTTTTTCAGTCCGTTTTGGAAATGAATTCCATTTAATTTAGAACCTTTCTATACCTTTCATCTAAAATTTTAATTTGTATATTAAGTATCAACTTTTAAGAGCCATAATTTCCTAAAATGCGTATAGTCAACCAAAATATATTGTTTTTATTAGAGAATAATTTAAAACAATGATTTGTTTACTGTATATTAAATCACACAAGAAAGTTTCTGTAGTACTCTAAATATTGCTAAAACAAATCTTCTCGCTTGCATGTACAATTCACATCGCTGTCCCTCCACCTAAATAGCAAATAGAAATATTTGCTTAAGGTAGTTTGCTGTATGAAAATGCGAACGCGAAATCTAAATCGCCTAAAAGTTGTTAGGTATTATTATAATTCGAAATTAGATGAAGAGGAGAAGAATGATACTGATTGGGACTGATAATGTTTGGACAGATGACAGAAACAAATGCGGAACAGATAGTATTAAAATTCAAGATTGAAACAATTGCAAATTTGTCAATTTGTATATCCTACTATTACAGCATCACTATAGTCAGAAAATTGAATTCGAAGCATCACCGATTCCTGATTTATCAAATCCAACTGTTACCTCGGAAACGTCATCAACACTCAAAACAGACGGTACTTCAAGTAGAAGTGAAAGTGAGGAGTGCGAGTTAAAAAAATGCGATCGTTCTTGAAAAAATTAATAAGATATTACCAGAAATATGGTAAATCCTCCATATATCCGAGTAACTCCAGGTAATCCAAGGAATAACATCAACAGCAAAAATTCCCTTATGATTCACTCAACGTCAAATTTAAAGAATTGGGACAAAAATTGTGATAAGCTACAACGGCCGACTAAAATGCCGAAATCGCTAATCATAGAATTAATCACCAACACTACTCAATATATAGAGTGCTAACAGCTAAACATATTCAAGACAAAAATGGCTCACTGAGCCTACCATAAGCAAACGCTGGAAAACGCTTAGGTGATGAACTTAACCAATCATGATCTCAGTAGTATAATGCCTGGAAAGAACGATTGCTAAACTATTCAAATATTTAAAGTACACAAGAGTCTAATGATGTGCACATTAAACGAGTACTATATGAGGGCTACAAGATGAAATATCAGGATGATGAGTAAAAAAACTGAGTTTTCCAAATTTTTTCTGGATACAGTTTGCGTTTACTTAATAGAGCAAAACGTAAAATTAGTTATTTATATATCAAGATGGACACTGTTACTAATGGAAATATATCGCAATACCAGGACTCATGGTAATACCAGGACAACATCAACATGTTACCTTCTGCAATGCGAGAACAGCCCAGGATTGGATAACTGATGATTGCGAGGATGTTGAATTATCGTTCAGCCAGTGGGTTTTTTTTAATCGATTGTTACAACTTGGAAAATATTTGAAACCACTAGATGAACTTCTGAATTATTTCATAATTAAATTGAAAAATCCGATTCTTCATTGCTTCATTTCACTGCAGCTATCTAGCTTCATAAAAAACAAAAAATTAATTCTTAAGCCTACAGAGGTTCTTGTTCAGCTTTAATATAATATCAGATTAGCTTCACTGTCATTATGGCAATTCACTTGTTCATCGAAAAATTGATGAAGTTAAAAATGCAGCTAAAACTTATTATGCTGCTTACTGATGGTGCAGTACCTAACACATTATAAAAATAATTTTTTTTTATGAATGTATTTAAACACAGAGGATTTCGGCATTGATTGTTAGTGGCATTTTCACGCAACAGCTCATGGAAAGGGACCTCGCGATGGAGTAGGAGGTACTATCAAGAGAATGGCGTTCAGAGAAAATCTCACCATCGCATATGATGGTATTATAACCGATATAGAAGAATTATTCAAATGGACAAAAACTTTGAAGACGGACATGATTGTTGATTTTTGAAAATACTTTACTACCAAACATAAAGGATTTATCCTGCAATAATACACCTAGAGTAATCTAAATCATCTTCGTCTCAAGAAATAGTCAATATATTTGAAAAAAAAATTTCAATCGAGATACAAGCTGCCAGATATCCAGGACTTCAAAAAACGACAACCAGCAAATTACAACAGCCTCGCGGTGATGGTAATCCCTACTATTGATGAAGACGAATTATTAGAAGCACTGAACAGTATATGTGACGGTGGTGACCCGGACGTAATCCCATCTTTTATACTGAAAACCTATGCAGAATTATTTTCTCCACCACTTTGTAAAATTTTCAACATGTCACTAACTTCAGGCACTTTCCTACTAAATGGAAAATTGTTTCAAGTGCTTGTATATGCAAAAGCTTTAAAATTAAATGTATCATTCCGCACCATCTTTCGCATCAACTGTCAACATGGGTTTATGCCGAGTAAATCGACCGTAACAAATTTAGTTGATTTTACCACTAGTATATTGTCAAAGCCATCGAAGGTCATCAACAGATTGCCAGCCACTGCAAAGCACTCCATAACCTGCATCCCTTTGACTTTTTAACTTGTTTTGTAGTCTAGTTTTACTGGTGCCTTTTTATGATGAATTACAATTTATCGAAATTGGTGGACGTAAATCAAATCTAGTGGAAGCTTTAACATTTCCTAATATTTATTGATAGTTTCGTCAATGTTATTGTAAACTCATCGCTACTTCTCCTTGCTGATGATCTATAGATCTTCAAAGTCACTGCCAATTCCCACGATGTAATTTAACTTTCTGTAGCTGATTGGTACCCTGTCCTCAAGAAAGATGCTCTCCTGCATTTGATCCATATATGCTGGGTAGAGATAATACTGCGTTTTTATCCATTGATAATCCGAAACCTGCGTCATCTTAAAATATTTCTTTAGATTTTGCAGTTGGTTTAGGAAGTTTATACCAAAATTTCGCCGCTCGGTCTAAAGAATTAGCGATCTTACAACAACAAAAAAATATCACGTGGAACATCCCAGACCTATGTATACATACTTAGAACCAATGCGATTAATTATGCTTTTGGTGCTGCCCTCCTCCACAAATTTGATAATGACGAAAATCTCTCTAGAATACATAACCGTTTGTTAACTTTGGCGGAACGAAATTATTACACCAAAGAGGGGCATTCAACTGGTCTATAGTCTTACGAGATTGGCATTGTTTTATTCGACGATTTAATATAACAATTGTTTAGATATCAAGAAAAACGGATACCCTCTCGACTGTCTTTGTCATCCGCTCATTCATCGGGATCAACTAGATTATCCGGAAGCTTCATACACATTAACAGTTTTAAAAGTATTGCCCACATCGATATACAAAATAGAATTGACCTTTTGTTATCTCATGTCGAAGGTTATTATTATGGGGTTTATCGGTGCCTTCCTGACACTGAATCGGAAGACTCTAAGCTATGTATACTGTCAGCCAATTGGCTTTTCATGATGATCCTGCCGCTGGTCATTACGATGCTAGCCGAACTTTCAAGAAAATATCCAGTAAAGTCTAATGGCCGATAATGGGTGTATCGCAAACCTCAAGCTGGCCAGTCTTTTAAGAAATCCGGTGGTGAATCAGTGATTTAAGATTAGCTTTGGGTGTTTATTATGGAGGATTATGTGTATTGAAAACTGTTACGGCCGAAACGTACTATACAACACTACTCAATGAATTTTTCTTTCGTTTCGGAATTCGACGTCGTGTGTTGCTGTAAAACGTAGAAATCGAGTCTTGAAAACTCAATCTTTCTCGCAGATAAATATAGAAATACGCTAAACTATCTTCCTGCTCTTCATTTTGCCATGATCACTACGGTTCTCCAGTGTTTTTTGTTTTGGAATGGAACTTATAGGCTTATGTTTGATGTAATTCAAGATTTTCGCGTGGTTGTCCAAAATGATAACTTTATATAGGAAGTCAGTTCATATCTGTTAAAGATAAGAGATACCATCGGAAACGCTAGAGGAGATCATGACTTGGTTAAACCTCACCCATATCGTGATGCTTCTCGAGGTTGAATATAAAATTCACACCACGTCGTCATGGCCCTTACTTAATTAGAAAGATCAAATCACTGACCACCTATTTTGTCGAATCATTTGATGGTTCCCCAAAAGATTTTTATGGGTCTACGCTTACCTCTAATTACGATTCTGGGAACGCCTCGCCTAACCAAACGTCGAGACAGACCCAATCCGGTGAGCACAATAAACCTATTTTGACTGAATAAAAGAGAAAAAACGATCGAAGATTTTGTGAAGTACGAAAGGGAAGCCTTATAGGTTATGTTAACCGTATTGTTTTATAAATCATCAAATTACTGCTGTGATCTAACTGCCATAGTAAGCTTTTCCATCTAAAAGAGTAGTTTTTTTTCTTAGGTTGTTAGGTTGGTAGCACTCTGTGTCAAATTTCTTGTCATCTTTTGTAGTTGATCAGCCTGTTAAACGTGTATGCACTACATCATGTGATTTCCTCGTTTCTTACCTCTTTGCCTATAAACTATGTATATTGGAGTGGGAATATTTCCATAGGCAAAGAGGTATAAGAAACCAGGAAATCCCATGATGTAGTGCATACACGTCCAAACAGGCAGAATGACATACCCTTGTTTACTTTCATCTAAAAAAGTGCATTTTCCGATTTTTTAAATGAATTCAGCAAAGAAATTGCATCAAATTTTGCTTCAAAATTGTAATTTGGGTTTCCAAAACGTTGGAAAATTTTGGTGACAATACACTGTCCAGATCGAGTGTTTTTGATAAGTATAAGTTGTTCAAAGAAAGTAGAGAACGTGTTGAAAACGATGAACGTCCTTGACACCCTTCGACGTTTACCGACAAACACCACGACAAGGGAGCCAAGGGCTTGGTGCTCAAAAATAGTCGATTAACAATTAGATCCGACTTCTGACTATTCCTGATACTCAAAAAACCGCTCCGGGGACATCGTTTTGACTCGATTGAAGAGATACGAAATTATTGATCAAAATTATGTTATGTATTAGTGATTGATAATATGGGAATTCTTGTGATAAAATGTATAATAGCTGCCCTCTAAGATCTTAGAAGCTCTAACAATGTTGACCGTTGCTTGAAAATATTGCAAAATTAAAATCTTCGAATAATCTCGATAACGTCGAAAAATCTCTCAAAACTTCAAATAATGTCAATGAAATGAAATTCTGCCAAAGAATTTTTAACTAAATTGTACGATTTTTGAGTTCCACATAAACATTCAAAATTTAATAAAAGTTAGGCTTATACCCATTAAATGTAACAAATATCAAAATTCTGTAGATTCTATAAAATTAATATTGCTTCCTCGTTCTCTAAATTAGCTGAATTCTAAAATTTATTAATTCTTTATTTATTCATGCCGTTATTGTTCTAAATATTTCGCATAACTTATTCTATCAACCCTTTCTTATGGTTTGCTTTAGATTTTAACTTTTACTTAAAGTATTCAACTTTTCTCTTTCTGTGAATTTCTAAAATATAGCTTTGAAGTTCTTACATCGTAACATTTTAAATTAAAATTTAAGATAACAAATTAATCCTTAATCGCATTAAATTTTGTATGACCAATTTTCAATAAGCACGTGGTTAAAAACCGCGTGCTTTACAATAACATCCGTCAACCAACATGTGGATTAATCCAAATGTATGTATGAATTTCACAACTTACCATAAACTGTCGGACGAGGGTAAAATTAGTGTCATTAAAATATTAAACACTTTCTATTTTAAAATAATTTTTTATTTGATTTAAATTAACAAAATTTAAAAATACAAATTTTATATAAACAATAAAATTAATAAACTGTCATGATATAAAATGGCAAACGTATGTTGGGATACTATAGCGGCAAAATAATAATGATAAAAAAAATATATATTGATACAGTTTCATGTCTCTCGTTCTCTTTCGCGCGCAAATCAACATCGTCACTAATCATAGTCGTCATCATCGATAGTAATTTCTAAAATTGCTTTTTGTATTAAACGTTTTAATTTTTTACGATTTGACGGATTTTTAAGGGATCGCAATTCGTTCGCAACAAATTGACCAAATATCGAATATTCATCTTCCCGTCGATTTCCTTGTTGTGTATTATTATTGTTACAGGAATTATCATTCGAAGGTGTCTCTAGTAATACTGTACTATTTCGACTTTCGTACACTGTAACATTATTCGAATTCATCTCGTCATAATCACGTTTCTTGCCGGTCGGTTGATGTTGTTGCACAGATGACTGTCGATGATGTTGTTGTTGTTGTTGTGATTGTTGCTGCTGCAATTGAGGTTTTTGGTGTATAACATATTTTTCTACTACTGTATCCGTGGCGTTTTCATATTCGAGCGGATCCAAAGATCCATCGTCAATTTTCGTTTGATTGGTTTCCAAATTAATGTTCTGCGTCTTAACTTTCTTCGGAACGTATTCTTCGATTTCGATATACCGTTTTTTTGGTTCATGCTTTATATTACTTATGGGCGCGCCTCCATCCTCATCTGATGAATCTGCATATGATATGTCAATTGATTGCCGGGATTTTGATGTGTTCACATAAATGGTTTGCTAAAAACATAAAATAAGATTCTATAATGTCGTTGAATTCGAAATAATATAGCGTGTGCAAGCAACTGTAACGAGTTGAATAGCCAAGATGGTTGGTTCTCTTTCATATAAGAATATTTTTGGAATGAATCACCGCCAAAAAATATGTCTTTCTTGTGTACATTGCAACATTTCTAAAATTACGTAACTATATACTTCAAATTACAACAAAATAAATCTTGATGACCATGAATCCTATACATATGGACATAATACCACTATTTATATAGCGATATTTTATACTTAGTTGATATTTTCCCTACAGATGATATTGTAAAGTGATGTTTGTTTTGTGTAGCGCAACTAAATATGATAGAGATAGTGCGCGCGGTAAATTATTTTGGCAAAAAAAATCATTTTGATGAACTATAATAAACAATCTTTAAATATTTCTATTACTATTTGAGTATTTGTGTTACTTATGTTTATTACGATAACAAAAAAAACAAAATCGAATACAAATATTTTTGTTTTCTTTCTGGTTTCACACTGTACACTAATACTAATCCATTTATTAAAGCAACAAAAAAAAAAGTTCTTATTACATGAAACTATAGTTTCTAATATGGCGGCTACTCGCTACTTTTTGATATTCATCTTATTTTACATACCGTTATACTCGGCTTACTAGTCGATCGAATAAATTTCAATTGATCATAATACGACCAACGCGATCTTACATCTTCTGGATCACCGCTATGTGACAAGCGTACCGTTTTATTGTATTCCTGATTAAATTGATTCCGCAAATTGTGTATTTTTCGTTTTATTTCATTTGATGTGAGACCAAAAAAATTCGATATCTCTGACAATGCATTTTCACGTTTCACTCGATCCTTATACTTATCATCGGTTTGATCCCATAAACATTTATTTTCATGATATAATTCAATTAATTTTGATGTTAAAGTTGGTGTCCAATCGTATCGCTTATCATCCATTTCTGAAAACTGTCAGATATAAACTAACTCTAGTAACTCGTATATACGAACGTGTAGCTATATATTTTTACTATATAATAGAAAAAGAGAGAAGGAGAAATTATAGTGCCTCTCTCAAAAACACGATAAGCAAGAGTATATACATACTGTATTATATGTTTGTATGTATATAGAAATAAGAGAAAACAAATAAACAATAATAAACAAAATTCGCAAACTTTGTTGATATTTATGTTTTTGATACCATGTGACTTTTCGTGCTTATTCGTATTAGGTTCGGTATGTTATGTATAAAAAAACAAATCTTTCAACAATTTCAATTGTTACATAGAAAAACTCAATTTTTTAATACATAAATAGTTTAAATTTTGCTCAAGTAATCATAAATAAACTGCATTAATTAATAAAATAATTAATTCTGTAGTAAATTATTTTAATGTTATACTTCTCTCATTTGACACTAGATGCTTGAGTGTAAATCAGGGTACGCAACATAAAAAAAATGTGAAACAAAAATTTTTTACCGCGCATACACCACACATTTGTAAATAGTTTAATTTGGTTTGAATTGCTACCAAAAAATGGGTTTTGGGTTTAACTATGTAATCAAATTATATTTCGTAATATTGTGAAAATATGCAAAAATGTTTTAACAAATTATGAAATTCTTTATCCAAATGTATTATTTTATAATATAGTATCTAGAGATATGAAAGGTTAATTTAATTACACAATTGTTTGAAATAGTTGGCAAAACGATCTTACCAAACTGCTCATAAACCTGAACCTACTCACAACTATTCAAGCTAAACCGAACAATCGAAAAATATTGTGAGCTGTATCATCGACACTGCCGACAGTGTTCAAGACGTGACAAACCACATGTACGTTAAAACTTACATCTAACGAAGTAAACGTTACATCTAAACATTTCTGCCTTTTGACTGTCAGACATCGTTGCTATTGCTCTTCGGATAATGATTTCACTTTGTTGGCGGAGCTATACGGGCAATTTTACACAGCTATACGGGAAATTCTTTCACCCTCGTCTTTGTCTCGGCAAGCTCTCTTCATACTTCATGTCTGTAATATAACCGATGAGTATTGTATGATCGCCGCGCTATGCACAGAGAAACAATTTTCTTAATCCAATTTCAAATTGAATCGTCCCGCGTTTTCAAAATATGACTCCATTTACTTCAATCACACTCGTATTCAATTGCCAGTCAACCTTCGAGTAGATCAAAACGGGAAACACTGACATCGATAGACCTGGACCCACCCACTCTTAAAGTTACATAAGCCCACGATAGTTAGTTTCGCTGAGGTGAGTCGAGAACTGAGTTAACCACTGATATAGTTACCTCGTTCGTGGCTATGATATTTTTCGAGCAGTAAGCTTTAATAGTTAGGTATGTTTCCAAACGCTCACTATCCGTGGACCAAGAAAGTTAAATTTTCGATTGAAATGACGTATTTTACTAGGAAGTTACCGATGGCTTTGACGTAGGACGCTGTCTATGTGATCTATTTATATAGGAGGTGCATTATTTCTGAAAACATGTAACAAAAATATATCATATTTCATGGAAAATCAATTCTTTTTCTTTTTAAACGAGACACACACACACAAGATTACTAGGATGGACTACTATTTTTAAAATTCTTCGAAATTCATGCCATGAGAGGAAAAGCATTCCATGACGAATCAAACAAAAGCCCCTAATGTAGATCACAAGATATGCCAAAGGGAGCGCAAGAGAATGTAGATGTTAAAGTACATACATAATGTAGTTGAATATTTCCAAATTTGATAGGGACTGTAAACATTTCATTAACCTTTTTTGTTTTAAGTTATGAGTTTGAGCTATGATTTATCTTTTATTAAAAGGGCGTAGTTAGGTACTCATAGCCCCCGCAGTGCCTGAGATAAACTCGACGCGGACGACGTGACTAGCTAAAAAAAAATTGTTAAACTTTGAAATTTTGTAACTAAACAACAACAAAAAGTTAAAATTCAATCATCTTTCTGTTAATCGCACCTGAGTCGCGCTAAGAATGTTTGTTTTAGTGTACATTTTCATGGTTTAACATTTTTTTTTATACTTAGTCACATCGGTCGCGTCGAGTTTATCTCAGCCTATAAATTTGATTTGAAAAAGCATGAATCTGATTTATAAAAAGGAGCTAATACTTACCTGCTTTGCTGCTGAGCAGTTAGCGAAAAATCATTGTGATGTTGATGAAAAACGACATCTTTGTATATCGCTTTGTTGAGCTTAGTGGCCTTTTGCTTAGTAGAATTTTGCTTATTACGATTAGGAGCATTAAGTTATAGCTGATTTACATTTAATCTTTTGCTCTTTTCTAAAAGACAAAAGATGTACGACAAAAGATACATTTTGCATGATTTGCTTGTAATATTAAAATGAGAATGAATACTCGAAACATGTTATTCAATACTATTATTTTCCGAATTTTTCGAAATTTTCGTGGGTTTTCTAACAGGCTTTTATTCGTGATTTTCGAAATTATTTGAATTTTTTAAGGTAATAATCTGCGTCTGCGCTTATCTATGAGCCGGAGGAATTTGCAGAATTACATATAAAAATCATCATATTTAGTAGATTATTCGATGGCTTTTTGCTTTCGGTAGATGGAAAATTGCAGAGTTTACAGATAAATGGTAAAGGGTTTTTACGCCAAGATACTATCATTCTGCTCTCGAAATCAGATAATTTTAATAAATGCGAGGCTCGAGGCTAGATAATAGGAAGATAAAATTTTTAAAATAAGTTTTAAAAATAAAAGTTTTACTTGTTCTTAGGTACAAGAAGCATTTTTAGGGGCTCCAAGAAAATTTTTGCAGGGGAGAGGGTTCCGAAATGTGTAGTTACGCCACTGTTTTTAACAACGATAAGACGGCTATTAAAACTTTGCTCTCAAAGAGTTAAGACTAAACTGAGTAGCTACCTCTTATTTGCCATAAAATGAAGCACTTTTTATTAGTTAGCATCATCGGCGAATTTCTAAAGCGCTTTACCCTCTGAAAAAAGAAAAGAAAAATCGGATTTAGTTTTTTCGATATAATTCCAATATTATTGCTTTATTTTCGTTAAAATCTTCTGGTTCTTGATCGAATGTACAATATACAATACTATTTTCAATTTAAAAAATCCAACAAATCTTTAATTGCGGTTGAGAAAATGAAACTTTAACTTTTTGCGTCCGAAAAAATTATTTAGAACCGAGAATATGCATTCGATAAAGAACCAGAAGATTTTAACGAAAACAAAGCAATAATTTTCGAGTTATATCGAAAAAACTAAATCTGATTTTGCGTTTCATGTTTCGGTAGGTAAAGGCGCTTAAGGTAGCTTTATCTTGGAAAAAGGAACAGCTAAGCATTCTTGTCGGAATATTTAATTCCATCGGTTGGGTCTATCTTGATAAACTTCGTATACGGTTATTCGGTTAGGTGTCTGTGGTAAATTTCCCGGCACCCTTAATGAGCTTATGCAAAATGCCCTTAATGGGCATTCTTTCATTATAAGACAATGGTTGTGGTTGAATGTGAACCCACATAAAACTGAATTAGTTCCCTTTATTAGGAAATATAAACTTCCTCATATCGATCTTTCCACTTTAAATGGGTTCAGCTTGACTTTGATAGATGAATATCTATACTCTTGCAAAAATGCCATTGGAAAAGAATGGAGGCTGCAGCCCTGCATGGCACATTGACTTTATATCGCAGTAGGCAGACCAATTTTTTTGTATGGGGTAACAGTCTGGTGGCCTGGACAAAACTGTCAACCAAAAGCTGTTGACGGCAGTTCAGAGAATTATCTCTCTGTGGATCAGTGATGCATTGAGGAGCACATCCACTTAAGCACTGGAAACTTTGCTATTTTTGACTCATCCAGAGAGGACTGGATGATGGATGCTGTTTAAGAGGAATTTTAAACTTCAACACTGATGGTTAAAACGGGATGGAAAAGTCGGGGCTGGGATGTTCTTCGAGGAACTTATGTTAAACCTCTCCTTCTGTCTCCTCGACTACTGTAGCATTTTTCCAGCTGAAGTAACTGCGATAAAGGAAGTTGTGGACTGGTTGAAGTCTAGTGTAATATCGACTTGTGATATTCGCATATATACAGACAGTCAGGCTACCATTAAAGCTCTTCAATCACACCTCCTCACGTCGAAAGTAGTCCAGAACTGTCTCTCATGTCTTAACGACATGACAGATCAGTTCATCTTCCTTATTATATGGGTGCCACGACATTTCATTAGTACAGGGAATATAAAAGTCGATGAACTGGCTCGGCGTTGTATAATAGACCACATTTTAAAAAGCAGAAAGGATATTGAAATGCCTCATGCTGTATGCAAACTGCTGCTTCAGGAAGAAGCTAGTAAGGTGACGAACGACAGATGGTTAAGTAGCATCTCATACGTAATAACTCGGCAGGTCTGGCCAAACTTGGACTGATTGATTTGGGGATTGTCTTCCGGTATGGAATGTCGAATGTGCTTTTTATTTTAGTTTGTCATTTAACAAGATGCAAATGAGAAAGATAAAATAACAAGAATAAAAGGGATAACATAATACAAATAAGATAAATAAGCTAAGATATTAAAATATAGCTACACTTTATTGTGTTCTTATATACTCCCACACATAACTTGGAAAGAAACAACAATGTACAAAATAACATAAAAAAATTAAAAATATTACGAGTATGGCCGACGAAGGCCATTTACTTACGTTGCTGTTTGTTTTTGGTTTTTATTGACGATCACGAGTAATTTTTCAGTACGCAAATTTTGTTCGCAAACCGAGACATGAGAATTGAGAATATTGTATTCGTACACGATGTATAGTATACATTTTTATGGTTGTGTTGTATTATTTTTGTTTGTTGTATTTGTGCGTTTTTTAGGACAGTAAGTATCAAAAATAATTAAATCGGGTGAAATCGGTTGAATTTTTTGGTGCTTATGTTCGTTTCTCTTCTCGTATTTTATACTTCTCTCTTGCTTTTGAGTTGAGATTTGTCATTCTACAAACAAAATAATTTTTGAGAGACTTGATTTGTTGTTGTTTTTGATTATGGATTAACATATTTTTTTTTTTTTTGAGTTAAAGGATAAATTATTTTTCCCGTTTGTTACTATAAAAAACTTTTAAATAAAATATTTTCAGTTGTTTAATGATTTTTAACATACAAGCACTTTTGATAGACAGAAGAAAATTAAATGACGTCAATTTGATAAAAGACTAAACAACACTCACGTGGCCACTAATATCAATACATCTACACCACTACCAAAAATTTGCGGTTATTCTACTCTCAATTCTCGGTTTGCGAACAAAATTTACGTACTGAAGAGGACGGTCGAGCCATTCAGATTTATTTTGTTCTTATATACTAGCACACAATAAGTAAAAAAAACAACAAATTCCAAAAAACAAGGATAAAAACATTACGAATGTGGCCGACCAACAATGCTTATAAATTATATCCATTTATTTATGTTGCTTTTTGTTTTTTATTTTTTATTAACGATCACAAGAATTTTTTTTGTTTATATATGTATATTTTGTGTTGAAAATGCCAATTTACACATGCTTTCTTGCATTACGTTTCTCTGCTTTCAAAAAATCAATTTGCATTTACACGCGTTTTCTTGAAACGTGATTCTTTTGAATTATTCGTCTATGGATGTGTAAAACTATTTCCAGTATCATAGTATGCCACGTTGTCTTATACTCGGTTAAAGCATGGTTTCCACGATGGCGAGGCGAAAAAATTAGTCAAACTAAAAAGAGAAAGTAAAAATTCACCAATAGTACGATAGAGACAAAATACCATTTTGACAGAAAAATTGGGATGTCTAGTTTTTAATATTTTAATTCAGCACTCCGAAATAGGACGTCTAATCCGAAAAAAAGATGAAATGGATAATCTTTTTTCGGATTAGCTGTTGATTTTCGGAATTCATATGACAATTTGAAGAAAATTTTCGGAATAAAATAAATTTCAAAATAGAACCGTTAATTTGGATTTTGTTTTATAAAGACAATAATTAAATATAAAGCATTCATCTAGTAATGGATGTTAATAAAGTTACAAAATGTAAGTTAAATTATGAAATGCCTCCAAATGTATATCAATCCAAATACAAACAAAGTTATATGTGATGAAATCTCGAAACATCAAAAATAAATGAATAAAAATTCGGTGTAACGACTTGTTGCTATTTCACTCACTCTCATGTTAGTTTTTTTATTCCTTCCTCTTTTTAGTTTGACTAATTTTTTCGCCTCGCCATCGTGGAAACCATGCTTTAGAAATAAAAATACGACCTTCGGAAATTTTGTACAACTTTTTCTTTGTGTTGCAGAGAAACACAAGAATCACAAAAAAATTTTGTTGAAAAAAGAATCACAAAAATATGACCTTCGAAATCAGTTTATAGAGAGAGGGATAAAGAAACGAGGAAAGAAACTGATGCAAGAAAGCATGTGTGAATTGGCTCATTATAGAAAAACGTGGATTCCTCATGTTAGAAGAAAGGGAAAAATGACTCAACGCGAGCATAAGCACCAACAATTTGAACCGTTTCATCCGCTTCGCTTATTTTTGATACTTACCATCATGAGAAAATTCACTAATACAATAAAAATATTTGACGGCACACAATAGTAAAATGTATATTATACACCGTGTACATATACAAAATTCTCAATCCTCAATCCTCATTTTACGACCAAAATCGCAGTCCTAATCTCACTTCATCGGAGTCAGATCAGTGTGGTTGTTGGAGTGACTGCTGGTCACTGTCTCATAGGCAGGCGTGCGAGTAGACTTGGTTTCTTCTCACATGACTACTATCGTAGTTGCAAGGACGAAGAAAAGGAAGATAAAGCACTTCATCTTCTTTGCATCTGCCCTCGTTTGGCTCGAAACAGACTAAAGTTTCTAGGAGCACCCCTCTTCAATGACCTGATGGACCTCAGCAGTATAGACGTCAGAAGTATCCAGCGTTTCGTTAGCAGCTCAAAATGGTTTCAATGAGTTGGAGGATAAACAATAAATAAATTTTGTGTGTATGCCTGGTCCTAGTGGACCGCCACCTAAACCTAACCTAACCTATTCGACTTACGAAAGAGTGACTGCCTTCCCACCGTGTTAATTAATTTAAAAAAAAAAAAAATTATATGTTCAAGTTACAATTTTATTTTTAATTTTCTATCGAAATATTTTCCTTATCTGTAAACCTAACTCTGTTCATGGATTATTGGAAACGATACGAATTAACTCCTCCATGTTTTCAACCAAATAAATCCTAACCCAATAATTGACTTGAATTAGATCGAATCAAACCAACATACAAACACACTAGTTACACAGTACTACCAATGTAACAACCACCGAAAAATACTTCACTTTTGACTTGACAAAAGAGACATTTTCTTGAGTATTGCGATAAATAGTGCAATTTTATTTGTTCATTCATAAAAAATAAAAAAATAAAAATAGAAAATATATTTTCACAAAGTTAAAAATAAATAATTAATAGTTAAATATTACAAAATAATAAACTAGTTTAACCAAATAGTGTAAGTAAAAATTATATACTGTGTAATCAACGTGTACGGGGGAAATTTTTGATTTTTTTTTTTTTTGGTGGAAAATGTTACATCGAATTAAAATAAAGTAGCCATTTAAAAAAAAAAAATTTACATTTTTTTTTGTTCTGTCACCAACACAACAAAAATTTCGATAGAAGGAAAAAAAAAATAAACGAAATTTCGAAGTTAATTTAATTTTTATATTTATTTATTTATTTAGTTTTGGTTTTTATATAATTATAATCATCCATATAAAAACGCGAAATTTTTTATTCTTAAATTTTTATTGAAATTTTATAATTAATTTGCATAGGGAGACAAACAAAAAAAATGTCGGAAAGGTTAGAAAAAATATATGAACAATTTTTTTATTTTTTTTTTGCTTTTTTTTTTGTCTTAAATGACGTCTGTCATTTTTTTGTTATTCTTTTATTTTTATTTTGTTGGTTAGAGTTTTTTTATTTTCATTTTTTTTTATTTGTTAAAAGGAGATGCATTGCGCAAATGATTGAAAGAGAAAAAAGTTGACGTCATAAAAAAATTTTCATATATCTTTTCGTATTTTACTAAATTTTGATTTTTCAATTAATTTTGGTGTTCTTTTTAATTACAAATAATACACACAACGATATTATAAATAAATATATATAAAAACATTTCTTTTTTGGGTGCTATTTATAATACGAAATCAAAATACAATTCTTTTGTAAAGACCTAGTAAAAGAAGGTGAGAATAAGAAGCAAACATTTTCAATTTGTGTAACAAGAAAAAAATTTAGTTCATTAGTGTTATTGTTTTAAAACTACATTATACAAGTATAATTAATTAATATACAGTGCATTAATCTTAATTAATCCGAAACAATATTTTTCCTCCGCTTTTTATTCATCAAAAAACTAGAAAAATGGATTCAGAAGATGATTCATTCAAAGATGACAATGATTCTGGAAATGTATCCAGTGACGATGATGATTATGCTATGGATGCAATTGATATAAATTTACCGAAGGATCATCAACAGGAATCGGAAGAATATCCGTGCGAAGTGCTTACCCCCGAAGAGATTGTAAAACATATGTCGGATTGTATAAAAGAAGTGAACACTGTAGTTCAGGTAATTATACTCTACTTACTGTGTGTATGTTTGTGTTGTTGTTGTTAAGTGTTACGTGGGAATCAACATCTAAATTTGGATTAAATTATTCGTTAGAATTTCCTGGAAATTGTTTGAATCCAATAAATAGTGTTTCCCAAAATTAAATACATAAATGTATTGCATGAAATGATGAAATTCAAAGTGAATTAATATTGTCGTCTTTTTGTGAGTCACGAATTCAAGGTTAAATTGCTGTGGTTGGTGGAAAAATCATTCAAAATTGAACTTATTGTATACAGAAGTGTTTTTCCTTCGTTTTGTGGGTCAAGGCCTTATTCTAGTTTTCCATTTTACTTGATATTTTTCATGGAAATGATATCCCATTTTTATTATTGAGATTGTTGATTTTTATGAGTCAACATTTCTTGTTTTTTACTAAACGATTTGAGATGATAAAAGAATAACAACCAGAAAATTACACGCCCAATCTTAACGATTTTAAGCTAAACGACGATGATTTACATGCTAAACCTCAAAAGAAGCTTAACGAAAAAGTAAAACTGAATTTATACAATATGGACTTGATATGTTATTTCAAGAACTTCCAAAGCTCGTTCTTTCTTTAAAACAGTATGTATTTCATTGTAGACCACAAGTAAAAAAAGCTCGCTAATGGCAAGTAAACATCTGTTGTCTAAAGAAAATCAAGTCTCTGTCTGATGGTCGACCGTTTGGGAAAATATTGGTTATGGCTAAACCTCTTACAGAACGTGTTGACATGGAATTTTGTAGGTGCGATGATCAATGTGAAACGTACCTGGCTCTTCATTCTAAATTTCGTTATCTTACGGTCAAAGAATTGTTTGATGTGATATTTGCTGAGAACAGACTGCAAAGATATAAACCAATTATGTTCCATATGGATTAAGACTTAAAGAATTCATTGAGATGTTTATGAAGATAAAAACTATCGTTTTTATAAGGCTTGTGTTGCTATGAGAGAAGGTTGATACATTTTTTTTCACTACATTTGAATTTTCGCTCGTACTCAAATCCTTTCATCACAAGAGCATAATTTAAAGTTTTAAACATAAACAAAAATTAAAAACAAATTAAAGAAAAAGAAAAAATTTCGACAATTTAAATTAATTACGAATTTGTTCTTAAAATTAGTATAGCCTCAAGAATATTAAAACTACTTCTGTTGATTTTTTCCACTTTCTCCAAGCCATCAAAAAATTAAATCCAGAGTTTCGATTTCTCATGGTCATCTAGAATTTTTCGAATTCAAGTTTTCTTCTACTTCTTCAACAGGACTTTCTTTCGATAATATCTAAAAATCATTTTAAACGATTGCCAAATTACATAGCGCTTGCAGGTCGATATAAATTCCCGCCAATAATATCTCGTTATCAAGCATAACAACGGTTGCACTATTCTTTTTTAAACTGACTGAGGTCAAATATTGACTCCGACTTCACTAAAACAGTCCGATTCCAACTCCTCCGCATCACTGGTATAAAGTATAATTTCTTATCGAATTTCAGTGTGATTAGATAGTATTAGTATATGCCGGTTAAAGTAAACATTTTCAGACAGTTACCGTTTAATCGTTATCGCTCTTGATCACGAAATATACTCAAAATAATAATAATTAATTTTTTGATCAAATACGCGTAACTTCTAACAGAATGAAGATCAATCACATTTCAAGGTGATATTTACGTAAACAAAGAGGTAACGAGCGATTGAAAAAAGAAAACCAATGAAAATTCTTTCATTTTTCATTTGAATGAATATTTTAAATCGTTAATCGGAGAATTCTGTAAAATTTAGAATTAAATCAGGCATTTCATTTCTATGATTTTAATTAATTTTCTATTATTTTATTTAGATTCCTGCCACCACAACTCGAATTTTACTAAACCATTTTAAATGGGACAAGGAAAAACTGATGGAAAAATATTATGATGATGGTGATCAGGAGAGTTTATTTCGGGATGCTCATGTTATAAATCCCTTTACACAAGCATCAGTAAAGCCAAAGATACGAAGATCTGGACCGGAAGAATGTGAAATATGTTTTTCATGTTATCCATCGAGTGTATGTTAAATTTTTGTGTAGTCACATGAATATCGAATTTATTAAGTTTTTTTTTTTCGTTTCATTTGTATAGTCAATGACAGGATTGGAATGTGGACATAGATTTTGTAAAACCTGTTGGCGAGAATATCTGACCACAAAAATTATGGAAGAAGGTTTGGGACAATCTATTGCGTGCGCAGCACATCAGTGTGATATTTTAGTTGATGATGTAACCGTAATGACATTAATAACAGAGCCGCGTGTCAAATTGAAATACCAAGTTTTAATAACAAATAGTTTTGTTGAATGTAATAGATTATTGCGATGGTGTCCATCGGCCGATTGTAAAAATGCGATTAAGGTACAATATGTTGATTCGAAACCAGTAAAATGTAGATGTGGTCATATGTTTTGTTTTGAATGCGGTGAAAATTGGCATGATCCGGTGCTTTGCCATTTACTTAAGAAATGGATAAAAAAATGTGATGATGATTCTGAAACGTCGAATTGGATAGCGGCGAATACAAAAGAATGTCCAAAATGTAATGTAACAATTGAAAAAGATGGTGGCTGTAATCATATGGTGTGTAAAAATCAAAATTGTAAATATGACTTTTGCTGGGTATGCCTTGGATCATGGGAACCGCACGGTTCGTCATGGTATAATTGTAATCGATATGATGAGGATGAAGCTAGGGCGGCACGTGATGCACAGGAACGATTGCGTTCATCGCTTGCACGATATTTACATTATTACAATAGATATATGAATCATATGCAATCGTTAAAATTCGAAAATAAATTGTATTCCTCAGTTAAAACAAAAATGGAGGAAATGCAACAGCATAATATGTCTTGGATAGAAGTAAGTCTTTAAATCGAGTGAACAAAAAATTAAAATTTAAAACACATTTTTACACGTAATTGCAGGTACAATTTCTTAAAAAAGCCGTAGATATTTTATGCCTCTGCAGACAAACACTTATGTACACATATGTATTTGCCTATTATTTATGTAAAAATAATCAATCAATGATTTTTGAGGATAACCAAAAGGATTTGGAATCAGCAACAGAAAAACTATCTGAATATTTAGAAAGAGATATTACATCCGAAAATTTAGCCGATATAAAACAGAAAGTTCAAGACAAATACAGGTGAGTGAACCATTCTCTTTCTCTCGATTGTTCTCTAAGCGATAAGATTTTATTAATTGTGTAGAATAAAATTATATAGATTTTGAATTTGTGTTTAGCAACAACGCGCACACAAAAATTAAAAAAAGTTCAAGTTTAATTGATAGGATTTAGGTCACGTTAATCATACGAATATAAAGAGTATGAATAGATTTCTGTTTTCTGAATTTTTTGTTTGTATGAATTAGATAAAATGTACAATTTTGTTGATATATTGTTCCGGCATTATTATTTCATGTGATTTCCGTTCGCTGCGTCATTGGTATATCTTTTTGAAAGACAAAAGTTTGCATGTTCGCTATGTAGATATTGGGTCGCATTGTCCCACTCGTGATGTTGTGTCGAAGGCATCCGAAATTTTGTATTTGCAGAACGCATATTGAGTTTTTCATTAAAAACTTGCCATTCCATAACGTGTAAATGGTGTCATAGCTTGCTGGATGTTTACGAATATGGCGTATACAGCACCATTCTCAGATTAAAAGCTTGATCGGTTTTTGATCTGTTTGGGCGAAAACCACAAAACCTTGAAGCCTGTCATCAAAGGTTATTTTTTTGTGAAAAATTAGTAAACTCTAAAAGTAGGTACAAAATTGAATTCTCTTTCGACTCGATTGATAGTATTTTACTAAAATCACCTAACACTGAAATCATCGTTGCGGGTTATTTCAAAGTAGCTATGTTACAATTGTCATTCTTGGCATCCAAAGCACCAAATCATGTTGGTGAAGTTGCTGACATTTTTACTCACTCAACTTGTAAATGGACCTACTGGATTTTGTAAGGTAACTCTCCTCACTTCTTTACCACTTCATGGCACCTTATCCTCACAAATATAAGTTAGATATTCAATCTCCCATCGGTTGTTCAGGTTACTGGATTATTAAAGCTGAATTTGAGGTGCCATCTCCTCCAAAACGTAACCATGGTGCTTTCTAGAACTTTGTGGCATTACAAGAGAGGCAACTGGGGATACATTAATGAATTTCTTCCAAACTTTGATGGTCTTCTTGTTTCTTAAATATAGTAGAAACGTAGATATTGTAGCTTTGCTCGTTTCTACTGATATATTACTAGTTATGAAGTTTCGCCAAACGAAAGTGAAATCTAGGTTAATAAGGCGCGTAAAGTTGCAATCGCCGCTTAACAAAGAGCTTGCTTTTTCAGAATGATCATTGTAACAAAGCTTAATTTTTTCTCGCAATTATGCCAAATATGTGCCAAAGTATCTGCATCAATGAATCACATTTATTTTCGGCCCCGGGGTGCCTCAAAGCACCTTCGAAAGAAAGAAATCTTAAAAATCAGTCTTGATGTTGTCCCCCTAATTGTTCTTGAGAACTATCACAGAGCATTCACAATGGAAAAACTTTTTACTTTTGGCTTACAGGTTTGTATGAATTTCCAACATAACGAGCAAAAATGTTTGTTCGTCAAGTTGAAAATTCATATAAACCTGTAAGGTAAAAAGGTTTTGCATTGTGAATCCTCTGTCATACTTCCTTAGCAAAACCACTAAGCAGGCTCTTTCGTCTTTCGATGTCAACAGGTGGTTCCCCATACATATATGTGGAACATACCGAGCAAGGCCAACTATCGGCCGGTAGATTTAGGGCCTGTTTGATAATTTGCACGGTGCAGTGCAGTGTACATTTTTTTCTTTATTTCACCACCAGAAATTAAATCAAAGTGGACAAGGAAAACATTATGCACTGCACCGCACCGTGCGAATTATCAAACAGACCCTTAGTGTCAGAATTGTCTAAAGTTATGGATGCTATAATAAAATATAACCTGATTATTGACTAACTATCTAGAGAAATACAAATTAATATCTGATCGAAAGTATGAATTTCTTAAGCAAGTGACCGACTTAAATAAGAATCCCTTCATAAACAAAGAGGTGCTCAGTTTATCGTATTTGATATTTCCAAGGCTTTTAACAGGGTTTGTCATGCGGTATTATTGCCAAAGTTAGTAATCAAAGTTGTAGTGGATGGTTTAACTTCCCGCACCGATTCTATTTCTCCCTCAACTGGCTGTTTAAACTGTACTCAAAGTCGAATCCTACAACGAATTGAAATAATTAATGCCACCATTTAAGCAGTGTGATAAAGGGATTTGACGAAAGGATTTGATAAAGGCGTATTTCCACTAACATTTAAACCTATTTCAAAATTCATAAACACGAGGGTCCTGAATGATTTAGAACATTTCCTATCCCAACTACAAATTCACTGTTTAGGCTGTGTATGAGGGGCAATGCCCAGATGAACATTAGTGATGAGTAATTGAATTTTAAAATTGTCTTGTCATCCCAATTATCAGGGGAAGTGAGGAAATAAAATAACAAACGTGAGAAACGTGGGGTCTATTTTGTTTACTCACCTCGGGCAGGCAGTGTGAAATTTGTCATTGTTCCTCAAAGAGAAACCAATCAAAGCGAACAAGGAAACAAATTAACTGAACTGCACCGTGAGCATTTGTATTCAAGCAATGCTGTTTAATCTTAATACTCCATCTTTTGGTCGCTCCAAGTGTACCTATTTGGATTTCACCAAGGGTGTTGTTTTCAAATCATTTGAATTTTAGAATATGAAAAATTTAATTTCGAATGAATTTATTCAAGCTGAAAACTACGTATGGTTAATCAATAAATTACTTAGGCAAAAAAATCGAATTAACTACATAATTAATTACTTCATTAATTAACTAAAGGGTGGGCCAACAATAGTTTTACGATGTGAATAGTAAATAAAAAATATTGCGTTGGAATGACTTTGATTTCTTTTTTGAATCATGCTTGATTTATAACAATTATTTGTGAAAAAATATTGACCAAATGTTCAACGCGGCTTCGGCGGAACATATCAGCCCGTTTGTCCAACTTTAGGATGACATCCTGGCATAATTGCTCCTGTATCATAGAACTTACTTTTGAGATAAGTCCCAAAGAAATAAATCCAAGTTTTTCCAGTTATTGTTCAACAAAGCCATTGTTGCATTGGCTGTGTGGCATGTGGTACCACTGTCTTGTTGAAACTATGTATCGCCCACATCCATATCATCCAATTCAGGTCATAAAAAGAGTTGATGTTGGGCTCTCTGTCACACTTTCACGTATGGCAGCAATGTTTTTGCCTGCACTGATGATTTCACATCTGCTACCGACCTAGTTCCTTGCAAATACATATTCAAAATTGTACGCTCAGTTGGTCGATTTAACTACAAAGCGAATAAAGAAACATCAAATAATAACAATTAATGTATTTTCGTAGTTCTAAATATAAAAAAAAGTTAATTTATTATTAAAAATTAATCTTTATCTTCTCTTTAAACAATAAAATCCATGTCAGCAATATTATAAAAGTCATCATAATTACCAACATTATTAATTTGAGTAGTACCAATGAATAGAGTAATACTTACTGATTTTTTTGTACCAATTTGATTCTAGCCTATTGCATCGATCCTTATGTGTACATATATTCGCCCAATTACTAAAGTGCCTTTCTAATTGAGCTGAAGGAGCGGGAATTTTGAATATTTTATTAGCAAACTTCGATAAATTGCCGTGTCTTCGTTTTTCAATTTTTCAATTGTTCGTGGAGTTATTATAGCGGTGGCTTTTAACGTTTTAAAATGATTTTCTTCCAATGCTTTTTTATTCAAAGTCATATCCTATTTCTTTTTCATGTATATTTAAAGAAATATTAAAGTTTAAATTTGATCGGACACCTTGTTTGGTCCCGCCGATGTTCATTCAAGTGAGGTTTCACTGTATATATGTATATTAGCAATTGAATAAATTCCAATCCATGTCAAAGTAAACATCGCGAAATTGCAAACGAAATAGTACAACGTATTATAAGTATGTACTGAAAAAGAAAGTTTAATCAAATACAGTAGTTTTTAAACTGTTCTTCGTGTATTGGTACAAACAAATACCGCATCATTTTAACATAGTTCTTCATAATAGCGAATACTCGCTTTAAAATAAAAATAAGAATAAACAAACAAAATACAAAAGGCATGCTTTAATAATTTTTTTTATCATTTGAATGGAATAGCCACCATGGTACAGGGGTCTCACAGTAGTCTTAAAACCCTTCAGTATGATCATGATAGCCTTAGAATAGTATAACAGAATCCATTACTTGTCGTAGAAGGTGATAAAACGATTTGATCGCTGGGCCAACAACGACAAGCATCTTTGAAATTTTACTGGTCAAAATATCACCAAGAGAGAAACTGAAAACAGTATCGATCTCCCTTTAATTTACCTGGATTAAGTACCGGTACGTGCATTTATTGAGAAGATCAGTCGGGTTGGAAGGCCCTGTCCGTGCTTGAATGATTATTTGGTGGAACTCATTGCTCATTACGATAATCAATGACCTAAAAGTGGATTCCTTCTGCCAAACCACTGACAATGGTGAAAGAATGATGCACTTTGTGATCGCGGTAGATCTCGTAGGGGCCAGTACATGCTTTCAATACAAGAAACAATTTAGAAACACGGAATACTCCAAAAGGACATCTGAATTATAAGATCTTATCGGTTGCTATAACAAAGCTACACAGAATGTTTGACCTGTGAAAATCTGAGTAGTGTAATAGTGTACAAGTATATCCATTTTTGTGTTTATTTTGTCCCTTCAAAATTTAAGAAAAAACAACTTATTTATTTTTTAGTGAAAAATTTCTAATAAATTTTAGAAGATCAATTGCGGAATAATTCCTTCTTCGGTTGTTATTTAAAAACTATTTTTTGTATTTTTTAACAAATATTTTATTTGTTGAAAAAGAACCGAAGAAAGAGTTATTCCGACATCGATCTTTTAGAAAGTATTAAAAATCATTGTTAGTATAAGGAAAGTTTTTTTCAATTACCAATAAACCAATTTACCTGTATTGTGAAACAAAATAAAGCTGTGCAAGCCTTATTGTACTAGGTAGGTTGCGATTCTGGTTCGATGATAATGAAAACTGAAAAAGTATCATTGTTTTGCACTGTATTTTGCAATTTCAAGTAAGAGACGTATGATAAATTTATGACGAATTTGAAACAAATTCAATAAATTTATCAGACTGGTTTTTGTCGATGAAAATTTTTGTCGCCGATAATAAAATTTGTATGTATACAAGAATAATTACTGAAATATGTGGAATATATTTAATTAGTTTAAAAATAAATTACTTTTTATGTAAGGTGATGTAACAAGTATAAATGTTTACATTTGGATATATGTATGTATGCATCCCAATGTTTATTTTTAAGATTTTAACTTTTAATCCGTTTGGATGTTTCACGTTAAGATTTGACTAGTTTGGTTTAGATAGAGCTACCCAAGGGTAAAAAACCTACCAAGGGTAAAAAATCTCCTCGTTCATTTCTCGCAAACTATATAAAATCTTTCACATTCTTTATATTGAGAGAAGCAAACAGAACATATTGCGTTGGCGAATATCAGTACAAATAACTTTATTAAGTTTTTACCAACTTTTATTTTATTGATGCTTTGTTTTTCTCTATAATATGTATCGGTTTTAATATGTAAAATATTTCATACAATAGTAGTGTCGTGTCATTGTAAACCTAGCATTTCTAGTAATTCTTGGTAAAATTCAAACGGTTTCTTTACCGGTCAATTTTGTTTGCAGTGATTTTTTTATAAATGACTAACGTTTCCACCCGGATTTCATGATAAGGCCCCAAGTTGTTGGGGTTGGATAGGACGTACATATAAAAAAAGGGCAAATCTATGAAATAATCGAGATTTCCGACTTTTTTCTGTCAATCGTACATTTTAAAACCAAAAAAAGCAATTTTTTTCCTTCATATGTAGTGGTTTGTTTCAAACGAAAATTATATATGCTTATTTAGGTCTGAAAACTGCGAATTGCGAAAAAGGTCAGATATCAAATCATTTATGTTACCAAAACTATATATCTTGCGGAAAGGTTTTAACCTAAAAATCACAGCACTGCTGATTATTATTAGCGAAATAAACCCCCTTTTGCAAATTTAAATTTTAATATATTACAGAATTCAAGCACTCTTTCTAGAGAAATGACAACTAAATTGAAAAGTAATCTCACGAGTTTTCTCGTTAACCGTAAGTTGTAACCGAAGCTATTCATTTGGGGTTAATAACAAACAAAACAAAATATACCTAAATAAAAATATTTCTCATGATCGTCGATAAAAACAAATAAAAAGCAATATATGTACATAATAGTCGTGTTCCAGTCGACCACTCACAAGTACTTATGAGTAGTTAGGTTTGTGTCTTTGCTTAAATTTAACTACTCGTAACTGCTCTTGCCAGAATGCAAGAGCAGTTACGAGTAGTTAAATTTAAGCAAAGACACAAACCTAACTACTCATAAGTACTTGAAGTGGTCGACTGGAACACGACTATTATGGTAAATAAATGGTTTATAATTTGGTGTTTCTTTCTGAGTTATGTCTGTGAGTACAGTTACCAGCGGAAAATAAAGTGCAGTCACTGATTTAATTCTCTTCTGAGATTTCTCTTATATTATGTGATCCCTCTTATTCATGTTATGTTATATCTGTCTTATTTGCATCATGTTAAATGAAAAACTAAAAAACTCATATTCGAACTGACACATACACACATTTTCCACTACTATTGCCTTCCGGTAATTCTCAATTCAACTCTCATTTTGTGACCAAAATCGCTATCCTGGTGGGGAATAGGAAATATAGTTTTGAAATCAAAAGTTGAAATTTTAGTCAAAAGAACTGAGCAGAAGGATTAAGGCTGATTTACATTCAAAGATTTTGCAGATGCAGATGTTAAATCAAAATTTCCTTTTCTTTTCACACAAAAACGAAATTTAAATAAAAAAATCATAAAACATTATAAATGTTTGGTATTCTTTTATAGTGTAAGCTTTTACAGAAAAAAGATTAAACTCGACATCTTCAAAGAATGCAGATGACGATTTTTGTATTTGTTTCTCGGGTTTCAATTGATTTTTTCAAGCAGATGGTTGGTTTTTCTCTTTTTGTCTTTATAGTTTTTTCTATGCTGCGTTTCAACTTTTTTTGCGGATATACATAATATTCCAAAAAGAAATTTTGGCATTTTTTATAATTGTCATATTGACTGTTGGTTTGAGACAATCAGCGTGTTCAGACGTATATTTTATACTCTGTGTATTTTCCTCGTTCCTTACCCCTTTGCCTACAAACTAATTTTGGAGTGGGGATATTTGTGTGGATTTTTTCCACAACAATTTTTATTGCGGCACGACTTGTTACACACTAATACATTGAAAAAGTAATATAAAAATTTGTATGGTCGGATTTTTGTTTTTTTGTTTTCGCTATTCATTTGAAATATGACCGTTGTGGAATGAAGAAACAAATTATGTTTTCGATTTTGTTTCAGGATTTTCCGTCTTTTTATTGACGAATGTAAAAGTAGAGAAAGCTCCTCTCGAGGACAATAGTTAAAATGATGCACCTGATAAAATGACATTTGCCACAAATGCGACGAAAGAAAATTTAGCAATGTGATAACTAAAAATTGTTTTTATAGTCCGAAATTGGAATAATTTACAATTATTAGCAATCCGGTAAGTAAAAATTGTGTTTACACTTCAAAATTGGAATTGTTTACAATAATTTCGAACGTCAAATTATCAGGTACATCAGTTTAAAAATTTTCCACTAGGCGGAATCCGTGATGCTCCAATCGTCAATAGTTTTAAACATTTTTTAGGTTTGAGTACATAGCTATTTAATTATTATTAATACACACTGTTTTTTATCCAATAGCCAAAATGGGGACGACTAAGCAAAATTGTTTGCTAAAAATGTTTGATTTTTTGTTGTTGAGTACATTTCTTCTCAAAGCATCATAATGAAATGAAAATAATTTTACACATACATAGATAAATTGCAATTGGTGTCGAGAGTTTCAGATTTTACGTGTGAACGCGAAATGTGTGTAATTATGTCATGTAGAAAATATACGTCTGGACACACGGAATCAATTTAGAGCCTGCGGATATCCTTAAGTTAACTGTACAAATTATTAATGATACATTCATTATTGTGTAATTTTATTTCTGAGTTTTCGTCCGTTTTAATTGTAATTAAAACTAGAAATTTATTTGTGTCAGGTGATTTTAACATTGCCATTTTAAACTTGCCTAATAGCAGTGACGATTACTTATGGCCTCTTTTGGTTTGCAGTCTCTGGTGAATTCTCTTACACGTGTTTTTAACTCTAGTGTTTCTTGTATTGATCACTGTTTTGCTCGTATTCATAATAACGATATGGAGTTGTTAAAAGCATTTGTTCTTCGATTGTCGATTACGATCTTTAATTATATTAGAAATAGTTTTGTCCTCCAATATCAAACTTTCATCTCATAATAACAGTTCTTTTAAATGTTTTAAATTCTCTAGCTAGTGATCCGTCCAATAGTCTTCATAATTTCGTAAATTGTTTTAACAATACCACATCGTCCTGTTACATTTCCGCTGTTCGAAAAACAAATACCAAGCTTAAACCTTGGATTTCTTGCTATTTGGTTAATCTAATCAATAGTAAGATGAGAATTAGTATAAAATGTAGCAAACATCATGATAAAGTTAGTTCTTGCGTTAAAACTGAGAAACATAATTACTATAACCGCAAAATCGATGAGTATGTTGAAGATAGTATGCGAATTTGGTCAGTGGTCAATGATATTTTGGATTGATGGTGGAGTTATTGTTTTCAAGAATTATTGTTAGTGAAGAAATTTTGACCATTATAAAGAGTTTGAAAACCCGTAAAAGTACTGATCTGTTGGGTATTAGTTCCGATATGTTGAAGTCTATTTGCGAATTTGTTTCTTCGCTTCTTTCTGTTTTTGTTAATGACAGTTTTCTGCTGGTCTGTTCCCGGATATTTCGAAAATTTTAATTGTTATTCCATTGCATAATAAAGGTAATCGCTTGCTCAAAGAAAACTTTCGTCCTATTGCCCTTCAACCAATTTCCTAAAAAATAATTGAAAAAGCGATGAAACCGAGACTATATAAATAGCTAGTTAAACATCATTTTTTGAGTGACGAATCAGTACGGTCATGCTTATCTTCAATTGAATGATAAGCTTGAGGCTGGAGCTGTTTCCATTGCCATTAAATGAGCGTTTGATATGGTTGACCATGACTTACTTTTCAAAAAGCTTAATTCTATCGGTTTTAGAGGTACATATTTCACAAATTTGCCTCTTATCTGAGTAATAGACCATACAAGATTAAAATACAGTTCCTTTAGTGTTCCTTTTACATTGAAATGTGGTGTTCCTCACGGTCTTGGCTTGATTGGAACCCTTTGTTGAATTATATGCCTGAATTTATCTAACACTATTCCGACTGTACTTTCCTGAATTGTAATAATGATTGTTTTAAAATTGAACCTAAATGTTGGCCTTAATTGGAAGTTGCATACTCAAAATCTAAAAAGACAATTGGGTTCTGTTTTGCGTGCAATCAATATGCTGCGCTCTTATTGTCCTCAATCTATTTTATTAATTTTTTATCATGCTTGTGTTGCTTTCTGTTGATTTACTTACTGATTCGATGACCATATAGTTGAGCAAGCAAGAGCCATTTCTGGAACAATAGACATCATGAAAAACAATATCAGTACCAAACGAACGATAGGCATTCAAGCTAAACAAAATAGCCCTAGTTTTCGGGCTAAGCACTAGTCCGTGCACTGAAAACCATGAAAACCAATTGCTCAAAAGACTGTTATAGCATTGTCACACTGCGATTTAACCCTTAAGGGACACACTATCAAAAAGTTACGTAAGAGACACACTGGGTGATTTTTACCCAGCGATACTTTGAAAGCTTATATCTCGTGATCAAATTGATCAAATTCAATCAATCTTTTTGCAATTGATAGAAAATTTTCTCAAGAACATAAAAACATAATTATGTTGCGATAAAATAATTAGGTGCAAAAATATAACGGAACTTTTTTTAAAAATCGTCTTTTTTTTAAATGCTTATATTTCTATCAAAATTTAATATTTTGACACTCTGTAGGTGACCGATGAAAAGCTAAAGAGTTGAACCTTAAGTTGGTACTATGGGTTTTACCATCCATTGCAAAAACTATATTTTTTTTGCAAATCGAAAATAGGAATTTTTTGAAAACAGCAAAATTGAGGTAAAATCTAAAAGTTGGCTATTTTGCGTGGAAAAAAAACGTTTTTGAAATTAATAATCGATATCCCCCTTAGAAGAGATACAGTGCGCTTATAGAGGCCGAGCAGTGAGCGTCGTAAAAACAGGTACGGGTAAAAATTACCCAGTGTGTCTCTAAGGTCAGAAAAACATGTTTATTTCAAAAATCCTTTTTTGATAAATATTGCGAGTTTGTGTTAAACTTATAGGAGTATAATTTTTGTCTGTTTGATTTGAACTAAAATATGTATATACAGAGAAACCTCACTATAACGGACATCGATGGGACCAAAAAAGTTATCCATTGAAGTAAGGTGCTTGAACTGAGGATTTGTGATTTTTTTTATAAGAATTTTATTGGGATTCTATTTCTTATCCGAATTTAATTAAATTCAGCATTCCCAATGTAAATGGGATTCTTAAATGATAGTTAGGAAGAAACTTGGCCATTTATTATCCGATCTTGATGCAATTCAGCATGTACGATGGAAATGGGATTCTAAAAAGGTTTTTAGATGAAGTTCTGGAATATGGTCAATTAGGATGGAACTTGACCGTTTCTTATGCGATCTTGATAAAATTCAGCATGTACGATGGAAATGGGATTCTAAATTGATTTTTAGGTGAAGTTCTGGAAAATGACCAATTAGGAAAGAACTTGGCCATTTCTTATCCGATCTTGATGAAATTCCGCATGTACGTTGGAAATGGGATTCTAAAAATATTTTCTTAGCTGAATGAAATTCAGCATGTATGATGGATAAGGGATTATAAAACGAGTTTTAGACGAAGTTCTGGAATATGGCCAATTAGGAAGGAACTTGGCAATTTCTTATCCGATTTTGATGAAATTCAGGAAGTAGGATGAAAATAGGACTCTAAAATTATTTCTAAATGAAGTTCTTGGATATGGCCGACTAGGAAGGAACTTAATATCATTTAATGTATTTGATGACCTGTTTTATAAATAATTTTAGAACCCCATTTCCATAGTACATGCTGAATTTCATTAAAATTGGATAATAAATGGGCACGTTCCTTCTTAATTGGCCAAATTCCAGAACTTCGTCTAAAAATCATTTGAGAATCCTATTTCCATCGTACATGCTGAATTACATCAAAATCGGATTTAAAAAGCCAAGTGCCTTCCAAATTGACCATATTCCAGCACTTCGTCTAAAACTCTTTTGAGAATTCCATTTCCATCGCACATGCGGAATTTCATTAAGATCGGATAATAAATGGCCAAGTTCCTTCCTAATTGGCCATATTCCAGAACTTTACCTAACAATCATATCTTATCATCGGATAAGAAATAGCCAAGTTCCTTCCAAATAGGCCATATTCCAGAACTTCACCTGAAAATCATTTGAGGATCCCATTTTCATGGTGCATGCTGAATTTCATTAAGATCGGATAAGAAATGGCCAAGTTCCTTCCTAATTGGCCATATTCCAGAACTTCATCTAAAAATCATTTGAGAATCCCATTTCCATCGTACATGGTGAAATTCATAAAAATCGGATGAGAAATGGCCCAGTTCTTACCTTCTTGGCTATATTTCAGAACTTCATCTAACACTCGTTTGAGAATCCCATTTCCATCGCATATGTTGAATTTTATCAAGATCGGATAAGAAATGGCCAAGTTCCATCCTAATTGGCCATATTCCAGAACTTCATCTAAAAATTATTTGAGAATCATATTTCCATCGTATATGCTGAATTTCATCAAAATCGGATAAGAAATGGACCATTTCTTTCCTACTTGGCCATATTCCAGAACTTCATCTAAAACTGGTTTAAGGATCCCATTTCCATCGCACATGCTGAATTTTATCAAAATCGGATAAGAAATGGCCAAGTTTCTTCCTAACTGGCCATAAGTTGAACACAAACACAATATTTAACAAAAATAATTTTTTAAATCAGACGTTTTTCTAACGTAAGAGACACACTGGGTGATTTTTACCCATACCTGTTTTTGCGACGTTCATTGCTCAGCTTCTATAAATGCACTTTATCTGGCCTAAGGGGGGATATTAGTGGACATTTCAAACTTCCCTAATCCACTGGCCCGATGGTCCAAGGACCACGCGTTTTAAAATGGCACGCGTTAAAAAAAATGACCTGGGTTAATTTAACCCAGTGTGTCTCTTAAGGGTTAATAAATCGGATTTAATAAATTTTTCGAATTTAGCCGTAGTGTGGCAACCCTAAATTTTGCTAATCGCGTTTTGTTGAGTACCTGAACCACTTTAGCTAAATCGGATTTATTAAACCGCAGTCTGGCAACGCTATTAGATCTTCATTAAAACTAGATACTGTTGACAAATAATTGTTACAATTATAAGCAAATGCCATGTCATCAGCAAACGCAACAATTTTACCAATAAACTTTTGACGAAAAATCGAGTTTACATAAATTAGAAGTAGAATTGGTCCAAGGACTGAACCTTGCGGAACGCCAGCATGAAGTTCGATAAAATTGATCAGTGCACTCACCCGTTGTAACCGATCTTTTAAATACGATGTAAACCAATCAAACATACACCCCGTTATCAATAGAGAGCGGCTACTGTATGTGAGTTGTTAAGCCCTTTATGTAGTGGATTCATTAGATTCAGTAAGGTATCTTCGGTACCAAAACCACCTATGAATCTAAATTGGCACGGACTAAAGTAATCAAACGTATTTAGGTAGTCAAGTAAATGCGATTTAACAATTTTCTCAAAATGTTTTGAGTCAACTGGAAGAAGCGAAATAGGCCGATAATTGCTAATTAATAAGCGATCACCTTTTTTATACAAGGGAATAACCGGGAAAAACGCCTTCAATTATACAATACTACGATTAAATAATTCAGGTAAAATGTCAACAATATTAAAATTAATTCGTTTTAAAATTGCGCTGCTCAAGCCTATATTATAAGTCGTATGCTTAGTCTCCAAAGAATCATTAACATAAAAGCATTCTACCGAAGTAATTGGCTGGAAAAAAAACCACTATTAATAGGCCTATCTAGGATTGTTGCCATCCATGCTAGCAACAATGTTAGAAAAGTATGTATTGAAACTATTAGCAATTTCAAGAGGTGAGGAGACTATATTACCCGATTCTTCACATATAACGGAGATGTGGTTACTACAACTTTCCTTATTCAAAATTTCATTTACTATCATAGATTTCATTGTTTTTTACCATTACCAGCGGCTCTTTGAAATTTTGCTTTACTACACTTTATATCTTTTTTAACATTTTTAGAAAGGTTGTCGAAGTGTCTTTTTAATCCAATATTATGATTACCTATGCTTTTAAGTTAAAGTTTTGTAATTTTATTTATTTATTTATTCACATACAAATTTGGTATAGGTGCACACTCTATCTTGAGCATAAGCTCATTACGATAAAATGTTCACCAATAGGCGTTTAACGCCATTAACTAGTTTACATTTTTTATGTTTTCAGCTCCAAAAGGTACGTTCCTGCATTTAGGTAATATTCTTCCAGAAATGTTATTTGCTTTTCATCTTCTTAGTACATATATATTGTTATTTTATTTTTCAATTATTTTCGTGGGTCCCGCGGTTGAGCCATGTAATAGTTTCGCTTTTATTACATGTATCAATTAAAATTTGGGAATAATAGAATTAATTTAAAAAAAGCAAATATTTTCGGAAAAATTAAACACATGCGATTGACTCGAAAGTCAAAGCCTGTTTTTTTGGAATGGTTCTAGAGAATTAATAAATAAATAAATGTTGCTTATATAGAAAAACAGGAACAGCTCTATTCTCTAATTGTTTTGACTAACAATCAATAAAAATAGAAGTGTAGGGATCTAGGTAAAAAAAAAAATCCGGGCTCGTAGGATGGTGTTCAACGAACTGATTGATTTTGGGCTTTGATTTAGGTTTATTGTAAATACGAGGGCGGAGTGAGAAGTTTGGTAAAATTGCAACAGAGGGCGTAACAATCGCAAATCCCAGATGTCGTGTGGCAATACCAATTTAAAATTTTCAGACAGATCTGTCATTTAGTTCAGTTTCGACAGCCATTGAAAACAGACAACCCATTGTTTTTTTTGCAAACATGGAAAAAGTGAATTTCGTGTGTTAATTAAACATTATTTTTTGCGTGGAAAAACCATTACGCAAACCAAAACAAAGCTTGATAAATAATATGGGGACTCTTCACCATCGATTAAAATGATTCACAAGTGGTTTACTGATTTTCGTTGTGGTCGTACAAGTACAACTGATGCCGAACGTTCAGGACACCCAAATGAAGTCACCACACCAAAAATGGTTGACAAAATTCATGATACGGTATTGCAAGACCGCAGAGTGAAAGTGCGCGAGATAGCTGAGATAGTAGGCATCTCAGATGAACGTGTGCGCAATATATTACACGAACATTTGAATATGAAAAAGCTATCCGCGCGTTGGGTGCCGCGTTTGCTTACAATCGATCAAAAACACACACGTGTGACAACTTCAGAGGCAGGTTTGGCGGTGTTCAAGCGAAATAAAAAGGAGTTTAAAGGAGTTTTTGCGTCGTTTCATAACTGTGGATGATGGTAGCTTTATTTGAAGCCTCTTAAAGCCTTACTTGAAGTTTAAGGCCTATTTAGAAGGGTTGGAGAAATCGTATTATTCGGAAGGGATCGAAAAATTGGAAAAACATTAGACTAAGTGTATCGAGCTAAAAGGCGACTACGTTGAAAAATAAATTTATTTTTGGCCGAAAATATTATTCCTTGTTTCATTTTTACCAGACTTCTCACTCCGCCCTCGTAGCTACAAAGAATTATAAAAAAAAAATTTTTTATTGGTAATCTTTTGTGAAAGAATTATTTTAATATTTAATATTTAATATTTAATTTTTAATATTTTTTGTATTGTATACAAATCTTTCTTTTATTTCCAGATACTGTGAGAAACGTCGTAAAGTTTTATTGGATCATGTACATGAAGGTTATGATAAAGAATGGTGGATTTATACGGAATGATTAGAATCTAATGATTAATTAATTAATTAAAAACAAAAAAAAAATCAACTAAATAAATTTAACAAAAGAAAAAACAAAAAAAAAAATAAACAAAAAGCAGAACGAACATTTTTATTAAAACCAAAAACTAAAAAAAACAACAAAAAATGGAAAAATTTAAATAAAATATTTTTTTTAATTTCAAATTTAATTTTTTAAATTTTTCAATAAATTAAATGTGTACATTAAAAAAACAAAAAAAAAAATACAATTTCTATATACACCTACTAAATTAGTTGATCCATTTTAATTTACAACAAACTATTATTCTTCACACAACACACAAAACACACTATAAACTATACTTCTTACAAACAAACAAACAAACAAACAAACAACAACCATACAAAAAGTTTGAATAAATTTCATCTATCTACTACTACTACTATTAAATTAATAATAATTAATTAATTAATTATTAAATATAATAAATATAAGGAAAATATTTATATTTTGTTTTTAATTTTTTTTTTTTTTTGAAATGAGTAAGATTTTCTTTAATTATATATTTATTTAGTATTTTTATTGTTAAAAATAAAATTAAATATGAATATATATATGTATTATTTATAATTATTATGTTTTTTTTGTATTTTAGAATATATATTATTATTATTATTGCTTTTGATAACTCAATTTTTTTTACCTATGCATAAAGGTTAAGAGGAAAAATTAACAAACAAATATTAATTAATGATAATAATAATAATTATGTTTTTAATTTTATTCTTTATATGTATATTTAAATATATTTTTGTCATTCATACATTTTTTAATATTATTTTAATTTGTTTTTAATTTATATTATTATTTTATTGCTTATTATTTTAAATAATATTTAAATACATTTAATTAGAAAATCGAAAAAATAAAATATAGAATTATTTCTCAAATGTAAAATCTTTATATTTTTTGTACCCTATGAATTTTGTGATGAATTAATTAATAAATTATTTAAAAAAAACGAAAAATTATGAAAGGAAATTAATTTTTTAAACCAAAATTTTATCAGCTTTATAAAGTAAAATAAAAGTAAAAAAAAAAACAAAAAACAGTCTTAGACAAAATTAAATAAATAACAACAAATTTATAGGCAAAGAAAAACGTTATTACGTAAGTACGTATAAACTTTAATTTACAGGAAATTTTAAATTTTTATTTAAATAATCCAAATTAGAAACAAAAAAAGGATGCCAAATAAGCTCCACTCCTCGTCGTGTGGTGGTAATTTCAATATTTTGGAATAACTTTAGATACTTTTGAACAATTTTTTTCTAATTAAATCTGCAAACAAAAAACAAATTAGAGAACGCTATAAGAAATATATGAAACATACTATTTTTTGTATTTTTTATTATATTATTGATTATTATTAAATTAAAAATTAAAGAAAATACTTTATATAAAATGATGAAAAAAAAAACAAAATTATTATTATTATATATATAACTATTATAAATATATAAATATTTTATTAATTTGTTTTTATATATATAAAAAATAAAAAAAAAAATTAAGATAGTAATTGATAATGTGTAAATAAAGAAAATAATTATTTTTAAAAATAAAAAAATTGTAAAAAATTTAAAAAAAAAAATCTTAAAAGCAAACAAAAAAAAACAACAACTCGAAGAATAGAATAACTAATAAATAAAATGATTTAAAAAACAAAAAATAAATTAATTTGCTTTTTATTTTTTGATAGTAGTGAACCGCAATTGTATTTATAAATAAAAATTAATTTCTTTGAATTTCAGTAACAAGCCGGTCAGTACATTTATTCTTTTTATGTTCATTTGTTTTAATGAATACTGGAAGAAAATCTAGTATAAACTGCATCGAACAGAATTCTGGATAATAAACTATATTGCATGTGCATAGCACATGAGGAGAAAAAAAAAAGTATTTTAATATACTTTATGCTTCATTTTTAACCCCCATGGCATTATCAGCTGAAAGGGCTACACCTGTCATAAGTAGTTCCGAAAAAGTTAATAAGCTGTCACATAATATACAGGAACTAATCCAGGAAAAACGGAAAATTCGCCGGCTATGGCAGCAAACAAAATCACCGTTATTGAAATGGAAATTAAATCGAGCTATCAAGGCCTTAAGATTTGCTTTGCGGGAAGAAGAAAACCAGAGCGTCCAGAACTATTTAAGTGATCTCTCGGCAACCGAGAGGACAGATTACTCTTTGTGGAAGGCAACAAAAAAATTAAAAAGGCCAACAAATTCGAATCCACCGATTAGACTACCAACTGGAAATTGGGCGAGAAGTGATGAAGAAAAAGCCAATGCTTTTGCTGATCATCTAACAACAGTATTCACACCACACGAAGAAGATAATAATTTCGTGCTACCCCAGCAAATGGATGATGGTTTATCCTACAAACCTATAAAGTATAATTGGAAGAAAGTTAAGAATACAATTAAAAATTGCATAAGCCCGAAAAAGGCACCAGGACATGATCTCATTACTGGAAAAATGATAAGGGAATTGCCAGACAAATGCATAAAACTAATAACATTCATATTCAACGCGATCATGCGAACCAGTTATATTCCTCAAAAATGGAAAATATCTTTGATCACAATGATACATAAGCCTGGAAAAAATGAAACGCAGATCTCATCATATCGCCCAATAAGCATGCTGCCCACAATATCAAAGCTATTTGAAAAAATGGTACTAACAAAATTGAAACCAATATTGGAAGAACGGCGCGTTATACCAGACCATCAATTTGGGTTCCGAAACCAACATGGTACCACAGAGCAAATTCACAGAATTGTAAACGCAATCAAAATCACCTTCGAGGAAAAGAAATATTGTTCTGCTGCTTTCTTGGATATAGCACAAGCATTTGATAAAGTTTGGCACGATGGGCTAATATACAAAATTAAAGAGATTCTACCGAAGAAATTTCACTCAATTTTGGGAAACTACCTTATTCAAAGGCAATACATGGTCAAACAAAATGGCGCAACTACTTGCTTAAATGATATTAATGCAGGTGTCCCGCAAGGCAGCGTTCTAGGGCCAATATTATACTTGTTGTACACAGCCGATTTACCTGTAACCAACAAAGCAACAATATCAACATTTGCCGATGATACGGCCATCCTGGTGTCACACAATAATCCCGAAATTGCCTCAAAGGAGTTACAGAATCATTTAAACAAAATCGCGGACTGGCTAAAGACATGGCGAATAAAAGTGAACGAAAACAAATCAACTCACATCACATTCACGCTGAACAAACGCACCTGCCCACCAGTGAAATTAAACAATAAAAATATTCCTGAACAAACGAAGGTCAAATACTTAGGTTTGCACCTGGATAGAAGGTTAACGTGGAAAACCCATATTGAAACTAAGCGCAACCAAATAAAAATGACATTTTCCAAAATGTATTGGCTGATGGGAAGGAAATCTCAGTTATCATTAGCCAATAAAGTTTTACTGTACAAAGCGATAATCAAACCCATATGGACATATGGTATTCAGTTATGGGGATCCACCAGCGCTTCAAACAGAGAGCTCCTGCAACGAACACAAGCGAAAATACTTCGAAGTATTACTAATGCTCCGTGGTACATTCGAAATAGTAATATACATGATGACCTTGGGATTAAAACCATTAAAGAAACAATTAAAGAATTCAGTTCTAAATATTATTCAAAACTAGAAGCGCATCCCAACGAATTGGCCAGGGATATATTAAAACAGCCACGATTTAGGCGACTGAAAAGAACAGATCCACTCGGACTGATGAACCTGTGAACCTGTAAATTTATTAAATGTTGATGTTATACATAAGTATGTATGTATAAGTATAATCTAAATTAATTAAATTGTGAGCACCAACAATAAGTATTAACATTGGTTAAGACTTAAAATATGTAATAATTTTAGCTTAAGATTTGATTACTTCTTGTTAGTTTCTTATGTAGAAAGATTCAAGAATAAAGCCATTGGCAGCATTTAAAAAAAAAAAAAAAAAAAAATTTTTAACCCTAAGTAAGTAGTTTTCGAATTATAATAATTTTTTGAAAACTATTCAACATTCTAAAGGAAATGTGTAATGATGTGATTATGGTTACATGATGCATTAGAGTTTTTGCAGTTGGATCATCTTGATACAAAGTTTATAGCCTAAAGGCTAAAAAAAAAAATTAAAGTCAAACAGTAGTAGCACAGAATACCCAGAAGCGACATAACCCGGTTTTTATATGGAGAAAAGTGGATTCCTTTTTTTTTGACCTTGGTTTATCGAAGGTAAGATTTTCGGTGCTAAATTATCGTTCAGTGGCTGAAAATTCAAAATTAACATGTAAAATATAAGGTAAGAGCAAAAATTTGTTGGTCCCACGTAATGTCCGTTCTGGTTGTTTATTATTCTGTGGTAGTAGTAAGAGTATCAAAAATTTGACACGGTAAAATAAGGCATTCACCCCTATTCCCATAGTCGCATCACTTCATGTGATCTGGGGTGAGATGTTGTAACCATCACGTTTTTCGCTTCGACGCATTTTCGATAGAATAACTGTACTCCTTTGTTAAAAATATAAAATTTTAAAACAATTTAGTTCTAAAGTACCGTTATTCTATCGAAAATGCATCGAATCGAAAAACGTGATGGTTACAACATCTCACCCTCTGATAACTATGTATATATCACATCACTTCAATTTTGGTATTCTCTTAGTCGATTGAAGTGACGTTTATCGTTTGGTGTGATAACTATCACTTGAAGCCATAGGTCGCTTTCACACGTACCATAATCCAATACCGAACTGGATTACATAATCCGAACAATGGTCGTGTGAAATGTGCAAATCTAATACCGAAGTGGATTATCAAATACACTTTATAATTCGGTATTTTGCAATCCACTGCGGCACAGGGGTACGATTCCGGTTCGATGATATGATAATGAAAAAACAAAAATATCATCCGGATTTTTTATTTGCTTTTATCATTGTATTTTATCATAGTAGATTTCACCATAATAAAAAGCGATTCTGGTTCGATGATAATTAAAAATTATATCAATATCATCGATGAAATACAAATAGCGATTCCGATTTGACGATGTATGATAAACTTATATCAAAATTGGTGAAAAAAATGAATATTTTTTCATTTTATTTTTGTCGCTGAAAACATTTATGGCCATGGTTAGATTAATCATTAATTGATTAACAAATTGACAATTTATACTACCTACAACATTGGAAAACTAAAAATAATTTTCTAAGAAAATAATATTTAATAGTTTTACTGATTTATTAAAAATTAAAAACAATAGTTAATGGAAAAGGAAGATTTAACTTTGAAATATTCTGGAAAATGGAGATTTTCATTCTAATTTTAAATCTAAATGTCCATTTTCCAGAATATTTTTAAAATAGATCTTAATTTCAATCAAGAAGATTGAACAGTTTTAAATAATTTTTGGGGTATTATTTCTTATCCGATATAACGATTATGATGAAAATATAAATATTTCCGATTTGAAAACCAATATGAATATTTATGATTGTAAAGAGAGAAACTCTCTCGACAAAATGTTAATGCGCAGTGCGCATACTCAAACCCTTTTTTTTGGAAAACGAAACCAATTAACAAATATTGACTATTATCAAGAGAGGAAACTCTCTTTGAAGAATAATAATTTTATCATTTTTTATTATCATCGAACCAGAATCGCTTTTGATATGTTGATGATCAAATAGAATAAAAAGATAAAAAGCAAAGGCGAAAGCAAAATGACAAAAACAATTGATAAATTCGATGATATTTATGTTTTTTCATTATCATATCATCGAACCGGAATCGCACCCCTGGATTACCGTGTGAAAAGAATGACAGATATTAATCTCAAAACTGAATAGATATTTTTTGAATTTTCATTAATTAATATCTTAATTAATATTTTTTTTAGTTGAATTTGGAAAGTTTATCGAAAATTATTTATATTTTGTTTAATTAAATTCATATTTTAAAAATATGTAATTGATTTTTATCTTATTTTCAAATATTATTTTTGACAACCAATTTGTCACATTCGAAACGAAACTAGTCTCGTTTCTGTCATATTAGTAATCTTCGATGCGTGTGAAAAGACATATGAGAGCGGATTATCAAATCCACTTCGGTAGTGGATTATGTGCGTGTGAAAGCGACTTTCTCTTAGCCGTATAAAAAGTTAAACATAACTTGAAATGATACATTCATCACCTGAAAATTGTAAGTGACAGATCAAAATGGAAAGAAAAAGTAAGTTTTTAATTTTCAGTTACATTAATATTGAAAATAGGTAGTTTCTGACATTTGTCGTATCACATCATACGAATCGACTTCAGAATACCAATTTATACCTGAAGTGATGTGATAGTTGTCACATCACATGAAGTTCCATTTTATGTTTACTTTTAATACATTTTGTTGCATTACAATTTTATTTTTGGGCGATTTTATTTTATGCGATACAATTTTATATTGCGGAGGTGTTTGTGGTTTGTTTTTATATTTTGAAGTATTGACAGCATGCCGGGCAGAATTGAAGTTGTCATAGCGGCAAAAGCGGTGGCTACAAAATATTAGAATTTTTTATGGCATAATTTTCAACATTGTTTAACTCTTAGCGGCCACACTTCGCTCCCGTAACATAGCGGCCACACTGGGGTGATTTTTCACCCCAGTCAAAAAAATCGATCTAGAAAGACAAATTTAAAATATTGAGACTCTAAAAAATTCATAGACATTCTGAAACATGTTTTTCAATTTCTAATTTGGATTACAAGAGCCAATATCAAGATAATTTAACAAAACAAATTATATATGCGCAAAGTCAGGAAAAATGACGTGTTAAAAAAAATAAAAATCATTACTCGGTCAATATTGAATTTGGGGAGTCGGGATTAAGTTTTCCCGGGATTCATAATAAAAATTCATAAATTTTTCGGGTCCGGGTCAAAATGCCGCGTTTTAAAATGTCGCGTTTTAAAATATCGCGTCTTAAAATGTCGCGTTTCAAAATGCCGCGAGGTACAAAATGTCGCGTGGTACAAAATGTCGCGTCTTAAAATGTCGCGTTTCAAAATGCCGCGAGGTACAAAATTTCGCGTGGTACAAAATGTCGCGTCTTAAAATGTCGCGTTTCAAAATGCCGCGAGGTACAAAATTTCGCGTGGTACAAAAAGACGCGTTTTAAAATGTCGCGTACAAAATGTCGCGTGGTACAAAATGTCGCGTTTGTAAAGAAGGAATAAAATAAATGTTATATTGAGATAATAAAAAAATGTGTATTATTAAACAATATAAATGATTTATCACTATTGTGTATTATTAAACAATATAAATGATTTCACTTCCGATATATAAGGACTTAACTTTAACATTTTAGTGAAGGAATATTCTAATAAATTTCAACATTTGCGTTCTTTTTCTTAGACCCACTTTATAATTACATAAAATTACATTTATAAATAATTTCCATTCAGTGAAGGAAAATTTTACTATACATATGTTTAAACACAATTTGCTTGTTTCAAATAATTTTTATTAAATTATTTATTATTTCACATCATATTGTGTTGATTTATAAGGGATTTTTCAAAACGCGTCATTTTAAAACGCATCATTTTAAAACGCGTCATTTTGTACCACGCGGTTTTTTGAACCACGCGGTTTTATGAAACGCGACATTTTGGACCACGCGACATTATGTACCACGCGGCATTTTGAAACGCGACATTTTAAAACGCGACATTTTGTACCACGCGACATTTTTTACCTCGCTGCATTTTGAAACGCGACATTTTAAAACGCGACATTTTGTACCACGCGACATTTTGTACCTCGCGGCATTTTGAAACGCGACATTTTAAAACGCGACATTTTGTACCACGCGTCATTTTGAAACGCGGCATTTTCAAACGCGACATTTTAAAACGCGGCATTATGAACGGTTCCCAAATTTTTCACAGATAATTTTTATTTGAATAAATTATAATAAATAAAAACCATTGTAAATTTCGATAAAATTAACAAAACAATTCAAAAAAACAAAACGAAATTAAAGATTTTGATTTTTAAAATATGTTTTTCAAAAACAGAATACGTAAATAGAATGATCAGATACGCCAACACGTTTTTTCGTGACGAATGCGCTCGAAATAGAGAACACACGCTCATATTCGGTTGAAGTCGGTTGTATGGTCATCAACGAATTGTAAATACGTTTTAGTGCATTTGATATTGTTCCGGTAGCTTCATAAAATTTCATCTCCATTATTATAGTTGATTTTGATTGACCAGATTTTAAATTCCTCGGGTCTTGAAGCAGTGATTGCCTTTGCTAGAGACAACTTAAGAGGAATTATAAGTTGCGCATTCGAACGGAATAATAACAGCATCATTGCTAACATCACAATCCATTTCTTCGATAGAACCTGACGGTTGATTCTGGTGACTCTGTTCTTCATGATCATGAAAATATTTTTTAATTAAACCATTTGCACATTTAGCGATGCAGGATATCGATGAATTTGAAAAAAAGTTACCATGATTATATTTCTCAGCTGGTGGTTTTAAAATTTCCGGGTTCTGTAGAAACATCACGAGCGTAATGAGGTCCTTGCAGCGTCTCTCCGATAACCTGATGTTCAGAGCATCCATTCCAAAAAATCCTTCGATAAATGTCCAGGTATTTCACAAAGTGAATTTAGCAAAAATTTAATAATTCCCTCAGAAGTAACTAGATTACAATTTCTTTCGCTCAAAGCTTCAACTGCTATTTCCATTGGTTTCAAAACATGAAGCATTTCTTGTATCTTGGGAATTTCCTTTTCTACCAGCTTTAACGGTAAACTTAGATTCTTTAAAGCCTTTTGTTTTTCATCAACAAAAATCGTTCGAGCATCGGAATAATACTATTCCATCGCGTTGGAGAATCGAGCATGAGATTTAGTTCCTTCCAAGCTCGGTCTTAGCAATTTTTTTTTGTAGCACACAGTTCTTTACAGTTGATTGTTGTTCAAAATTGTTTTAAAATCTCCACGCATTTCAATGACAGTATCAGTTTTGATAGCAATTTCACCTAGCTCATTGTCTTGGTTATATTCATCTTCGTAGTTTTCTTCAGTATTTCATCTTGTTCCTCTGAAGAGGATATCGAGTAGATCGTCATCAGAGTTGAATTCCACCACAGCGCCACCTATTGGGTCCATATTTTGTGGTTTTCTTTTTTGGCACTAAACCAACAAATGAGCCGTTAATTTTGAAAGTGGTGCAAGTCCATTTTTCAAAAAATGTAAGTTAATGATAACAATAGACAAATAAAAGTATAATCTTTCTAATGGTGAACAACTTATAGTCAAAAAAAAAAAAAAAAAATCCTTAATACTTGTTCAAAAAATAAGAAAATTCAAAATCCCGTATATTTTTGCATTTATTGTTTCTCTATTCCTTCGACTTGCCCCATTTTCAAAATAAACGGCTCATGTATTGTAAATATGAGTCATTTCGGTTCATAATCATAATAATAGAATTTGTTAATAACTTGACTATAGTGTCATCTATCGGATAATAGCATAGCTAGAAACCATCGCCTCGATAAAACAAATATATGGTGTGACGTGAATATGACCTCAATCGGTATTTATGCTGTGTGCCAGGTATAAACAGAACAAGAGCGTCGATGACGAGCGATGACGCCTGTCAAATTAAAATACACAGAAATCATACGATGCTAACAGAACCAATATCGCTGGCGACGACGACAATATCGCCGAACTTTTTTTAGAATCTATTTCTAATTTTATGGCCGGCGATACAATCTTGCCTACTGTTTTTTTATATTTTTAAGTAGAATACGATAGCTGTCATATTATTAATCATTTTTTTCAATAAATTCTTTAATAAAACGGAAATTCTATACCCACCAACGTCTTCTTGGCAATATTAAATTATAATATTCATGTGGCAAAAACACAAAATTTAGGTAATGTCGTTTGTTGTTATTTTTTTATTGCCATGCGCTGACGCTCTTGTTATGTTAACTACAGCGATATCGCGGCGATATTTTTTTTTTATTCGTCGACGCTCGTCGTTGTCGCTTTTGTTCTGTTTATACCTTTAATCGACTAAACTAACTAAACCAAAACAAAATTGAAGCTTCTGCTATTGCTTCATAGGCGGCAACCGAAAAGTAAATTTACGAGCTTACTTTTCAATGACTTTTCATGTATCGTGATTCGTGAATTACTTTTTTATTTAAAATACTTTAAAATTGCATTGGTGAATGATAAATGTGAAAATATCAATTATTAAATGAATCAATGTAAACCTTTATGTGATTTTGTGGTGGTTTTTCGAACAATTTTAACATTTATTTTAGTTTAGTTTAGTTCCTTTTGAGGCACAGTAAATGACTTTTTTACTACTGCCATCTTCATATAAATTATACTAACTAACGTATTTTAGTTTAGTTATTATGCTGCGTTTTTTTATTCGCTCCCGATAGCTGCTATTTTTTGGTAAATTACAGTTATTTAACGTCAAAATATAATTTTTAATTCAATTCATAAGTGAAAACGTGAAATAAAAAATATTTAGCTCTACCTATTTATATGGAGCCGCTATCCGGAGCTATTTTCATATGACGGATCTCGATAGCGGCTCCGGATAGCGAATAAAAAAACGCACTATAAGAGACGAACAAACGATTATATAGATTTTAGCCACCATATTGAGCCGCCATCTTGTTTTTTTTCAGAAACGGCACTCGGTATTCGAAAGTACACGTTTCAACGAAAATATTAGTGCCCTTAAAAAATTTTTGGATGCTTTAAATTTTGGGCATAGATGTGTGGCCCGGTTGACGTGAAACGTCCCATATACATATACAATATATGTATATGCAGTAAAATGATTTCCAATAAATCTTTTAAAGTTTTGAATGCTTCTTTCTGGGTCTCGTTCCATTTCCGCATCTGGAATATTTACGGGTTAAGAACAGCATTCAAATATTTCAGGGATTATGGATTTTGTGTTGTGGTTGTTAACAATGTCACAGAATACCCAGAAGCGGCGACATAACGCAGTTTCAATATGGAGAAACGTGGAGTCATTTTTGTGACCTTGATTTGGCGAAGGTAAGATTTTCAGTGTTAAGTTATCGTTCAGTGGCAATATCTCTTTTGGTTGTTTATTATTTCGTGACAATGATAAGGATTTTGTAGCTACATCTCAAAACTTATTCATCAACCTAATGCAAATTTAAAATTTCCATAACTGCATGAAATACGTATGTATGTTTATAATTCGTATGTAATAAAATATCAATAAAAAAATGTCAGAGACTTTAATTGAATTTAAGCTTGGGTTTTTGTTTTGTTTTTGGTATATGAACAATTGTTGTTATATAGTATAAGTACTACAACACTATTATTTATAAATTATTTTATGTTTGAAAACTACACATTTTTATTTCAGTATACATTCTTGTAATTTCTAAATCGAAACGTTTTTAATTTTTTAAATACAAAAAAATAAAAAACAAAGCTCGCCTGTCGCGAAATTATATACATATTCAGGGTTTTTGGTTAAAAGTGATAACGATAATTGTTATAATGATCGTTTAATTGTTTTCTATATTAAATGTACATAAATATAAACCCATAATTATGTTTTGGAACATTTTCGAGGTGTTAACAAAGTTATAATTTGCGTAATTAAATTATATGCGTACTTAAGATATCAGTGTTTTAAAATAATAATTTGGTGATTTGTGATGAAGGTCCGTACCATATATAAGGCAAAACAAAACTTAAATAGTTTCAGGTAAATTAAATAACCTCCTAACGAGTTTTATTATTTAGCGCTTAGATTTTTTGAATTAAAGTTAAATTGGCTGTTCGATTTGTATGTAAAACAATAAAGCTTAAAATATTGTTTTTATCTATTTTAAGCCGGTTTGAACGGAATAATATTAGGTGTAACTAGCACATGCCACCAATCAATTCGTCAATAAACTTATTGTCATTAAAAAGTTTTCATATACATATAGATAATTCACTAACGGACACATTGTTCAATTAAAGATGCCCTATTTTTCAACAAATTAGTCGTAATCGTAATACACTTTACTGGTAACAGGACAGTTCCTCGCGCACATTTCCTTGCGCACATTTCCTCGCGCACATTTCCTCGTACACATTTCCTCGCGAGAACATTTCCTCGCCTGATATAAGAGAGTGTTTCCAGAATTTATAATTTTTAAATTTCCCTTTCCAGAATTTATAGCGACTTTAAATCCCCATTTTCCAGAGTGGAAATGTTATCGCGAGGAAATGTTCCCGGGAGGAAATGTGTGCAAGGAAATGTGCGCGAGGAAATGTGCGCGAGGAATTGTTCAGGAATCCACTTTACTACCTAGAAATATTTATTCGCCGTTTTGTTGCCTAGAAAAATGGAAAGTATAGGTCGTTTACTTATTTATACATACATGCATTCAAGCTTGAGTAAGTTATCCCAAATCTACACATTTTGACGATTAAATTTCATTCCAGCGCATCGTTTTTCCTGAACTGCAATAAATTTATGGGAAATGGGATTATTCGGGTTAAAGCCTAGCTAGCACAGTTTAAATGGAAAAAAAGGATTCCAGGACATTTCCTCGCACATTTCCTCGCTCACATTACCCTCGGGGCACATTTCCTCGCGGGAACATTTCCTCTCTAAAAATTCTGGAAAATGGGGATTTATAGTCGCTATAAATTCTGGAAAAGGGAGATTTTAATTTTAAAACGAAAATAAACAAAAATTATAAAATCTGGAAAATGGGGATTTAAAAATTATAAATTCTAGATACGCTCCCTTATATCAGGTGGGGAAATGTTCCCGCAAGGAAATGTTCCCAGCGAGGAAATGTGTGCGAATAAATGTGCGCGAGAAAATGTGCGCGAGGAACTGTCCTGTTACCGAAAAAAGCAATTTAAATTGTGCATGCAACAAGCGATAATATTACCTATAAGGGTAACAGAACAGTTCTTCGCACACATTTCCTCGCACACATTTCCCCGCAGCGAACATTTCCTCGCCTGATATAAGGGAGCGTTTCCACAATTTATAATTTTTAAATTCCCATTTTCCAGAATTTATAATTTTTGTTTATTTTCGTTTTAAAATTCAAATTTCCATTTTCCAGAATTTATAGCGAGGAATGTTCCCGCGAGGAAATGTTCCCCGCGAGGAAATGTGTGCGAGGAAGTGTGCGCGAGGAAATGTGCGCGAGGAAATGTGCGCGAGGAAATGTCCTGGAATCTTCTCAAAAAATCTATAAAATCTGGCAAAATATCTTGTGCATAACACTCAACACCAAACAAATCTCAAATACATATATGTATAATATTCAATAACCCTTGCGTACATTCGAATTCTTCTGCGAAATAATTTTTTATAAATCAAAAAGAATAAACCATAAATTAAAATTTAATAATAATGGAGGATGTTCCTCTGAAAAATCGTCCACGGTATCTCAAAATCGAACAAATTTTCAGCCGAGCTCAACAGAAGTGTCGATTAGTAGATCAGGTCATTCTTCCCGTAATTTGTATTTCTATTAGGTAACTGCAAAAATGCACGTCCTTTCAAATTATGAGATGGTACATAAAACGAATAAAGCTTTAAAAGCTCAGAACATTCAATGGGTGACTTACGTCACGCGCAAACATAGCAATTGCAATTAGTCGGGTAAATTGCCCTTTTACCTACTTTTTAACGGTGTACAGGGTAAATTGAAATTCTGTACTAAAAAGTTGGATAAAATATGAGAAAAAAATAAATGACGTTGTTGTTAACTTTTCGACGTTTCAGTGATTTTTATTAAAATTTCCGTGTTTTTCATTATAAATAATATACGTACTCAAAGCTAATACAATAAATTTTATTTATATTTTATGAAATAAAAATATTAAAAAATATTTGACGTTTCCTTTTGCACCTATCAGCTAGCGATTTTAACCCTCCGAACCAGAATGTGTGTCCATCAAACCATTTTTACTTCTAGAGAATTGGTACGCCAATTGAGGTAAATATGTACTAAAATTGAAATTTACTGTACTAAATGATTTACCAGACTATTGGTACGCAGCCTCAGTATGAAAATTAAAAGGCAAGTTAGGTGTGTAAAGTATTGATATCAATATGAAATGATCAGGAATCAGAAATGCCCCCAATAACTAAACAAACAGTTTGATGATGTTGTCAGATAAATCATCTAATTTTTGCAATACAGCAAAAATTGTTAATTCACTGCAAGCAGTGCAAAACTATCGTAATTGTTTGGATTTCGTTAGTTGATTAAAGTTGCTGTAGCTTTAGAAAATTACCTTACTATATAAATCACCAAATTCTGAAGCTGAAAAATTCAAAATCTCCAATTGTGGTCCGATTAAAGTTCTCGAGACCTTTAAAGGTAGGTTTCGGGACATGTAATTGCTGGGCGCATTTAGGTTTCTTGATTATTTCCATACATTTCATAGAAAATTCGATTTTTTTTGAAAATCAACAAATTCTGAAGCTAAAAAATCCCAAATTCCTTGGTGGTCAAACAGTGAACCAAACTTTTCGAGGTTTGCACTTATTTAAGTCACTAGCGGGTATAAGCTATGAAATTATTAGTTTGGCAAATGTTTTTATATAAAATTTATTAATTTCAATTTTACAGCCCTCTGGGCTTCGCTGTGGCAAAGCTGTAGCTATAATATTTAGTGGTTTGTGAAGTAAATTCAAATAACAATTAAATGCACAATCAAATTTGGTTCAAATCGCACGACATCACTTTTTCAAAACAAAAATGTTTTAACAAGTCACTTTCCAATTTATCTGCTTATTGTATATTGGAAAATATATCAGGGGCGGCAACTGCTGAGTTGTAGTAATTCATCCACATTTCGATTTCACCAGCCAGGGATTACCTCTGGATATCAATTCCTATCTCTTGCATTTTGAGTTACGAGTTTCGAGGACTCGCAATTCATTTGCTGTGTTTTTTTATAAGTCTCGACAGATCTCTATAAATTACCTCCAGACTTTCTCTATTTTTGTGGTTGAATTGAAAATAATTCAGTTTAATTTTATCCAATAGGACTTTTTACATTTTATCGTTTTTAATTAATTTCTTTGAATTACACAACTTATTGCACATGAAAATCTTGCTTTTTATCCAGATATTCTATCGAGACTACAGATTTTCCCTTTCATGAGTACAGACACATATTAAAAATTTGTATTTTAGCATGGAAACATACCAAAGTTAATTTTTAGTACATCTGTCATTTTCGTTGAGTACAATAGGAAACCTGTTTTACCTACATTTAATCTTTTGGTCTATTTTAAAAGACGGAAGATGTACGATAAAAGTATTCATTTTTTTATTATTTCTTGCCATTATGAAGAGGCATATTCAAAATGTGTTATTTAGTACTATTTACCGCAATCCATAAGTTTTTTTGGTTAAAAAGTATGGAAAAATCGAAAAATGAACCTGTTTATCATTTATCGTAAAAGTTGCTCAAAATTTAGAAAATCATAGTAACATTTTGAAAGGAAAAAAAAGTTTTAGTATGTCCGTCTCATTTTTATATCTGGATAAAATGTATTCGCACTTTTCCTTATTGCCGTCTTACTTTGGTAAAAGTTATTCCTATCCGGATAGGAATGAAATTTTGTCCAAAGTAAGAGCAATTCTTCTTCAGAATATTTTTTTTTTTACTTTCAACAGTTGGTACCAAGCTCTAAAATTTAATTTATTATTTAGAATTTTAACAAATATAAAATAGTGATGACAAATTATTCAATAAAGTATAATAATTCTAAATGATAATTAACAAAATTTTAAATTCTGGTTTATCGAAAAATTGAAAATTGTTATTTAATACCAACTCATAAAACTAAATATATGTAATAGTTTTACTCTAGGGGTAAACACTACAACTACAAGAAGAAGAGAATTTTGCTATTCCAACTTCTCAGCGGAATGAATCTCTTCATTCCGGAATGAAAATACTCGGCATTGTTGTTGTAAAATTGCCAAAGTAAGACTACATATATGTACTTGGAATAATAAAATATAATGAAAACAACAATTACGTAGCGTTGTCAAAATACAAAAGGCATTTTCGATTGGAGTGAATTAACTGAATTAGAATTGAGTTACTATTTAGATAATTCAGTTGCTATTTAGATAATTGAGCTACTGAAGTGAATTGGGTGTTCGATTGGTTCCATTCACTTCAGATAAATGTCAAAAAAAGTCATTAAAAATTTGATATTTGTTAATTATAGTTTGAATAAAAATAGAAATTAAATATATTAAAAATTATTAAGAATATATACAATCTATCTATAATTACATATATCGAATTTTACAGATTATTTATTTAATTCAAAACGAAAAATTTCATGCGCAAACATCTTTTAAACAAAATAAAACAAAAATCGCCTAACTGAATTAACTACACGAGCAAAATACATATTCAGATAACTCAGTTGCTTACTTTTTAACTGAAGTGAAGAGTTGTGAATCGAACACTCAATTCACTTTACTTGATTCAGTTAATTCAGCTAACTCTGTCAATTCACGCCAAACGAAAGTGCCTAATATAAACACAATTCTTAGTGCTGCGAGCGCCAGTATTTTTAAGTGGATGATAGAAGTAGCTACAATTTCCTATTTTTTTTTTTTTTTTGCAAATATATGAAGCTGCGTTTTTCTATTAGATTGCTGCTCGAGATCGCGATAAATATAGGGAAAAATACTGGGAAATTTTTGCTGTCTTTTTAGTACAGAATTTTATACGCCAATTATTGTCAATAATTTAAAATTCAATTTTTTGTTGGAATCTGATACAAATATGTCGGAATCCAAGGTTTGTAAAGAATTTTCCATTATGAAATGTTCGGACATCATTGCTTTATCAATGAAAGATATTAGGCCGTATTCCGGGATTTGAAATTTTATGTTATGTTATATTATTTTTGTTTTTTCAATACAAATTCAAATAGGAAGCGGGGAAATAAAATAACAACATAGATTTTAAGGTGCCAGAATACGGGGCATTAAATCGTCCCACTCAATGCTTGCTGGGAAGCCTTATGCCCCACTGCGGCTCTCGAAGCAAATCCCATACCACCCATTCAAAATTAGCTACAAAGTCAAATTTTAGAAATGGCACAATTAAAAGGTTCCCTGCCGCTGTACCACCAGTACGCCGCGACGAAAAACACTCCCATTTGCCAATGCACCACCGGTGTACCACACTAGATAATACAACAAGCGGCCAGTAACCATCGGTATATCACACTTATATTATTTACAGAGGCTGGGATGCTCCTGGTATGTAACTCTTTATAATAGTACTAACGGCCAGTGTACGCTATACTGGTAGTCCAATGACCGGTGACTGTATTTTTCTTCGTGGCACACCGCTGGCCAAATGAATCTGAATATCTCTGAAAATAATGAATTTTTGTCAAAATATTTGACATTTGAAAAATAAATAGAAATGAACTACTAGATGTGTACTAAAAAAATTTCACTCTTCCATCAGTTCATAATTTATTTTCAAATTTCAGGTACTCTGTTGTGTCCTACATAAAACCATAGAATTGTTGCGAACTGGTAAACATAAATTTTATTCAAAATTATGATTAAAGTCAATGAATTACTTTATGTAGTTTAATATTAAATCTATCATATTTAATGATTAAATATTCAAATAATTTAAATTGGGCTGAAAAAATCGAAAAATGTTTATCGCGATCTCGAGCAGCAATCTATAGAAACACGCAGCTTGAATAGATCTATCGAAACTTATAAAAAAACACAGCAAATATTCTCGCTTGCCGGCACAATTCACTTTGCTTTTTCTTATGGTAGTTTGCTCTATGAAAATGTGAAGAATTAAAAGAAAATCGTGTATTTCAAGCTTCTTTATTTAGAGCTTCTTTGCGTTTCGAGACTTCTCTTAAAATTTGGATATTGTTGTTATCTTTTGTTTTTGCCTCCTGACATTGAGTCACTTGTGCATAAGATACTTTCCCTTATAGGTTATATGCTTCATGATTTATCTGTTGATTAATCGCAACGGTGTCTTTCCGGTTTAGGTCAGATTTTCTTGTATGATACCTTATATTTTGTAGATTTTAGCCACTTTACATCCACGGTAATTTGCTGGATATTGTGAGTTCCTATCTAATATTCACATGCCTACAGTCTCGTTGAATATACTTGAAGCCCTGACATTTTCTGCACTGAACTATCAGCAGTGATATGTTCCTCACGTCACTCTCGCATTTTGTAATCTTAATTGGTTTTTTTGTGGTTGTCTGCATAAGTATTCTACTGAACTTTCTCAGCATTAAGCTTAACAGTTAGTTTTTTATAAGTAACTGAGTCTGGGAGATCTACTTTCCAGAAATCGTTATTTAGTGCTACCAGCTTGAAGTCTTTGTCCGTGATTGATGTCATTATAGAGTTTTGAGTCGGTTAACTATGTTAATAGGTGAAGAATGTTTTTCCTCTCTTTCTTTTGATTGTCCCTGTTATGCTGAGTTCATAAGTTACTCGATGTTGATGCTTGCTTTACTTGCTCATATCAACAGAATCAGTCTCTAAGAGAATCGGAGTTAAACAGAATGATTCAGAGTACAAAAACAAAACCAAAAAGAAAAGTTTATAAGCACAATGTGAATTATTTATTGGGCTAAATATTTAGCAAACTTAATCCGTATCCAAAATCAAAGAATAGATTTTATTTTGAAATAATTATCGATCTTTCATCAAAAGATGATACACGATGATGATTCAGTTATTGTTGACAGAGTCAAGCGATTTATTGATATTATTGGGTTTTTCTCTGCTGTCCAAAGCGCACTCATTAATAAGTGTTAATGGTTTGTAAATTATGTAGGCAACAAATTATCATGTATTATCACTTTATCAGTTTGTGATGATTTTATATTATTGTAGCGATATATACAATATTGTATGAAATGGCCGCATTTCGCTTATCTATGACATTTCTTGGTAAAAAATTAGTCATAAATAAAAGCTTCATTCATTTACGGTAATAGTTTTAAAAATTGATATTCTAATTTGTGTCTAATTAAAATTAACGTAAAATTGTAAAGTTTTACAAAACGTGTGCCAAGCACTCCCTTGTATGTTATATTATATGAGTCACAAACATATGGCGACACTGTTACGTGTATTTTTCAATATATGCGTGATTTGACTCAAAATGTTTTGACTCAATTCATTTTGTTTTTCTCAGACAAAAATTACGTTATTTACTATCGTTATTATACTGCTTAGGTCATAATCACATTGTGTTTTTTCTATGCATTTATTAAGTCTGGAATCTACTCGTTTCAAAATATTCCACCAAGTCTATGTTGGTTGTCATTCACTAGGGAGCAATTGAAAGTTAAACAACAACGCTAAACCTACTCAATGGAGTTCTAAAATAACAATACAGGAAGGCAGTTATTAAGGCAAAGAGGGGCCATTATTAGCGAACCCACGGATACAAAGGAAGTAAATGAGCGGAAACACCAAAACGTTTGACAGTGACAAACGAGTGAACTAATTGTGATAATGATGCAAAAGCAGAAAATCTATCAGCAGAAAAGGCTACTCTGGTTACCAATAATGTGTGGGGAAATGGATACTAAATCGAACTATTTTGGGCCTTTGATTTGAATTGCGAGAAGAAGAAAACCAAGAAGGCAACAAAAAGTTTAAAAGGTCAACCAACTCGAATTTTCCAATTAGACTATACCAACTGGAAAGTGCGCAAGAAGCAAGGAAGAAAAAAACCAATGCTTTCGCTGCACAGTATTCTGATGCGTCTTCAAAGAAAATAAGAGTCTTCATTGATATTGTTCAAGACTTTGACAAAGTTTGACACGACATACTTATTTGACTAAAGAAAGTTATCTATACTTGAAGAAAGTTATATATACTTGTTTAAATGATAAGAGTGCTGCGCAGTTATAACAAACTACGAATTAATATCAACGTTTGGTGTTACCTACACAAAACTTCGCAAACTGCCTCAGAGCAGAACCATTTGAGCAGAATCGAGGACTGGCTAAAGGCATGGCGACGAATAAAATTTAATGGAAATAAATTCACTCTAGAAAATATCCAGAAGATGCTAAATCGTTCTCTACGCCGAGGAGCAATAATGCAAGTGACAAAAATTTACTGAATGCCTCGTAAAGGAGATATATTGTAAAATAAAGGAAAACTAAATCAAAAAAGTATTTAATAATTTAAATTCTTAAAATTTCAAGAATTTTTAAATTTTTAAATTCCTTTAAGCCGGTATTCCATTGTGAAAAATGTTGATCAGCAAAAATATATTGAGATAAAAATATAAAATCGGTTGTTGTATGAATGAGATACCCAACGTCGTCAGTAAACATTTTTATTACAAAAAAGTTGTGGCTGTGTTAGTGTGATGCCATAATTATTGACAAAAAGTATCAGATGGAGTACTTTTTATTGCAACCCTCTAACACATCTACATAAATTTTGTGTACGATGATAACATATTTCTCGCACACACTATTAAATTTCATAGTACGTCATTTTTATGGTAAAGATATTTTTTATTTTTTATTCTGTGACGGAAAATAATTGAAAAAAAATAATTCTGATATGGGAGATAATAATATTTAATTTTTTAGATAATTTTGAGAGGTGTAAATATGTAAAATTAAGCATAACGCATAAGTTTGTTCATATTTGCTGGTTATGTTTTTATTTGCTGTCAAAATTTATCCATGTGATTTTGCTATAAAATAGAAAATAAAAAAATTGTTTTTTCTTTGTCACTCTTATGTAACATTTTTTTTTGTCTTCCTTCATTTTTTCCAGCAGTCAGTAAATTTTTCATAATGGAATACAGGCTTTATTTTCCTTAATCTATGTATATCTCATATTGCGACATTCAGTAATTTTTTTGTCTTTTCACATTGTTATGATCGGAGTATTTTTATCAGTGTTTAAATTCATTTTTGCGTTCCCTTCTTTTATCTTTTATTTCTCTCTTTGTGAAAGAAAACAAAAAATATTTTTGTTGTTTCTTTCCCCGAAAACGAAATCGAAAAACGTAAAATATCTCTCCTCATATAAAACACAAAGGATAGGAGAAAAGAGATATTTTATTTTGTTGAATTTCGTTCCAAAGGAAAGAAACAAAACAAAATATTTTTTCTCTCCTCTCGCAAAGAGAGAGTAAAGCAAGGAACGAAATTTGAATTTTAGAGCGTTCTTTACTAAAATAAAATTTCGATTTCATTCTAACCTAAAAAAAGATGAAATTTTTTTTTTCTTACCTACACCATGAAACAATGTGAAAGGGCAAAAAATGTATATAAGTACAGTTAAAACAATATCTCGTTGAAAAAGAATATTCTTTCATTCTCGAGTAAAGCAACAACAAAAAATTAATATCTTATTGTATTTACTTGAGAATTATAATTTTAAATTTGTTTTATTATTGTACCCGAAACTCAAAGTCCAGACACAACACAAAATCAACTCATTTTCATTAGTTCTTCTTTTGCGAATATACATCCATACTCGTATTATTTCTGTATGAATAAAGCATCTACTCATAGTTATTTGATTTTAGGAATGAAAATAATAAACCAAAACAAAATATAGGTTGCAATAGAATATGGCTATGTAGGTAGTAATTAATCATACATCAAAAAATTGCTATTTTGCACAAGAAAAGATGTACTGAAACTATTGTTCAGAATGGCTTCGTAAAACAATCTGAATATCTGTAAAATAAAGTGCATCGATTTCCACGCGTCCCGAGTGGGGAAGGGTGTACCGCGCGTTATTTTAATATGGTTTCCCCACAAGTGGTATGCCGGGTGCCCATATTTTGAATGTCCACAAGAATGTCTCTAAATTCGAAAATATGTATTTGGAATTTTTATACAATTTCTTGGAAATAGTGCTATAAATGATTATAATACCAAATAATAGAACCATAAATGATAAAGAATACCTTTCTGAAAGCTTAAATTTGTTTTTACCACAAATTGTAAAAATCTTCAAAAAATTTATTCGCTTTCCTCCAACAGTTTTAGCAATTAGCGAGTGCAAATGCTTAACTCGATTAGAATCGACGTCATATAGAAGGCTTTTAGCATTAATTCGCAATCTACGAATAATTGAGCTAACTTTTTCAAAAAAGGCACAATTCTGCATCTCAGGCACCAGATTTTTTTCACTCGATTTGCCTCCATTACAAAAGTAAGCATCACAATGGGTATGCTGACCAAACAGGTGGAATGGCGCGTTATAATAATAATTTTGAAACTACACCTCGTCTATGTGTATGTTCTTTCTGAATAACGATAATAACGTTCAGTAGAATAGCGGACAAACGAGTATCGCGTGAGACACCTTGATTCAAAAACTTGCTATCTTAGAACCAAAACGACTGATTGATATAAGATCAAAATTAGCCAAGTTCTAAACGACTGATTGAAATAAGATCGATCAAAACTTGCATACCATGCTGAATGCACATGTTTAATTTCGTTGTAATAGGTGAAGAAATGGCCAACTTCTATCCTGACATACTGACCATCAAGTGGTTTCAGTTTTATTTTATTTATTACAACATTTAAACTTTCGAAATATTAGTTCAGCTAGGATAAGAAATAGCGAAGCTTCGCCCAAATGGCCATATTCCAGAACTCCTTATAAAATTCAATTTGAAATCCTATATCCATCTCACATATCGAATTTCATCGTAATCGGAGAAATGACTATGTTTCAGCGTACCATACGATCGAGTATACATTAATTAAAATATACGAGATGAAAGAATACAGAATAAAAAAAAATAAAACTGATTATTCCAACTACAACATTTTTACAACAACAACATTTTTTTTGTTTTAATTCTGTACATAACTGTTTCCATACGGGGTCAATTCTCGTTCTGTGAGAAGTACAATGAAAAGTATTTTCAGTGAGAAATACACATTTCCGATTCATGTTTCATGAGAAGGAAAAAAATGACGTCAAAATCTTCTCATATGAAAAAAACTTTCTCACCGAGTATTTTGGTCGTGAGAATATAAATGAAACAGTTTTATAAGACCTAAATTTGCTATTTTATTGTTAAATGTGCAACTAAACTATAATACTAGTCACTTTAAAACTAATTTATAAGCAAATTTATTAAAAAAATTCAATTCATTTAACAAAAATCCGTAAATAATTAGTTTCTTTTAGTTTTAATAAAATTTGGCCATTTTAGTAATTTATTTTATATTTTGACAAGCAATGACGAAAACTGGTTTAACTCTCTATTTATCTCTCTTTAAGAGAGTGATTAAATCTAATTACAAATTATAATCTCTTTTATCATTTATTTAGCTATTATTTGTACCATTTACCTAGCGCACCTAGCGGAAATATATATGAAATTTGAAAAAATATGTTTGCTGTGTAGTAGGTATTTAGCGTATTTTCAGCGTTATTTTTCATTTGGACAACGAGAATCGCATATTGTTGTTGTGTGAAAAGATACTAAAGAGAAAGACGTGATGGAAACCAAATGGAAAGATTTTTTTCATTCCATTTTTTCATAGAACGAGAATTGGCCCTCTGTTTACAACAATAACAACGAAACGAAATTAAATAACATCTGTTATCATTCTGTAGATACATAGTCGTAAAGCGACAAAAAATTTTTGTATATAGAAATTATATGTGTGCGTGAAATGACCCTCTGTCGGAAATTTGCTACACTTATTTTTACGAAAAATTTTGTTTTTTTTTGGGTAAACTATTTTTATTTTAATTATTTATCAATTAAAAAGTTAAAATAATTAAAAAAGAAAAAAACTACGAGTCAGATTATTGATTAAACTTTATTGTTATGAATAAGTTTTTTGTCTATCGTTGTTGTATATTCGCATCGAACTTGCACAACTTTTCCAAGTTTGAGGGCTAATAACAAAATATTAAAAGAAAATTTCGAAAAAAGAAAAAAAAACTACGAGTTAGTTTTCCACATTATCTATTGATGATAAAAAAACTCTAGAACAAAATATTCACACAGATGCTTATCGAAGCGCCCAAAAATACCTTGTTTTAGTAAAGAACCCTCTTAAACACTGAATCCATCGATAAAATCTCACGTAAATTACGATTATTGATATAACCCATAAATTTAACTATTATTGAATCCATGATATAGTAATACAAGATAAAGTAAAAGTACTTTTTTTCTGGTGCGCCAACATTTTTTTCATAATAGAAAAAGTACTGAAATAAAGCAAAAATGAGAAAAATATTTCAATCGTCAGATTGCTTTTGCAATCCAAAGGAAGAGGAAGTGTACATCATTTCTATTCATTTTTTTAAAATATATATTGTGTTATTTTTATGTAAAAAATACATAATCAAATATTTTAAAAATCGACGAATACCCTAGCCTAGACAGATTGAGGTTTAATAAAACCGTCATTGTAAATTTTTTGAGTTTAGTCGTAGTGTGTTAACCTCGATTTTTTGCTAAACCTATTTTTATTTTCACGAACAATTGAGCAAGTTTAGATTATTTGGGTTGTACAATTTTATAAACCCAAAATTTATGAATTACTTATTCATCAATATCAAATTATTTTATAAATAACTAAAAAATATTTTGTATATAAAAAAAAATCTATCCATAAAAAAACACGTCCTCTTTGATCTTCATTATTGTAATGACTGTCGGTCGCGCATCGGCTGATCGGCTCTAGTAATCGTATAAAAACATAAAAAATGAATCAAAGCAATAAACAAAAATAGAGATAGAGAGGAAACAAAAAAATATTGGCGCACCAGCCAGTGCTGTCGCTCTCCGATTTTTGAGAGGAGTATTTTCATTAAACAAAAGGTAGTACCGGGGAGTACGCAAAAAAAGTATATTTGTTTAGTTTAAATTTGCCATTGAAATGAAAAAGCAAATATAATTTAACACGTATTTATATATGTACAGTTAAACCTCTTTTATCAGACCACCTTTGGGACTGTTAGAAAATGGTCCGATTAAAAGGTGGTCCGATTATGGAAAAAAAAAAATTAAAACAATAATAAACCGATAATTGGAAGTATGTATGTATGTACGTACATTCAAATCAACATTAGTTAGTTCGTCTCCATCGAAATCTTCTTGACATTATCCGAAAATTTGCAAATTTTCGTCGAAATCGAGAAAATTTCGGATTCGTTTGATTAAGCAACGGTTTCTATTTTGGCTCTTCTGATCCGTCATCAAATCCTGCTTTTCTAAAGCAATTTCCAATTGTTTCAGGTGTAACCTTGGTCCATGCCTCGGTTAGCCAGCATTGCTTTTTTTTAGAAATCTTCAACTCCATTTGATTCATCAATAGGACCATTCGATTCATTAACAGATTACGATAATGTATCTTGGAGCTTCTAATGATTCTCTGGTCTTAAGGTTGTATTCATTACGTCACACAACTCAAAATAAACTGTCAAAAGAAATACCAGTTTGCAATACTTTTAAGTAGCAAGAATAAAACCGTTATTATATTTTCAAAATATGTACTAATTTGAATTTGATTAATTCGATAATTCGCTGAATGTTTATTAAACGGTTACGTAACATAGACCATAGTAAAAGTAGTCAAAGCAGGACTCTGTGCTTTTCATACCGGCTGCGTTGACTTTGGACTTAAACATTTACGTTTTATTTTTAATAATTATCACTTAAAAATAATTTATTTTAGAACAGTTTCAAAATATTTCTATAAAAAGTGACACTGTTAATCCAATAAAACTAAATTACAAAAATTTAAAGTTAGAAAACGACTTTACATTTTTAAAGTCGAAAGTCAACGCAGTCGGTATGAAAAGCACTTAATTCAGGTATTTTTCTCGAATGCTTCGAGATTTTAAGAGATCCGAGAAGATTCTAGCAACAATTTTGAACTCATTCATAAGTTTCAAGTTTTTTTTCCATTTATCAAAATTAACGCTAGAACTTAGGTAGGTAAGCCACACCATCAAGTTCCATAGGTTTAGAATTTTTGTTTCACTTTTCATAGAAAATGTTATAATAAAATGAAACTCAAACTTGAAACTCAGTTCCAAAAAAGACAAAATATATTTGAAGTAGCGATACTCGGGATGGGAAAAATGAAATCGGAGTATTTTGGGTGATTGAGTAGTACAGTAGTACTCGTGATCAAAAAGTAGTACAAGTACTCCGATCGGAGTAAAACGACAGCACTGGCACCTGCGTGTTTTGGCTCTCTCGTGTTTACTTTATCTTGTATTATTATATCATGATTGAATCGATTCATTAGAGATTTTAAAAGTTAATGTCTGGTATATCTATGGTAAGTAAAACCTATTTAGCAAATTAAAATTTTTGTAATGTTTTAATCTTTCCCTCGTTGTGGGAGAAGCTTGTTCGCCAGATCGTTTGGATGAATTGTCAACCTTGAATCCCTGTAGATCTCTGTGAATTACATCGTACGTTTAATAAGAACCAAGTTGCATCTACAATGATTCTCAGAAATTTAGACTGGGGCCGCTAAAGAATGTTCCAAGTTCGAGTTGCTGGCCGTATCGTACATACATATATGATCCTGGTTATTAATTTGGTAGTAAAGCATACTAAAGGTTACATGATTAGATTTAGCAACATTAACTTTAATTCGCCATTTTTGATGTGAAAACATCTTTAGCGGCAGGAGTAAGTAAAAAATTGTATAGAAGCAAAGCAACCTTGATTATACAAGCCATAATCTAAAAAAACGAAGCTTGTATAAGGGAATTAGAAACGAGGAAAAACCAAAATTTCCATAGTAAAACGCATAAAACATATGGGAAATTACTAATTTGCCTAAGACAAATTTGTAAATGAAAACGTTGCAAATTCTTAATTATGATTTCTGAAATATTTTCATAAATGTTTGAATTTCAACATATGTATATAAATCTCGTTTAAGTAAATCGTTTTCATTTTCTTGTATTAATTGATTTATTTAAACAAAATATAAAAAAAGTTCATAACAATAGCATTCTGGTTAAATTAAAAAGTAAAGCTTACTACAAATCGTGTGCATTAAGTCAATACACATAGATGGTAGTAGGCAGTAAACATTTTGAAAAATCGTACCAAAAATTGCCACCTGGGGAAATTTGAGTTCAAAAATGGTAGAAAAAGCAAAACAAATTCACAAAATGTTAAGAACGTGTCATAATTGTGTGATTAAATAATTATTTTCGTATTTCTCTGCCAAAAATTATAGACATCTAACGTACACTAGTAAAACTAAAGATACATTTAGCAAATATTATTTTAATTCGTCAGAGCCAACTTTGATATATTTTTCAAAATGAAAGTTCGAAAAATATATTTTAAAAATAATTTAATTTTAATATTTCTGCAATTAATATTTACTTAATACCAATGTACCCTTCTTGTATATTGCTGCTAAAGATATGTAGAACACTTTTGTATAAACATTTTGTAACATTTTTGCTTTTTTCATTGTAAAACTTGAAGCTAAAAAACACCATTTTTACTATGGATTCCTATGGAAATCAGTAAAAAGTTATACCACTAAAAAAGCTTCAAAAAAATACGTCATAATGATTATGACTCTATACTCTAGAAGGCTCTGATAGAAGTCATGTTACGGAAACAAAAGTGCCGAACCAAAAATATTGCATGTATGTGTGAATATCGCCAAGAACAAAAAATAAATAAAACGTGAAATCAACGCATAATCTACGAATACATATGCAATATACTCAATATACAACATCATCCGGCATTTCAAAAATATCGTGGGCCGAATTCAAAAATTTTTTTTAAAAAAAACTGCATACTTTAATTTATTTTGTTGTGAAAATATTTACTATACATGGCCACAGCAGTAAGTGTTTTTGAAAATGAAAATTACATACAAGCAAAAGGACCACAAATTACGCTTGTGAAGTGTAAGTGACTCGAAAAAATTAAATGGAAATAGCGAGCTGTAAAAATTGCACATATACATTGATACATAATAAAATAATAATTTCCCTGATAACCCAGAATGAAAATGCAATTGAATCAGGCCTGAATGGAAGCCAGATTGATCCAGTGAAATGATATAAGACGTCGGGAAAAAATTCAGCAGTATACTAATACATACACAGTAACTATCTCATTTTTACACGCAATAAATAAATATGTTAGTAGGACAAATAACGTATTTTATTGTTGGAAATGCTCATGTGTTCTCCCTATGTTTTCGGGCCTTTGAAAAGTACTTCTTATGCACACCAATTTCCATACATTTTCACCCTCTCTTAAGAACTCCTTATTCAGACATGTTTATTACTATACCTTTCCTTAATATAATAAACAATTTAAATTGTTTTCTTATTTCAAAAAATTTGTATTTCATTATCATAATTAAAAATATATATACATATGTACATAATAATAAGATATATCATTTAAAATTAACCTAGCTAAACCGGAATACTTGTATTTTTAAAGATTTTGTTTTGTAAAATCTGTTATGGGATTTCACAATATTGTCTTGTAATTTATTATAATACTCGGGAAGCCCCATATCCATACCGCAAGCATCTGAAATTAAAAATACAAAATATCAGTCAAATGTGATAAAAACTTTTTACCAGCAACGTCTTGCAAATTAAAATCTATATAAACCTCGTCGGAACTCGAAAGCTATATATTTAAACGCAGCATCAACGGAATCTTGCTGCAATTTAAACCGTCTAAAATAAATAGTCTGAATATTAATCAATATTACTGATAGTTGTTTGTGGTGTTATGGAGCGGAGTGAGATGTTGTCCGAGCAAATTATTAATCACAGATTTTCATAACCTTTCTTGCAATTGAATTCATTTGTGCTTGCATATCATTTAGGGTTTTCATTATAGTTTCTTGATTTTTTAAAAACGTCATTTGATTTTTGATAATTTTATATAATACTGAAGAATTAACTGAAACAAAAAATAACACTTATAAATTATAATACATAAGATAATTTAGTTTATCAAAATAAACGTACCATTTGTATGTTCCCGTTGTCTGGTGGTGTCATCACCTACGGTAAAATTTGGCTCAGCGTTTTCTTCTCAAAATTATTTGGTTGTGCCTCATCAAAATATTCCTCCTCTCAGTTATTTTCTTGCGCATCTAAATCGCCTGCCTAATTTTTTTGCGAATTCAAGTTTATTGCGTAATAATATTTGTTATTTACTTTAAATTTTTTTTTCTGTTAGTTTTCAAATAAAACATAATTAATTAAATTAACTACAATGGAATTTTCGCAGTATATTAATTAAAGCTTATGGCTGTGAACTGGCATGGAAGAAAGAAATCCTTCGGAAGGTTTTTGCTGTTCAAATAATTAATGTAATTTTCGTTGATCGGAGATGATGGCGAATTAGCGGTCATATTGGATATTTTTACTACATTTAGGTTGATAATATTAATGATTAAATGCTTTAAATAGTTGGTGCAAGATTAAAATTAAAATGTTTTTTTTTCCAAGTTTTATCGGAAAACTAGCATAACCACAAATAGGTTATGTTAGTTTCCAGATTACTACACGCAACAATTCCTAATGCAGCCGAGAAGATTTATTTCTTATATTTGACAAAGATCCAATAATGGGAATTATTCAGAAATGGAAAAGGTTTTGATTTCAAGTAATTTTGAATAACAAAATGATAGTAATCTCCTCCTTCTGTATTCAAAATGTCAATAGATGATCGATCAGTTAGGAGGAGTTTGCATGCACATAAAGGTAATCCTTTCACATTTGATCTATGAAGAGCTTGTAACAAACCATCAACAATATTATGCTGCATTTTATTTAGCAAGGCCCATTGTCTCATTACGCAAGAAATTTTGTTCCCTCATAGAAGGTTTCATCGTCAGAATTGAAACTAATTGTGGTACTTTTACTAGAAACTGAGCAAAGAGAACTACAAATATTATTATCATAAAACTTTTGCTGATGTTATACGTTTCGGTATTAGCATGGCATCTATTTCTTGTTCTATCAAATTCTTTAAAACATCGTTTTTATTCCTTAAATTCTCTAAATCTTTATTTAAATTTTTCAAACAAAGCATTTTCAAATTTTTTAAAGTAGAAATATAATTTCCTTAAATACTTTAAATTCGCTAATTCAAATAATTTTCTAAATTTGTGATTCTCTTTGAATTATCTAATCCTAAAAAATTCTTTTAATTATTTAAAATATTAAATATTTTAATTTTTTTTTATAATTTTTTAAATGTTAAAATTCTTCAAATTTTTAAAGTCTGTTAATTAATTCTTTAAATTTGCTGAATTGTTTAAATTCTCTAAATACTTTAAATTATTTCCACTCTTAAAAAAACTCTGAATTCTTAAAATTGTTTAAATAAATAAAATTTCTAATATTTTATAATTCTTTGAATTTTCAATTCAGTAAATTTTGTATTTTTTTAAATAACTCTTCTTTATTATTTCTTTTTTAATTACAATCTAGTCTAAGACTAATAAGCAATTTTATTCGAGCTTAAATTACTACAATTTACTGAAATTTAATGGTTCATCCATCGATGTACTCCTTAGTTTTTATTTTATTATTTGATCGCGTTTTTGTTGTGCGCTAGATAAAGATTTATTTTAACTGATTTTACACTAACTCAAAAGGCTTTACTCTTTTGAACCTTTTAATTAAATCCGTATTATCCAGTAGCTGGATGGCACCTATGTTAACATGGTGAAGTAACCGTTGTACATGACTTCCAGCAAATTTCATAATTTCGGTTTTGATGGGTTCTATGCCCAGGTCTTTGTGGATGTTGCTATTTTTGACAAACCATGGTGCGTTGACGATGTTTCTTAGCACTTGTTCTGCTTGGTATATCCCTACAGCTGTATACCATAAGTCCAAACAGGCTTCAATATTTGCTTATAAAGCAGAAGTTTATTAGGGATTGATAGATGAGAGTTTCTTCCCAGTAACCAATACATTTTATTGTATTTTAATCCCAAATCGTCTCTTTTCTTTTTAACATGAGCTTCCCAGCGAAGCTTAGCGTCTATAATGTCATACCAAGATATTTGGCAGTGTTTGCATGTGGTATTTCTTGATTATATTGATATACTGGTTTGTGTACTAATCTTTTGTTCGTGAAGTCGACATGTTCTGATTTAGCCTCATTTAATTTTATGCGCCATTTTTTTGTCCAGTTGTATATACTTGCTCTATGGCGGTTTGTAATTTCACTGTTGTATCTGAGTTATTGTCACCTACTGTCATGATAGCTGTGTCATCGGCGAAAGTGGCTATCCTATAGTTTTGTGGGGTTGGAACATCTCGGGTGTATAGTAAATACAGAAGTGGCCCAAGTACACTTTCTTGTGGAACTCCCGCTCTTATTTCCTTAAGCTCAGAATATTCATCTTCTTGCCTGAAATATCTTTCCGTTATATATGATTCCAGTATTATATTGTACTATGAAGGTAGAGGATTAATTTGAATTTGTAGATTAAACCTTCATGCTAAACCTTGTCAAACATCAAGGGATACTGCGGAACAAACTTCTTTCTCTTCTAATGTCTTCTCAATATTATTAGTTATTCTATATGCACTTGATCAATAGTTGAGTGCCCACTGCGAAAACCAAACTGATGATTCGGAATTAGGTTATTTTTTCAATTATTAGTTTGAGTCTTTTTAATAGTAACTTTTGAAAGAGTTTAGACATTGTTATTTGATGTGGCGGTTTCCCTGGTTTGGGAATCATGATAACTTCAGCCACTTTCCAAAGTTTTGACACATATTTTAACCTGAATGCACCGTTTATAATATTAGTAAACTTCACCTAGCTTTTCTCGGTAGCTGCTTTATTATTTCTCCGGCAATCAAGTGAAACTCTGGTGCTTTCTTTAAGCTTAAATTATTTTTAATTTCCTTTGCTACTTCAGTAGGCAATGTAGGTATATCATCTTCGAGAACTTGTATTATATTTTCATCCAATGTTTCTCGTAATTGACATTCATGAGGTTAAAATATATTTTCAAGATGATTAGCAAATCCTTCAGCTTTTTCTTTGTTTTTCCTTGTCCATATTCTATCCATTTTCCTGATAGGATGAATCGGCATTATTGACCTTTTCAGAGTTTTAGTTGCTTTCCAGAGCGAATAATCTGTATTACTGTCATTCGTCAACTTACTTAAGTAGAAATTAACTGAATCATTTTTTAATTTCTGAATTTCTCTTGTTAATTGTTGAGTAAGATTGTTTAGTCTTTTTTTGTCTTGTGGAGCTCTAATTAGGTGCCACTTTTATCGGGATTTAGCCTTGATTTGATTTCTGGAGTACTTTCCCATGCTGATTTTTGAATATCCGTAATGAACTTTTCTACTTTTATATCCAGTTGATCCATAGTTTTTAAAAGAACTTTCAAAAATATTCTTTGTTCAAGGTGTACTTTGAAACTTTTCCAGTCCGTATATTACTCACTTAGAGTTAGGACTATTGGAGAATGATCGGAGCTCATATCTTGGCTTTCCTCAACTTTCATAAAATTATTAGAAATACTTTTGGTTATAAAAAAACGATCAAGCCAGGTATTTGTCCTGGGTCAGTTGGCCAATAGCAATATGTTGGTTTTCCTGTTGAAATGGATTCACATCCATTTTCTTTAATATGGCAATCAGTAATTCTTTTCCTTTAGTTGTAGTTAATCTAGAACCCCAGTGAGTATTCTTCGCATTGAAGTCACCACCTATTTTGCACCTTTTCCTAGACGCTTGAAAAAATCTGAGTATTGTTTGTTTTTAATAGAATGTCTTGGTGGACAGTACAATCCTGCCACAACTATAGGAAAGTTGTTGGTTTTTATATAAACCACTGTCGCCTGAATTTCTTCTTTTTCATACTTTGCTTCTTCAAAATGTTGGATATTTTTCTTTATGATGACTGCACTTTCTCCTCTGGCTGAATTATCTGGATGAATAGTGTGATATCCGCAATAGCCTTTAAATGTTATGTAGGATTGCTTAGTAAAATGTATTTTCGAAATAAGACATACATCTATATTCTCAACGTCGAGGACTACTTGTAATTCTTACTGATGCCAGAGCAAATGTTCATTTCTGTGTGGATTTGGGTTTAGCTCCCAATACTCTATCTTCCAATTTTTGTAGCCTCTCATCAAATTTTGTTAATTTCATGAGAATATCTTGTATTGTTTGACTGATGTCTACATCTATCGATTTTTGCTGGAGTTTATTGACTACGCCTCTCGTTGCTTTGGCCTATGTTAACACCTTCAGTTCTCTCGTATCGATTTGCCTGACCATAGATTTGAGTTTTATTCATCCTTTTGATTTTAATTTTCTGAAATTCCTTTGCAACAATACATTCTCGATAATTAGCAGGATGACCTTCAAATTGTTTAAATTCTTTTATCTTTATTTTTTTAAGCCTATTGAATTCTTTAGATTTGTTAAATTCTTCAAATTTAAATAACTAGCTACATACAAAATTTTTCATTTTTTAAAAATTTCTAAATGCCTTAATTTCCCTCAACTTTTTAAATCTTTTAATTCTCTAAAATTATTAAAATATTTTTAATTTTTAATAGTTGTGCTTTTTTTTAAATTCAAGTAGTTTATATTCATAGTTTGAACTTTGAAGAGGTTTTCATCAATTACATATTTAAATTAAGTGAGTAAATCCTAATGAAGCTTATATCAATTAAATATCATTCAAACACTTGAACAATCAATATTCTTAGCCACAAAACGAGACAAGTTTAAACCGGATAAATTTGCTTCCAAAAAAAATTAAGCTAGTATTTGCATTAATTTTAAATGTTGTATGTACATTATTGTTTTACGATATTTGATTAATATCCAAAATACCCGTGATACACAAAATTCGGGGAATCGAAATTATTCATTCTGATTTTATAAAATGATCGCGCATCAAATTAACATTTTCAAGAATTAATTGGTATCACACACAAATGCGCTCACGTGCGGTAAACATGACGCCGCATACATTTTGCTAGACGTATACTACAAATAATACAAGGTTAATATACTCAAAAATATTTAAAACGTTAAACAAAGTGTGTGTAGTATTTTTTCAGGTTTCAGGGAAGTTAAATTTAGCGAATATAGATACCTTGACCCACTAGCTTACAATCGTGTTAACAAATTGAATGGTGTTTAAGAACCCTTGGATGCCCTCAAACACGCTCTTCAGCCGTACACAAAGTATAACAACAACAACAACAAAAAAAAAATGTTTAATTTAAAATTTAAAATTATTTATAATAATAAATAATTACTAATGAATTATTCACGAATCAAACAACAAACATAATATTGATTAATAAAGATTAGTTTTTTTGCTTTCATTAATTACATTTATTTTGTGAATGAAATTATATTTATTTATACGCAAAAAATTATTTTATTGTTGTAAGCAATTCATTCAAAATATGTATAGATATGTATTACGCGGCCAAACGCGCAAATAAATACTTCCGGCATCGCCATGTTGCTCAACGTGCATTTTTATTAAATGTTTATTCGTTTAAGAATATTTCGTTCACTAAAGGCACTGGTATAAAGATAAACTACCTAATTAAATATTAATGAATATTTACGATCAATTATATTAATTTACAATTATAATAAACTTAATTGAACTAGTGTTTTATATAGTTGTTCTTCACATGAATCGGTGTAATATATGTTAACACGCAAAAGCTGAACTTCATAATTGATTTAAGTTTAAGTTAACCGGTTGCAAAACAAATATCTGCATTTTTTATTTATGATTTAATGTCATTTTTTGATTTACATGGTGATTGATTTTCTTTAACCCGCACGAACTTTCTTAGAAACTAGAAGGGATTACATGTGTGGAGACGCAGAAATTAAGGTATTGCCATATGGGTCATATGGTGACTCCGGGAATACCAGCCAAGGCCGGTTTTGAACTAGTCCGGCCAATCACTTAATTAAAATTATAATTATGAATACATAGCCAAATTCCCAGCGCTCTATACATATCGCATTTCATTACATATGTAAATGTCAAAATATATTATATTTTATAATTTTTTTTTTGCCATAAAAAACTCATGGAAACCAGTAATATTTAAGTATTTTTTTCGACTCTATGTTTTATGTAAAGAGATACAAATCGGCATTTTTCAATTGCTATATAATGACGTAAATGTTTAATCAGCGTCTCTTGCAGACAGAAAACTTGGGCTAGTTATCAAATAATATGACCCTCCTCCAATCACCAATATCTCGTGTGACAGAGAAAGAAAAAACCTTCGTCCTTATTTTTAAATCCGACTTGTCGAATACCAAATTCAAATTTATGTGGAGGAGGCGGTAAAGCAAAGTAGCTGTAACCTAGAGACGGAATAAATAAACGTTGGAAATTAAAGCATGCCAGATACAATAATATAAAAGTAGTAGTAACCAGGGTAACATATTTAAAACACATCTTAAAAATAAAAAATGAAAATTCACTTGAATCCGGCTGTCCACACGAAGTTAACACTGCAACACATCATTTCCTCGTTTCTTACGTCTTTGCCTATAAACTAACTGGAGGGGAAAATGTTGCACTTTGTCAACGTAAATTTTAGGTGATGAACAAGTTGCAACACACAAACACAAATATTAAATAATAAAACATTTGAATGTGGTTCGATTTTTTTTTTGTAAACTGGTTTTACTTCTAATTTTTATTTTAAACAGTAAACACCTCCTACAAAAAATAAATAAACAAAACACATACCTATGTAGATAAAAGTAACAACAGTTTTATTATTTCGTCTAAACGCGAGGTGTTGTCGTTTTGCGTTGTAGTGTTAACTTCGTGTGAACATCCCTAATGTTTGTTTATGCTAGATTTTTGAGGTTTTACTATAATTTTTGTTGTTGTTGTTTATTTTTTAGGGATGTATTTGAAGTTTAAAGGAACAAATGGTTATTAACTCTTAAATTATTGTACGAAAACTGGTAGCGTAATGTTTAACTGTTCAAATTTGATATAATTAATTAATTATTTTTAATATAATTAAACATTATCCAATATTTATTCCATTCAATTTGAAAAAAAAAATCTGTTTCGAAAAATTTCGAAATGAAATTTATTCAAGTATGGCACTTATTCGGAAATACTTTTTTTGATAAAGAGGAGTATATGGACGGTACCGTGCTGTATAGCCGGAATGGTCGAGTCCACTTTATGGTTGGGATAAGCGGTATTGTAGTTGCGCATATGTGTGTCACTGCTATGAGATCGAGCGCACTTATGATTGGCGATGATACCAAAAAATCCACTGCGTAGCGTGATGCTGCTCCGCTCTTTAGGTTTAATCTGACTCCATAGATTTAATCGGACGCGTGGTGACGATTGGTAAGCTCCGTTGCTTTGATTATCAAGCAATCATACAAACAGCTAAGCGTTATATATATAAAACTTGTGGCTTACGTAGATGCCGATAAACGTTTATATGTGAACGCGTATTTCACCAATTTTCCCAACATGAATAATCACAGGCACAGTATTTTATTATTGACAACACATTATTAATATTCAAAAATTAATTTAGGATTACAAAAGTTATTTTGGAATGTAATTAATGCAAAAAAATTGTTTGCCTAAAAATGGCGTTTATTTTTATGCAGTCTTCTCTGTCGAGAGTTTACAATAGCAATCCTTTTATAAGTTGTTTTAATAAAAGTGAATAGGAAAAAGTACTAAACTAAAATTACCCTATGAAGTAGTTTTCTGTATTTTGACATTTTACCCTTTGAGCAACCGAATTCGGAATTTGGTACGCTACAAGTATATAAAAGAGTAGTAAGACTATAAAATAAAATTTGCTCCATTTTTTGGGACGTAAATCAATGTGATTTTTGATCAATACCCTATCCATGTATATATATATCGCTGTTCTAATCAATAAAGTGCCCCGGTGGCACAGTTGTTAGCATGCTTGCTTTAAGCTCCGGAGGTTCCGGGTTCGATTCCCGGCGGGTGATGAAAAAATCACGGCTGGTTAATGTAAAGGATCAATGAATTAATCACTCATTATCCGTTCAAAAAATGATTACGAAACTTCACAATGAAGCGGCCAAATCCCTCTATGGGATGTAGCGCCAGCGAAAAAAAAAAATCAATAAAATGTCAATAAAACGTCACAGAAACAATTTACGTTTAAAAGCTTACTAGATAATTTTTTTTGTGAATATTCATATTAGCCGCATTTCTTGACGTTTGATCTGATCCTGATCAGTGCTGAGATGTTCTAACATCACTTTCGATTCGTTTTCGATAGTATTTTGTCTCTTATAACAAGAACAAAATTGTACGCTATTTTCTTCTATTTTTCTAATGCGATCTCAGACTTCTGTTACCCTACCTCTCCACCTGACATATACTATACCACTACCATTAGCATTTCTATAAACAAAAATATTAAAAATGGCTTCGGGTGAGGTAAACGTGCGATACGTTATTCGGTGCGAATAAACTGGAATTTATATTCCATAAGCATTCATTGTCTCTAAACAATTGAATTAATTTCATAATTTCCTCCTTTTCGTTCATTTTGAAAATATTTATTATTAAAACTTATTTTATTAGCATTAAGATTCAACACAGGCAGGATTACACTTGCCGTTTCTTTGAATTATGTATATGGCTTATATGAAATTATTATAACATCGAGTTTCGCCAAATTGTTATAACCTGTTGGTATAATTTATTGGTATTTTATAACATTTGGTGTCTCCACTAGCAAAAGAGTAAATATTAATAGTATAACTCAATGGTAGATTGCAGGTGGAGAGGCCGGGTATACTTTCCCTTTTCTTCACATCGATAAAATATCGCAAACAAAATTTTTTGTGATAAAGAGTGATGAATGAAAGTAGAAATAGAATGATGTTTAATGCGAGCATGCTGAGATCGCAATAGAAAAAGCTTAATTCAAAAGTCGAAATAGTATACAATTTTATTCTTGAAAAGAGAGATATGAATACTATCGAACATCGAAAAAAGTGATGTTAGAACATCTCAGCACAGATCATATGTTTCATGAAACTACAAGTACTAAAAACACCTACTCGGATCAAAATTTTAATCCAAAAATAAAAATTTGTTAAATTTTTTTTGTTGCTTTCGATGTAAACTGTGATCTGATCCAGATCATTATGCGTCAAGAAATGCGACTATTATTAACAACAACCCTCCAAACATTGCTTAACAGAAATGTACAGTTAACGAAGACTTGCCGCTATTAAGTGCTTTTCATACCAGTTGCGTTGACTTTGGACTTTAAAAAATTCACGTTTTATTTTTAATAATTATCACTTAAAAACAGAGACTGGAACCGAAATGTTTTTCGTTCCGGTTTTCGGTTACATTCCTAATTTTTAAATTTCGGTTCTGTTCAGTTCCGGTTCGGCCATTAAACATCGGATCCAAAACCGGTTCAAGAATTGTTTGTTATGTCGATTTCGATTCACCTTTTACCAAATCTTTAAAAGATCACTCTCTACTGCTGGTGAATCGAACAGTTGCTCGGTAATATACATATATGTGTGTGTGTTTGATGTTTATATAAACATAACCTATAATTTTTATTAAATTTATTATTTTTATTTTTATGTTTATTAATTAAACACAAATTACCGTAAAATGGGGTGAATAGAAACAGCGGGGTGAATAGAAACAAAACTTTAAAAAATAATTAACTTGATAATTTTTCATAATACATAATAATAAAAAAAAGCAACGTTAATTTTTTAAGTTGGTGATGAGTGCAAACAAAGAAATAATAGGGATTTTTGGTGGAACACCGGCAGTTTTAAAGAATATATTGGTAAATATAAATCAACATTTTTTGGTTCGAAAAATACTCTAAAAAACTTTGTATGTAATTGAGCCATCGTTGGAGTAATATCAGAGAAAATTCATGTAAGTTGTTCAATTATGTCTTCTTTTTACTTGTGTAGTTAAAATTGTAATCAGCTTTTACCGTTTTTCCTAAATTTTACCATTTTGTAGTTTAGTGTCAAAAATTAGGAAGTGTGGGTTGAATAGAAACACCAGAAATTAGTGTTTTTATTCACATTACCAAGTTTTTCCTAATTCCAAATTACTAAATTTCCCTAATGTTAAATTATTATAGAATATATTTCGGTTTTTGATTGCTAAAGAGTATTAAAATGCCCAGACAATACAAGTTGAAGAGCCAAAAACATTACAAAAAGCGTGATCCTCTGATATTGAAACAAGCAGTTGAAGATGTTAAAAATAATAAGTTATGATTAAGGAAATCATCGGAGAAATACGGTATTCACCAATCCGTGTTATATCGCCATTTAAAAAAGATGATAAAATACAAAATCAGGGGGATCAACCTGCTTAAACGAAACTGAAGAAAAAATCCCTGTGGACAAATTGATCATTTGCTCAGAGTGGGTTATCCCATTGATACAATAACATTACGAATGAATATTCAAGAATTGTTAAACCGGCAAGAGAGACAGGTCGAAAAATTTAACTTACAACTTACCCGGTAAAGAATTCATCTGCTCGTTTCTGAAACGACACAAGCAAGCATTATCTCACCGCCGGTTAAGCCAAAATACGAAAAGAAATCGGGCTGCAGTTTCACCAGAAATCATAAATGAATATAGGAATAGAAAGAAACCGAAATTCAATGACTGTTTCTATTCACCCCAATAGCAGGTGAATAGAAACAGTGAGGTTTTTTTTTTTTAAATCCGCCATATTCATTTCTAATAGATCAAAGTAGTTTGAAAAGGAAAGAGTTCACCAAGACCCATATTTTAAGATATTTCATTATATTAAAAACAAATATCCTCTTAGCAGTACATGCTTGTAAACTTGAAAATTGTTTCTATTCACCCCATTTTACGGTAATTCTTTAATATAAAATATTTATATAAAAATAAACAGAACCACAAAACACAAATGACGGTTTCAATAAACTCAAATCGAATGAAATGTCATTCAAAATGACAGTTCTATTTGTGTTTGTAAATCTGTCAAAAAATCGAGATTCGTAAAACAACAACAATTTTGCTCGACCGAGCGACTTCTCTTGATGAATCGATCAGTTTGACAGCAGAAAGAGCAAGTCGGCTTGCTCTTTTTTGGTGAATCGAAAACCACACTAATAAATGATTACTATTTATGATTCCACATTTTTTATTCAAAATTTAATTAAAATAATAATAACGAAAAACGAAAATAGTTTTTATTATAGATACAAAAATCGGCGTAAGTCGGAAGCGGAACCGTCTAAAACGAAAAAATTACCGTCTTGGATAGTCCGATTAGTTTAATTTGCACAATTTTAAAAATTGAAAATAATTGTATACATTTTTTCGGATAGCAAAACCTTGAACCGGAGCGAAAATTAATTTCGATTCCAGTTTCGGTTCAGGTTCAATTTTTTATTTTATTTCGGTTCGGTTCCGGTTTTCGGTTCATTGAAAGTAGCGGTTAATTACGGTTTTCGGTTCAGTTTCGGTTCCAGTCTCTGCTTAAAAATAATTTATTTTATAAAAGTTTCAAAATATTTCTATAAAAAGTGACACTGTTAACCAAATACAACTAAATTACAAAACTTTAAAGTTAGAAAACGACTTTATATTTTTAAAATCCAAAGTCAACGCAGCCGGTATGAAAAGCACTTTAAGGCCTTCGTAAACGTAACGTGATTGTGTAACCAATAAGTTGCAAAACGAAAATTTTACAACAAGAAAAATGTAACAGATTTACGTATTAATATTTCTTCGCTAATATGGAATACAACTGAACGGTTTTCAATGTTGCATTTGTGAATAGCTTAGGTATTATACTATCGAACAGTTTTAGTGTCACTTTTTCGGAACGCATAGGTGTAATATAATTGAACCGTTTGATTGAAGCAAAATTTATTGTTAATATTTAGATTGGTAAATAAAAGTCAATTTGGTTTCTATAAAATAAATTTATTGAATATTAAATTTAATAATTTCAATTTAGTATACCAAGAAAATTTAGAGGCAGCTTTGCCAGTAATAATGCTTTTCAAGCCCACATCAGGGGGCCGATCAGTATGTAGTGCCTTATAAAACATGTAGGTAATTATGTCAAACGAATTAAATAGGTTTGCACCGTCGCCTCTGTTTGAAGGTCACTTTCAAGTTTTTTGAAAGCATCAATGGAATCTGAAGGAATTTTTAAATTAAGCGTTCGATCTACGTCTAATGTCGTTTTTCACGAGCAACGGCTTCTTTGTTCCAGAAATCCCCCCCCCCCCCCCCTTTCATCATTCTAAACATTTTGTCATCAAAATTAGAGTTTTCATTTTGAATTGGAGGCCACCAATTTGAAATTGAAAAACTGGAAGAATTTGATATTGGTTTTGTTGTTTGCTGTAAATTTTGAACTCTATTTACCTTGTAGGGATGGTAAATTATATTTTTTGTCTGCTTATTTTTAATTGTTGGAATGCCTGATGTATTATACGGTTGATGACATCCTTGTATTGATGTAGCTGGAAACATAGAGCTGTCTATTTTCAGAAACTCACTACGTAATTTGTTTCGGAATCGAAATTAAATTCTTCAGTGTCGGTTTCTGTAGAGTAGTTCATCTCCGTAATTATATAAAAATGTACGTTACTTTATAAATGATGCATCGGAACAAAAACCAACCATTTCGTGGTTCTTAAAAGTACATATAATATTAATTGATATGTCCTTTAACACAAAAGACAGAGTTTCTTGTTCTAAATCTTCATGTTTACTAGCATTAAAGGTGGATTTAGATATCCAACGATTTTTCGGCGCGGCTGCCTGCCGCAGGAAATTCGGCGAACGCTATATTATCGATGATTTACATATTCGACGAATTTTTGGCGTAGTTTTTTCACACAAACAATATTTTGACACATAATTTATAAATAAAAACACAAGCTACTTGTAGGAATTGTACAAATCGAAAAACGAAAAAAAACAGAGGATGCTAAAAAAATGTATGTACGTACACCATGATAAACCAATTAAAGTAGGTATGATCAAGCGCATGTATTGCTATCTCTTTCACTAAAAAAATTCTGTCATTCGGTGCTTTTTTCTTGCTATACTTTTTTTTATAATCACTAGTTCATAGCAAACAAAAACAAATCGAATTGTTTTGCGGTGATAGTTTTTGTGAAAACAACGAAGCCTTGTGATTTTATCGCACCGAATGACGAGTTGCGCAAGAAAAGACGAATTTGAAACAGCTGTCAATCATACCTATTAAATTAGTTTATCATGTACGTACACTGTGTCGTCGCGTCGAGAAGATAAATTTTGTTCATGTCTTCGCCGTGCCGAAAATTCGGCGAAGCAGTTGTTTCTAATTGGTTGAATGTGTCACATGATGTTCGGCGCAGAAAAATCGCCGGATATGTAAATCCACCTTAAATCCCTAAAAGTTTCGAAGGTAACGGATCATCGAAAAATTCGATCATTAATTAAACAATAATTATTTGGAGCGCCAGAGCCTAGAGAAAATAATGGCCGTACAGAACGTTAGAAAGCTCTATGAAGGTTTTCTTGCTCGTTTAGACTGTTACTTATTTGATGCAGAGGCTGCGATGCTTTTTTAAACTCAGAAGCTTTCCAGTCCTTGATTCTATAAAAAGTGTGTTTACTGTATTTGTTCGGGTATGTCATATACTTAACTATGTATTTTTATTTTTGAATTTCTAAAGTTTACTTTATTTCGACTGCAATTTTGTTTATAAAAAAATATTGACTACTTATATGATGATGATGATTGATGACAATGGTAACATTGTCAAAACGTCGGAAAAATTATAAATAAAAACTAAAATAAAGCACACTTATTTTATTGGAGCAGCCGATAGAGGAAAAAAACCATTTACGAGGGGTAGGGTAACGTAAAAGTTTTTAGAAAAAGTAATAAAAATTAAAATTTTTCATCAAAAATTGCTTTATTGCTTTTCAAAATATTCGCCTTTAAGATCTATACAATTTTGCATACGCTCAAACCCATTTATCGAAGCACTTTTGCCAGTCCGAAGATGATAGATCCAAAACATGGTTTTTGAACGCTTCAACCGCTTCTTCAGGCGTTAAAAATCGTTGTCCACGCATCTTATCTTTGATTGTTGGGAACAGGAAGAAGTCATTGAGTGCCAAGTCGCGGCTGTAAGGCTGATGACTCATCAATTCGATCGTTTGATGTGATGTGTGTGAGCTCGCATTATCGTGATGCAAAATAATTCGCCGTTTTGGGTTGTTTTCTCTCAATTTGTTAAAAACCTCGGGCAAACAAATGGTCATATTGACCGGTTTTCGAGAAGAAACACGCTACCATTTGCTTCCCAACGTTCCTAGCTTCGCTCAACTTTTGTTGGATTTTCTTCGAATTGGAAGACCCAAACAGTCGATTGTACTTTTCTTTCCGGCTCATACGAATATATATCCATGACTCGTCACCTGTCACGATCTTGTATAGGTTGTTGGAAGTACCTTCAACGAATTTTTCAACCGTTTGGCGGCACCAATCGACACGAACCTTTTTTTGTGCGTCTGTCAACAAATGAGGAATCCAACGTGCACATAGCTTCCGCACCTTTAAATGTTCATGTAAGACCGTAAGTACGCTGGTGTTATCAACAGCTGTTTTTGGACGACCTTCACGAGGCTCGTCTTTGAATAAACGTCGTTCGTGTTTAAATTCATTGTACCAATTATACATACTAGCCAAGGATGGTGCTTCGCAGCCAAAAGTCGAATGAAGTGATTCGAAGCACATTGTAGAGTTAGCCCCTTTCGAAAATCGTAAAAAATCATTACACGAAAATTTTTACGCGATAATTAGATTTTTTCACTGAATTCAATTTTTCAAGTAAATAAAAAACAATGTTGTGATGCGAACTGACAGATGACTTCTGAGAAACATAACCTCCAAAAATATTAAACTTTTTGATTGACATAGAGATTTGCATCGGAAAACACTAGTATTACCATTTTCTAAAAACTGTAACGGTCTGTCCAACACAGGTTGGTAGACAATTATCAGAATCCACCTGAGTCACTGTCTGCAGCTTTTTCCTGGCTATCGCGCAGTCTAGGGGTGGGGATTGACAGTGGCCATCAGGGGCTAGATTGCTGCTTACTATACATCACGAACTTCGACATTATATGGAACACACTACACACCCACGCGGCACACCATAGTCACTCCCTGAAAGATGGAACTAAATTTAAGACATACTATTTCTTATAACGATCACCATTTTTGAAATATATTTATTAACATTATATAATTAGAATTTTTATTATTTTTTTTTTACACAGTTGAAGTACCGCTGTCACGTACGAAGAGCTCTGCGAACGCCAGCTGTTCCTGTAAATAAAAAAAAAAAACAATGTGTGTAGCCTCTACGCGCGATGGAAGTGAAACTTTTTAAGCTGTAAATTTGTAATTACTACAATTTATCGTTCAATGCTGGCATACACAGTAAAATGTATAGCTTTTCTGCAACAAGAATTGAAGAAATATTCAATTGATCCTTAATAGTGTTATAGGAGTATTATACAAAGTCAGAGTAGATACATCCAAATTAGATAATTGCACATTCTACATTATCTAGTTATTTTTCTCAATCTCTGTTAATCTGGTAAAACAGGTTTATCACAACTCGATACGAAATCTACCTATAGAGGCACGATAAACAAAAGCAATATTATTTACTAATACTGATTTTAAAGCGACATTTTAGCTTGAGAAAGCAAATGAAATTGTGATGGTGTATTGTTCGGTTTATATTTTAAAGTGAATTTTGCTTAGGACAAACATTTTTTTCAAGAGCAATTCAGAATACGAAATAATTTACCTAAAGTAATGCAACCAGCGATTGATGCATATGTACAGTTTTCTCATGTCATTTGGAACAATTGCAGAGTATAATTTCCATGTCTCATTTTGTAGCTAGCATAAACCAATTGTTTCATTTTTGAAAAAAAAGTATTAAATTTAATCTTAATTTGCCAACTCTCATTGTATGATCCTTTGTTTAAATATCTATACAAATTTAAGTTTTATAAACTTCACTTCTCTATTTATTGTAAATTTACAATAAGTTATTTAACATAATAACCGCCTATACATCTAAATAGTACAAAAACATTAAGTTTGAGATATTTGTGTACAAGCAAATTATTTACAAACACAATTATTTACTTGTTCTATATTTGTAAATTGCAATTTACCTATGGTTTCCACTTGGATGCTTTGCGAATATTCGCAAAGGGAAATTTTTTGTTTCATGTCACTATGTTAGAAACATTTTGTATTTGTATTACGAATTTTTTTTGTTAATTTAGACATTTCTAGACGTCAATAAAAAATCATAATAAAAACAATAAAGTATTCATATAGGAAAAATATTTCAGCTTGCTTTGTGTATCGCAGGATTGAAAATATTCCTAAACAAAATAAGGGAAATTTTTATTTTTTTTTGTAAATGCAAAATTTGCAATGGAAAAGATGTAGGCATGACTACTTTTGATTGCAAATCGTATTGTAAATTTGTCTATGGTTGCGTAGACAAATTTATATACCGATTTGTATTTTTTTTCAATGTATACTATCCGTGTGAAAAAATTTAAAACAGATTGCGATTATTCGCGAAGGCATCCCAAGTGGAAACCCACAGCAATACCTCAATATACTATACATCTAGGAGGCATTGATTCGACTGTTTGTAGATGTTGTTTTTGTATTGCTTGCAAATTCATTCAATTTCGTTTCAATATTCTTTTGTTTTTTTCGAATCATACCCTGCTTAAAAAAATTTCAATTCAAAAATAAAAGAAATACTGTCGCTTTTTTCGTTTCATATCGCTTCTTCATTTTTTGCTTGTAATTTTTGTTTTGTTTCATCGATTTTAAAAATCACCCCGGTACTAAAGAAGTTTCACTTCAAAACACAACACACAAATATCCCCAGCCCACAGTCACAGGGAATATCGATGATAAAATTTACAACAACCGAATGTATCCAAGAAATAAAAATTTGCCGATCAAATGGTTAGCTAAATACAACAAGTAAATAAAAAAAAGAAATTAAACAAAATGGTGATTACACATAATTACAGTAGGCTGTTGGCAGCAACGATCCCTATTTAACCCGAACACACTGCAATCCATTGTCCGATGATACAGATTTGCAAAATTCCATTACTGGGATTTGCGTGGTAACACAGGTTAAGCTCAGTATACAGCTCGAGCTAAGATACATTTTAGCGCGGTCTCCACAAGTCTCCATTTAATTACAGATAAATCGTCAAGCTAAAAATTTGTGTAGAGATAAATTTTGTGATTTTGTTTGACTTTTATTCGTTTGTTTTTGAATGAAGCTTCTGTCCAAATAATCCTCTAAATACTCGACTTCGTAATGTTGGTCGACCATTTTGACTTCTGTCTTCTTTATATAAAAATAAAATAATGTTACTTCGTGGCTACTTCGATTATAAAATGAATCAAAATTCAAAACCGACAAAATTTATCTTCAAATTATTGTCCTTGTGAGATAAATTGCGGCTAAAATGTTTGGAGAATTTATGGTGGCGCAATCTAGATTTGAATGAAACAACTGTTTTTTTTTAAATTTTTCACGCAAAGGTGCATACCTCTCAGCGAAATTGTCAGCTAAAAAAAATTTATTTTATTTAGCTAGCTAAATTTTATGTCAAATTTGTATGGAAAAATTCTCTTATCGCGAGCTGCATACTGAGCTTTACAGTTGGAACACCGGTTGATTGTTCTCTATAGTCGTCCTTCTGACACTCAATATAGGTGTAGGCGCTGTGATATACGTCCGCAGAGTAAATGGAACAACCTTTCCGCGTGTGGTTATGGTTCGGCGTGAATAGATAGTATCTCGCAATTAAAATGCTTGGCACACCGAATATCCGCCGCTCAATTGATAATCGGTAAAGTATCGGAAAACACACAAGATGAGTATAACTTTTTGTTACTAGCCACAATCTCAACGGGACACTACTTATTTCACAGGAGGCAACTTTTTCAACTCTTCCTCTCCGTATCACGTAATATCTAATATTATATCCGCAGACTTGTACTTTACTTCCGTATTTTTATTGTGGCTTTTCCATTGGATTTTAATCCAATAAAAGATCTTTATTTTTTTTCTTTGTGTGATGTGTTTCGCACGCCGGTTCAAATCGATCTCCCCATTTTTGCTTTCATTCCTGTCAAACTTACATATCTAAACTCTCCTATCAGATGCGAACGCCTATAACTTGTGTGGCCAATAGCCGAATTAGTTGACACTTGGCTTTGGTTACAGCTGCACACCGACTTACGCACAATCTTTAAACTACCGGTGTGCACGAACTTGCACATCCCCAGATTCAAAGAAATTTCTTTATTTTTATGGATATTTAAACGACTTACGGTCCCCTGGTAACGATCCATTCGTTACAAAACTTTTACGGCATCCCTCGTAATTATAATTCACTTCAAATACAACAAATAATTAATAATTTAATGTGAAGACTTGAGTCAGTTTTATTTTGAAAGCCTTCATCATAAGTTGACAAACGCTTTCTGGAAAACAAACTTTATGCTTGAAATACGTCACTTTTATATTGCATTTCGTGCAACTGGAGTAACCAGCATGTGATTTCACACCTGGAATTAGAGTGAAATTTAAAAAGGTTATACAAATTTGTAAAAAATTATAGAAAACATATTAAATTACCTAGTAAAAAACATCATTCAGGCGCATCACAAATGAACGCTCGAATCCTTTATGATAAAAAACGTTTTCAATTAAATTTTTGGTTTCTTTAGCAAATTCCTTCAGAAACTCGTCTGCATAATATGGTGTAGCCATGATATATTCCAATAGGAAATAATTTTTGATACGCTATAATTTGGGCAATGATTGGTTCTTACGTCTTTTGACACATTCTGATGGTTTTTTCGAAGTATTTCGAGCAATGCATTCGCAGACTCATTTGATGAGTTGTATTTTAAAGTTCATTCGTACATTTCTAGACGTATATTATCTATCACCAATTATCGAGTCGCAGCCGTCTTCACTGTCGGAATCAGTATCTGTAGCCGAGTAATTTGCCTTTGTATCTTGAAGCTCATTTTCTAATTCTGTCATGTCCGTGTCACTACTTTCTCAAAGTACATTATAATTGTCAGTAAAGTGGAATTGATTTCTGACCATATTATATGTAGGAGGGACCGTTTGAATTATTTAGAAAAACGTCAATATCTTGGCGAACTTTCTCTATTATTGTATGCTTGGACATATTGAGAATTAAGTATGTATTCACTCACTTAATTAAAATAGATTTTCACCCGGAGATTATCACACTAATTAAACAAAAATCACATTAAAACATAAAACCGATAACCTAAAGAATATCTGTACAACATTTCAAGTTGATAGGTCATCACTTTTTGAGTTAAAAAAAGAACGATCGATTAAAGTTTTCGTTCTTGAAGAGAGCGCATCACTTCGCGGACCCTTTAGGGACCTTTAGGACTTTCTGTTGGGCTTAAAACTTTAGAAATATATTCTTCAGATGCTAAATGAATTTTTAAGGCAATAAAAAAGACACAAAAAAAATTAATATCTGGAGGAGATTCCCCCCTTAAAGACATCTATGAAACAATTGTTGGTTTTTGCAAGAAAAGTAGGAAAACAGTTTAAACAAATCTTTTTAACTGTTTTTTTTTTGTTAAAATCACTCCCCACGGAATATTTCATTTGGTAATTGGTACTGAACACATAGGTTCTGGGTTCACACATTTATTAACATAAAAAGAAAATCGTTAGTATGCCCTTATCCATTCTATTTGGCAGTTTTATCTTTCATTGCAACCTCTTCTAGTTTAAATTCGGATGGAACAAAATGTTAATACAAGCGTATTACTAAAACCAATCATTGTGCAAAATTTCGGTCAAAGCTATCAATATTTGTGAGAACGGAAAGAATATCAAAAATACATGGAAGGAAGGAAAGGCGAAATAATTCGTCGAGAAATGTGAAAATCTGAAACACAATTTATTTCGCTAGAACAACCTTACACTTACCCATAGCTTCGTTATAGTTTTGCCGGACAACGTCTGTAGGCGGACACAAGTTAGAATTTTATTTTTCATTCGTAAAAATTAAAAATGGTGACTACTAAGTAGATGCAAAATATGTGAAATGGTTTAATTTTTTCATGCGAAGAGAATAGTTTGACACCCTCAAGGTAGTTTGCGGTTGGCTTGCATTTAAGTTAAATTATATTTAGCTTCAAGCTATAGAAATAAAATACTGTGGTAATTAAAGATAATCGACAAATGGAAGAAATAATAGTAACGGTTAACAGAAGTTAAAATTTACCCATTATAAATTTTGCCAACAGCTGAATTTAAATGGCCGAATTGTTGATGCGTATAGTTATTATTCCACTATACCTACATTTTATATTTATCCCAGTGTTTTGATAAATTATCTTATCTGAACGCAACCTTTATTATGTCCTTTATACATTGAATTCAACCAAGTCGTTTGTGAATATTTAAGATGCTGATAAGTAAAATTTTATCTTAATCATGGTTTTAACCCTCTCAAACGCCTTGTACAATATATTGTACATCAACTTTCATCGCTTCGACCAACCGTAATTTTTAATTTTTGTCTCATTTCTCTTGTGCGATCGTTCTCTTATGTATTTATGTTCACACTACAGTTTTATGAGCAATGCCATATCATAGCAGTGCATAATTGTGCTACGTATTTTATTTTTGGAAGAAAGTCAATTTTAAATGGCGTTTGAAAGGGTTAATCTGAAACAGAACAATTTAAGATCATTATGTAATATTATTTGAAAAGAGGCAAAATAACACATCACTTATAAAAATGTAAACAACATACCGGAAAGGGGACCTAGACATTTTTTTCATGTCTTTTATATATCTTGCTACCTATATAGTATATTATACTACAACGCAAATAGAAAACGATAACAGAAAGAAAATACAGTAGTAAATTTACACTATAATAGTAAACAGGTTTATTTCTAATTTGCTCAGCTCAAGATACAAAAGATACGCCGAAGACTTTAAATGTAAATATATTTCAAATATTCGTTACATGTACGTACAAAAACTATAGACTATTCTCCACCGTACTTATAACTGTTTGACGTAATTTATAAAACATTGTAAGATGTAAATCTGTAATATGAAATAATTAAAATATGTCGTAAAAATTTAATTTGAATATTTGATCGGCCAATTAACAACGTATAGACAATTTCAGGTTAAGTAAAAATCAGTCACGCTCGAGATCACTTGAACATTTATGGAAATTATCTTAATAGTTATAGTCACACATTACATGTATTTGTGAAGATAATCTCCTGCACGTTTTATATAAATATAATAATCTCCTATTTACACAAATAAGACGACAGTTAAAAACAAAATAAAAATGTTGAATGTTGCCCGGGGATTAGTCTCGCACAGATTTATTGTAATTCCAAGCAACTATATAAGTATTAAACGCGAAGACGTCTTGCTAAATATGAGTGATAGTGACAGTATTAGTATTTGTTTTTGTTTAGGTTTTTCTTATCTCGTTTGAATCAAGATGATAAAATAATTTATAAGTTAATCTTCGTATAGTACATAAACTTTTGATTTACTAATAAGTATGTAGGTATACACTTAGTAACGATGGTTAAATTTATTACGCTAGGCGAGAAGTATTTGATTGAAACGAAACTATGAATGACCCGGAAATTCCTGCGGAAATAATATATTTTGTGAAATCTTTTAATTTCAGATATTCCTGTAATTTAGCTGTATTTCAGTTTTAGTTGCTGGTGTCAAAACTCTCTCAGTGAAGCACCTTTATAGATGAACTTACGAATCACCTGTGAGTTTGGCGACACTACTACCAACATTATCCTGTTTAGATTACATTCATTCAATTATGCTTCTTTGATTACATATTTCGTTTTTGAGATGTCGAACACTCATCAAATTGTGACTCCAATCTTTGAAGGACTATTAAGCTGTCTGGCCACCTTCCAGCAAATTTTTGAAGTATTGTTCATTCAGTTATTGGTGTATAATTGATCTATCGCAGAATGGTATTGCAAAGATGGTATTGGTTTCTCCTCTCTGAGCAGCAGTGTAAAATCGGCCAAGGGCATTCGTAAGATATCACATACTGAGATAAACAACAGTCGGACAGCGTTCTTGAATCGAAAAACTGAGTATTCGCCAAACTGCTTCCTTGCTGCTTATGTATTTTTATATAGAAAATTGTTCAAACTTTTCCACCCGATTGTGTTGATTTGTACTAAAACCTGACTGAAAAAATTCTCTATTCATTATTGTAAACAGTATCACAATTGGTTCAAGGATTTTAAGGTTTATCGTAAAATCAGACAAAATGCAAAAGAACGACAACCCATTAAAAAAAATGCAACAGAATATTAAAAAAAAAAAATTGTTTTCTAAGGTCATTGAAGATCCCAAAGTCACCAAATCAAATTTCCTTCTTCCGTCTGGCAACTTTGATGATTGGTATTTTATTCATATCTCTTAGTGTAATGTGACGAAAATTAGAAGGCAGTTTTCTTAATTTTATTTCTAAGGTAATTTGAGCAACTTACGAGCCCGAAGGTATCATTTCCGAGTAATAAATTCTCTTAAAAAAATCTTATTAGCAAATTACTGTATGGGGTGCGCTGCTCACATGACGATTACAGGTCTCAACGCCTATTGAAAGAGGTCGAAATTGGAGCACAATTGCAGATTTTCGATTTTTCTGGCCCTAAATTTGTGGGCTATAGTTCAGTTGATTTTCAATAAAATTGAATTTTCTGCGAAATGTGTAGAAATGTGCGAGCGATCCAAATGACCGTTTACATGACGATTACAGGTCGCAACGCCTGTTGATAGAGGTATCAATCAACGAAATCGGAGCTCAATTGCAGATTTTCGATTTTTCTGGCTCTGAATTTGTGGGCGATAGTTCAGTTGATTTTCAATAAAATTGAATTTTCTGCTAAATGCGTAGAAATGTGCGAGCGATCCAAATGACCGTTTACATGACGATTACAGGTCTCAACGCCTGTTGATAGAGGTATCAATCAACGAAATCGGAGCACAATTGCAGATTTTCGATTTTTCTGGCTCTGAATTTGTGGGCGATAGTTCAGTTGATTTTCAATAAAATTGAATTTTCTGCTAAATATGGAGAAATGTGCGAGCGATCCAAATGACCATTTACATGACGATTACAGGTCGTATCGCCTGTTGATAGAGGTATCAATCAACAAAATCGGAGCTCAATTGCAGATTTTCGATTTTTCTGGCTCTGAATTTGTGGGCAACAATGTTCAGTTGATTTTCAATAAAATTGAATTTTCTGCTAAATATGTAAAAATGTGCGAGCGATCCAAATGACCGTTTACATGACGATTACAGGTCTCAACGCCTGTTGATAGAGGTATCAATCAACGAAATCGGAGCTCAATTGCAGATTTTCGATTTTTCTGGCTCTGAATTTGTGGGCTATAGTTCAGTTGATTTTCAATAAAATTGAATTTTCTGCGAAATGCGTAGAAATGTGCGAGCGATCCAAATGACCGTTTACATGACGATTACAGGTCTCAACGCCTATTGATAGAGGTATCAATCAACGAAATCGGAGCACAATTGCAGATTTTCGATTTTTCTGGCTCTGAATTTGTGGGCTATAGTTCAGTTGATTTTCAATAAAATTGAATTTTCTGCGAAATGCGTAGAAATGTGCGAGCGATCCAAATGACCGTTTACATGACGATTACAGGTCTCAACGCCTGTTGATAGAGGTATCAATCAACGAAATCGGAGCTCAATTGCAGATTTTCGATTTTTCTGGCTCTGAATTTGTGGGCTATAGTTCAGTTGATTTTCAATAAAATTGAATTTTCTGCTAAATGCGTAGAAATGTGCGAGCGATCCAAATGACCGTTTACATGACGATTACAGGTCTCAACGCCTGTTGATAGAGGTATCAATCAACGAAATCGGAGCTCAATTGCAGATTTTCGATTTTTCTGGCTCTGAATTTGTGGGCTATAGTTCAGTTGATTTTCAATAAAATTGAATTTTCTGCTAAATATGTAAAAATGTGCGAGCGATCCAAATGACCGTTTACATGACGATTACAGGTCTCAACGCCTGTTGATAGAGGTATCAATCAACGAAATCGGAGCTCAATTGCAGATTTTCGATTTTTCTGGCTCTGAATTTGTGGGCTATAGTTCAGTTGATTTTCAATAAAATTGAATTTTCTGCGAAATGCGTAGAAATGTGCGAGCGATCCAAATGACCGTTTACATGACGATTACAGGTCTCAACGCCTATTGATAGAGGTATCAATCAACGAAATCGGAGCACAATTGCAGATTTTCGATTTTTCTGGCTCTGAATTTGTGGGCTATAGTTCAGTTGATTTTCAATAAAATTGAATTTTCTGCTAAATATGTAGAAATGTGCGAGCGATCCAAATGACCGTTTACATGACGATTACAGGTCTCAACGCCTGTTGATAGAGGTATCAATCAACGAAATCGGAGCTCAATTGCAGATTTTCGATTTTTCTGGCTCTGAATTTGTGGGCTATAGTTCAGTTGATTTTCAATAAAATTGAATTTTCTGCGAAATGCGTAGAAATGTGCGAGCGATCCAAATGACCGTTTACATGACGATTACAGGTCTCAACGCCTGTTGATAGAGGTATCAATCAACGAAATCGGAGCTCAATTGCAGATTTTCGATTTTTCTGGCTCTGAATTTGTGGGCTATAGTTCAGTTGATTTTCAATAAAATTGAATTTTCTGCTAAATGCGTAGAAATGTGCGAGCGATCCAAATGACCGTTTACATGACGATTACAGGTCTCAACGCCTGTTGATAGAGGTATCAATCAACGAAATCGGAGCTCAATTGCAGATTTTCGATTTTTCTGGCTCTGAATTTGTGGGCTATAGTTCAGTTGATTTTCAATAAAATTGAATTTTCTGCTAAATATGTAAAAATGTGCGAGCGATCCAAATGACCGTTTACATGACGATTACAGGTCTCAACGCCTGTTGATAGAGGTATCAATCAACGAAATCGGAGCTCAATTGCAGATTTTCGATTTTTCTGGCTCTGAATTTGTGGGCTATAGTTCAGTTGATTTTCAATAAAATTGAATTTTCTGCGAAATGCGTAGAAATGTGCGAGCGATCCAAATGACCGTTTACATGACGATTACAGGTCTCAACGCCTATTGATAGAGGTATCAATCAACGAAATCGGAGCACAATTGCAGATTTTCGATTTTTCTGGCTCTGAATTTGTGGGCTATAGTTCAGTTGATTTTCAATAAAATTGAATTTTCTGCTAAATATGTAGAAATGTGCGAGCGATCCAAATGACCGTTTACATGACGATTACAGGTCTCAACGCCTGTTGATAGAGGTATCAATCAACGAAATCGGAGCTCAATTGCAGATTTTCGATTTTTCTGGCTCTGAATTTGTGGGCTATAGTTCAGTTGATTTTCAATAAAATTGAATTTTCTGCGAAATGCGTAGAAATGTGCGAGCGATCCAAATGACCGTTTACATGACGATTACAGGTCTCAACGCCTGTTGATAGAGGTATCAATCAACGAAATCGGAGCTCAATTGCAGATTTTCGATTTTTCTGGCTCTGAATTTGTGGGCTATAGTTCAGTTGATTTTCAATAAAATTGAATTTTCTGGAAAATGTGTAGAAATATGCGAGCGATCCAAATGACCGTTTACATGATGATTACAGGTCTCAACGCCTATTGATACAGGTATCAATCAACGAAATCGGAGCACAATTGCAGATTTTCGATTTTTCTGGCTCTGAATTTGTGGGCTATAGTTCAGTTGATTTTCAATAAAATTGAATTTTCTGCGAAATGCGTAGAAATGTGCGAGCGATCCAAATGACCGTTTACATGACGATTACAGGTCTCAACGCCTGTTGATAGAGGTATCAATCAACGAAATCGGAGCTCAATTGCAGATTTTCGATTTTTCTGGCTCTGAATTTGTGGGCTATAGTTCAGTTGATTTTCAATAAAATTGAATTTTCTGCGAAATGCGTAGAAATGTGCGAGCGATCCAAATGACCGTTTACATGACGATTACAGGTCGCAACGCCTATTGATAGAGGTATCAATCAACGAAATCGGAGCACAATTGCAGATTTTCGATTTTTCTGGCTCTGAATTTGTGGGCTATAGTTCAGTTGATTTTCAATAAAATTGAATTTTCTGCGAAATGCGTAGAAATGTGCGAGCGATCCAAATGACCGTTTACATGACGATTACAGGTCGCAACGCCTATTGATAGAGGTATCAATCAACGAAATCGGAGCACAATTGCAGATTTTCGATTTTTCTGGCTCTGAATTTGTGGGCTATAGTTCAGTTGATTTTCAATAAAATTGAATTTTCTGCGAAATGTGTAGAAATGTGCGAACGATCCAAATGACCGTTTACATGATGATTACAGGTCTCAACGCCTATTGATAGGTGTATCAATCAACGAAATCGGAGCACAATTGCAGAATTTCGATTTTTCTGGCTCTGAATTTGTGGGCTATAGTTCAGTTGATTTTCAATAAAATTGAATTTTCTGGTAAATGTGTAGAAATGTGCGAGCGATCCAAATGACCGTTTCCATGATGATTACAGGTCTCAACGCCTATTGATACAGGTATCAATCAACGAAATCGGAGCTCAATTGCAGATTTTCGATTTTTCTGGCTCTGAATTTGTGGGCTATAGTTCAGTTGATTTTCAATAAAATTGAATTTTCTGCGAAATGTGTAGAAATGTGCGAGCGATCCAAATGACCGTTTACATGACGATTACAGGTCGCAACGCCTATTGATAGAGGTATCAATCAACGAAATCGGAGCACAATTGCAGATTTTCGATTTTTCTGGCTCTGAATTTGTGGGCTATAGTTCAGTTGATTTCCAATAAAATTGAATTTTCTGCGAAATGTGTAGAAATGTGCGAGCGATCCAAATGACCGTTTACATGACGATTGCAGGTCTCAACGCCTATTGATAGAGGTATCAATCAACGAAATCGGAGCACAATTGCAGATTTTCGATTTTTCTGGCTCTGAATTTGTGGGCTATAGTTCAGTTGATTTTCAATAAAATTGAATTTTCTGCTAAAGGTGGAGAAATGTGCGAGCGATCCAAATGACCGTTTACATGACGATTACAGGTCTCAACGCCTGTTGATAGAGGTATCAATCAACGAAATCGGAGCACAATTGCAGATTTTCGATTTTTCTGGCTCTGAATTTGTGGGCTATAGTTCAGTTGATTTTCAATAAAATTGAATTTTCTGCGAAATGCGTAGAAATGTGCGAGCGATCCAAATGACCGTTTACATGACGATTACAGGTCTCAACGCCTATTGATAGAGGTATCAATCAACGAAATCGGAGCTCAATTGCAGATTTTCGATTTTTCGGCTCTGAATTTGTGGGCTATAGTTCAGTTGATTTTCAATAAAATTGAATTTTCTGCTAAATGTGTAGAAATGTGCGAGCGATCCAAATGACCGTTTACATGACGATTACAGGTCGCAACGCCTATTGATAGAGGTATCAATAAACGAAATCGGAGCACAATTGCAGATTTTCGATTTTTCTGGCTCTGAATTTGTGGGCTATAGTTCAGTTGATTTTCAATAAAATTGAATTTTCTGCGAAATGTGTAGAAATGTGCGAGCGATCCAAATGACCGTTTACATGACGATTACAGGTCGCAACGCCTATTGATAGAGGTATCAATCAACGAAATCGGAGCTCAATTGCAGATTTTCGATTTTTCGGCTCTGAATTTGTGGGCTATAGTTCAGTTGATTTTCAATAAAATTGAATTTTCTGCTAAATGTGTAGAAATGTGCGAGCGATCCAAATGACCGTTTACATGACGATTACAGGTCGCAACGCCTATTGATAGAGGTATCAATCAACGAAATCGGAGCTCAATTGCAGATTTTCGATTTTTCTGGCTCTGAATTTGTGGGCTATAGTTCAGTTGATTTTCAATAAAATTGAATTTTCTGCGAAATGTGTAGAAATGTGCGAGCGATCCAAATGACCGTTTACATGACGATTACAGGTCTCAACGCCTATTGATAGAGGTATCAATCAACGAAATCGGAGCTCAATTGCAGATTTTCGATTTTTCTGGCTCTGAATTTGTGTTCAGTTGATTTTCAATAAAATTGAATTTTCTGCGAAATGTGTAGAAATATGCGAGCGATCCAAATGACCGTTTACATGACGAATACAGGTCGCAACGCCTATTGATAGAGGTATCAATCAACGAAATCGGAGCTCAATTGCAGATTTTCGATTTTTCTGGCTCTGAATTTGTGGGCTATAGTTCAGTTGATTTTCAATAAAATTGAATTTTCTGCGAAATGTGTAGAAATGTGCGAGCGATCCAAATGACCGTTTACATGACGATTACAGGTCTCAACGCCTATTGATAGAGGTATCAATCAACGAAATCGGAGCTCAATTGCAGATTTTCGATTTTTCTGGCTCTGAATTTGTGGGCTATACTTCAGTTGATTTTCAATAAAATTGAATTTTCTGCTAAAGGTGGAGAAATGTGCGAGCGATCCAAATGACCGTTTACATGACGATTACAGGTCGCAACGCCTGTTGATAGAGGTATCAATCAATGAAATCGGAGCTCAATTGCAGATTTTCGATTTTTCTGGCTCTGAATTTGTGGGCTATAGTTCAGTTGATTTTCAATAAAATTGAATTTTCTGGTAAATGTGTAGAAATGTGCGAACGATCCAAATGACCGTTTCCATGATGATTACAGGTCTCAACGCCTATTGATACAGGTATCAATCAACGAAATCGGAGCTCAATTGCAGATTTTCGATTTTTCTGGCTCTGGATTTGTGGGCTATAGTTCAGTTGATTTTCAATAAAATTGAATTTTCTGCTAAAGGTGGAGAAATGTGCGAGCGATCCAAATGACCGTTTACATGACGATTACAGGTCGCAACGCCTGTTGATAGAGGTATCAATCAATGAAATCGGAGCTCAATTGCAGATTTTCGATTTTTCTGGCTCTGAATTTGTGGGCTATAGTTCAGTTGATTTTCAATAAAATTGAATTTTCTGGTAAATGTGTAGAAATGTGCGAACGATCCAAATGACCGTTTCCATGATGATTACAGGTCTCAACGCCTATTGATACAGGTATCAATCAACGAAATCGGAGCTCAATTGCAGATTTTCGATTTTTCTGGCTCTGAATTTGTGGGCTATAGTTCAGTTGATTTTCAATAAAATTGAATTTTCTGCGAAATGTGTAGAAATGTGCGAGCGATCCAAATGACCGTTTACATGACGATTACAGGTCTCAACGCCTATTGATAGAGGTATCAATCAACGAAATCGGAGCTCAATTGCAGATTTTCGATTTTTCTGGCTCTGAATTTGTGGGCTATAGTTCAGTTGATTTTCAATAAAATTGAATTTTCTGCGAAATGTGTAGAAATATGCGAGCGATCCAAATGACCGTTTACATGACGAATACTGGTCGCAACGCCTATTGATAGGTGTATCAATCAACGAAATCGGAGCTCAATTGCAGATTTTCGATTTTTCTGGCTCTGAATTTGTGGGCTATAGTTCAGTTGATTTTCAATAAAATTGAATTTTCTGCGAAATGTGTAGAAATGTGCGAGCGATCCAAATGACCGTTTACATGACGATTACAGGTCTCAACGCCTATTGATAGAGGTATCAATCAACGAAATCGGAGCTCAATTGCAGATTTTCGATTTTTCTGGCTCTGAATTTGTGGGCTATACTTCAGTTGATTTTCAATAAAATTGAATTTTCTGCTAAAGGTGGAGAAATGTGCGAGCGATCCAAATGACCGTTTACATGACGATTACAGGTCGCAACGCCTGTTGATAGAGGTATCAATCAACGAAATCGGAGCTCAATTGCAGATTTTCGATTTTTCTGGCTCTGAATTTGTGGGCTATAGTTCAGTTGATTTTCAATAAAATTGAATTTTCTGCGAAATGTGTAGAAATGTGCGAGCGATCCAAATGACCGTTTACATGACGATTACAGGTTTCAACGCCTATTGATAGAGGTATCAATCAACGAAATCGGAGCTCAATTGCAGATTTTCGATTTTTCTGGCTCTGAATTTGTGGGCTATAGTTCAGTTGATTTTCAATAAAATTGAATTTTCTGCGAAATGCGTAGAAATATGCGAGCGATCCAAATGACCGTTTACATGACGATTACAGGTCGCAACGCCTATTGATAGAGGTATCAATCAACGAAATCGGAGCACAATTGCAGATTTTCGATTTTTCTGGCTCTGAATTTGTGGGCTAGTTCAGTTGATTTTCAATAAAATTGAATTTTCTGCGAAATGCGTAGAAATGTGCGAGCGATCCAAATGACCGTTTATATGATGATTACAGGTCGCAACGCCTGTTGATAGAGGTATCAATCAACGAAATCGGAGCTCAATTGCAGATTTTCGATTTTTCTGGCTCTGAATTTGTGGGCTATAGTTCAGTTAATTTTCAATAAAATTGAATTTTCTGCGAAATGTGTAGAAATGTGCGAACGATCCAAATGACCGTTTACATGATGATTACAGGTCTCAACGCCTATTGATAGAGGTATCAATCAACGAAATCGGAGCACAATTGCAGATTTTCGATTTTTCTGGCTCTGAATTTGTGGACTATAGTTCAGTTGATTTTCAATAAAATTGAATTTTCTGCGAAATGCGTAGAAATGTGCGAGCGATCCAAATGACCGTTTACATGACGATTACAGGTCGCAACGCCTATTGATAGAGGTATCAATCAACGAAATCGGAGCACAATTGCAGATTTTCGATTTTTCTGGCTCTGAATTTGTGGGCTATAGTTCAGTTGATTTTCAATAAAATTGAATTTTCTGCGAAATGTGTAGAAATGTGCGAACGATCCAAATGACCGTTTCCATGATGATTACAGGTCTCAACGCCTGTTGATAGAGGTATCAATCAACGAAATCGGAGCTCAATTGCAGATTTTCGATTTTTCTGGCTCTGAATTTGTGGGCTATAGTTCAGTTAATTTTCAATAAAATTGAATTTTCTGCGAAATGTGTAGAAATGTGCGAACGATCCAAATGACCGTTTACATGATGATTACAGGTCTCAACGCCTATTGATAGAGGTATCAATCAACGAAATCGGAACACAATTGCAGATTTTCGATTTTTCTGGCTCTGAATTTGTGGACTATAGTTCAGTTGATTTTCAATAAAATTGAATTTTCTGCGAAATGCGTAGAAATGTGCGAGCGATCCAAATGACCGTTTACATGACGATTACAGGTCGCAACGCCTATTGATAGAGGTATCAATCAACGAAATCGGAGCACAATTGCAGATTTTCGATTTTTCTGGCTCTGAATTTGTGGGCTAGTTCAGTTGATTTTCAATAAAATTGAATTTTCTGCGAAATGCGTAGAAATGTGCGAGCGATCCAAATGACCGTTTATATGATGATTACAGGTCGCAACGCCTGTTGATAGAGGTATCAATCAACGAAATCGGAGCTCAATTGCAGATTTTCGATTTTTCTGGCTCTGAATTTGTGGGCTATAGTTCAGTTAATTTTCAATAAAATTGAATTTTCTGCGAAATGTGTAGAAATGTGCGAACGATCCAAATGACCGTTTACATGATGATTACAGGTCTCAACGCCTATTGATAGAGGTATCAATCAACGAAATCGGAGCACAATTGCAGATTTTCGATTTTTCTGGCTCTGAATTTGTGGACTATAGTTCAGTTGATTTTCAATAAAATTGAATTTTCTGCGAAATGCGTAGAAATGTGCGAGCGATCCAAATGACCGTTTACATGACGATTACAGGTCGCAACGCCTATTGATAGAGGTATCAATCAACGAAATCGGAGCACAATTGCAGATTTTCGATTTTTCTGGCTCTGAATTTGTGGGCTATAGTTCAGTTGATTTTCAATAAAATTGAATTTTCTGCGAAATGCGTAGAAATGTGCGAGCGATCCAAATGACCGTTTATATGATGATTACAGGTCGCAACGCCTGTTGATAGAGGTATCAATCAACGAAATCGGAGCTCAATTGCAGATTTTCGATTTTTCTGGCTCTGAATTTGTGGGCTAGTTCAGTTGATTTTCAATAAAATTGAATTTTCTGCGAAATGTGTAGAAATGTGCGAGCGATCCAAATGACCGTTTACATGACGATTACAGGTCGCAACGCCTATTGATAGAGGTATCAATCAACGAAATCGGAGCACAATTGCAGATTTTCGATTTTTCTGGCTCTGAATTTGTGGGCTATAGTTCAGTTGATTTTCAATAAAATTGAATTTTCTGCGAAATGTGTAGAAATGTGCGAGCGATCCAAATGACCGTTTACATGATGATTACAGGCCTCAACGCCTATTGATAGAGGTATCAATCAACGAAATCGGAGCACAATTGCAGATTTTCGATTTTTCTGGCTCTGAATTTGTGGACTATAGTTCAGTTGATTTTCAATAAAATTGAATTTTCTGCGAAATGCGTATAAATGTGCGAGCGATCCAAATGACCGTTTACATGACGATTACAGGTCTCAACGCCTGTTGATAGAGGTATCAATCAACGAAATCGGAGCTCAATTGCAGATTTTCGATTTTTCTGGCTCTGAATTTGTGGGCTATAGTTCAGTTGATTTTCAATAAAATTGAATTTTCTGCGAAATGTGTAGAAATATGCGAGCGATCCAAATGACCGTTTACATGACGAATACTGGTCGCAACGCCTATTGATAGAGGTATCAATCAACGAAATCGGAGCTCAATTGCAGATTTTCGATTTTTCTGGCTCTGAATTTGTGGGCTATAGTTCAGTTGATTTTCAATAAAATTGAATTTTCTGCGAAATGTGTAGAAATGTGCGAGCGATACAAATGACCGTTTACATGACGATTACAGGTCTCAACGCCTATTGATAGAGGTATCAATCAACGAAATCGGAGCACAATTGCAGATTTTCGATTTTTCTGGCTCTGAATTTGTGGGCTATACTTCAGTTGATTTTCAATAAAATTGAATTTTCTGCTAAAGGTGGAGAAATGTGCGAGCGATCCAAATGACCGTTTACATGACGATTACAGGTCTCAACGCCTGTTGATAGAGGTATCAATCAACGAAATCGGAGCTCAATTGCAGATTTTCGATTTTTCTGGCTCTGAATTTGTGGGCTATAGTTCAGTTGATTTTCAATAAAATTGAATTTTCTGCGAAATGTGTAGAAATATGCGAGCGATCCAAATGACCGTTTACATGACGAATACAGGTCGCAACGCCTATTGATAGAGGTATCAATCAACGAAATCGGAGCTCAATTGCAGATTTTCGATTTTTCTGGCTCTGAATTTGTGGGCTATAGTTCAGTTGATTTTCAATAAAATTGAATTTTCTGCGAAATGTGTAGAAATGTGCGAGCGATCCAAATGACCGTTTACATGACGATTACAGGTCGCAACGCCTATTGATAGAGGTATCAATCAACGAAATCGGAGCACAATTGCAGATTTTCGATTTTTCTGGCTCTGAATTTGTGGGCTATAGTTCAGTTGATTTTCAATAAAATTGAATTTTCTGCGAAATGCGTAGAAATGTGCGAGCGATCCAAATGACCGTTTATATGATGATTACAGGTCGCAACGCCTGTTGATAGAGGTATCAATCAACGAAATCGGAGCTCAATTGCAGATTTTCGATTTTTCTGGCTCTGAATTTGTGGGCTAGTTCAGTTGATTTTCAATAAAATTGAATTTTCTGCGAAATGCGTAGAAATGTGCGAGCGATCCAAATGACCGTTTACATGACGATTACAGGTCGCAACGCCTATTGATAGAGGTATCAATCAATGAAATCGGAGCACAATTGCAGATTTTCCATTTTTCTGGCTCTGAATTTGTGGGCTATACTTCAGTTGATTTTCAATAAAATTAAATTTTCTGCTAAAGGTGGAGAAATGTGCGAGCGATCCAAATGACCGTTTACATGACGATTACAGGTCTCAACGCCTGTTGATAGAGGTATCAATCAACGAAATCGGAGCACAATTGCAGATTTTCGATTTTTCTGGCTCTGAATTTGTGGGCTATAGTTCAGTTGATTTTCAATAAAATTAAATTTTCTGCGAAATGTGTAGAAATATGCGAGCGATCCAAATGACCGTTTACATGACGAATACTGGTCGCAACGCCTATTGATAGAGGTATCAATCAACGAAATCGGAGCTCAATTGCAGATTTTCGATTTTTCTGGCTCTGAATTTGTGGGCTATAGTTCAGTTGATTTTCAATAAAACTGAATTTTCTGCGAAATGTGTAGAAATGTGCGAGCGATCCAAATGACCGTTTACATGACGATTACAGGTCGCAACGCCTATTGATAGAGGTATCAATCAACGAAATCGGAGCACAATTGCAGATTTTCGATTTTTCTGGCTCTGAATTTGTGGGCTATAGTTCAGTTGATTTTCAATAAAATTGAATTTTCTGCGAAATGTGTAGAAATATGCGAGCGATCCAAATGACCGTTTACATGACGATTACAGGTCGCAACGCCTATTGATAGAGGTATCAATCAACGAAATCGGAGCTCAATTGCAGATTTTCGATTTTTCTGGCTCTGAATTTGTGGGCTATAGTTCAGTTGATTTTCAATAAAATTGAATTTTCTGCGAAATGCGTAGAACTGTGCGAGCGATCCAAATGACCGTTTATATGATGATTACAGGTCGCAACGCCTGTTGATAGAGGTATCAATCAACGAAATCGGAGCTCAATTGCAGATTTTCGATTTTTCTGGCTCTGAATTTGTGGGCTATAGTTCAGTTGATTTTCAATAAAATTGAATTTTCTGCGAAATGCGTAGAACTGTGCGAGCGATCCAAATGACCGTTTATATGATGATTACAGGTCGCAACGCCTGTTGATAGAGGTATCAATCAACGAAATCGGAGCTCAATTGCAGATTTTCGATTTTTCTGGCTCTGAATTTGTGGGCTATAGTTCAGTTGATTTTCAATAAAACTGAATTTTCTGCGAAATGCGTAGAAATGTGCGAGCGATCCAAATGACCGTTTACATGACGATTACAGGTCGCAACGCCTATTGATAGAGGTATCAATCAACGAAATCGGAGCACAATTGCAGATTTTCGATTTTTCTGGCTCTGAATTTGTGGGCTATAGTTCAGTTGATTTTCAATAAAATTGAATTTTCTGCGAAATGCGTAGAAATGTGCGAGCGATCCAAATGACCGTTTATATGATGATTACAGGTCGCAACGCCTGTTGATAGAGGTATCAATCAACGAAATCGGAGCTCAATTGCAGATTTTCGATTTTTCTGGCTCTGAATTTGTGGGCTAGTTCAGTTGATTTTCAATAAAATTGAATTTTCTGCGAAATGTGTAGAAATGTGCGAGCGATCCAAATGACCGTTTACATGACGATTACAGGTCTCAACGCCTATTGATAGAGGTATCAATCAACGAAATCGGAGCACAATTGCAGATTTTCGATTTTTCTGGCTCTGAATTTGTGGACTATAGTTCAGTTGATTTTCAATAAAATTGAATTTTCTGCGAAATGCGTAGAAATGTGCGAGCGATCCAAATGACCGTTTACATGACGATTACAGGTCGCAACGCCTATTGATAGAGGTATCAATCAACGAAATCGGAGCACAATTGCAGATTTTCGATTTTTCTGGCTCTGAATTTGTGGGCTATAGTTCAGTTGATTTTCAATAAAATTGAATTTTCTGCGAAATGTGTAGAAATGTGCGAACGATCCAAATGACCGTTTACATGACGATTACAGGTCGCAACGCCTATTGATAGAGGTATCAATCAACGAAATCGGAGCACAATTGCAGATTTTCGATTTTTCTGGCTCTGAATTTGTGGACTATAGTTCAGTTGATTTTCAATAAAATTAAATTTTCTGCGAAATGTGTAGAAATATGCGAGCGATCCAAATGACCGTTTACATGACGAATACTGGTCGCAACGCCTATTGATAGAGGTATCAATCAACGAAATCGGAGCTCAATTGCAGATTTTCGATTTTTCTGGCTCTGAATTTGTGGGCTATAGTTCAGTTGGTTTTCAATAAAACTGAATTTTCTGCGAAATGTGTAGAAATGTGCGAGCGATCCAAATGACCGTTTACATGACGATTACAGGTCGCAACGCCTATTGATAGAGGTATCAATCAACGAAATCGGAGCACAATTGCAGATTTTCGATTTTTCTGGCTCTGAATTTGTGGGCTATAGTTCAGTTGATTTTCAATAAAATTGAATTTTCTGCGAAATGCGTAGAAATATGCGAGCGATCCAAATGACCGTTTACATGACGATTACAGGTCGCAACGCCTATTGATAGAGGTATCAATCAACGAAATCGGAGCACAATTGCAGATTTTCGATTTTTCTGGCTCTGAATTTGTGGGCTATAGTTCAGTTGATTTTCAATAAAATTGAATTTTCTGCGAAATGTGTAGAAATGTGCGAACGATCCAAATGACCGTTTACATGATGATTACAGGTCTCAACGCCTATTGATAGAGGTATCAATCAACGAAATCGGAGCACAATTGCAGATTTTCGATTTTTCTGGCTCTGAATTTGTGGACTATAGTTCAGTTGATTTTCAATAAAATTGAATTTTCTGCGAAATGCGTAGAAATGTGCGAGCGATCCAAATGACCGTTTACATGACGATTACAGGTCGCAACGCCTATTGATAGAGGTATCAATCAACGAAATCGGAGCACAATTGCAGATTTTCGATTTTTCTGGCTCTGAATTTGTGGGCTATAGTTCAGTTGATTTTCAATAAAATTGAATTTTCTGCGAAATGCGTAGAAATGTGCGAGCGATCCAAATGACCGTTTATATGATGATTACAGGTCGCAACGCCTATTGATAGAGGTATCAATCAACGAAATCGGAGCACAATTGTAGATTTTCGATTTTTCTGGCTCTGAATTTGTGGACTATAGTTCAGTTGATTTTCAATAAAATTAAATTTTCTGCGAAATGTGTAGAAATATGCGAGCGATCCAAATGACCGTTTACATGACGAATACTGGTCGCAACGCCTATTGATAGAGGTATCAATCAACGAAATCGGAGCTCAATTGCAGATTTTCGATTTTTCTGGCTCTGAATTTGTGGGCTATAGTTCAGTTGATTTTCAATAAAACTGAATTTTCTGCGAAATGTGTAGAAATGTGCGAGCGATCCAAATGACCGTTTACATGACGATTACAGGTCGCAACGCCTATTGATAGAGGTATCAATCAACGAAATCGGAGCACAATTGCAGATTTTCGATTTTTCTGGCTCTGAATTTGTGGGCTATAGTTCAGTTGATTTTCAATAAAATTGAATTTTCTGCGAAATGTGTAGAAATATGCGAGCGATCCAAATGACCGTTTACATGACGATTACAGGTCGCAACGCCTATTGATAGAGGTATCAATCAACGAAATCGGAGCTCAATTGCAGATTTTCGATTTTTCTGGCTCTGAATTTGTGGGCTATAGTTCAGTTGATTTTCAATAAAATTGAATTTTCTGCGAAATGTGTAGAAATGTGCGAACGATCCAAATGACCGTTTACATGACGATTACAGGTCGCAACGCCTATTGATAGAGGTATCAATCAACGAAATCGGAGCACAATTGCAGATTTTCGATTTTTCTGGCTCTGAATTTGTGGACTATAGTTCAGTTGATTTTCAATAAAATTAAATTTTCTGCGAAATGTGTAGAAATATGCGAGCGATCCAAATGACCGTTTACATGACGAATACTGGTCGCAACGCCTATTGATAGAGGTATCAATCAACGAAATCGGAGCACAATTGCAGATTTTCGATTTTTCTGGCTCTGAATTTGTGGACTATAGTTCAGTTGATTTTCAATAAAATTAAATTTTCTGCGAAATGTGTAGAAATATGCGAGCGATCCAAATGACCGTTTACATGACGAATACTGGTCGCAACGCCTATTGATAGAGGTATCAATCAACGAAATCGGAGCTCAATTGCAGATTTTCGATTTTTCTGGCTCTGAATTTGTGGGCTATAGTTCAGTTGATTTTCAATAAAATTGAATTTTCTGCGAAATGTGTAGAAATATGCGAGCGATCCAAATGACCGTTTACATGACGATTACAGGTCGCAACGCCTATTGATAGAGGTATCAATCAACGAAATCGGAGCTCAATTGCAGATTTTCGATTTTTCTGGCTCTGAATTTGTGGGCTATAGTTCAGTTGATTTTCAATAAAATTGAATTTTCTGCGAAATGCGTAGAAATGTGCGAGCGATCCAAATGACCGTTTACATGACGATTACAGGTCGCAACGCCTATTGATAGAGGTATCAATCAACGAAATCGGAGCACAATTGCAGATTTTCGATTTTTCTGGCTCTGAATTTGTGGGCTATAGTTCAGTTGATTTTCAATAAAATTGAATTTTCTGCGAAATGCGTAGAAATGTGCGAGCGATCCAAATGACCGTTTATATGATGATTACAGGTCGCAACGCCTATTGATAGAGGTATCAATCAACGAAATCGGAGCACAATTGTAGATTTTCGATTTTTCTGGCTCTGAATTTGTGGACTATAGTTCAGTTGATTTTCAATAAAATTAAATTTTCTGCGAAATGTGTAGAAATATGCGAGCGATCCAAATGACCGTTTACATGACGAATACTGGTCGCAACGCCTATTGATAGAGGTATCAATCAACGAAATCGGAGCTCAATTGCAGATTTTCGATTTTTCTGGCTCTGAATTTGTGGGCTATAGTTCAGTTGATTTTCAATAAAACTGAATTTTCTGCGAAATGTGTAGAAATGTGCGAGCGATCCAAATGACCGTTTACATGACGATTACAGGTCGCAACGCCTATTGATAGAGGTATCAATCAACGAAATCGGAGCACAATTGCAGATTTTCGATTTTTCTGGCTCTGAATTTGTGGGCTATAGTTCAGTTGATTTTCAATAAAATTGAATTTTCTGCGAAATGTGTAGAAATATGCGAGCGATCCAAATGACCGTTTACATGACGATTACAGGTCGCAACGCCTATTGATAGAGGTATCAATCAACGAAATCGGAGCTCAATTGCAGATTTTCGATTTTTCTGGCTCTGAATTTGTGGGCTATAGTTCAGTTGATTTTCAATAAAATTGAATTTTCTGCGAAATGTGTAGAAATGTGCGAACGATCCAAATGACCGTTTACATGACGATTACAGGTCGCAACGCCTATTGATAGAGGTATCAATCAACGAAATCGGAGCACAATTGCAGATTTTCGATTTTTCTGGCTCTGAATTTGTGGACTATAGTTCAGTTGATTTTCAATAAAATTAAATTTTCTGCGAAATGTGTAGAAATATGCGAGCGATCCAAATGACCGTTTACATGACGATTACAGGTCTCAACGCCTGTTGATAGAGGTATCAATCAACGAAATCGGAGCACAATTGCAGATTTTCGATTTTTCTGGCTCTGAATTTGTGGGCTATAGTTCAGTTGATTTTCAATAAAATTAAATTTTCTGCGAAATGTGTAGAAATATGCGAGCGATCCAAATGACCGTTTACATGACGAATACTGGTCGCAACGCCTATTGATAGAGGTATCAATCAACGAAATCGGAGCTCAATTGCAGATTTTCGATTTTTCTGGCTCTGAATTTGTGGGCTATAGTTCAGTTGATTTTCAATAAAACTGAATTTTCTGCGAAATGTGTAGAAATGTGCGAGCGATCCAAATGACCGTTTACATGACGATTACAGGTCGCAACGCCTATTGATAGAGGTATCAATCAACGAAATCGGAGCACAATTGCAGATTTTCGATTTTTCTGGCTCTGAATTTGTGGGCTATAGTTCAGTTGATTTTCAATAAAATTGAATTTTCTGCGAAATGTGTAGAAATATGCGAGCGATCCAAATGACCGTTTACATGACGATTACAGGTCGCAACGCCTATTGATAGAGGTATCAATCAACGAAATCGGAGCTCAATTGCAGATTTTCGATTTTTCTGGCTCTGAATTTGTGGGCTATAGTTCAGTTGATTTTCAATAAAATTGAATTTTCTGCGAAATGCGTAGAACTGTGCGAGCGATCCAAATGACCGTTTATATGATGATTACAGGTCGCAACGCCTGTTGATAGAGGTATCAATCAACGAAATCGGAGCTCAATTGCAGATTTTCGATTTTTCTGGCTCTGAATTTGTGGGCTATAGTTCAGTTGATTTTCAATAAAATTGAATTTTCTGCGAAATGCGTAGAACTGTGCGAGCGATCCAAATGACCGTTTATATGATGATTACAGGTCGCAACGCCTGTTGATAGAGGTATCAATCAACGAAATCGGAGCTCAATTGCAGATTTTCGATTTTTCTGGCTCTGAATTTGTGGGCTATAGTTCAGTTGATTTTCAATAAAACTGAATTTTCTGCGAAATGCGTAGAAATGTGCGAGCGATCCAAATGACCGTTTACATGACGATTACAGGTCGCAACGCCTATTGATAGAGGTATCAATCAACGAAATCGGAGCACAATTGCAGATTTTCGATTTTTCTGGCTCTGAATTTGTGGGCTATAGTTCAGTTGATTTTCAATAAAATTGAATTTTCTGCGAAATGCGTAGAAATGTGCGAGCGATCCAAATGACCGTTTATATGATGATTACAGGTCGCAACGCCTGTTGATAGAGGTATCAATCAACGAAATCGGAGCTCAATTGCAGATTTTCGATTTTTCTGGCTCTGAATTTGTGGGCTAGTTCAGTTGATTTTCAATAAAATTGAATTTTCTGCGAAATGCGTAGAAATGTGCGAGCGATCCAAATGACCGTTTACATGACGATTACAGGTCTCAACGCCTATTGATAGAGGTATCAATCAACGAAATCGGAGCACAATTGCAGATTTTCGATTTTTCTGGCTCTGAATTTGTGGACTATAGTTCAGTTGATTTTCAATAAAATTGAATTTTCTGCGAAATGCGTAGAAATGTGCGAGCGATCCAAATGACCGTTTACATGACGATTACAGGTCGCAACGCCTATTGATAGAGGTATCAATCAACGAAATCGGAGCACAATTGCAGATTTTCGATTTTTCTGGCTCTGAATTTGTGGGCTATAGTTCAGTTGATTTTCAATAAAATTGAATTTTCTGCGAAATGTGTAGAAATGTGCGAACGATCCAAATGACCGTTTACATGACGATTACAGGTCGCAACGCCTATTGATAGAGGTATCAATCAACGAAATCGGAGCACAATTGCAGATTTTCGATTTTTCTGGCTCTGAATTTGTGGGCTATAGTTCAGTTGGTTTTCAATAAAACTGAATTTTCTGCGAAATGTGTAGAAATGTGCGAGCGATCCAAATGACCGTTTACATGACGATTACAGGTCGCAACGCCTATTGATAGAGGTATCAATCAACGAAATCGGAGCACAATTGCAGATTTTCGATTTTTCTGGCTCTGAATTTGTGGACTATAGTTCAGTTGATTTTCAATAAAATTGAATTTTCTGCGAAATGCGTAGAAATGTGCGAGCGATCCAAATGACCGTTTACATGACGATTACAGGTCGCAACGCCTATTGATAGAGGTATCAATCAACGAAATCGGAGCACAATTGCAGATTTTCGATTTTTCTGGCTCTGAATTTGTGGGCTATAGTTCAGTTGATTTTCAATAAAATTGAATTTTCTGCGAAATGCGTAGAAATGTGCGAGCGATCCAAATGACCGTTTATATGATGATTACAGGTCGCAACGCCTATTGATAGAGGTATCAATCAACGAAATCGGAGCACAATTGCAGATTTTCGATTTTTCTGGCTCTGAATTTGTGGACTATAGTTCAGTTGATTTTCAATAAAATTAAATTTTCTGCGAAATGTGTAGAAATACGCGAGCGATCCAAATGACCGTTTACATGACGAATACTGGTCGCAACGCCTATTGATAGAGGTATCAATCAACGAAATCGGAGCTCAATTGCAGATTTTCGATTTTTCTGGCTCTGAATTTGTGGGCTATAGTTCAGTTGATTTTCAATAAAACTGAATTTTCTGCGAAATGTGTAGAAATGTGCGAGCGATCCAAATGACCGTTTACATGACGATTACAGGTCGCAACGCCTATTGATAGAGGTATCAATCAACGAAATCGGAGCACAATTGCAGATTTTCGATTTTTCTGGCTCTGAATTTGTGGGCTATAGTTCAGTTGATTTTCAATAAAATTGAATTTTCTGCGAAATGTGTAGAAATATGCGAGCGATCCAAATGACCGTTTACATGACGATTACAGGTCGCAACGCCTATTGATAGAGGTATCAATCAACGAAATCGGAGCTCAATTGCAGATTTTCGATTTTTCTGGCTCTGAATTTGTGGGCTATAGTTCAGTTGATTTTCAATAAAATTGAATTTTCTGCGAAATGTGTAGAAATGTGCGAACGATCCAAATGACCGTTTACATGACGATTACAGGTCGCAACGCCTATTGATAGAGGTATCAATCAACGAAATCGGAGCACAATTGCAGATTTTCGATTTTTCTGGCTCTGAATTTGTGGACTATAGTTCAGTTGATTTTCAATAAAATTAAATTTTCTGCGAAATGTGTAGAAATATGCGAGCGATCCAAATGACCGTTTACATGACGAATACTGGTCGCAACGCCTATTGATAGAGGTATCAATCAACGAAATCGGAGCTCAATTGCAGATTTTCGATTTTTCTGGCTCTGAATTTGTGGGCTATAGTTCAGTTGATTTTCAATAAAATTGAATTTTCTGCGAAATGCGTAGAAATATGCGAGCGATCCAAATGACCGTTTACATGACGATTACAGGTCGCAACGCCTATTGATAGAGGTATCAATCAACGAAATCGGAGCACAATTGCAGATTTTCGATTTTTCTGGCTCTGAATTTGTGGGCTATAGTTCAGTTGATTTTCAATAAAATTGAATTTTCTGCGAAATGTGTAGAAATGTGCGAACGATCCAAATGACCGTTTACATGATGATTACAGGTCTCAACGCCTATTGATAGAGGTATCAATCAACGAAATCGGAGCACAATTGCAGATTTTCGATTTTCCTGGCTCTGAATTTGTGGACTATAGTTCAGTTGATTTTCAATAAAATTGAATTTTCTGCGAAATGCGTAGAAATGTGCGAGCGATCCAAATGACCGTTTACATGACGATTACAGGTCGCAACGCCTATTGATAGAGGTATCAATCAACGAAATCGGAGCACAATTGCAGATTTTCGATTTTTCTGGCTCTGAATTTGTGGGCTATAGTTCAGTTGATTTTCAATAAAATTGAATTTTCTGCGAAATGCGTAGAAATGTGCGAGCGATCCAAATGACCGTTTATATGATGATTACAGGTCGCAACGCCTGTTGATAGAGGTATCAATCAACGAAATCGGAGCTCAATTGCAGATTTTCGATTTTTCTGGCTCTGAATTTGTGGGCTAGTTCAGTTGATTTTCAATAAAATTGAATTTTCTGCGAAATGTGTAGAAATGTGCGAGCGATCCAAATGACCGTTTACATGACGATTACAGGTCTCAACGCCTATTGATAGAGGTATCAATCAACGAAATCGGAGCACAATTGCAGATTTTCGATTTTTCTGGCTCTGAATTTGTGGACTATAGTTCAGTTGATTTTCAATAAAATTGAATTTTCTGCGAAATGCGTAGAAATGTGCGAGCGATCCAAATGACCGTTTACATGACGATTACAGGTCGCAACGCCTATTGATAGAGGTATCAATCAACGAAATCGGAGCACAATTGCAGATTTTCGATTTTTCTGGCTCTGAATTTGTGGGCTATAGTTCAGTTGATTTTCAATAAAATTGAATTTTCTGCGAAATGTGTAGAAATGTGCGAACGATCCAAATGACCGTTTACATGACGATTACAGGTCGCAACGCCTATTGATAGAGGTATCAATCAACGAAATCGGAGCACAATTGCAGATTTTCGATTTTTCTGGCTCTGAATTTGTGGACTATAGTTCAGTTGATTTTCAATAAAATTAAATTTTCTGCAAAATGTGTAGAAATATGCGAGCGATCCAAATGACCGTTTACATGACGAATACTGGTCGCAACGCCTATTGATAGAGGTATCAATCAACGAAATCGGAGCTCAATTGCAGATTTTCGATTTTTCTGGCTCTGAATTTGTGGGCTATAGTTCAGTTGATTTTCAATAAAACTGAATTTTCTGCGAAATGTGTAGAAATGTGCGAGCGATCCAAATGACCGTTTACATGACGATTACAGGTCGCAACGCCTATTGATAGAGGTATCAATCAACGAAATCGGAGCACAATTGCAGATTTTCGATTTTTCTGGCTCTGAATTTGTGGGCTATAGTTCAGTTGATTTTCAATAAAATTGAATTTTCTGCGAAGTGTGTAGAAATATGCGAGCGATCCAAATGACCGTTTACATGACGATTACAGGTCGCAACGCCTATTGATAGAGGTATCAATCAACGAAATCGGAGCTCAATTGCAGATTTTCGATTTTTCTGGCTCTGAATTTGTGGGCTATAGTTCAGTTGATTTTCAATAAAATTGAATTTTCTGCGAAATGCGTAGAAATGTGCGAGCGATCCAAATGACCGTTTATATGATGATTACAGGTCGCAACACTCGCAACGCCTGTTGATAGAGGTATCAATCAACGAAATCGGAGCTCAATTGCAGATTTTCGATTTTTCTGGCTCTGAATTTGTGGGCTATAGTTCAGTTGATTTTCAATAAAATTGAATTTTCTGCGAAATGTGTAGAAATGTGCGAGCGATCCAAATGACCGTTTACATGACGATTACAGGTCGCAACGCCTATTGATAGAGGTATCAATCAACGAAATCGGAGCACAATTGCAGATTTTCGATTTTTCTGGCTCTGAATTTGTGGGCTATAGTTCAGTTGATTTTCAATAAAATTGAATTTTCTGCGAAATGTGTAGAAATATGCGAGCGATCCAAATGACCGTTTACATGACGATTACAGGTTTCAACGCCTATTGATAGAGGTATCAATCAACGAAATCGGAGCTCAATTGCAGATTTTCGATTTTTCTGGCTCTGAATTTGTGGGCTATAGTTCAGTTGATTTTCAATAAAATTGAATTTTCTGCGAAATGCGTAGAAATGTGCGAGCGATCCAAATGACCGTTTATATGATGATTACAGGTCGCAACGCCTGTTGATAGAGGTATCAATCAACGAAATCGGAGCTCAATTGCAGATTTTCGATTTTTCTGGCTCTGAATTTGTGGGCTATAGTTCAGTTGATTTTCAATAAAATTGAATTTTCTGCGAAATGCGTAGAAATATGCGAGCGATCCAAATGACCGTTTACATGACGATTACAGGTCGCAACGCCTATTGATAGAGGTATCAATCAACGAAATCGGAGCACAATTGCAGATTTTCGATTTTTCTGGCTCTGAATTTGTGGGCTATAGTTCAGTTGATTTTCAATAAAATTGAATTTTCTGCGAAATGTGTAGAAATGTGCGAACGATCCAAATGACCGTTTACATGATGATTACAGGTCTCAACGCCTATTGTTAGAGGTATCAATCAACGAAATCGGAGCACAATTGCAGATTTTCGATTTTTCTGGCTCTGAATTTGTGGACTATAGTTCAGTTGATTTTCAATAAAATTGAATTTTCTGCGAAATGCGTAGAAATGTGCGAGCGATCCAAATGACCGTTTACATGACGATTACAGGTCGCAACGCCTATTGATAGAGGTATCAATCAACGAAATCGGAGCACAATTGCAGATTTTCGATTTTTCTGGCTCTGAATTTGTGGGCTATAGTTCAGTTGATTTTCAATAAAATTGAATTTTCTGCGAAATGCGTAGAAATGTGCGAGCGATCCAAATGACCGTTTATATGATGATTACAGGTCGCAACGCCTGTTGATAGAGGAATCAATCAACGAAATCGGAGCTCAATTGCAGATTTTCGATTTTTCTGGCTCTGAATTTGTGGGCTATAGTTCAGTTGATTTTCAATAAAATTGAATTTTCTGCTAAATATGTAAAAATGTGCGAGCGATCCAAATGACCGTTTACATGACGATTACAGGTCTCAACGCCTGTTGATAGAGGTATCAATCAACGAAATCGGAGCACAATTGCAGATTTTCGATTTTTCTGGCTCTGAATTTGTGGGCTATAGTTCAGTTGATTTTCAATAAAATTGAATTTTCTGCTAAATGTGTAGAAATGTGCGAGCGATCCAAATGACCGTTTACATGACGATTACAGGTCGCAACGCCTATTGATAGAGGTATCAATCAACGAAATCGGAGCTCAATTGCAGATTTTCGATTTTTCTGGCTCTGAATTTGTGGGCTATAGTTCAGTTGATTTTCAATAAAATTGAATTTTCTGCGAAATGTGTAGAAATATGCGAGCGATCCAAATGACCGTTTACATGACGAATACAGGTCGCAACGCCTATTGATAGAGGTATCAATCAACGAAATCGGAGCTCAATTGCAGATTTTCGATTTTTCTGGCTCTGAATTTGTGGGCTATAGTTCAGTTGATTTTCAATAAAATTGAATTTTCTGCGAAATGCGTAGAAATGTGCGAGCGATCCAAATGACCGTTTACATGACGATTACAGGTCTCAACGCCTATTGATAGAGGTATCAATCAACGAAACCGGAGCTCAATTGCAGATTTTCGATTTTTCTGGCTCTGAATTTGTGGGCTATAGTTCAGTTGATTTTCAATAAAATTGAATTTTCTGCGAAATGCGTAGAAATGTGCGAGCGATCAAAATGACCGTTTACATGACGATTACAGGTCGCAACGCCTATTGATAGAGGTATCAATCAACGAAATCGGAGCACAATTGCAGATTTTCGATTTTTCTGGCTCTGAATTTGTGGGCTATAGTTCAGTTGATTTTCAATAAAATTGAATTTTCTGCGAAATGTGTAGAAATGTGCGAGCGATCCAAATGACCGTTTACATGACGATTACAGGTCGCAACGCCTATTGATAGAGGTATCAATCAACGAAATCGGAGCACAATTGCAGATTTTCGATTTTTCTGGCTCTGAATTTGTGGACTATAGTTCAGTTGATTTTCAATAAAATTAAATTTTCTGCGAAATGTGTAGAAATATGCGAGCGATCCAAATGACCGTTTACATGACGAATACTGGTCGCAACGCCTATTGATAGAGGTATCAATCAACGAAATCGGAGCTCATTTGCAGATTTTCGATTTTTCTGACTCTGAATTTGTGGGCTATAGTTCAGTTGATTTTCAATAAAACTGAATTTTCTGCGAAATGCGTAGAAATGTGCGAGCGATCCAAATGACCGTTTACATGACGATTACTCAACGCCTATTGATAGAGGTATCAATCAACGAAATCGGAGCACAATTGCAGATTTTCGATTTTTCTGGCTCTGAATTTGTGGGCTATAGTTCAGTTGATTTTCAATAAAATTGAATTTTCTGCGAAATGCGTAGAAATGTGCGAGCGATCCAAATGACCGTTTACATGACGATTACAGGTCTCAACGCCTATTGATAGAGGTATCAATCAACGAAATCGGAGCACAATTGCAGATTTTCGATTTTTCTGGCTCTGAATTTGTGGGCTATAGTTCAGTTGATTTTCAATAAAATTGAATTTTCTGCGAAATGTGTAGAAATGTGCGAGCGATCCAAATGACCGTTTACATGATGATTACAGGTCTCAACGCCTGTTGATAGAGGTATCAATCAACGAAATCGGAGCTCAATTGCAGATTTTCGATTTTTCTGGCTCTGAATTTGTGGGCTATAGTTCAGTTGATTTTCAATAAAATTGAATTTTCTGCGAAATGTGTAGAAATGTGCGAGCGATCCAAATGACCGTTTACATGACGATTACAGGTCTCAACGCCTGTTGATAGAGGTATCAATCAACGAAATCGGAGCACAATTGCAGATTTTCGATTTTTCTGGCTCTGAATTTGTGGGCTATAGTTCAGTTGATTTTCAATAAAATTAAATTTTCTGCGAAATGCGTAGAAATGTGCGAGCGATCCAAATGACCGTTTACATGACGATTACAGGTCGCAACGCCTATTGATAGAGGTATCAATCAACGAAATCGGAGCACAATTGCAGATTTTCGATTTTTCTGGCTCTGAATTTGTGGGCTATAGTTCAGTTGATTTTCAATAAAATTGAATTTTCTGCAAAATGCGTAGAAATGTGCGAGCGATCCAAATGACCGTTTACATGACGATTACAGGTCGCAACGCCTATTGATAGTGGTATCAATCAACGAAATCGGAGCACAATTGCAGATTTTCGATTTTTCTGGCTCTGAATTTGTGGGCTATATAGTTCAGTTGATTTTCAATAAAATTGAATTTTCTGCGAAATGTGTAGAAATATGCGAGCGATCCAAATGACCGTTTACATGACGAATACAGGTCGCAACGCCTATTGATAGAGGTATCAATCAACGAAATCGGAGCTCAATTGCAGATTTTCGATTTTTCTGGCTCTGAATTTGTGGGCTATAGTTCAGTTGATTTTCAATAAAATTGAATTTTCTGCGAAATGCGTAGAAATGTGCGAGCGATCCAAATGACCGTTTACATGACGATTACAGGTCTCAACGCCTATTGATAGAGGTATCAATCAACGAAACCGGAGCTCAATTGCAGATTTTCGATTTTTCTGGCTCTGAATTTGTGGGCTATAGTTCAGTTGATTTTCAATAAAATTGAATTTTCTGCGAAATGCGTAGAAATGTGCGAGCGATCAAAATGACCGTTTACATGACGATTACAGGTCGCAACGCCTATTGATAGAGGTATCAATCAACGAAATCGGAGCACAATTGCAGATTTTCGATTTTTCTGGCTCTGAATTTGTGGGCTATAGTTCAGTTGATTTTCAATAAAATTGAATTTTCTGCAAAATGCGTAGAAATGTGCGAGCGATCCAAATGACCGTTTACATGACGATTACAGGTCGCAACGCCTATTGATAGAGGTATCAATCAACGAAATCGGAGCACAATTGCAGATTTTCGATTTTTCTGGCTCTGAATTTGTGGACTATAGTTCAGTTGATTTTCAATAAAATTAAATTTTCTGCGAAATGTGTAGAAATGTGCGAGCGATCCAAATGACCGTTTACATGACGATTACAGGTCGCAACGCCTATTGATAGAGGTATCAATCAACGAAATCGGAGCACAATTGCAGATTTTCGATTTTTCTGGCTCTGAATTTGTGGGCTATACTTCAGTTGATTTTCAATAAAATTAAATTTTCTGCTAAAGGTGGAGAAATGTGCGAGCGATCCAAATGACCGTTTACATGACGATTACAGGTCTCAACGCCTGTTGATAGAGGTATCAATCAACGAAATCGGAGCTCAATTGCAGATTTTCGATTTTTCTGGCTCTGAATTTGTGGGCTATAGTTCAGTTGATTTTCAATAAAATTGAATTTTCTGCGAAATGCGTAGAAATGTGCGAGCGATCCAAATGACCGTTTACATGACGATTACAGGTCGCAACGCCTATTGATAGAGGTATCAATCAACGAAATCGGAGCACAATTGCAGATTTTCGATTTTTCTGGCTCTGAATTTGTGGGCTAGTTCAGTTGATTTTCAATAAAATTGAATTTTCTGCGAAATGTGTAGAAATGTGCGAGCGATCCAAATGACCGTTTACATGACGATTACAGGTCTCAACGCCTATTGATAGAGGTATCAATCAACGAAACCGGAGCTCAATTGCAGATTTTCGATTTTTCTGGCTCTGAATTTGTGGGCTATAGTTCAGTTGATTTTCAATAAAATTGAATTTTCTGCGAAATGTGTAGAAATGTGCGAGCGATCCAAATGACCGTTTACATGACGATTACAGGTCTCAACGCCTATTGATAGAGGTATCAATCAACGAAATCGGAGCTCAATTGCAGATTTTCGATTTTTCTGGCTCTGAATTTGTGGGCTATAGTTCAGTTGATTTTCAATACAATTGAAGTTTCTGCGAAATGCGTAGAAATGTGCGAGCGATCCAAATGACCCTTTATATGATGATTACAGGTCGCAACGCCTGTTGATAGAGGTATCAATCAACGAAATCGGAGCACAATTGCAGATTTTCGATTTTCTGGCTCTGAATTTGTGGACTATAGTTCAGTTGATTTTCAATAAAATTGAATTTTCTGCGAAATGCGTAGAAATGTGCGAACGATCCAAATGACCGTTTACATGACGATTACAGGTCGCAACGCCTATTGATAGAGGTATCAATCAACGAAATCGGAGCACAATTGCAGATTTTCGATTTTTCTGGCTCTGAATTTGTGGACTATAGTTCAGTTGATTTTCAATAAAATTGAATTTTCTGCGAAATGCGTAGAAATGTGCGAGCGATCCAAATGACCGTTTACATGACGATTACAGGTCTCAACGCCTGTTGGTATCAATCAACGAAACCGGAGCTCAATTGCAGATTTTCGATTTTTCTGGCTCTGAATTTGTGGGCGATAGTTCAGTTGATTTTCAATAAAATTGAATTTTCTGCGAAATGCGTAGAAATGTGCGAGCGATCCAAATGACCGGTTACATGACGATTACAGGTCTCAACGCCTATTGATAGAGGTATCAATCAACGAAACCGGAGCTCAATTGCAGATTTTCGATTTTTCTGGCTCTGAATTTGTGGGCTATAGTTCAGTTGATTTTCAATAAAATTGAATTTTCTGCGAAATGTGTAGAAATGTGCGAGCGATCCAAATGACCGTTTACATGACGATTACAGGTCTCAACGCCTGTTGATAGAGGTATCAATCAACGAAATCGGAGCTCAATTGCAGATTTTCGATTTTTCTGGCTCTGAATTTGTGGGCTATAGTTCAGTTGATTTTCAATAAAATTGAATTTTCTGCGAAATGTGTAGAAATGTGCGAGCGATCCAAATGACCGTTTATATGATGATTACAGGTCGCAACGCCTGTTGATAGAGGTATCAATCAACGAAATCGGAGCTCAATTGCAGATTTTCGATTTTTCTGGCTCTGAATTTGTGGGCTATAGTTCAGTTGATTTTCAATAAAATTGAATTTTCTGCGAAATGCGTAGAAATATGCGAGCGATCTAAATGACCGTTTACATGACGATTACAGGTCGCAACGCCTATTGATAGAGGTATCAATCAACGAAATCGGAGCACAATTGCAGATTTTCGATTTTTCTGGCTCTGAATTTGTGGACTATAGTTCAGTTGATTTTCAATAAAATTGAATTTTCTGCGAAATGCGTAGAAATGTGCGAGCGATCCAAATGACCGTTTACATGATGATTACAGGTCTCAACTCAATTGATAGAGGTATCAATCAACGAAATCGGAGCACAATTGCAGATTTTCGATTTTTCTGGCTCTGAATTTGTGGGCTATAGTTCAGTTGATTTTCAATAAAATTGAATTTTCTGCGAAATGTGTAGAAATATGCGAGCGATCCAAATGACCGTTTACATGACGATTACAGGTCGCAACGCCTATTGATAGAGGTATCAATCAACGAAATCGGAGCACAATTGCAGATTTTCGATTTTTCTGGCTCTGAATTTGTGGGCTATAGTTCAGTTGATTTTCAATAAAATTGAATTTTCTGCGAAATGTGTAGAAATGTGCGAGCGATCCTAATGACCGTTTACATGACGATTACAGGTCTCAACGCCTATTGATAGAGGTATCAATCAACGAAATCGGAGCACAATTGCAGATTTTCGATTTTTCTGGCTCTGAATTTGTGGGCTATAGTTCAGTTGATTTTCAATAAAATTGAATTTTCTGCGAAATGTGTAGAAATATGCGAGCGATCCAAATGACCGTTTACATGACGATTACAGGTCGCAACGCCTATTGATAGAGGTATCAATCAACGAAATCGGAGCACAATTGCAGATTTTCGATTTTTCTGGCTCTGAATTTGTGGGCTATAGTTCAGTTGATTTTCAATAAAATTGAATTTTCTGCGAAATGCGTAGAAATGTGCGAGCGATCCAAATGACCGTTTACATGACGATTACAGGTCGCAACGCCTATTGATATAGGTATCAATCAACGAAATCGGAGCACAATTGCAGATTTTCGATTTTTCTGGCTCTGAATTTGTGGACTATAGTTCAGTTGATTTTCAATAAAATTGAATTTTCTGCGAAATGCGTAGAAATGTGCGAACGATCCAAATGACCGTTTACATGACGATTACAGGTCGCAACGCCTATTGATAGAGGTATCAATCAACGAAATCGGAGCACAATTGCAGATTTTCGATTTTTCTGGCTCTGAATTTGTGGGCTATAGTTCAGTTGATTTTCAATAAAATTGAATTTTCTGCAAAATGCGTAGAAATGTGCGAGCGATCCAAATGACCGTTTATATGATGATTACAGGTCGCAACGCCTGTTGATAGAGGTATCAATCAACGAAATCGGAGCACAATTGCAGATTTTCGATTTTCTGGCTCTGAATTTGTGGACTATAGTTCAGTTGATTTTCAATAAAATTGAATTTTCTGCGAAATGCGTAGAAATATGCGAACGATCCAAATGACCGTTTACATGACGATTACAGGTCGCAACGCCTATTGATAGAGGTATCAATCAACGAAATCGGAGCACAATTGCAGATTTTCGATTTTTCTGGCTCTGAATTTGTGGACTATAGTTCAGTTGATTTTCAATAAAATTGAATTTTCTGCGAAATGCGTAGAAATGTGCGAGCGATCCAAATGACCGTTTACATGACGATTACAGGTCTCAACGCCTATTGATAGAGGTATCAATCAACGAAACCGAAGCTCAATTGCAGATTTTCGATTTTTCTGGCTCTGAATTTGTGGGCTATAGTTCAGTTGATTTTCAATAAAATTGAATTTTCTGCGAAATGCGTAGAAATGTGCGAGCGATCCAAATGACCGTTTACATGACGATTACAGGTCGCAACGCCTATTGATAGAGGTATCAATCAACGAAATCGGAGCACAATTGCAGATTTTCGATTTTTCTGGCTCTGAATTTGTGGACTATAGTTCAGTTGATTTTCAATAAAATTGAATTTTCTGCGAAATGCGTAGAAATGTGCGAACGATCCAAATGACCGTTTACATGACGATTACAGGTCGCAACGCCTATTGATAGAGGCAGGGCCTTTCAGAGCTAGCAGGGGGCCTGGGCCAAATTATTAAAATGGGACCCCATAAAAATAAAATAAAACAATCTTAAGTTTATATCACATGAATTCATTTTAGTATTTATTAGAATTTATTAGAAATTATTAGATTGAAGCTTTTCTCGCTTTATTATTAGGAAATTCTCTAATGATTTGCTCAAAAATAATTTTTCTTGCCATGTCGTGGTTAATGTTTAACATTGCCAATCCATTTAACCGATGTTCTGCCATTGTTGAGCGATGCAATTTTTTTATTCTTTTAAGAACACTGAAACTCCTCTCGGCTGAAGACACAGATGCAGGAATGCTTAAAAATATTCTTAAGACAATGATAAGATTCGGAAATAAACCAGCTAAGTTTTACTGAGAATATTTTCTAATAAATTTGTTGGTGTCGGATCTGCATTGAAATTAGCTGCATACATTTTTTTTAAGGAATTTTACCTCATCTAGTATCTCGTTTGATAACTCACTCGTGTATTTTGAATGCAAACGGTTTACTGCAGCTTCAGTTTTTTCATCAGTCAAATTTGGAAATGACCAAAGAAAACCGAAAAGATTGCAGATATTTTGTAAAGATTGAAATTGTCTTTGTAAGCCAGCTATTACGGAATTAACTATTACGTTAAACACATTTATCCTGTAGTATTTTTCAGCATCCGATTGTGTCCGTATCGTTCTATTAATGGCAAAATCACATGTAACTCCATATTCACGTGCTTTAGCTTTTGCTTTCGCAAATATTTCATTCCACATTCCGCTTAAATTGTGAAATCTCATTACTAGACTTTCAATATTATTTTGCTCAATATCAAGTGTAGCATTTCGAGCTTCAATTACCAAATTTGTCTGATGCAAATCTGTCAAAATTTCGAGCCATATGATAGAAAGCAAAACACATTCAAATTTATTTAAATATTTCTCAATTGAGTGTAATTCAACGATTGCGTGTGGTGGTAAATTAAAGGAATGCATTTCATTTAAAGCATCTCGAATAGATAATAGATTTTTGGCTATTGGTTTTACTGCATCTATTCTAGCAGACCGTCTAGTTTTGGAAATCGAATGAAGAGATATACGGATATGTTTCTTTAAAACATCCCATCTCCGCGGACTACTGCTAAAAAAATTAAATTTGTTGTATAACTCCAAAAAATTGTACAGCTCCTTTACACGATTCAGCTGAATCAACTCCAACAAGATTTAATGTGTGGTTCCCACAGCTGGAAAAAATACAATTAGGATTACGCTTCGTAAGAATGGCTTGCACACCGTTTAGCTTGCCAGCCATATTTGCACCATTATCATATGCTCGGGCAATACATAAATTATAATTTAATTCCATATCCGACAAAATTTCAAGAATTCTGGCAGCAATTTCTTCTCCGGTTTTTCCAGAGAATGAATCGAAGCAAATAAAATGCTCTTCAATGTCAAATTTTAAATTGTCACACATCTTGTTCTTGTTATAAAGACAAAATACTATCGAAGATCAAGCGCAAATGAGAAATCTATAGTAACAAAAAATTCGGGGGCCCCTAAAAATCGGGGGCCCGTGCCGTATGGCCCGGATGGCCCACCCTCTGATTGGCCCTGGATAGAGGTATCAATCAACGAAATCGGAGCACAATTGCAGATTTTCGATTTTTCTGGCTCTGAATTTGTGGGCTATAGTTCAGTTGATTTTCAATAAAATTGAATTTTCTGCGAAATGCGTAGAAATGTGCGAGCGATCCAAATGACCGTTTACATGACGATTACAGGTCTCAACGCCTATTGATAGAGGTATCAATCAACGAAACCGGAGCTCAATTGCAGATTTTCGATTTTTCTGGCTCTGAATTTGTGGGCTATAGTTCAGTTGATTTTCAATAAAATTGAATTTTCTGCAAAATGCGTAGAAATGTGCGAGCGATCCAAATGACCGTTTATATGATGATTACAGGTCGCAACGCCTGTTGATAGAGGTATCAATCAACGAAATCGGAGCACAATTGCAGATTTTCGATTTTCTGGCTCTGAATTTGTGGACTATAGTTCAGTTGATTTTCAATAAAATTGAATTTTCTGCGAAATGCGTAGAAATGTGCGAACGATCCAAATGACCGTTTACATGACGATTACAGGTCGCAACGCCTATTGATAGAGGTATCAATCAACGAAATCGGAGCACAATTGCAGATTTTCGATTTTTCTGGCTCTGAATTTGTGGGCTATAGTTCAGTTGATTTTCAATAAAATTGAATTTTCTGCGAAATGCGTAGAAATGTGCGAGCGATCCAAATGACCGTTTACATGACGATTACAGGTCTCAACGCCTATTGATAGAGGTATCAATCAACGAAATCGGAGCACAATTGCAGATTTTCGATTTTTCTGGCTCTGAATTTGTGGGCTATAGTTCAGTTGATTTTCAATAAAATTGAATTTTCTGCGAAATGTGTAGAAATGTGCGAACGATCCAAATGACCGTTTACATGACGATTACAGGTCGCAACGCCTATTGATAGAGGTATCAATCAACGAAATCGGAGCACAATTGCAGATTTTCGATTTTTCTGGCTCTGAATTTGTGGACTATAGTTCAGTTGATTTTCAATAAAATTGAATTTTCTGCGAAATGCGTAGAAATGTGCGAGCGATCCAAATGACCGTTTACATGACGATTACAGGTCGCAACGCCTATTGATAGAGGTATCAATCAACGAAATCGGAGCACAATTGCAGATTTTCGATTTTTCTGGCTCTGAATTTGTGGACTATAGTTCAGTTGATTTTCAATAAAATTGAATTTTCTGCGAAATGCGTAGAAATGTGCGAGCGATCCAAATGACCGTTTACATGACGATTACAGGTCTCAACGCCTATTGATAGAGGTATCAATCAACGAAATCGGAGCTCAATTGCAGATTTTCGATTTTTCTGGCTCTGAATTTGTGGGCTATAGTTCAGTTGATTTTCAATAAAATTGAATTTTCTGCGAAATGTGTAGAAATGTGCGAGCGATCCAAATGACCGTTTATATGATGATTACAGGTCGCAACGCCTGTTGATAGAGGTATCAATCAACGAAATCGGAGCTCAATTGCAGATTTTCGATTTTTCTGGCTCTGAATTTGTGGGCAATAGTTCAGTTGATTTTCAATAAAATTGAATTTTCTGCGAAATGCGTAGAAATATGCGAGCGATCCAAATGACCGTTTACATGACGATTACAGGTCTCAACGCCTATTGATAGAGGTATCAATCAACGAAATCGGAGCACAATTGCAGATTTTCGATTTTTCTGGCTCTGAATTTGTGGACTATAGTTCAGTTGATTTTCAATAAAATTGAATTTTCTGCGAAATGCGTAGAAATGTGCGAGCGATCCAAATGACCGTTTACATGATGATTACAGGTCTCAACGCCTATTGATATAGGTATCAATCAACGAAATCGGAGCACAATTGCAGATTTTCGATTTTTCTGGCTCTGAATTTGTGGGCTATAGTTCAGTTGATTTTCAATAAAATTGAATTTTCTGCGAAATGTGTAGAAATGTGCGAGCGATCCAAATGACCGTTTACATGACGATTACAGGTCTCAACGCCTATTGATAGAGGTATCAATCAACGAAATCGGAGCTCAATTGCAGATTTTCGATTTTTCTGGCTCTGAATTTGTGGGCTATAGTTCAGTTGATTTTCAATAAAATTGAATTTTCTGCGAAATGCGTAGTAATGTGCGAGCGATCCAAATGACCGTTTATATGATGATTACAGGTCGCAACGCCTGTTGATAGAGGTATCAATCAACGAAATCGGAGCTCAATTGCAGATTTTCGATTTTTCTGGCTCTGAATTTGTGGGCTATAGTTCAGTTGATTTTCAATAAAATTGAATTTTCTGCGAAATGCGTAGAAATGTGCGAGCGATCCAAATGACCGTTTATATGATGATTACAGGTCGCACAACGCCTATTGATAGAGGTATCAATCAACGAAATCGGAGCACAATTGCAGATTTCGATTTTTCTGGCTCTGAATTTGTGGGCTATAGTTCAGTTGATTTTCAATAAAATTGAATTTTCTGCGAAATGCGTAGAAATGTGCGAGCGATCCAAATGACCGTTTACATGACGATTACAGGTCGCAACGCCTATTGATAGAGGTATCAATCAACGAAATCGGAGCACAATTGCAGATTTTCGATTTTCTTGCTCTGAATTTGTGGGCTATAGTTCAGTTGATTTTCAATAAAATTGAATTTTCTGCTAAGGGTGGAAAAATGTGCGAGCGATCCAAATGACCGTTTACATGACGATTACAGGTCGCAACGCCTATTGATAGAGGTATCAATCAACGAAATCGGAGCACAATTGCAGATTTTAGATTTTTCTGGCTCTGAATTTGTGGGCTATAGTTCAGTTGATTTTCAATAAAATTGAATTTTCTGCGAAATGCGTAGAAATGTGCGAGCGATCCAAATGACCGTTTACATGACGATTACAGGTCGCAACGCCTATTGATAGAGGTATCAATCAACGAAATCGGAGCTCAATTGCAGATTTTCGATTTTTCTTGCTCTGAATTTGTGGGCTATAGTTCAGTTGATTTTCAATAAAATTGAATTTTCTGCGAAATGTGTAGAAATGTGCGAGCGATCCAAATGACCGTTTACATGACGATTACAGGTCTCAACGCCTATTGATAGAGGTATCAATCAACGAAATCGGAGCTCAATTGCAGATTTTCGATTTTTCTGGCTCTGAATTTGTGGGCTATAGTTCAGTTGATTTTCAATAAAATTGAATTTTCTGCGAAATGCGTAGAAATGTGCGAGCGATCCAAATGACCGTTTACATGACGATTACAGGTCTCAACGCCTATTGATAGAGGTATCAATCAACGAAATCGGAGCTCAATTGCAGATTTTCGATTTTTCTGGCTCTGAATTTGTGGGCTATAGTTCAGTTGATTTTCAATAAAATTGAATTTTCTGCGAAATGCGTAGAAATGTGCGAGCGATCCAAATGACCGTTTACATGACGATTACAGGTCGCAACGCCTATTGATAGAGGTATCAATCAACGAAATCGGAGCACAATTGCAGATTTTCGATTTTTCTGGCTCTGAATTTGTGGGCTATAGTTCAGTTGATTTTCAATAAAATTGAATTTTCTGCTAAAGGTGGAAAAATGTGCGAGCGATCCAAATGACCGTTTACATGACGATTACAGGTCGCAACGCCTATTGATAGAGGTATCAATCAACGAAATCGGAGCACAATTGCAGATTTTCGATTTTCTTGCTCTGAATTTGTGGGCTATAGTTCAGTTGATTTTCAATAAAATTGAATTTTCTGCGAAATGTGTAGAAATGTGCGAGCGATCCAAATGACCGTTTACATGACGATTACAGGTCTCAACGCCTATTGATAGAGGTATCAATCAACGAAATCGGAGCTCAATTGCAGATTTTCGATTTTTCTGGCTCTGAATTTGTGGGCTATAGTTCAGTTGATTTTCAATAAAATTGAATTTTCTGCGAAATGCGTAGAAATGTGCGAGCGATCCAAATGACCATTTACATGACGATTACAGGTCGCAACGCCTATTGATAGAGGTATCAATCAACGAAATCGGAGCACAATTGCAGATTTTCGATTTTTCTGGCTCTGAATTTGTGGGCTATAGTTCAGTTGATTTTCAATAAAATTGAATTTTCTGCGAAATGCGTAGAAATGTGCGAGCGATCCAAATGACCGTTTACATGACGATTACAGGTCGCAACGCCTATTGATAGAGGTATCAATCAACGAAATCGGAGCTCAATTGCAGATTTTCGATTTTTCTGGCTCTGAATTTGTGGGCTATAATTCAGTTGATTTTCAATAAAATTGAATTTTCTTCGAAATGCGTAGAAATGTGCGAGCGATCCAAATGACCGTTTACATGACGATTACAGGTCGCAACGCCTATTGATAGAGGTATCATCAACGAAATCGGAGCACAATTGCAGATTTTCGATTTTTCTTGCTCTGAATTTGTGGGCTATAGTTCAGTTGATTTTCAATAAAATTGAATTTTCTGCGAAATGCGTAGAAATGTGCGAGCGATCCAAATGACCGTTTACATGACGATTACAGGTCGCAACGCCTATTGATAGAGGTATCAATCAACGAAATCGGAGCACAATTGCAGATTTTCGATTTTTCTTGCTCTGAATTTGTGGGCTATAGTTCAGTTGATTTTCAATAAAATTGAATTTTCTTCGAAATGTGTAGAAATGTGCGAGCGATCCAAATGACCGTTTACATGACGATTACAGGTCTCAACGCCTATTGATAGAGGTATCAATCAACGAAATCGGAGCTCAATTGCAGATTTTCGATTTTTCTTGCTCTGAATTTGTGGGCTATAGTTCAGTTGATTTTCAATAAAATTGAATTTTCTTCGAAATATGTAGAAATGTGCGAGCGATCCAAATGACCGTTTACATGACGATTACAGGTCTCAACGCCTATTGATAGAGGTATCAATCAACGAAATCGGAGCTCAATTGCAGATTTTCGATTTTTCTGGCTCTGAATTTGTGGGCTATAGTTCAGTTGATTTTCAATAAAATTGAATTTTCTTCGAAATGTGTAGAAATGTGCGAGCGATCCAAATGACCGTTTACATGACGATTACAGGTCTCAACGCCTATTGATAGAGGTATCATCAACGAAATCGGAGCACAATTGCAGATTTTCGATTTTTCTGGCTCTGAATTTGTGGGCTATAGTTCAGTTGATTTTCAATAAAATTGAATTTTCTGCTAAATGTGTAGAAATGTGCGAGCGATCCAAATGACCGTTTACATGATGATTACAGGTCTCAACGCCTATTGATACAGGTATCAATCAACGAAATCGGAGCTCAATTGCAGATTTTCGATTTTTCTTGCTCTGAATTTGTGGGCTATAGTTCAGTTGATTTTCAATAAAATTGAATTTTCTTCGAAATATGTAGAAATGTGCGAGCGATCCAAATGACCGTTTACATGACGATTACAGGTCTCAACGCCTATTGATAGAGGTATCAATCAACGAAATCGGAGCTCAATTGCAGATTTTCGATTTTTCTGGCTCTGAATTTGTGGGCTATAGTTCAGTTGATTTTCAATAAAATTGAATTTTCTTCGAAATGTGTAGAAATGTGCGAGCGATCCAAATGACCGTTTACATGACGATTACAGGTCTCAACGCCTATTGATAGAGGTATCAATCAACGAAATCGGAGCACAATTGCAGATTTTCGATTTTTCTGGCTCTGAATTTGTGGGCTATAGTTCAGTTGATTTTCAATAAAATTGAATTTTCTGCGAAATGCGTAGAAATGTGCGAGCGATCCAAATGACCGTTTACATGACGATTACAGGTCGCAACGCCTATTGATAGAGGTATCATCAACGAAATCGGAGCACAATTGCAGATTTTCGATTTTTCTTGCTCTGAATTTGTGGGCTATAGTTCAGTTGATTTTCAATAAAATTGAATTTTCTGCGAAATGCGTAGAAATGTGCGAGCGATCCAAATGACCGTTTACATGACGATTACAGGTCGCAACGCCTATTGATAGAGGTATCAATCAACGAAATCGGAGCACAATTGCAGATTTTCGATTTTTCTGGCTCTGAATTTGTGGGCTATAGTTCAGTTGATTTTCAATAAAATTGAATTTTCTGCTAAATGTGTAGAAATGTGCGAGCGATCCAAATGACCGTTTACATGATGATTACAGGTCTCAACGCCTATTGATACAGGTATCAATCAACGAAATCGGAGCTCAATTGCAGATTTTCGATTTTTCTTGCTCTGAATTTGTGGGCTATAGTTCAGTTGATTTTCAATAAAATTGAATTTTCTTCGAAATATGTAGAAATGTGCGAGCGATCCAAATGACCGTTTACATGACGATTACAGGTCTCAACGCCTATTGATAGAGGTATCAATCAACGAAATCGGAGCTCAATTGCAGATTTTCGATTTTTCTGGCTCTGAATTTGTGGGCTATAGTTCAGTTGATTTTCAATAAAATTGAATTTTCTGCGAAATGCGTAGAAATGTGCGAGCGATCCAAATGACCGTTTACATGACGATTACAGGTCTCAACGCCTATTGATAGAGGTATCAATCAACGAAATCGGAGCACAATTGCAGATTTTCGATTTTTCTGGCTCTGAATTTGTGGGCTATAGTTCAGTTGATTTTCAATAAAATTGAATTTTCTGCGAAATGCGTAGAAATGTGCGAGCGATCCAAATGACCGTTTACATGACGATTACAGGTCGCAACGCCTATTGATAGAGGTATCAATCAACGAAATCGGAGCACAATTGCAGATTTTCGATTTTTCTTGCTCTGAATTTGTGGGCTATAGTTCAGTTGATTTTCAATAAAATTGAATTTTCTGCTAAGGGTGGAAAAATGTGCGAGCGATCCAAATGACCGTTTACATGACGATTACAGGTCGCAACGCCTATTGATAGAGGTATCAATCAACGAAATCGGAGCACAATTGCAGATTTTCGATTTTTCTGGCTCTGAATTTGTGGGCTATAGTTCAGTTGATTTTCAATAAAATTGAATTTTCTGCGAAATGCGTAGAAATGTGCGAGCGATCCAAATTACCGTTTACATGACGATTACAGGTCGCAACGCCTATTGATAGAGGTATCAATCAACGAAATCGGAGCTCAATTGCAGATTTTCGATTTTTCTTGCTCTGAATTTGTGGGCTATAGTTCAGTTGATTTTCAATAAAATTGAATTTTCTGCGAAATGCGTAGAAATGTGCGAGCGATCCAAATGACCGTTTACATGACGATTACAGGTCTCAACGCCTATTGATAGAGGTATCAATCAACGAAATCGGAGCTCAATTGCAGATTTTCGATTTTTCTGGCTCTGAATTTGTGGGCTATAGTTCAGTTGATTTTCAATAAAATTGAATTTTCTGCGAAATGCGTAGAAATGTGCGAGCGATCCAAATGACCGTTTACATGACGATTACAGGTCTCAACGCCTATTGATAGAGGTATCAATCAACGAAATCGGAGCACAATTGCAGATTTTCGATTTTTCTGGCTCTGAATTTGTGGGCTATAGTTCAGTTGATTTTCAATAAAATTGAATTTTCTGCGAAATGCGTAGAAATGTGCGAGCGATCCAAATGACCGTTTACATGACGATTACAGGTCGCAACGCCTATTGATAGAGGTATCAATCAACGAAATCGGAGCACAATTGCAGATTTTCGATTTTTCTTGCTCTGAATTTGTGGGCTATAGTTCAGTTGATTTTCAATAAAATTGAATTTTCTGCTAAGGGTGGAAAAATGTGCGAGCGATCCAAATGACCGTTTACATGACGATTACAGGTCGCAACGCCTATTGATAGAGGTATCAATCAACGAAATCGGAGCACAATTGCAGATTTTCGATTTTTCTGGCTCTGAATTTGTGGGCTATAGTTCAGTTGATTTTCAATAAAATTGAATTTTCTGCGAAATGCGTAGAAATGTGCGAGCGATCCAAATGACCGTTTACATGACGATTACAGGTCGCAACGCCTATTGATAGAGGTATCAATCAACGAAATCGGAGCTCAATTGCAGATTTTCGATTTTTCTTGCTCTGAATTTGTGGGCTATAGTTCAGTTGATTTTCAATAAAATTGAATTTTCTGCGAAATGCGTAGAAATGTGCGAGCGATCCAAATGACCGTTTACATGACGATTACAGGTCTCAACGCCTATTGATAGAGGTATCAATCAACGAAATCGGAGCTCAATTGCAGATTTTCGATTTTTCTGGCTCTGAATTTGTGGGCTATAGTTCAGTTGATTTTCAATAAAATTGAATTTTCTGCGAAATGTGTAGAAATGTGCGAGCGATCCAAATGACCGTTTACATGACGATTACAGGTCGCAACGCCTATTGATAGAGGTATCAATCAACGAAATCGGAGCACAATTGCAGATTTTCGATTTTTCTGGCTCTGAATTTGTGGGCTATAGTTCAGTTGATTTTCAATAAAATTGAATTTTCTGCTAAAGGTGGAAAAATGTGCGAGCGATCCAAATGACCGTTTACATGACGATTACAGGTCGCAACGCCTATTGATAGAGGTATCAATCAACGAAATCGGAGCACAATTGCAGATTTTCGATTTTTCTTGCTCTGAATTTGTGGGCTATAGTTCAGTTGATTTTCAATAAAATTGAATTTTCTGCGAAATGTGTAGAAATGTGCGAGCGATCCAAATGACCGTTTACATGACGATTACAGGTCTCAACGCCTATTGATAGAGGTATCAATCAACGAAATCGGAGCTCAATTGCAGATTTTCGATTTTTCTGGCTCTGAATTTGTGGGCTATAGTTCAGTTGATTTTCAATAAAATTGAATTTTCTGCGAAATGCGTAGAAATGTGCGAGCGATCCAAATGACCATTTACATGACGATTACAGGTCGCAACGCCTATTGATAGAGGTATCAATCAACGAAATCGGAGCACAATTGCAGATTTTCGATTTTTCTTGCTCTGAATTTGTGGGCTATAGTTCAGTTGATTTTCAATAAAATTGAATTTTCTTCGAAATGCGTAGAAATGTGCGAGCGATCCAAATGACCGTTTACATGACGATTACAGGTCGCAACGCCTATTGATAGAGGTATCATCAACGAAATCGGAGCACAATTGCAGATTTTCGATTTTTCTTGCTCTGAATTTGTGGGCTATAGTTCAGTTGATTTTCAATAAAATTGAATTTTCTTCGAAATGTGTAGAAATGTGCGAGCGATCCAAATGACCGTTTACATGACGATTACAGGTCGCAACGCCTATTGATAGAGGTATCAATCAACGAAATCGGAGCTCAATTGCAGATTTTCGATTTTTCTGGCTCTGAATTTGTGGGCTATAATTCAGTTGATTTTCAATAAAATTGAATTTTCTGCGAAATGCGTAGAAATGTGCGAGCGATCCAAATGACCGTTTACATGACGATTACAGGTCGCAACGCCTATTGATAGAGGTATCAATCAACGAAATCGGAGCACAATTGCAGATTTTCGATTTTTCTTGCTCTGAATTTGTGGGCTATAGTTCAGTTGATTTTCAATAAAATTGAATTTTCTTCGAAATGTGTAGAAATGTGCGAGCGATCCAAATGACCGTTTACATGACGATTACAGGTCTCAACGCCTATTGATAGAGGTATCAATCAACGAAATCGGAGCTCAATTGCAGATTTTCGATTTTTCTTGCTCTGAATTTGTGGGCTATAGTTCAGTTGATTTTCAATAAAATTGAATTTTCTTCGAAATATGTAGAAATGTGCGAGCGATCCAAATGACCGTTTACATGACGATTACAGGTCTCAAAGCCTATTGATAGAGGTATCAATCAACGAAATCGGAGCTCAATTGCAGATTTTCGATTTTTCTGGCTCTGAATTTGTGGGCTATAGTTCAGTTGATTTTCAATAAAATTGAATTTTCTTCGAAATGTGTAGAAATGTGCGAGCGATCCAAATGACCGTTTACATGACGATTACAGGTCTCAACGCCTATTGATAGAGGTATCATCAACGAAATCGGAGCACAATTGCAGATTTTCGATTTTTCTGGCTCTGAATTTGTGGGCTATAGTTCAGTTGATTTTCAATAAAATTGAATTTTCTGCTAAATGTGTAGAAATGTGCGAGCGATCCAAATGACCGTTTACATGATGATTACAGGTCTCAACGCCTATTGATACAGGTATCAATCAACGAAATCGGAGCTCAATTGCAGATTTTCGATTTTTCTTGCTCTGAATTTGTGGGCTATAGTTCAGTTGATTTTCAATAAAATTGAATTTTCTTCGAAATATGTAGAAATGTGCGAGCGATCCAAATGACCGTTTACATGACGATTACAGGTCTCAACGCCTATTGATAGAGGTATCAATCAACGAAATCGGAGCTCAATTGCAGATTTTCGATTTTTCTGGCTCTGAATTTGTGGGCTATAGTTCAGTTGATTTTCAATAAAATTGAATTTTCTTCGAAATGTGTAGAAATGTGCGAGCGATCCAAATGACCGTTTACATGACGATTACAGGTCTCAACGCCTATTGATAGAGGTATCAATCAACGAAATCGGAGCACAATTGCAGATTTTCGATTTTTCTGGCTCTGAATTTGTGGGCTATAGTTCAGTTGATTTTCAATAAAATTGAATTTTCTGCGAAATGCGTAGAAATGTGCGAGCGATCCAAATGACCGTTTACATGACGATTACAGGTCGCAACGCCTATTGATAGAGGTATCATCAACGAAATCGGAGCACAATTGCAGATTTTCGATTTTTCTTGCTCTGAATTTGTGGGCTATAGTTCAGTTGATTTTCAATAAAATTGAATTTTCTGCGAAATGCGTAGAAATGTGCGAGCGATCCAAATGACCGTTTACATGACGATTACAGGTCGCAACGCCTATTGATAGAGGTATCAATCAACGAAATCGGAGCACAATTGCAGATTTTCGATTTTTCTGGCTCTGAATTTGTGGGCTATAGTTCAGTTGATTTTCAATAAAATTGAATTTTCTGCTAAATGTGTAGAAATGTGCGAGCGATCCAAATGACCGTTTACATGATGATTACAGGTCTCAACGCCTATTGATACAGGTATCAATCAACGAAATCGGAGCTCAATTGCAGATTTTCGATTTTTCTTGCTCTGAATTTGTGGGCTATAGTTCAGTTGATTTTCAATAAAATTGAATTTTCTTCGAAATATGTAGAAATGTGCGAGCGATCCAAATGACCGTTTACATGACGATTACAGGTCTCAACGCCTATTGATAGAGGTATCAATCAACGAAATCGGAGCTCAATTGCAGATTTTCGATTTTTCTGGCTCTGAATTTGTGGGCTATAGTTCAGTTGATTTTCAATAAAATTGAATTTTCTGCGAAATGCGTAGAAATGTGCGAGCGATCCAAATGACCGTTTACATGACGATTACAGGTCGCAACGCCTATTGATAGAGGTATCATCAACGAAATCGGAGCACAATTGCAGATTTTCGATTTTTCTGGCTCTGAATTTGTGGGCTATAGTTCAGTTGATTTTCAATAAAATTGAATTTTCTGCTAAATGTGTAGAAATGTGCGAGCGATCCAAATGACCGTTTACATGATGATTACAGGTCTCAACGCCTATTGATACAGGTATCAATCAACGAAATCGGAGCTCAATTGCAGATTTTCGATTTTTCTTGCTCTGAATTTGTGGGCTATAGTTCAGTTGATTTTCAATAAAATTGAATTTTCTTCGAAATATGTAGAAATGTGCGAGCGATCCAAATGACCGTTTACATGACGATTACAGGTCTCAACGCCTATTGATAGAGGTATCAATCAACGAAATCGGAGCTCAATTGCAGATTTTCGATTTTTCTGGCTCTGAATTTGTGGGCTATAGTTCAGTTGATTTTCAATAAAATTGAATTTTCTTCGAAATGTGTAGAAATGTGCGAGCGATCCAAATGACCGTTTACATGACGATTACAGGTCTCAACGCCTATTGATAGAGGTATCAATCAACGAAATCGGAGCACAATTGCAGATTTTCGATTTTTCTGGCTCTGAATTTGTGGGCTATAGTTCAGTTGATTTTCAATAAAATTGAATTTTCTGCGAAATGCGTAGAAATGTGCGAGCGATCCAAATGACCGTTTACATGACGATTACAGGTCGCAACGCCTATTGATAGAGGTATCATCAACGAAATCGGAGCACAATTGCAGATTTTCGATTTTTCTTGCTCTGAATTTGTGGGCTATAGTTCAGTTGATTTTCAATAAAATTGAATTTTCTGCGAAATGCGTAGAAATGTGCGAGCGATCCAAATGACCGTTTACATGACGATTACAGGTCGCAACGCCTATTGATAGAGGTATCAATCAACGAAATCGGAGCACAATTGCAGATTTTCGATTTTTCTTGCTCTGAATTTGTGGGCTATAGTTCAGTTGATTTTCAATAAAATTGAATTTTCTTCGAAATGTGTAGAAATGTGCGAGCGATCCAAATGACCGTTTACATGACGATTACAGGTCTCAACGCCTATTGATAGAGGTATCAATCAACGAAATCGGAGCTCAATTGCAGATTTTCGATTTTTCTGGCTCTGAATTTGTGGGCTATAGTTCAGTTGATTTTCAATAAAATTGAATTTTCTGCTAAATGCGTAGAAATGTGCGAGCGATCCAAATGACCGTTTACATGACGATTACAGGTCGCAACGCCTATTGATAGAGGTATCATCAACGAAATCGGAGCACAATTGCAGATTTTCGATTTTTCTGGCTCTGAATTTGTGGGCTATAGTTCAGTTGATTTTCAATAAAATTGAATTTTCTGCTAAATGTGTAGAAATGTGCGAACGATCCAAATGACCGTTTACATGATGATTACAGGTCTCAACGCCTATTGATACAGGTATCAATCAACGAAATCGGAGCTCAATTGTAGATTTTCAATTTTTCTTGCTCTGAATTTGTGGGCTATAGTTCAGTTGATTTTCAATAAAATTGAATTTTCTGCGAAATGCGTAGAAATGTGCGAGCGATCCAAATGACCGTTTACATGACGATTACAGGTCGCAACGCCTATTGATAGAGGTATCAATCAACGAAATCGGAGCACAATTGCAGATTTTCGATTTTTCTTGCTCTGAATTTGTGGGCTATAGTTCAGTTGATTTTCAATAAAATTGAATTTTCTGCGAAATGTGTAGAAATGTGCGAGCGATCCAAATGGCCGTTTACATGACGATTACAGGTCTCAACGCCTATTGATAGAGGTATCAATCAACGAAATCGGAGCTCAATTGCAGATTTTCGATTTTTCTGGCTCTGAATTTGTGGGCTATAGTTCAGTTGATTTTCAATAAAATTGAATTTTCTGCGAAATGCGTAGAAATGTGCGAGCGATCCAAATGACCGTTTACATGACGATTACAGGTCGCAACGCCTATTGATAGAGGTATCATCAACGAAATCGGAGCACAATTGCAGATTTTCGATTTTTCTGGCTCTGAATTTGTGGGCTATAGTTCAGTTGATTTTCAATAAAATTGAATTTTCTGCGAAATGCGTAGAAATGTGCGAGCGATCCAAATGACCGTTTACATGACGATTACAGGTCTCAACGCCTATTGATAGAGGTATCAATCAACGAAATCGGAGCTCAATTGCAGATTTTCGATTTTTCTGGCTCTGAATTTGTGGGCTATAGTTCAGTTGATTTTCAATAAAATTGAATTTTCTGCGAAATGTGTAGAAATGTGCGAGCGATCCAAATGACCGTTTACATGACGATTACAGGTCTCAACGCCTATTGATAGAGGTATCAATCAACGAAATCGGAGCTCAATTGCAGATTTTCGATTTTTCTGGCTCTGAATTTGTAGGCTATAATTCAGGTGATTTTCAATAAAATTGAATTTTCTGCGAAATGTGTAGAAATGTGCGAGCGATCCAAATGACCGTTTACATGACGATTACAGGTCTCAACGCCTATTGATAGAGGTATCAATCAACGAAATCGGAGCTCAATTGCAGATTTTCGATTTTTCTGGCTCTGAATTTGTGGGCTATAGTTCAGTTGATTTTCAATAAAATTGAATTTTCTGCGAAATGCGTAGAAATGTGCGAGCGATCCAAATGACCGTTTATATGATGATTACAGGTCGCAACGCCTGTTGATAGAGGTATCAATCAACGAAATCGGAGCACAATTGCAGATTTTCGATTTTTCTGGCTCTGAATTTGTGGGCTATAGTTCAGTTGATTTTCAATAAAATTGAATTTTCTGCGAAATGTGTAGAAATGTGCGAGCGATCCAAATGACCGTTTACATGACGATTACAGGTCTCAACGCCTATTGATAGAGGTATCAATCAACGAAATCGGAGCTCAATTGCAGATTTTCGATTTTTCTGGCTCTGAATTTGTGGGCTATAGTTCAGTTGATTTTCAATAAAATTGAATTTTCTGCGAAATGCGTAGAAATGTGCGAGCGATCCAAATGACCGTTTACATGATGATTACAGGTCTCAACGCCTATTGATACAGGTATCAATCAACGAAATCGGAGCTCAATTGCAGATTTTCGATTTTTCTTGCTCTGAATTTGTGGGCTATAGTTCAGTTGATTTTCAATAAAATTGAATTTTCTGCGAAATGTGGAGAAATGTGCGAGCGATCCAAATGACCGTTTACATGACGATTACAGGTCTCAACGCCTATTGATAGAGGTATCAATCAACGAAATCGGAGCTCAATTGCAGATTTTCGATTTTTCTGGCTCTGAATTTGTGGGCTATAGTTCAGTTGATTTTCAATAAAATTGAATTTTCTGCGAAATGCGTAGAAATGTGCGAGCGATCCAAATGACCGTTTACATGACGATTACAGGTCGCAACGCCTATTGATAGAGGTATCATCAACGAAATCGGAGCACAATTGCAGATTTTCGATTTTTCTGGCTCTGAATTTGTGGGCTATAGTTCAGTTGATTTTCAATAAAATTGAATTTTCTGCGAAATGCGTAGAAATGTGCGAGCGATCCAAATGACCGTTTACATGACGATTACAGGTCTCAACGCCTATTGATAGAGGTATCAATCAACGAAATCGGAGCTCAATTGCAGATTTTCGATTTTTCTGGCTCTGAATTTGTGGGCTATAGTTCAGTTGATTTTCAATAAAATTGAATTTTCTGCGAAATGTGTAGAAATGTGCGAGCGATCCAAATGACCGTTTACATGACGATTACAGGTCTCAACGCCTATTGATACAGGTATCAATCAACGAAATCGGAGCTCAATTGCAGATTTTCGATTTTTCTGGCTCTGAATTTGTAGGCTATAATTCAGGTGATTTTCAATAAAATTGAATTTTCTGCTAAATGTGGAGAAATGTGCGAGCGACCCAAATGACCGTTTACATGACGATTACAGGTCTCAACGCCTGTTGATAGAGGTATCAATCAACGAAATCGGAGCTTAATTGCAGATTTTCGATTTTTCTGGCTTTGAATTTGTGGGCTATAGTTCAGTTGATTTTCAATAAAATTGAATTTTCTGGTAAATGTGTAGAAATGTGCGAACGATCCAAATAACCGTTTACATGACGATTACAGGTCGCAACGCCTGTTGATGTATCAATCAACGAAATCGGAGCACAATTGCAGATTTTCGATTTTTCTGGCTCTGAATTTGTGGGCTATAGTTCAGTTGATTTTCAATAAAATTGAATTTTCTGCGAAATGCGTAGAAATGTGCGAGCGATCCAAATGACCGTTTACATGACGATTACAGGTCTCAACGCCTATTGATAGAGGTATCAATCAACGAAATCGGAGCACAATTGCAGATTTTCCATTTTTCTGGCTCTGAATTTGTGGGCTATAGTTCAGTTGATTTTCAATAAAATTGAATTTTCTGCGAAATATGTAGAAATGTGCGAGCGATCCAAATGACCGTTTACATGACGATTACAGGTCTCAACGCCTATTGATAGAGGTATCAATCAACGAAATCGGAGCACAATTGCAGATTTTCCATTTTTCTGGCTCTGAATTTGTGGGCTATAGTTCAGTTGATTTTCAATAAAATTGAATTTTCTGCGAAATGCGTAGAAATGTGCGAGCGATCCAAATAACCGTTTACATGACGATTACAGGTCTCAACGCCTGTTGATAGAGGTATCAATCAACGAAATCGGAGCTCAATTTCAGATTTTCGATTTTTCTGGCTCTGAATTTGTGGGCTATAGTTCAGTTGATTTTCAATAAAATTGAATTTTCTGCGAAATGCGTAGAAATGTGCGAGCGATCCAAATAACCGTTTACATGATGATTACAGGTCGCAACGCCTATTGATAGAGGTATCAATCAACGAAATCGGAGCACAATTTCAGATTTTCGATTTTTCTGGCTCTGAATTTGTGGGCTATAGTTCAGTTGATTTTCAATAAAATTGAATTTTCTGCTAAATATGTAGAAATGTGCGAGCGATCCAAATGACCGTTTACATGACGATTACAGGTCTCAACGCCTATTGATAGAGGTATCAATCAACGAAATCGGAGCTCAATTTCAGATTTTCGATTTTTCTGGCTCTGAATTTGTGGGCTATAGTTCAGTTGATTTTCAATAAAATTGAATTTTCTGCTAAATATGTAGAAATGTGCGAGCGATCCAAATGACCGTTTACATGACGATTACAGGTATCAACGCCTGTTGATAGAGGTATCAATCAACGAAATCGGAGCTCAATTGCAGATTTTTGATTTTTCTGGCTCTGAATTTGTGGGCTATAGTTCAGTTGATTTTCAATAAAATTGAATTTTCTGCGAAATGCGTAGAAATGTGCGAGCGATCCAAATGACCGTTTACATGACGATTACAGGTCTCAACGCCTATTGATAGAGGTATCAATCAACGAAATCGGAGCACAATTGCAGATTTTCCATTTTTCTGGCTCTGAATTTGTGGGCTATAGTTCAGTTGATTTTCAATAAAATTGAATTTTCTGCGAAATGCGTAGAAATGTGCGAGCGATCCAAATAACCGTTTACATGACGATTACAGGTCTCAACGCCTGTTGATAGAGGTATCAATCAACGAAATCGGAGCTCAATTTCAGATTTTCGATTTTTCTGGCTCTGAATTTGTGGGCTATAGTTCAGTTGATTTTCAATAAAATTGAATTTTCTGCGAAATGCGTAGAAATGTGCGAGCGATCCAAATAACCGTTTACATGACGATTACAGGTCGCAACGCCTATTGATAGAGGTATCAATCAACGAAATCGGAGCACAATTTCAGATTTTCGATTTTTCTGGCTCTGAATTTGTGGGCTATAGTTCAGTTGATTTTCAATAAAATTGAATTTTCTGCGAAATGCGTAGAAATGTGCGAGCGATCCAAATGACCGTTTACATGACGATTACAGGTCTCAACGTCTATTGATAGAGGTATCAATCAACGAAATCGGAGCTCAATTGCAGATTTCGATTTTTCTGGCTCTGAATTTGTGGGCTAAATTTCAGTTAATTTTCAATAAAAATTGAATTTCTGCTAAATATGTAGAAATGTGCGAGCGATCCAAATGACCGTTTACATGACGATTACAGGTATCAACGCCTGTTGATAGAGGTATCAATCAACGAAATCGGAGCTCAATTGCAGATTTTCCATTTCTCTGGCTCTGAATTTGTGGGCTAAATTTCAGTTAATTTTCAATAAAAATTGAATTTTCTGCTAAATATGTAGAAATGTGCGAGCGATCCAAATGACCGTTTACATGACGATTACAGGTATCAACGCCTGTTGATAGAGGTATCAATCAACGAAATCGGAGCTCAATTGCAGATTTTTGATTTTTCTGGCTCTGAATTTGTGGGCTATAGTTCAGTTGATTTTCAATAAAATTGAATTTTCTGCGAAATGCGTAGAAATGTGCGAGCGATCCAAATGACCGTTTACATGACGATTACAGGTCTCAACGCCTATTGATAGAGGTATCAATCAACGAAATCGGAGCACAATTGCAGATTTTCCATTTCTCTGGCTCTGAATTTGTGGGCTATAGTTCAGTTGATTTTCAATAAAATTGAATTTTCAGCGAAATGCGTAGAAATGTGCGAGCGATCCAAATGACCGTTTACATGACGATTACAGGTCTCAACGCCTGTTGATAGAGGTATCAATCAACGAAATCGGAGCACAATTTCAGATTTTCGATTTTTCTGGCTCTGAATTTGTGGGCTATAGTTCAGTTGATTTTCAATAAAATTGAATTTTCTGCTAAATATGTAGAAATGTGCGAGCGATCCAAATGACCGTTTACATGACGATTACAGGTCTCAACGCCTGTTGATAGAGGTATCAATCAACGAAATCGGAGCTCAATTGCAGATTTTCCATTTCTCTGGCTCTGAATTTGTGGGCTATAGTTCAGTTGATTTTCAATAAAAATTGAATTTTCTGCTAAATATGTAGAAATGTGCGAGCGATCCAAATGACCGTTTACATGACGATTACAGGTCTCAACGCCTATTGATAGAGGTATCAATCAACGAAATCGGAGCACAATTGCAGATTTTCCATTTCTCTGGCTCTGAATTTGTGGGCTATAGTTCAGTTGATTTTCAATAAAATTGAATTTTCAGCGAAATGCGTAGAAATGTGCGAGCGATCCAAATGACCGTTTACATGACGATTACAGGTCTCAACGCCTGTTGATAGAGGTATCAATCAACGAAATCGGAGCACAATTTCAGATTTTCGATTTTTCTGGCTCTGAATTTGTGGGCTATAGTTCAGTTGATTTTCAATAAAATTGAATTTTCTGCTAAATATGTAGAAATGTGCGAGCGATCCAAATGACCGTTTACATGACGATTACAGGTCTCAACGCCTGTTGATAGAGGTATCAATCAACGAAATCGGAGCTCAATTGCAGATTTTCCATTTCTCTGGCTCTGAATTTGTGGGCTAAATTTCAGTTAATTTTCAATAAAAATTGAATTTTCTGCTAAATATGTAGAAATGTGCGAGCGATCCAAATGACCGTTTACATGACGATTACAGGTATCAACGCCTGTTGATAGAGGTATCAATCAACGAAATCGGAGCTCAATTGCAGATTTTTGATTTTTCTGGCTCTGAATTTGTGGGCTATAGTTCAGTTGATTTTCAATAAAATTGAATTTTCTGCGAAATGCGTAGAAATGTGCGAGCGATCCAAATGACCGTTTACATGACGATTACAGGTCTCAACGCCTATTGATAGAGGTATCAATCAACGAAATCGGAGCACAATTGCAGATTTTCCATTTCTCTGGCTCTGAATTTGTGGGCTATAGTTCAGTTGATTTTCAATAAAATTGAATTTTCAGCGAAATGCGTAGAAATGTGCGAGCGATCCAAATGACCGTTTACATGACGATTACAGGTCTCAACGCCTGTTGATAGAGGTATCAATCAACGAAATCGGAGCACAATTTCAGATTTTCGATTTTTCTGGCTCTGAATTTGTGGGCTATAGTTCAGTTGATTTTCAATAAAATTGAATTTTCTGCTAAATATGTAGAAATGTGCGAGCGATCCAAATGACCGTTTACATGACGATTACAGGTCTCAACGCCTGTTGATAGAGGTATCAATCAACGAAATCGGAGCACAATTGCAGATTTTCCATTTCTCTGGCTCTGAATTTGTGGGCTATAGTTCAGTTGATTTTCAATAAAATTGAATTTTCAGCGAAATGCGTAGAAATGTGCGAGCGATCCAAATGACCGTTTACATGACGATTACAGGTCTCAACGCCTGTTGATAGAGGTATCAATCAACGAAATCGGAGCACAATTTCAGATTTTCGATTTTTCTGGCTCTGAATTTGTGGGCTATAGTTCAGTTGATTTTCAATAAAATTGAATTTTCTGCGAAATGCGTAGAAATGTGCGAGCGATCCAAATGACCGTTTACATGACGATTACAGGTCTCAACGCCAATTGATAGAGGTATCAATCAACGAAATCGGAGCACAATTGCAGATTTTCCATTTCTCTGGCTCTGAATTTGTGGGCTATAGTTCAGTTGATTTTCAATAAAATTGAATTTTCAGCGAAATGCGTAGAAATGTGCGAGCGATCCAAATGACCGTTTACATGACGATTACAGGTCTCAACGCCTGTTGATAGAGGTATCAATCAACGAAATCGGAGCTCAATTGCAGATTTTGATTTTTCTGGCTCTGAATTTGTGGGCTATAGTTCAGTTGATTTTCAATAAAATTGAATTTTCTGCGAAATGCGTAGAAATGTGCGAGCGATCCAAATGACCGTTTACATGACGATTACAGGTCTCAACGCCTATTGATAGAGGTATCAATCAACGAAATCGGAGCACAATTGCAGATTTTCCATTTTTCTGGCTCTGAATTTGTGGGCTATAGTTCAGTTGATTTTCAATAAAATTGAATTTTCTGCTAAATAAGTAGAAATGTGCGAGCGATCCAAATGACCGTTTACATGACGATTACAGGTCGCAACGCCTGTTGATAGAGGTATCAATCAACGAAATCTTAGCTCAATTGCAGATTTCCGATTTTTCTGGCTCTGAATTTGTGGGCTATAATTCAGTTGATTTTCAATAAAATTGAATTTTCTGCGAAATGCGTAGAAATGTGCGAGCGATCCAAATAACCGTTTACATGACGATTACAGGTCTCAACGCCTGTTGATAGAGGTATCAATCAACGAAATCGGAGCTCAATTTCAGATTTTCGATTTCTCTGGCTCTGAATTTGTGGGCTAAATTTCAGTTAATTTTCAATAAAAATTGAATTTTCTGCTAAATATGTAGAAATGTGCGAGCGATCCAAATGACCGTTTACATGACGATTACAGGTATCAACGCCTGTTGATAGAGGTATCAATCAACGAAATCGGAGCTCAATTGCAGATTTTTGATTTTTCTGGCTCTGAATTTGTGGGCTATAGTTCAGTTGATTTTCAATAAATTGAATTTTCAGCGAAATGCGTAGAAATGTGCGAGCGATCCAAATGACCGTTTACATGACGATTACAGGTCTCAACGCCTGTTGATAGAGGTATCAATCAACGAAATCGGAGCACAATTTCAGATTTTCGATTTTTCTGGCTCTGAATTTGTGGGCTATAGTTCAGTTGATTTTCAATAAAATTGAATTTTCTGCTAAATATGTAGAAATGTGCGAGCGATCCAAATGACCGTTTACATGACGATTACAGGTCTCAACGCCTGTTGATAGAGGTATCAATCAACGAAATCGGAGCACAATTGCAGATTTTCCATTTCTCTGGCTCTGAATTTGTGGGCTATAGTTCAGTTGATTTTCAATAAAATTGAATTTTCTGCGAAATGCGTAGAAATGTGCGAGCGATCCAAATGACCGTTTACATGACGATTACAGGTCTCAACGCCTGTTGATAGAGGTATCAATCAACGAAATCGGAGCACAATTTCAGATTTTCGATTTTTCTGGCTCTGAATTTGTGGGCTATAGTTCAGTTGATTTTCAATAAAATTGAATTTTCTGCTAAATATGTAGAAATGTGCGAGCGATCCAAATGACCGTTTACATGACGATTACAGGTCTCAACGCCTGTTGATAGAGGTATCAATCAACGAAATCGGAGCACAATTGCAGATTTTCCATTTCTCTGGCTCTGAATTTGTGGGCTATAGTTCAGTTGATTTTCAATAAAATTGAATTTTCAGCGAAATGCGTAGAAATGTGCGAGCGATCCAAATGACCGTTTACATGACGATTACAGGTCTCAACGCCTGTTGATAGAGGTATCAATCAACGAAATCGGAGCACAATTTCAGATTTTCGATTTTTCTGGCTCTGAATTTGTGGGCTATAGTTCAGTTGATTTTCAATAAAATTGAATTTTCTGCGAAATGCGTAGAAATGTGCGAGCGATCCAAATGACCGTTTACATGACGATTACAGGTCTCAACGCCTATTGATAGAGGTATCAATCAACGAAATCGGAGCACAATTGCAGATTTTCCATTTCTCTGGCTCTGAATTTGTGGGCTATAGTTCAGTTGATTTTCAATAAAATTGAATTTTCAGCGAAATGCGTAGAAATGTGCGAGCGATCCAAATGACCGTTTACATGACGATTACAGGTCTCAACGCCTGTTGATAGAGGTATCAATCAACGAAATCGGAGCTCAATTGCAGATTTTTGATTTTTCTGGCTCTGAATTTGTGGGCTATAGTTCAGTTGATTTTCAATAAAATTGAATTTTCTGCGAAATGCGTAGAAATGTGCGAGCGATCCAAATGACCGTTTACATGACGATTACAGGTCTCAACGCCTATTGATAGAGGTATCAATCAACGAAATCGGAGCACAATTGCAGATTTTCCATTTTTCTGGCTCTGAATTTGTGGGCTATAGTTCAGTTGATTTTCAATAAAATTGAATTTTCTGCGAAATGCGTAGAAATGTGCGAGCGATCCAAATGACCGTTTACATGACGATTACAGGTCGCAACGCCTATTGATAGAGGTATCAATCAACGAAATCGGAGCACAATTGCAGATTTTCGATTTTTCTGGCTCTGAATTTGTAGGCTATAGTTCAGTTGATTTTCAATAAAATTGAATTTTCTGCGAAATGTGTAGAAATGTGCGAGCGATCCAAATGACCGTTTACATGACGATTACAGGTCGCAACGCCTATTGATAGAGGTATCAATCAACGAAATCGGAGCTCAATTGCAGATTTTCGATTTTTCTGGCTCTGAATTTGTGGGCTATAGTTCAGTTGATTTTCAATAAAATTGAATTTTCTGCGAAATGCGTAGAAATGTGCGAGCGATCCAAATGACCGTTTACATGACGATTACAGGTCGCAACGCCTATTGATAGAGGTATCAATCAACGAAATCGGAGCACAATTGCAGATTTTCGATTTTTCTGGCTCTGAATTTGTAGGCTATAGTTCAGTTGATTTTCAATAAAATTGAATTTTCTGCGAAATGCGTAGAAATGTGCGAGCGATCCAAATGACCGTTTACATGACGATTACAGGTCGCAACGCCTATTGATAGAGGTATCAATCAACGAAATCGGAGCACAATTGCAGATTTTCGATTTTTCTGGCTCTGAATTTGTAGGCTATAGTTCAGTTGATTTTCAATAAAATTGAATTTTCTGCGAAATGCGTAGAAATGTGCGAGCGATCCAAATGACCGTTTACATGACGATTACAGGTCGCAACGCCTATTGATAGAGGTATCAATCAACGAAATCGGAGCACAATTTCAGATTTTCGATTTTTCTGGCTCTGAATTTGTGGGCTATAGTTCAGTTGATTTTCAATAAAATTGAATTTTCTGCGAAATGCGTAGAAATGTGCGAGCGATCCAAATGACCGTTTACATGACGATTACAGGTCTCAACGCCTGTTGATAGAGGTATCAATCAACGAAATCGGAGCTCAATTGCAGATTTTCGATGTTTCTGGCTCTGAATTTGTGGGCTATAGTTCAGTTGATTTTCAATAAAATTGAATTTTCTGCGAAATGCGTAGAAATGTGCGAGCGATCCAAATGACCGTTTACATGACGATTACAGGTCGCAACGCCTATTGATAGAGGTATCAATCAACGAAATCGGAGCTCAATTGCAGATTTTCGATTTTTCTGGCTCTGAATTTGTGGGCTATAGTTCAGTTGATTTTCAATAAAATTGAATTTTCTGCGAAATGCGTAGAAATGTGCGAGCGATCCAAATGACCGTTTACATGACGATTACAGGTCGCAACGCCTATTGATAGAGGTATCAATCAACGAAATCGGAGCTCAATTGCAGATTTTCGATTTTTCTGGCTCTGAATTTGTGGGCTATAGTTCAGTTGATTTTCAATAAAATTGAATTTTCTGCGAAATGCGTAGAAATGTGCGAGCGATCCAAATGACCGTTTACATGACGATTACAGGTCGCAACGCCTATTGATAGAGGTATCAATCAACGAAATCGGAGCACAATTGCAGATTTTCGATTTTTCTGGCTCTGAATTTGTAGGCTATAGTTCAGTTGATTTTCAATAAAATTGAATTTTCTGCGAAATGTGTAGAAATGTGCGAGCGATCCAAATGACCGTTTACATGACGATTACAGGTCGCAACGCCTATTGATAGAGGTATCAATCAACGAAATCGGAGCTCAATTGCAGATTTTCGATTTTTCTGGCTCTGAATTTGTGGGCTATAGTTCAGTTGATTTTCAATAAAATTGAATTTTCTGCGAAATGCGTAGAAATGTGCGAGCGATCCAAATGACCGTTTACATGACGATTACAGGTCGCAACGCCTATTGATAGAGGTATCAATCAACGAAATCGGAGCACAATTGCAGATTTTCGATTTTTCTGGCTCTGAATTTGTAGGCTATAGTTCAGTTGATTTTCAATAAAATTGAATTTTCTGCGAAATGCGTAGAAATGTGCGAGCGATCCAAATGACCGTTTACATGACGATTACAGGTCGCAACGCCTATTGATAGAGGTATCAATCAACGAAATCGGAGCACAATTGCAGATTTTCGATTTTTCTGGCTCTGAATTTGTAGGCTATAGTTCAGTTGATTTTCAATAAAATTGAATTTTCTGCGAAATGCGTAGAAATGTGCGAGCGATCCAAATGACCGTTTACATGACGATTACAGGTCGCAACGCCTATTGATAGAGGTATCAATCAACGAAATCGGAGCACAATTGCAGATTTTCGATTTTTCTGGCTCTGAATTTGTGGGCTATAGTTCAGTTGATTTTCAATAAAATTGAATTTTCTGCGAAATGTGTAGAAATGTGCGAGCGATCCAAATGACCGTTTACATGACGATTACAGGTCTCAACGCCTATTGATAGAGGTATCAATCAACGAAATCGGAGCACAATTGCAGATTTTCGATTTTTCTGGCTCTGAATTTGTGGGCTATAGTTCAGTTGATTTTCAATAAAATTGAATTTTCTGCGAAATGTGTAGAAATGTGCGAGCGATCCAAATGACCGTTTACATGATGATTACAGGTCGCAACGCCTGTTGATAGAGGTATCAATCAACGAAATCGGAGCACAATTGCAGATTTTCGATTTTTCTGGCTCTGAATTTGTGGGCTATAGTTCAGTTGATTTTCAATAAAATTGAATTTTCTAGTAAATGTGTAGAAATGTGCGAGCGATCCAAATGACCGTTTATATGATGATTACAGGTCTCAACGCCTGTTGATAGAGGTATCAATCAACGAAATCGGAGCTCAATTGCAGATTTTCGATTTTTCTGGCTCTGAATTTGTGGGCTATAGTTCAGTTGAATTTCAATAAAATTGAATTTTCTGGTAAATGTGTAGAAATGTGCGAACGATCCAAATGACCGTTTACATGACGATTACAGGTCTCAACGCCTATTGATAGAGGTATCAATCAACGAAATCGGAGCACAATTGCAGATTTTCCATTTTTCTGGCTCTGAATTTGTGGGCTATAGTTCAGTTGATTTTCAATAAAATTGAATTTTCTGCGAAATATGTAGAAATGTGCGAGCGATCCAAATGACCGTTTACATGACGATTACAGGTCTCAACGCCTATTGATAGAGGTATCAATCAACGAAATCGGAGCACAATTGCAGATTTTCGATTTTTCTGGCTCTGAATTTGTGGGCTATAGTTCAGTTGATTTTCAATAAAATTGAATTTTCTGCGAAATGCGTAGAAATGTGCGAGCGATCCAAATAACCGTTTACATGACGATTACAGGTCGCAACGCCTGTTGATAGAGGTATCAATCAACGAAATCGGAGCACAATTGCAGATTTTCGATTTTTCTGGCTCTGAATTTGTGGGCTATAGTTCAGTTGATTTTCAATAAAATTGAATTTTCTAGTAAATGTGTAGAAATGTGCGAGCGATCCAAATGACCGTTTATATGATGATTACAGGTCTCAACGCCTGTTGATAGAGGTATCAATCAACGAAATCGGAGCTCAATTGCAGATTTTCGATTTTTCTGGCTCTGAATTTGTGGGCTATAGTTCAGTTGAATTTCAATAAAATTGAATTTTCTGGTAAATGTGTAGAAATGTGCGAACGATCCAAATGACCGTTTACATGACGATTACAGGTCTCAACGCCTATTGATAGAGGTATCAATCAACGAAATCGGAGCACAATTGCAGATTTTCCATTTTTCTGGCTCTGAATTTGTGGGCTATAGTTCAGTTGATTTTCAATAAAATTGAATTTTCTGCGAAATATGTAGAAATGTGCGAGCGATCCAAATGACCGTTTACATGACGATTACAGGTCTCAACGCCTATTGATAGAGGTATCAATCAACGAAATCGGAGCACAATTGCAGATTTTCGATTTTTCTGGCTCTGAATTTGTGGGCTATAGTTCAGTTGATTTTCAATAAAATTGAATTTTCTGCGAAATGTGTAGAAATGTGCGAGCGATCCAAATGACCGTTTACATGATGATTACAGGTCGCAACGCCTGTTGATAGAGGTATCAATCAACGAAATCGGAGCACAATTGCAGATTTTCGATTTTTCTGGCTCTGAATTTGTGGGCTATAGTTCAGTTGATTTTCAATAAAATTGAATTTTCTAGTAAATGTGTAGAAATGTGCGAGCGATCCAAATGACCGTTTATATGATGATTACAGGTCTCAACGCCTGTTGATAGAGGTATCAATCAACGAAATCGGAGCTCAATTGCAGATTTTCGATTTTTCTGGCTCTGAATTTGTGGGCTATAGTTCAGTTGAATTTCAATAAAATTGAATTTTCTGGTAAATGTGTAGAAATGTGCGAACGATCCAAATGACCGTTTACATGACGATTACAGGTCTCAACGCCTATTGATAGAGGTATCAATCAACGAAATCGGAGCACAATTGCAGATTTTCCATTTTTCTGGCTCTGAATTTGTGGGCTATAGTTCAGTTGATTTTCAATAAAATTGAATTTTCTGCGAAATATGTAGAAATGTGCGAGCGATCCAAATGACCGTTTACATGACGATTACAGGTCTCAACGCCTATTGATAGAGGTATCAATCAACGAAATCGGAGCACAATTGCAGATTTTCGATTTTTCTGGCTCTGAATTTGTGGGCTATAGTTCAGTTGATTTTCAATAAAATTGAATTTTCTGCGAAATGCGTAGAAATGTGCGAGCGATCCAAATAACCGTTTACATGACGATTACAGGTCGCAACGCCTGTTGATAGAGGTATCAATCAACGAAATCGGAGCACAATTGCAGATTTTCGATTTTTCTGGCTCTGAATTTGTAGGCTATAGTTCAGTTGATTTTCAATAAAATTGAATTTTCTGCGAAATGCGTAGAAATGTGCGAGCGATCCAAATGACCGTTTACATGACGATTACAGGTCGCAACGCCTATTGATAGAGGTATCAATCAACGAAATCGGAGCACAATTGCAGATTTTCGATTTTTCTGGCTCTGAATTTGTAGGCTATAGTTCAGTTGATTTTCAATAAAATTGAATTTTCTGCGAAATGCGTAGAAATGTGCGAGCGATCCAAATGACCGTTTACATGACGATTACAGGTCGCAACGCCTATTGATAGAGGTATCAATCAACGAAATCGGAGCACAATTGCAGATTTTCGATTTTTCTGGCTCTGAATTTGTGGGCTATAGTTCAGTTGATTTTCAATAAAATTGAATTTTCTGCGAAATGTGTAGAAATGTGCGAGCGATCCAAATGACCGTTTACATGACGATTACAGGTCTCAACGCCTATTGATAGAGGTATCAATCAACGAAATCGGAGCACAATTGCAGATTTTCGATTTTTCTGGCTCTGAATTTGTGGGCTATAGTTCAGTTGATTTTCAATAAAATTGAATTTTCTGCGAAATGTGTAGAAATGTGCGAGCGATCCAAATGACCGTTTACATGATGATTACAGGTCGCAACGCCTGTTGATAGAGGTATCAATCAACGAAATCGGAGCACAATTGCAGATTTTCGATTTTTCTGGCTCTGAATTTGTGGGCTATAGTTCAGTTGATTTTCAATAAAATTGAATTTTCTAGTAAATGTGTAGAAATGTGCGAGCGATCCAAATGACCGTTTATATGATGATTACAGGTCTCAACGCCTGTTGATAGAGGTATCAATCAACGAAATCGGAGCTCAATTGCAGATTTTCGATTTTTCTGGCTCTGAATTTGTGGGCTATAGTTCAGTTGAATTTCAATAAAATTGAATTTTCTGGTAAATGTGTAGAAATGTGCGAACGATCCAAATGACCGTTTACATGACGATTACAGGTCTCAACGCCTATTGATAGAGGTATCAATCAACGAAATCGGAGCACAATTGCAGATTTTCCATTTCTCTGGCTCTGAATTTGTGGGCTATAGTTCAGTTGATTTTCAATAAAATTGAATTTTCTGCGAAATGCGTAGAAATGTGCGAGCGATCCAAATAACCGTTTACATGACGATTACAGGTCTCAACGCCTGTTGATAGAGGTATCAATCAACGAAATCGGAGCACAATTGCAGATTTTCCATTTCTCTGGCTCTGAATTTGTGGGCTATAGTTCAGTTGATTTTCAATAAAATTGAATTTTCTGCTAAATATGTAGAAATGTGCGAGCGATCCAAATAACCATTTACATGACGATTACAGGTCTCAACGCCTGTTGATAGAGGTATCAATCAACGAAATCGGAGCTCAATTTCAGATTTTCGATTTTTCTAGCTCTGAATTTGTGGGCTATAGTTCAGTTGATTTTCAATAAAATTGAATTTTCTGCGAAATGCGTAGAAATGTGCGAGCGATCCAAATAACCGTTTACATGACGATTACAGGTCGCAACGCCTATTGATAGAGGTATCAATCAACGAAATCGGAGCACAATTGCAGATTTTCCATTTCTCTGGCTCTGAATTTGTGGGCTATAGTTCAGTTGATTTTCAATAAAATTGAATTTTCTGCGAAATGCGTAGAAATGTGCGAGCGATCCAAATGACCGTTTACATGACGATTACAGGTCTCAACGCCTGTTGATAGAGGTATCAATCAACGAAATCGGAGCTCAATTGCAGATTTTCGATTTTTCTGGCTCTGAATTTGTGGGCTATAGTTCAGTTGATTTTCAATAAAATTGAATTTTCTGCGAAATGCGTAGAAATGTGCGAGCGATCCAAATGACCGTTTACATGATGATTACAGGTCTCAACGCCTATTGATAGAGGTATCAATCAACGAAATCGGAGCTCAATTGCAGATTTTCGATTTTTCTGGCTCTGAATTTGTGGGCTATAGTTCAGTTGATTTTCAATAAAATTGAATTTTCTGCGAAATGCGTAGAAATGTGCGAGCGATCCAAACGACCGTTTACATGATGATTACAGGTCTCAACGCCTATTGATAGAGGTATCAATCAACGAAATCGGAGCTCAATTGCAGATTTTCGATTTTTCTGGCTCTGAATTTGTGGGCTATAGTTCAGTTGATTTTCAATAAAATTGAATTTTCTGCGAAATGCGTAGAAATGTGCGAGCGATCCAAATGACCGTTTACATGACGATTACAGGTCTCAACGCCTATTGATAGAGGTATCAATCAACGAAATCGGAGCACAATTGCAGATTTTCCATTTCTCTGGCTCTGAATTTGTGGGCTATAGTTCAGTTGATTTTCAATAAAATTGAATTTTCAGCGAAATGCGTAGAAATGTGCGAGCGATCCAAATGACCGTTTACATGACGATTACAGGTCTCAACGCCTGTTGATAGAGGTATCAATCAACGAAATCGGAGCACAATTGCAGATTTTCCATTTCTCTGGCTCTGAATTTGTGGGCTATAGTTCAGTTGATTTTCAATAAAATTGAATTTTCTGCTAAATATGTAGAAATGTGCGAGCGATCCAAATAACCATTTACATGACGATTACAGGTCTCAACGCCTGTTGATAGAGGTATCAATCAACGAAATCGGAGCTCAATTTCAGATTTTCGATTTTTCTAGCTCTGAATTTGTGGGCTATAGTTCAGTTGATTTTCAATAAAATTGAATTTTCTGCTAAATATGTAGAAATGTGCGAGCGATCCAAATGACCGTTTACATGACGATTACAGGTCGCAACGCCTGTTGATAGAGGTATCAATCAACGAAATCGGAGCTCAATTGCAGATTTTCGATTTTTCTGGCTCTGAATTTGTGGGCTATAGTTCAGTTGATTTTCAATAAAATTGAATTTTCTGCGAAATGCGTAGAAATGTGCGAGCGATCCAAATGACCGTTTACATGACGATTACAGGTCTCAACGCCTATTGATAGAGGTATCAATCAACGAAATCGGAGCACAATTTCAGATTTTCGATTTTTCTGGCTCTGAATTTGTGGGCTATAGTTCAGTTGATTTTCAATAAAATTGAATTTTCTGCGAAATGCGTAGAAATGTGCGAGCGATCCAAATGACCGTTTACATGACGATTACAGGTCTCAACGCCTGTTGATAGAGGTATCAATCAACGAAATCGGAGCTCAATTGCAGATTTTCGATGTTTCTGGCTCTGAATTTGTGGGCTATAGTTCAGTTGATTTTCAATAAAATTGAATTTTCTGCGAAATGTGTAGAAATGTGCGAGCGATCCAAATGACCGTTTACATGACGATTACAGGTCGCAACGCCTATTGATAGAGGTATCAATCAACGAAATCGGAGCTCAATTGCAGATTTTCGATTTTTCTGGCTCTGAATTTGTGGGCTATAGTTCAGTTGATTTTCAATAAAATTGAATTTTCTGCGAAATGCGTAGAAATGTGCGAGCGATCCAAATGACCGTTTACATGACGATTACAGGTCTCAACGCCTATTGATAGAGGTATCAATCAACGAAATCGGAGCACAATTGCAGATTTTCGATTTTTCTGGCTCTGAATTTGTGGGCTATAGTTCAGTTGATTTTCAATAAAATTGAATTTTCTGCTAAATATGTAGAAATGTGCGAGCGATCCAAATGACCGTTTACATGACGATTACAGGTCTCAACGCCTATTGATAGAGGTATCAATCAACGAAATCGGAGCACAATTTCAGATTTTCGATTTTTCTGGCTCTGAATTTGTGGGCTATAGTTCAGTTGATTTTCAATAAAATTGAATTTTCTGCTAAATATGTAGAAATGTGCGAGCGATCCAAATGACCGTTTACATGATGATTACAGGTATCAACGCCTGTTGATAGAGGTATCAATCAACGAAATCGGAGCACAATTTCAGATTTTCGATTTTTCTGGCTCTGAATTTGTGGGCTATAGTTCAGTTGATTTTCAATAAAATTGAATTTTCTGCTAAATATGTAGAAATGTGCGAGCGATCCAAATGACCGTTTACATGACGATTACAGGTCTCAACGCCTATTGATAGAGGTATCAATCAACGAAATCGGAGCACAATTTCAGATTTTCGATTTTTCTGGCTCTGAATTTGTGGGCTATAGTTCAGTTGATTTTCAATAAAATTGAATTTTCTGCTAAATATGTAGAAATGTGCGAGCGATCCAAATGACCGTTTACATGATGATTACAGGTATCAACGCCTATTGATAGAGGTATCAATCAACGAAATCGGAGCTCAATTGCAGATTTTCGATTTTTCTGGCTCTGAATTTGTGGGCTATAGTTCAGTTGATTTTCAATAAAATTGAATTTTCTGCGAAATGCGTAGAAATGTGCGAGCGATCCAAATGACCGTTTACATGACGATTACAGGTCTCAACGCCTATTGATAGAGGTATCAATCAACGAAATCGGAGCACAATTGCAGATTTTCGATTTTTCTGGCTCTGAATTTGTGGGCTATAGTTCAGTTGATTTTCAATAAAATTGAATTTTCTGCTAAATATGTAGAAATGTGCGAGCGATCCAAATGACCGTTTACATGACGATTACAGGTCTCAACGCCTATTGATAGAGGTATCAATCAACGAAATCGGAGCACAATTTCAGATTTTCGATTTTTCTGGCTCTGAATTTGTGGGCTATAGTTCAGTTGATTTTCAATAAAATTGAATTTTCTGCTAAATATGTAGAAATGTGCGAGCGATCCAAATGACCGTTTACATGATGATTACAGGTATCAACGCCTGTTGATAGAGGTATCAATCAACGAAATCGGAGCACAATTTCAGATTTTCGATTTTTCTGGCTCTGAATTTGTGGGCTATAGTTCAGTTGATTTTCAATAAAATTGAATTTTCTGGTAAATGTGTAGAAATGTGCGAGCGATCCAAATGACCGTTTATATGATGATTACAGGTCTCAACGCCTGTTGATAGAGGTATCAATCAACGAAATCGGAGCTCAATTGCAGATTTTCGATTTTTCTGGCTCTGAATTTGTGGGCTATAGTTCAGTTGATTTTCAATAAAATTGAATTTTCTGGTAAATGTGTAGAAATGTGCGAACGATCCAAATGACCGTTTACATGATGATTACAGGTCTCAACGCCTATTGATACAGGTATCAATCAACGAAATCGGAGCTCAATTGCAGATTTTCGATTTTTCTGGCTCTGAATTTGTGGGCTATAGTTCAGTTGATTTTCAATAAAATTGAATTTTCTGCGAAATGCGTAGAAATGTGCGAGCGATCCAAATGACCGTTTACATGACGATTACAGGTCTCAACGCCTATTGATAGAGGTATCAATCAACGAAATCGGAGCTCAATTGCAGATTTTCGATTTTTCTGGCTCTGAATTTGTGGGCTATAGTTCAGGTGATTTTCAATAAAATTGAATTTTCTGCGAAATGTGTAGAAATGTGCGAGCGATCCAAATGACCGTTTACATGACGATTACAGGTCTCAACGCCTATTGATAGAGATATCAATCAACGAAATCGGAGCTCAATTGCAGATTTTCGATTTTTCTGGCTCTGAATTTGTGGGCTATAGTTCAGTTGATTTTCAATAAAATTGAATTTTCTGCGAAATGCGTAGAAATGTGCGAGCGATCCAAATGACCGTTTACGAACGAAATCGGAGCACAATTGCAGATTTTCGATTTTTCTGGCTCTGAATTTGTGGGCTATAGTTCAGTTGATTTTCAATAAAATTGAATTTTCTGGTAAATGTGTAGAAATGTGCGAACGATCCAAATGACCGTTTACATGATGATTACAGGTCTCAACGCCTATTGATACAGGTATCAATCAACGAAATCGGAGCTCAATTGCAGATTTTCGATTTTTCTGGCTCTGAATTTGTGGGCTATAGTTCAGTTGATTTTCAATAAAATTGAATTTTCTGGCAAATGTGTAGAAATGTGCGAGCGATCCAAATGACCGTTTATATGATGATTACAGGTCTCAACGCCTGTTGATAGAGGTATCAATCAACGAAATCGGAGCTCAATTGCAGATTTTCGATTTTTCTGGCTCTGAATTTGTGGGCTATAGTTCAGTTGATTTTCAATAAAATTGAATTTTCTGCGAAATGTGTAGAAATGTGCGAACGATCCAAATGACCGTTTACATGATGATTACAGGTCTCAACGCCTATTGATACAGGTATCAATCAACGAAATCGGAGCTCAATTGCAGATTTTCGATTTTTCTGGCTCTGAATTTGTGGGCTATAGTTCAGTTGATTTTCAATAAAATTGAATTTTCTGGTAAATGTGTCGAAATGTGCGAGCGATCCAAATGACCGTTTATATGATGATTACAGGTCTCAACGCCTGTTGATAGAGGTATCAATCAACGAAATCGGAGCTCAATTGCAGATTTTCGATTTTTCTGGCTCTGAATTTGTGGGCTATAGTTCAGTTGATTTTCAATAAAATTGAATTTTCTGGTAAATGTGTAGAAATGTGCGAACGATCCAAATGACCGTTTACATGATGATTACAGGTCTCAACGCCTATTGATACAGGTATCAATCAACGAAATCGGAGCTCAATTGCAGATTTTCGATTTTTCTGGCTCTGAATTTGTGGGCTATAGTTCAGTTGATTTTCAATAAAATTGAATTTTCTGGTAAATGTGTAGAAATGTGCGAACGATCCAAATGACCGTTTACATGACGATTACAGGTCTCAACGCCTATTGATAGAGGTATCAATCAACGAAATCGGAGCACAATTGCAGATTTTCGATTTTTCTGGCTCTGAATTTGTGGGCTATAGTTCAGGTGATTTTCAATAAAATTGAATTTTCTGCGAAATGTGTAGAAATGTGCGAGCGATCCAAATGACCGTTTACATGACGATTACAGGTCTCAACGCCTATTGATAGAGATATCAATCAACGAAATCGGAGCTCAATTGCAGATTTTCGATTTTTCTGGCTCTGAATTTGTGGGCTATATATAGTTCAGTTGATTTTCAATAAAATTGAATTTTCTGCGAAATGCGTAGAAATGTGCGAGCGATCCAAATGACCGTTTACATGACGATTACAGGTCGCAACGCCTATTGATAGAGGTATCAATCAACGAAATCGGAGCACAATTGCAGATTTTCGATTTTACTGGCTCTGAATTTGTGGGCTATAGTTCAGTTGATTTTCAATAAAATTGAATTTTCTGGTAAATGTGTAGAAATGTGCGAACGATCCAAATGACCGTTTACATGATGATTACAGGTCTCAACGCCTATTGATACAGGTATCAATCAACGAAATCGGAGCTCAATTGCAGATTTTCGATTTTTCTGGCTTTGAATTTGTGGGCTATAGTTCAGTTGATTTTCAATAAAATTGAATTTTCTGCTAAATGTGTAGAAATGTGCGAACGATCCAAATGACCGTTTACATGATGATTACAGGTCTCAACGCCTATTGATACAGGTATCAATCAACGAAATCGGAGCTCAATTGCAGATTTTCGATTTTTCTGGCTCTGAATTTGTGGGCTATAGTTCAGTTGATTTTCAATAAAATTGAATTTTCTGGCAAATGTGTAGAAATGTGCGAGCGATCCAAATGACCGTTTATATGATGATTACAGGTCTCAACGCCTGTTGATAGAGGTATCAATCAACGAAATCGGAGCTCAATTGCAGATTTTCGATTTTTCTGGCTCTGAATTTGTGGGCTATAGTTCAGTTGATTTTCAATAAAATTGAATTTTCTGGTAAATGTGTAGAAATGTGCGAACGATCCAAATGACCGTTTACATGATGATTACAGGTCTCAACGCCTATTGATACAGGTATCAATCAACGAAATCGGAGCTCAATTGCAGATTTTCGATTTTTCTGGCTCTGAATTTGTGGGCTATAGTTCAGTTGATTTTCAATAAAATTGAATTTTCTGGTAAATGTGTCGAAATGTGCGAGCGATCCAAATGACCGTTTATATGATGATTACAGGTCTCAACGCCTGTTGATAGAGGTATCAATCAACGAAATCGGAGCTCAATTGCAGATTTTCGATTTTTCTGGCTCTGAATTTGTGGGCTATAGTTCAGTTGATTTTCAATAAAATTGAATTTTCTGGTAAATGTGTAGAAATGTGCGAACGATCCAAATGACCGTTTACATGATGATTACAGGTCTCAACGCCTATTGATACAGGTATCAATCAACGAAATCGGAGCTCAATTGCAGATTTTCGATTTTTCTGGCTCTGAATTTGTGGGCTATAGTTCAGTTGATTTTCAATAAAATTGAATTTTCAGCGAAATGTGTCGAAATGTGCGAGCGATCCAAATGACCGTTTATATGATGATTACAGGTCTCAACGCCTGTTGATAGAGGTATCAATCAACGAAATCGGAGCTCAATTGCAGATTTTCGATTTTTCTGGCTCTGAATTTGTGGGCTATAGTTCAGTTGATTTTCAATAAAATTGAATTTTCTGCGAAATGCGTAGAAATGTGCGAGCGATCCAAATGACCGTTTACATGACGATTACAGGTCGCAACGCCTATTGATAGAGGTATCAATCAACGAAATCGGAGCACAATTGCAGATTTTCGATTTTTCTGGCTCTGAATTTGTGGGCTATAGTTCAGTTGATTTTCAATAAAATTGAATTTTCTGGTAAATGTGTAGAAATGTGCGAACGATCCAAATGACCGTTTACATGACGATTACAGGTCTCAACGCCTATTGATAGAGGTATCAATCAACGAAATCGGAGCTCAATTGCAGATTTTCGATTTTTCTGGCTCTGAATTTGTGGGCTATAGTTCAGGTGATTTTCAATAAAATTGAATTTTCTGGTAAATGTGTAGAAATGTGCGAACGATCCAAATGACCGTTTACATGATGATTACAGGTCTCAACGCCTATTGATAGAGGTATCAATAAACGTAATCGGAGCTCAATTGCAGATTTTCGATTTTTCTGGCTCTGAATTTGTGGGCTATAGTTCAGTTGATTTTCAATAAAATTGAATTTTCTGGTAAATGTGTAGAAATGTGCGAGCGATCCAAATGACCGTTTACATGATGATTACAGGTCTCAACGCCTGTTGATAGAGGTATCAATCAACGAAATTTGAGCTCAATTGCAGATTTTCGATTTTTCTGGCTCTGAATTTGTGGGCTATAGTTCAGTTGAATTTCAATAAAATTGAATTTTCTGGTAAATGTGTAGAAATGTGCGAACGATCCAAATGACCGTTTACATGACGATTACAGGTCTCAACGCCTATTGATAGAGGTATCAATCAACGAAATCGGAGCACAATTGCAGATTTTCGATTTTTCTGGCTCTGAATTTGTGGGCTATAGTTCAGTTGATTTTCAATAAAATTGAATTTTCTGGTAAATGTGTAGAAATGTGCGAACGATCCAAATGACCGTTTACATGATGATTACAGGTCTCAACGCCTATTGATACAGGTATCAATCAACGAAATCGGAGCTCAATTGCAGATTTTCGATTTTTCTGGCTCTGAATTTGTGGGCTATAGTTCAGTTGATTTTCAATAAAATTGAATTTTCTGGTAAATGTGTAGAAATGTGCGAGCGATCCAAATGACCGTTTATATGATGATTACAGGTCTCAACGCCTGTTGATAGAGGTATCAATCAACGAAATCGGAGCTCAATTGCAGATTTTCGATGTTTCTGGCTCTGAATTTGTGGGCTATAGTTCAGTTGAATTTCAATAAAATTGAATTTTCTGCGAAATGCGTAGAAATATGCGAGCGATCCAAATGACCGTTTACATGACGATTACAGGTCGCAACGCCTATTGATAGAGGTATCAATCAACGAAATCGGAGCACAATTGCAGATTTTCGATTTTTCTGGCTCTGAATTTGTAGGCTATAGTTCAGTTGATTTTCAATAAAATTGAATTTTCTGCGAAATGCGTAGAAATGTGCGAGCGATCCAAATGACCGTTTACATGACGATTACAGGTCGCAACGCCTATTGATAGAGGTATCAATCAACGAAATCGGAGCACAATTGCAGATTTTCGATTTTTCTGGCTCTGAATTTGTGGGCTATAGTTCAGTTGATTTTCAATAAAATTGAATTTTCTGGTAAATGTGTAGAAATGTGCGAACGATCCAAATGACCGTTTACATGACGATTACAGGTCTCAACGCCTATTGATACAGGTATCAATCAACGAAATCGGAGCTCAATTGCAGATTTTCGATTTTTCTGGCTCTGAAGTTGTGGGCTATAGTTCAGTTGATTTTCAATAAAATTGAATTTTCTGGTAAATGTGTAGAAATGTGCGAGCGATCCAAATGACCGTTTATATGACGATTACAGGTCGCAACGCCTATTGATAGAGGTATCAATCAACGAAATCGGAGCACAATTGCAGATTTTCGATTTTTCTGGCTCTGAATTTGTAGGCTATAGTTCAGTTGATTTTCAATAAAATTGAATTTTCTGCGAAATGCGTAGAAATATGCGAGCGATCCAAATGACCGTTTACATGACGATTACAGGTCGCAACGCCTATTGATAGAGGTATCAATCAACGAAATCGGAGCACAATTGCAGATTTTCGATTTTTCTGGCTCTGAATTTGTAGGCTATAGTTCAGTTGATTTTCAATAAAATTGAATTTTCTGCGAAATGCGTAGAAATGTGCGAGCGATCCAAATGACCGTTTACATGACGATTACAGGTCGCAACGCCTATTGATAGAGGTATCAATCAACGAAATGGGAGCACAATTGCAGATTTTCGATTTTTCTGGCTCTGAATTTGTGGGCTATAGTTCAGTTGATTTTCAATAAAATTGAATTTTCTGCGAAATGTGTAGAAATGTGCGAGCGATCCAAATGACCGTTTACATGATGATTACAGGTCGCAACGCCTGTTGATAGAGGTATCAATCAACGAAATCGGAGCACAATTGCAGATTTTCGATTTTTCTGGCTCTGAATTTGTGGGCTATAGTTCAGTTGATTTTCAATAAAATTGAATTTTCTAGTAAATGTGTAGAAATGTGCGAGCGATCCAAATGACCGTTTATATGATGATTACAGGTCTCAACGCCTGTTGATAGAGGTATCAATCAACGAAATCGGAGCTCAATTGCAGATTTTCGATTTTTCTGGCTCTGAATTTGTGGGCTATAGTTCAGTTGAATTTCAATAAAATTGAATTTTCTGGTAAATGTGTAGAAATGTGCGAACGATCCAAATGACCGTTTACATGACGATTACAGGTCTCAACGCCTATTGATAGAGGTATCAATCAACGAAATCGGAGCACAATTGCAGATTTTCGATTTTTCTGGCTCTGAATTTGTGGGCTATAGTTCAGTTGATTTTCAATAAAATTGAATTTTCTGGTAAATATGTAGAAATGTGCGAACGATCCAAATGACCGTTTACATGATGATTACAGGTCTCAACGCCTATTGATACAGGTATCAATCAACGAAATCGGAGCTCAATTGCAGATTTTCGATTTTTCTGGCTCTGAATTTGTGGGCTATAGTTCAGTTGATTTTCAATAAAATTGAATTTTCTGGTAAATGTGTAGAAATGTGCGAACGATCCAAATGACCGTTTACATGATGATTACAGGTCTCAACGCCTATTGATACAGGTATCAATCAACGAAATCGGAGCTCAATTGCAGATTTTCGATTTTTCTGGCTCTGAATTTGTGGGCTATAGTTCAGTTGATTTTCAATAAAATTGAATTTTCTGGTAAATGTGTAGAAATGTGCGAGCGATCCAAATGACCGTTTATATGATGATTACAGGTCTCAACGCCTGTTGATAGAGGTATCAATCAACGAAATCGGAGCTCAATTGCAGATTTTCGATGTTTCTGGCTCTGAATTTGTGGGCTATAGTTCAGTTGAATTTCAATAAAATTGAATTTTCTGCGAAATGCGTAGAAATATGCGAGCGATCCAAATGACCGTTTACATGACGATTACAGGTCGCAACGCCTATTGATAGAGGTATCAATCAACGAAATCGGAGCACAATTGCAGATTTTCGATTTTTCTGGCTCTGAATTTGTGGGCTATAGTTCAGTTGATTTTCAATAAAATTGAATTTTCTGGTAAATATGTAGAAATGTGCGAACGATCCAAATGACCGTTTACATGATGATTACAGGTCTCAACGCCTATTGATACAGGTATCAATCAACGAAATCGGAGCTCAATTGCAGATTTTCGATTTTTCTGGCTCTGAATTTGTGGGCTATAGTTCAGTTGATTTTCAATAAAATTGAATTTTCTGGTAAATGTGTAGAAATGTGCGAGCGATCCAAATGACCGTTTATATGATGATTACAGGTCTCAACGCCTGTTGATAGAGGTATCAATCAACGAAATCGGAGCTCAATTGCAGATTTTCGATTTTTCTGGCTCTGAATTTGTGGGCTATAGTTCAGTTGAATTTCAATAAAATTGAATTTTCTGGTAAATGTGTAGAAATGTGCGAACGATCCAAATGACCGTTTACATGACGATTACAGGTCTCAACGCCTATTGATAGAGGTATCAATCAACGAAATCGGAGCTCAATTGCAGATTTTCGATTTTTCTGGCTCTGAAGTTGTGGGCTATAGTTCAGTTGATTTTCAATAAAATTGAATTTTCTGGTAAATATGTAGAAATGTGCGAGCGATCCAAATGACCGTTTATATGACGATTACAGGTCGCAACGCCTATTGATAGAGGTATCAATCAACGAAATCGGAGCACAATTGCAGATTTTCGATTTTTCTGGCTCTGAATTTGTAGGCTATAGTTCAGTTGATTTTCAATAAAATTGAATTTTCTGCGAAATGCGTAGAAATATGCGAGCGATCCAAATGACCGTTTACATGACGATTACAGGTCGCAACGCCTATTGATAGAGGTATCAATCAACGAAATCGGAGCACAATTGCAGATTTTCGATTTTTCTGGCTCTGAATTTGTAGGCTATAGTTCAGTTGATTTTCAATAAAATTGAATTTTCTGCGAAATGCGTAGAAATGTGCGAGCGATCCAAATGACCGTTTACATGACGATTACAGGTCGCAACGCCTATTGATAGAGGTATCAATCAACGAAATCGGAGCACAATTGCAGATTTTCGATTTTTCTGGCTCTGAATTTGTGGGCTATAGTTCAGTTGATTTTCAATAAAATTGAATTTTCTGCGAAATGTGTAGAAATGTGCGAGCGATCCAAATGACCGTTTACATGATGATTACAGGTCGCAACGCCTGTTGATAGAGGTATCAATCAACGAAATCGGAGCACAATTGCAGATTTTCGATTTTTCTGGCTCTGAATTTGTGGGCTATAGTTCAGTTGATTTTCAATAAAATTGAATTTTCTGCGAAATGTGTAGAAATGTGCGAGCGATCCAAATGACCGTTTACATGACGATTACAGGTCGCAACGCCTATTGATAGAGGTATCAATCAACGAAATCGGAGCACAATTGCAGATTTTCGATTTTTCTGGCTCTGAATTTGTGGGCTATAGTTCAGTTGATTTTCAATAAAATTGAATTTTCTGCGAAATGTGTAGAAATGTGCGAGCGATCCAAATGACCGTTTACATGATGATTACAGGTCGCAACGCCTGTTGATAGAGGTATCAATCAACGAAATCGGAGCACAATTGCAGATTTTCGATTTTTCTGGCTCTGAATTTGTGGGCTATAGTTCAGTTGATTTTCAATAAAATTGAATTTTCTAGTAAATGTGTAGAAATGTGCGAGCGATCCAAATGACCGTTTATATGATGATTACAGGTCTCAACGCCTGTTGATAGAGGTATCAATCAACGAAATCGGAGCTCAATTGCAGATTTTCGATTTTTCTGGCTCTGAATTTGTGGGCTATAGTTCAGTTGAATTTCAATAAAATTGAATTTTCTGGTAAATGTGTAGAAATGTGCGAACGATCCAAATGACCGTTTACATGACGATTACAGGTCTCAACGCCTATTGATAGAGGTATCAATCAACGAAATCGGAGCACAATTGCAGATTTTCGATTTTTCTGGCTCTGAATTTGTGGGCTATAGTTCAGTTGATTTTCAATAAAATTGAATTTTCTGGTAAATGTGTAGAAATGTGCGAACGATCCAAATGACCGTTTACATGATGATTACAGGTCTCAACGCCTATTGATACAGGTATCAATCAACGAAATCGGAGCTCAATTGCAGATTTTCGATTTTTCTGGCTCTGAATTTGTGGGCTATAGTTCAGTTGATTTTCAATAAAATTGAATTTTCTGCGAAATGCGTAGAAATGTGCGAGCGATCCAAATGACCGTTTACATGACGATTACAGGTCTCAACGCCTATTGATAGAGGTATCAATCAACGAAATCGGAGCACAATTGCAGATTTTCGATTTTTCTGGCTCTGAATTTGTGGGCTATAGTTCAGTTGATTTTCAATAAAATTGAATTTTCTGGTAAATGTGTAGAAATGTGCGAACGATCCAAATGACCGTTTACATGATGATTACAGGTCTCAACGCCTATTGATACAGGTATCAATCAACGAAATCGGAGCTCAATTGCAGATTTTCGATTTTTCTGGCTCTGAATTTGTGGGCTATAGTTCAGTTGATTTTCAATAAAATTGAATTTTCTGCGAAATGCGTAGAAATGTGCGAGCGATCCAAATGACCGTTTACATGACGATTACAGGTCGCAACGCCTATTGATAGAGGTATCAATCAACGAAATCGGAGCACAATTGCAGATTTTCGATTTTTCTGGCTCTGAATTTGTGGGCTATAGTTCAGTTGATTTTCAATAAAATTGAATTTTCTGCGAAATGTGTAGAAATGTGCGAGCGATCCAAATGACCGTTTACATGACGATTACAGGTCTCAACGCCTATTGATAGAGGTATCAATCAACGAAATCGGAGCACAATTGCAGATTTTCGATTTTTCTGGCTCTGAATTTGTGGGCTATAGTTCAGTTGATTTTCAATAAAATTGAATTTTCTGCGAAATGTGTAGAAATGTGCGAGCGATCCAAATGACCGTTTACATGATGATTACAGGTCGCAACGCCTGTTGATAGAGGTATCAATCAACGAAATCGGAGCACAATTGCAGATTTTCGATTTTTCTGGCTCTGAATTTGTGGGCTATAGTTCAGTTGATTTTCAATAAAATTGAATTTTCTAGTAAATGTGTAGAAATGTGCGAGCGATCCAAATGACCGTTTATATGATGATTACAGGTCTCAACGCCTGTTGATAGAGGTATCAATCAACGAAATCGGAGCTCAATTGCAGATTTTCGATTTTTCTGGCTCTGAATTTGTGGGCTATAGTTCAGTTGAATTTCAATAAAATTGAATTTTCTGGTAAATGTGTAGAAATGTGCGAACGATCCAAATGACCGTTTACATGACGATTACAGGTCTCAACGCCTATTGATAGAGGTATCAATCAACGAAATCGGAGCACAATTGCAGATTTTCCATTTTTCTGGCTCTGAATTTGTGGGCTATAGTTCAGTTGATTTTCAATAAAATTGAATTTTCTGGTAAATGTGTAGAAATGTGCGAACGATCCAAATGACCGTTTACATGATGATTACAGGTCTCAACGCCTATTGATACAGGTATCAATCAACGAAATCGGAGCTCAATTGCAGATTTTCGATTTTTCTGGCTCTGAATTTGTGGGCTATAGTTCAGTTGATTTTCAATAAAATTGAATTTTCTGCGAAATGCGTAGAAATGTGCGAGCGATCCAAATGACCGTTTACATGACGATTACAGGTCTCAACGCCTATTGATAGAGGTATCAATCAACGAAATCGGAGCACAATTGCAGATTTTCGATTTTTCTGGCTCTGAATTTGTGGGCTATAGTTCAGTTGATTTTCAATAAAATTGAATTTTCTGCGAAATGCGTAGAAATGTGCGAGCGATCCAAATGACCGTTTACATGACGATTACAGGTCGCAACGCCTGTTGATAGAGGTATCAATCAACGAAATCGGAGCACAATTGCAGATTTTCGATTTTTCTGGCTCTGAATTTGTGGGCTATAGTTCAGTTGATTTTCAATAAAATTGAATTTTCTGGTAAATGTGTAGAAATGTGCGAGCGATCCAAATGACCGTTTACATGATGATTACAGGTCTCAACGCCTATTGATAGAGGTATCAATCAACGAAATCGGAGCTCAATTGCAGATTTTCGATTTTTCGGGCTCTGAATTTGTGGGCTATAGTTCAGTTGAATTTCAATAAAATTGAATTTTCTGGTAAATGTGTAGAAATGTGCGAACGATCCAAATGACCGTTTACATGACGATTACAGGTCTGAACGCCTATTGATAGAGGTGTCAATCAACGAAATCGGAGCACAATTGCAGATTTTCGATTTTTCTGGCTCTGAATTTGTGGGCTATAGTTCAGTTGATTTTCAATAAAATTGAATTTTCTGATAAATGTGTAGAAATGTGCGAATGATCCAAATGACCGTTTACATGATGATTACAGGTCTCAACGCTTATTGATACAGGTATCAATCAACGAAATCGGAGCTCAATTGCAGATTTTCGATTTTTCTGGCTCTGAATTTGTGGGCTATAGTTCAGTTGAATTTCAATAAAATTGAATTTTCTGATAAATGTGTAGAAATGTGCGAATGATCCAAATGACCGTTTACATGATGATTACAGGTCTCAACGCTTATTGATACAGGTATCAATCAACGAAATCGGAGCTCAATTGCAGATTTTCGATTTTTCTGGCTCTGAATTTGTGGGCTATAGTTCAGTTGATTTTCAATAAAATTGAATTTTCTGCGAAATGTGTAGAAATGTGCGAACGATCCAAATGACCGTTTACATGATGATTACAGGTCTCAACGCCTATTGATAGAGGTATCAATCAACGAAATCGGAGCTCAATTGCAGATTTTCGATTTTTCTGGCTCTGAATTTGTGGGCTATAGTTCAGTTGATTTTCAATAAAATTGAATTTTCTGGTAAATGTGTAGAAATGTGCGAGCGATCCAAATGACCGTTTATATGATGATTACAGGTCTCAACGCCTGTTGATAGAGGTATCAATCAACGAAATCGGAGCTCAATTGCAGATTTTCGATTTTTCTGGCTCTGAATTTGTGGGCTATAGTTCAGTTGATTTTCAATAAAATTGAATTTTCTGGTAAATGTGTAGAAATGTGCGAACGATCCAAATGACCGTTTACATGATGATTACAGGTCTCAACGCCTATTGATACAGGTATCAATCAACGAAATCGGAGCTTAATTGCAGATTTTCGATTTTTCTGGCTTTGAATTTGTGGGCTATAGTTCAGTTGATTTTCAATAAAATTGAATTTTCTGGTAAATGTGTAGAAATGTGCGAACGATCCAAATGACCGTTTACATGATGATTACAGGTCTCAACGCCTATTGATAGAGGTATCAATCAACGAAATCGGAGCTCAATTGCAGATTTTCGATTTTTCTGGCTCTGAATTTGTGGGCTATAGTTCAGTTGATTTTCAATAAAATTGAATTTTCTGGTAAATGTGTAGAAATGTGCGAGCGATCCAAATGACCGTTTATATGATGATTACAGGTCTCAACGCCTGTTGATAGAGGTATCAATCAACGAAATCGGAGCTCAATTGCAGATTTTCGATTTTTCTGGCTCTGAATTTGTGGGCTATAGTTCAGTTGATTTTCAATAAAATTGAATTTTCTGGTAAATGTGTAGAAATGTGCGAACGATCCAAATGACCGTTTACATGATGATTACAGGTCTCAACGCCTATTGATACAGGTATCAATCAACGAAATCGGAGCTCAATTGCAGATTTTCGATTTTTCTGGCTCTGAATTTGTGGGCTATAGTTCAGTTGATTTTCAATAAAATTGAATTTTCTGCGAAATGCGTAGAAATGTGCGAGCGATCCAAATGACCGTTTACATGACGATTACAGGTCTCAACGCCTATTGATAGAGGTATCAATCAACGAAATCGGAGCTCAATTGCAGATTTTCGATTTTTCTGGCTCTGAATTTGTGGGCTATAGTTCAGGTGATTTTCAATAAAATTGAATTTTCTGCGAAATGTGTAGAAATGTGCGAGCGATCCAAATGACCGTTTACATGACGATTACAGGTCTCAACGCCTATTGATAGAGATATCAATCAACGAAATCGGAGCTCAATTGCAGATTTTCGATTTTTCTGGCTCTGAATTTGTGGGCTATAGTTCAGTTGATTTTCAATAAAATTGAATTTTCTGCGAAATGCGTAGAAATGTGCGAGCGATCCAAATGACCGTTTACATGACGATTACAGGTCGCAACGCCTATTGATAGAGGTATCAATCAACGAAATCGGAGCACAATTGCAGATTTTCGATTTTTCTGGCTCTGAATTTGTGGGCTATAGTTCAGTTGATTTTCAATAAAATTGAATTTTCTGGTAAATGTGTAGAAATGTGCGAACGATCCAAATGACCGTTTACATGATGATTACAGGTCTCAACGCCTATTGATACAGGTATCAATCAACGAAATCGGAGCTCAATTGCAGATTTTCGATTTTTCTGGCTCTGAATTTGTGGGCTATAGTTCAGTTGATTTTCAATAAAATTGAATTTTCTGGCAAATGTGTAGAAATGTGCGAGCGATCCAAATGACCGTTTATATGATGATTACAGGTCTCAACGCCTGTTGATAGAGGTATCAATCAACGAAATCGGAGCTCAATTGCAGATTTTCGATTTTTCTGGCTCTGAATTTGTGGGCTATAGTTCAGTTGATTTTCAATAAAATTGAATTTTCTGGTAAATGTGTAGAAATGTGCGAACGATCCAAATGACCGTTTACATGATGATTACAGGTCTCAACGCCTATTGATACAGGTATCAATCAACGAAATCGGAGCTCAATTGCAGATTTTCGATTTTTCTGGCTCTGAATTTGTGGGCTATAGTTCAGTTGATTTTCAATAAAATTGAATTTTCTGGTAAATGTGTCGAAATGTGCGAGCGATCCAAATGACCGTTTATATGATGATTACAGGTCTCAACGCCTGTTGATAGAGGTATCAATCAACGAAATCGGAGCTCAATTGCAGATTTTCGATTTTTCTGGCTCTGAATTTGTGGGCTATAGTTCAGTTGATTTTCAATAAAATTGAATTTTCTGGTAAATGTGTAGAAATGTGCGAACGATCCAAATGACCGTTTACATGATGATTACAGGTCTCAACGCCTATTGATACAGGTATCAATCAACGAAATCGGAGCTCAATTGCAGATTTTCGATTTTTCTGGCTCTGAATTTGTGGGCTATAGTTCAGTTGATTTTCAATAAAATTGAATTTTCTGGTAAATGTGTAGAAATGTGCGAACGATCCAAATGACCGTTTACATGACGATTACAGGTCTCAACGCCTATTGATAGAGGTATCAATCAACGAAATCGGAGCACAATTGCAGATTTTCGATTTTTCTGGCTCTGAATTTGTGGGCTATAGTTCAGGTGATTTTCAATAAAATTGAATTTTCTGCGAAATGTGTAGAAATGTGCGAGCGATCCAAATGACCGTTTACATGACGATTACAGGTCTCAACGCCTATTGATAGAGATATCAATCAACGAAATCGGAGCTCAATTGCAGATTTTCGATTTTTCTGGCTCTGAATTTGTGGGCTATAGTTCAGTTGATTTTCAATAAAATTGAATTTTCTGCGAAATGCGTAGAAATGTGCGAGCGATCCAAATGACCGTTTACATGACGATTACAGGTCGCAACGCCTATTGATAGAGGTATCAATCAACGAAATCGGAGCACAATTGCAGATTTTCGATTTTTCTGGCTCTGAATTTGTGGGCTATAGTTCAGTTGATTTTCAATAAAATTGAATTTTCTGGTAAATGTGTAGAAATGTGCGAACGATCCAAATGACCGTTTACATGATGATTACAGGTCTCAACGCCTATTGATACAGGTATCAATCAACGAAATCGGAGCTCAATTGCAGATTTTCGATTTTTCTGGCTTTGAATTTGTGGGCTATAGTTCAGTTGATTTTCAATAAAATTGAATTTTCTGCTAAATGTGTAGAAATGTGCGAACGATCCAAATGACCGTTTACATGATGATTACAGGTCTCAACGCCTATTGATACAGGTATCAATCAACGAAATCGGAGCTCAATTGCAGATTTTCGATTTTTCTGGCTCTGAATTTGTGGGCTATAGTTCAGTTGATTTTCAATAAAATTGAATTTTCTGGCAAATGTGTAGAAATGTGCGAGCGATCCAAATGACCGTTTATATGATGATTACAGGTCTCAACGCCTGTTGATAGAGGTATCAATCAACGAAATCGGAGCTCAATTGCAGATTTTCGATTTTTCTGGCTCTGAATTTGTGGGCTATAGTTCAGTTGATTTTCAATAAAATTGAATTTTCTGGTAAATGTGTAGAAATGTGCGAACGATCCAAATGACCGTTTACATGATGATTACAGGTCTCAACGCCTATTGATACAGGTATCAATCAACGAAATCGGAGCTCAATTGCAGATTTTCGATTTTTCTGGCTCTGAATTTGTGGGCTATAGTTCAGTTGATTTTCAATAAAATTGAATTTTCTGGTAAATGTGTCGAAATGTGCGAGCGATCCAAATGACCGTTTATATGATGATTACAGGTCTCAACGCCTGTTGATAGAGGTATCAATCAACGAAATCGGAGCTCAATTGCAGATTTTCGATTTTTCTGGCTCTGAATTTGTGGGCTATAGTTCAGTTGATTTTCAATAAAATTGAATTTTCTGGTAAATGTGTAGAAATGTGCGAACGATCCAAATGACCGTTTACATGATGATTACAGGTCTCAACGCCTATTGATACAGGTATCAATCAACGAAATCGGAGCTCAATTGCAGATTTTCGATTTTCTGGCTCTGAATTTGTGGGCTATAGTTCAGTTGATTTTCAATAAAATTGAATTTTCTGGTAAATGTGTCGAAATGTGCGAGCGATCCAAATGACCGTTTATATGATGATTACAGGTCTCAACGCCTGTTGATAGAGGTATCAATCAACGAAATCGGAGCTCAATTGCAGATTTTCGATTTTTCTGGCTCTGAATTTGTGGGCTATAGTTCAGTTGATTTTCAATAAAATTGAATTTTCTGCGAAATGCGTAGAAATGTGCGAGCGATCCAAATGACCGTTTACATGACGATTACAGGTCGCAACGCCTATTGATAGAGGTATCAATCAACGAAATCGGAGCACAATTGCAGATTTTCGATTTTTCTGGCTCTGAATTTGTGGGCTATAGTTCAGTTGATTTTCAATAAAATTGAATTTTCTGGTAAATGTGTAGAAATGTGCGAACGATCCAAATGACCGTTTACATGACGATTACAGGTCTCAACGCCTATTGATAGAGGTATCAATCAACGAAATCGGAGCTCAATTGCAGATTTTCGATTTTTCTGGCTCTGAATTTGTGGGCTATAGTTCAGGTGATTTT